>OY728119.1:669411252-670661252 GCA_963277665.1 Viscum album | reverse complement strand
ATTTATTATCTTGTATGTATATTTTTATTTCCATATTATTCCCCATTCACCTCTATTACCCTTACTATGGTAGGGTAAACATTTTTAGTGATTGGGGAATGGTTGGTTTTCCATTTTGTAATGCTTGACATCTTGAACACAATTGAATGAATTTTGTTCTTCTTCAATGTCGTTTTCAATATCACAGAGATGATTTTATTACCATGTTATATCATTATAGAATTATAATTCTGATGTCGGTTTTTTCTATGGTAAATTTTCATTATCTCCCTCCACTTATTTCTTGTTAATCAATGACGGAATAGTTTAGGTATTAGTGGAGGATTACTCAATGATCATCAGTATGTGTAAAAGTGGTAATGGGTGTTCTTGATAGTTTGGTATAATAAAGACCTGATCAATTACTTTCCAAGTAAATTGAGGATATTAAATACAATTATTTTTCATATAGAAGGAGATTTGAACAAATTGAGATCTTGGTAGGGTTTTCTCTCACCATAATAATTTCACCAAAGAAGTGGGAGGAAATGATTAATAAACTCACATTAATCATCTTAAACAAGATGATTTAATTAAATTGAACATGTATATCATTACAATTAGGAAACTGACCCCTACCTAATCACCCTTTTAATATCATATATTGTCAATCATTTATATTTAAAATTTCCTTTCAATAATTATCTTGTTGATTTATTCAAAAAATACACCATTTTTACCGTAATTTAAAAGGGACAAACATTTTTGTGTGCACTCCTCTTCGAGAAAGTTCCTATGGATAATCCATAGACTAAACATAGAGAATATTAAAATTGTTTTTCTATGCCCCATGATAGGCATGCATCAAACCTGGAACTATTGTTGGGGAGGTAGTGTCACAATGTAATTGTAAACATTTAACCCTTTTCCCAAATTTTTTTTTTGAAAAAACATTCCCATTATGTTTTCAAAGAATTATTTATCTAATTCATGAAGCAAGTAACCACAAATGAATTAACCAATTATTCTCTCAATATTGTTAATGGGGTATGGGGTTTCATTTTTTGTTAGACAGGTAATGTTATTTTGGAATTCAAATAATGAGGAACACATATTTAATGAATTTATATCTGGCCGAAGGGTGGACATGAACAAATAAATTTTTGATGGAATGAACCGAGAGCTAACTGAGTTCACCCATTACTTTAAAAAGTTTTATAAAGTTTTTGTGGTCAAATAAAATCCACTGTTAGTCTTCCCAATTTTTTTCTAAGGAGATCCAAGAAATGGAGTAGACTAACTACCTTCCTCTTTCTGCAACTACTCAACTCCAACAGGAAATTTCCACTATAGAGGAGATTGAAGATGAAAAAACATAAGGAGAAGATATTTTCTGGAAGGTGTTATCTTCAAATTTTATTAAAAACTAATTATGTATCACATAACCTTGCATGAAATTTTTAGATTCATCCAGCTTATGTTTTTTCATGGATGATGATTATGAAAAAGAATATGAACCTAAAGAGGATCAACTAGAGCTCCCCAAACATGTTGATCATTTATTTGTGGGAGCTCAATAGGAGATCACAGTGGATTGTAATAAATAAATAGTGGCACAAGATGCATAATTGGAATGAGAAGAATATGATATTGATTCTTCATGAATTAATTTTTTTCAGATAGTATAAATCTAGGATATTCCCTGTGATTTTTCCAATGATGTATCTTACCTTGAGAACACAATGGTGAATGAAAAAGATATTGGTGAGATAGAAACAAATAAATTGGTGGACTATTTATTTATCCTACCTCAACCATGAATGTCTTATTTTTTTCATGGAGGAGGATTTGGTATTCTATATTCCTGCTGTACTCAACAAAAAAGAATAATTGCATACTATAAAGAAGAAATTTTTTTTGTTTCATGAGCAATAAAAATCACCCACCATGAGATTGGGGATAACGGATTATAACTAACCATCTGGAGGTAGTCAAAACCCATGTCACAGTTGTGGGATTAAACTAGGATTTATACTTATTTTCTCATTCAAATTATATTTTAATTTCATTTTATAAATTTCTCATGATATATTTTTTACTTTATTTAGGTTTTCAAAGAGCAACACTTAAGAACCTAACTGAATGGTACATTTCAAATAATTTAGTTCTCACCTCTCCTTTACACTTTATTTTTTTATGTGATTCATTTTAAAATGTTCTCTAATGTAAAATCCATTTGAGTGAATTGTGGGAACATCATCATTTAAGAGTAGGGGAGGGAACCTTTGTAGTTATGGATTTCCATTTGTTATTTGGTTTACAATTTTTATATATTTTTCTCATTTTCAAATAATAGTGTATTTATTTTTACTATTACATAATACTAAGCATAAATGAATGTTTAATTAACTTTGTTTCAAGATCAAATATTTTGGAATTTCATGAAAAGTACTCTAATTTTTAAATCCAATGATACATCTCACTATCTTTATATTTGAAATAACTTTTCTATGAGGCTACATTATTATTTTATCATATACATTACATTCACCTCCTTTCTTGAAAAAACTAGACCATGATTTATTTAACTATAATTTGATTTAATCTTGTCAAAACTTGAGGTTTTGAGGTACTTGTCATTAAAATTATTGAGGCATTTATTATTTTGACCCCCCTTTTTAAAATAATCATTTTTATTATGTCCTACCTTTCACATTAATCCTTATATCCCATATAATCCATGAAATACCTATTAGGACAGCCCCATTACAAGCCGATGTAGCCTATACAACCTTCTATTGAAGTAAAATTGCATACTCAAGTTCAAATTACGTGTGGGGGATGATGTCTTGTGGTTTAATACCTCATTTGGTGATAATATGGAAGGAAAATTAAATATTGAAGAGTTGATGTTTCTATTGATGATTTCATTTTTTCTAAATCTATTCTATTCTGGATATTTCTTGATAAACTAAGATGTTCCTTTTCAGAGAATTCAAATTAGAAATAAAGTTGTTCCAATATAAAGATTTTATTAAAATCTATGTTTTAGAATAAGTTTTTTTGGTTAAATTCTGAATGGAATGATCATTCATTACATTTTCATGATGATAGAGATAATTTTTTTGTAACACCCCTTTATTTCATTGTACATTATGTCTTTAATGTAATTCAATAGCTTGCACCATAGGCTACACTGAGTTCAAGCGCACCACGACTTACTAAACTAGCCATTCAAAAGGTGGTTATAAATTTTATTAACAGAATATTTAATTTTATATACTACATATAATTTTTGAATCCATATTATGTGTTTCTCAGAGATAATATAAGAATAAATTTATTTTTTTAGATAAAAGACGTATTTTTCAATAAATGAAATTTTACAGCCTTTTAATGGAGAACCATTTTTAAAACCAATATTTGAAACTTTTATATAATCAATTTAATGAAATTAAATTCTTATTTAGAATAGGGACATAAAAAATTTAGTTAGGATAAATTTTTATTAGGTTTCTGGTAACATTCATATTTTGATTAATAGTGAAAAATACTAAATTTTAATTGGAAACAAATTTTCCAAAAAGAAGTAATTTATAGTCATAAATTATAAATTTGAATGGTTTGGAAGTATAATTAGATTATATTTTTATAATTTAATACAATTAAGGTCATTATAATTAATTTCACTTTTAAATTTGATATAAACACACGATAATCTTTTGATAGTTTTTATTTTTTAAAATCTCGCCTTTTGGTTTTGACAACGGAAATTAATTTTATATTAATTAATGAAACTCATATGACTACAATTTGGTAAAATAGAATTTATTTTTTAATTTCTAATATCTCAATTAGCTTTGGGTGATTTTTTGGTATTTTTCTAAAAAACATTCAATTTTTGATGAATAGTGAAAACCCCAGCTATATTCTTAAAACCCAACTTTTTATTTAAATAATTACTAATTTTATTTAAATGTATTTCAAGTCAAAAATTATATATAATACCTATACATGTTCTATGTAATTAATTTGAATCATTTTGTACTAAAATATAATGTATAAAATTTTATTAAACGTTTTAACTTCTTTTATGCACCTTCTAGGCACATTTGCAAATTTTCATATAACATATTTTTACCACTTATGTGAATTGAATTTTAGAAACCAAAGAGACACAATTGTTATCTGTAATTAAAATTTCGTTCAATAAGATGAAAATAATTTTTTATGAATTGCAACTTTTGACTTTTATTTACAATGGTTAAATGTAAATAGGGTAATTAAAGGTAAAAATGATATTATGATTTCCCTATAACATGTAATAACTATATTGTATAAGTGTATTTCGACAAAAAGCTGACTTAGGAATAAAATATGGTCCTCTTGGTCCACTTGGATAAGATTGAGACATATATTATTATTTTATTTAAAGAAGAGTTAAATGTGTTAAATTTAATGTTTAATAACAAAACCATTTTAAATATAGGGTTATACATAAGTTAAATTCTAAAATAATTATTAATTAGAGGGTAAAAGTATTTCATACTTAATGTTATTTTATTTATAATTTAAAGAGATTAAATAATTAAATTTATTTATGACAAAATGACGATGCATTAATTACTTTATCAATGAATGATTAATAAAATTGATATTAAAAATATAAAAATAAATATAAATTGAGGCTTTTGATTTCATAAACAAATTTTATAGGTTAATATTACTTTCTTGGGTTGATTAAATAATTTATTTTTGATGTGATAAAGATTAAATGACTTAAAAAAACAAAATTCCAAATTGAGTCAAATTTGACATAAATGAGTTTTTTTAAAGATATACTATATTAATAATTGATATAAAATTTATAAAAAATATATGGATATGAAAAAGGACGTATATAAGGTTAGATATATCAATAATGAACCACTTGGGGTCCAATTGGAATTTTATAGTATGTTTATTAACTATTTTTTATAATAATACAAGAGGACATGGTAAAAGTTAAACTATTTTACTAAGAGGTAAATCGAAATGAAGGGTTTAATATGGGGATAGAAAATTGTATAAAACCTATAGGTTTAGAATATTTAGACCCAACCCCAACTTATTTTTGAAAAAAAAATATTTTGAGCCATTAGAAACCGAATATGTTTTTATAATAAAATAATATTTCAAACTTTTCTTAATGTGACCATCACCTCTCTAATAAAAGGGTACTTCATCTTCTCTCAAAATCGCACCTCCAAACCATTTAGATATGCCAAACCCTACCCAAATATCTCCCAAATTTCTTCAATTTATCTTATAGGGATTCCTTTTACTAGGAAGCCAACCTAAAGAAACCTTTTGTTCAAATCCAAAGGAAACACCCAAAGAAGAGGTAATAATTTTATGACATCTTTCAATGTTATTTTCTTATTCCATTTTCTCATTATTTTTTATTTCCATAACAAAATAATAACTCCAGTACCATCTATATAATGTTATGTTATTATAAATATGGTATAAACATACTCATTATTCTATCTATCCTATTAATGATAGTGTCACAATGCGTTTGTACGTACAACTTACCGTCTCCACACCGTGGTGTAATTTGTTATTCGACACTATATTATTTGGATGGATATAATGATGAGTAATATTTATATAAATAATGAAAATAAAATTTTAATTTATCTGTCCAATTAATATACGATCCAATTCCAAACAATTTAATCGTTAAGGAAATGATAACGTCGCTCGTGTGTACATATGACTTACCGTCTCCACGACGCGATGAGATTCATTTCCAGGTGAACCATTAAATGATGATTATAAAATATATATTATTAATATGTATGTAATATATGAAATAATAATGATACTGGATATATATATATTTATATATTTACTTATATATATCTTGTTAACTTACATCTGTTCAATACGATATGAAAACGGAAACAACGTTTATGCGTACGTTCGGCATACCGTCTGTAAAAACGGTTTTTCCATTTCATATATACATCTATTTTACATATTAATATTCTAAATATATATTATATATAAATCATTTTTATATTTTGGAAGTATTTAAATCATGATATTTTTGATATGATCATGAAAAAAAGTTAAAACACGTACGATAAAGAAAGTGATTATTAGCAGAAATGTTTATTTAACATCGAAATTATAATTAAATGGGTAGTATAAAGTCATAAATGAATAACGTATGATATCATAAATATTAATATGTTTATTTTATAATTTAATAACATACTATTGTCATTATACAAGAGGTTAAACATACCCTCAACCAAAGGGAAGTTTATGGTAAGGGTTAATTCCTCAATCTCATTATTATCTGAGATTTGTTTTTTTGTAAGTATTTTTTGGGACATATTTATTATCCATGTCCATGTTTTATAAAATAGTTTTTCAATATTATTATTTTAAGGTAATATTAAACTAAAACATCATTTTAAATGTTTTAAATATTTATTCTTCTAAATCTTTCTCATTAACTTCTATGATTTCAAAATTGTTTTAAGGATTTATTTTTATGGACATGATTGTTTTAAGATGTTAATTCCTTTCACCAGTTTCAAAGTGGTATGGGACACTTTGATTAAAAAATATATTTCAAATGACTTCTTTATAAATTTGTGACTATTAAATGATTTCACAAAAGAGATATTTCTCTTAAAATGTTTTATGATCATTTTCAACTATGTCAACATCCTTTTTGGATATTATTATTGATTAAAGTTGAACTATTATAAACAAAATATTCAATATTGAATTTAATGAGTGATTATATGATTGACCGTGAATGTGATATTTTTTCCATTCATGGTTTATCGTTAAAAATTTGACATTTCATAGTCTAGTTTTAATACTAATGATTGTGTTATGTTTCAACATTTTTATATGAGGAATGTAGTGGACTTAGTATGTGATGGGTGGGTCCCACTATAGCCCCTCGATGTATCAGTATATATCATGAGACAAAATAGTGTCTTGGCACAAGGCCTTGTCAAAAAATTTATTTCTAGTCTTGGCACGAGGCATTGACAATGTGGCAATGATGTCCGGTGTTAGGTATTCCCTCATTATGAAATTATTTATTAAATGTGATTATTAGAATATTTCAATATACATGTAAATGTTTATATAGTAATGATTAATTTATTTTCTCCATATAAAGTTCATGTTTATGTTTAAAAGGCTCTTTTTTTATTACACATCATTCCTTAAATATCTATAGCTTTACTTCAATTATTTACCCTTACTGAGCATCTGATCTCACCACATTCTGGTGTAATGTTTTCCTAGGATTCCAAGAAGTTTATTCTGTTAGATATATAGGGTTATGATAGAATAATAATGGTGTTTCAATGAAATATTTTCGAAGACTACTAAACTGATCGGTCCTTTGAGACATGATTCCTTGTAATTATGCCCATGAATTAAAATAATGCACCGACTCTGGGTTATTGGGGTGGGGGAATTATAGTTGGTATTAGAGGAAGTTTAGTACAATCCTTGGAAACAAGATTTAGAAAAACAGTGATTAAAAAACATTTCCCTATGATATAATTTGAGTAATAGTGTAGAAAAACTTCCTAGAATTTTGATAATATAGAGATTTTCTGTATTTTCACAGAAATTCATCCATGTATGGATACGAGCAGGTAAAGGTGGCTCTGGAATAGAATTACCTAATAATTAAATCTCCAAAAAAGTGTTTCAGGCTTCACTTGGGGTATCCTATTACATGAGAATAGGTCTTGCTGTACTATTGATTATGACACTCTCAGGGGATATTCACATGATAATTCACATTTTCATTACAACACATTATAAAGAATTTTGGAGAAACTTCTAACTCAAAGAAAACATTTCATTATGATTATAGATTATCTTCATAATGTATTCAATTTATGTTAGGTATTTTACATGTTTGTAATTATGCATTGTGGTTCATAAACTAACTTAGTGTATGCCATTGTTTAAAAATGACACCCAGTAGAAGGAATGATAACTCTAGAAATACGCAGGATCCAAAGAGTAAGAAGGATCGAATCTTTAATTGTATAAAACAAACATTTAGAAGATAAATTGTCTCCCATGTATTATCTTCATATGAAGAAATAATACCATGTGTTAATAAGATAAGTAATGATTTATCTGAGTCCTCTGGCTTTAAAGGGAAGCAAGAGAAGAAAAGGTTGGTAGAGAGAATGATATATAAGGGAAGTGGGGAAAGAAAGATTTTCCTATATTTGTTAACTGTGGAAAGAATCACCTTGGTAATGCTTGAATGGAATGGGAGTTTGTTATATGTCTGATGAAAAAGGACACCATGTACGTGATTATAAGGGAAAGAGAAATGTTTCAAATTTACACTGCTTTATCTGAAAGGAGTTGGGACACTATGCGAATCAATTTCCAAATCATCAAAGTATGCCCTAAATAATTGTATTGGATAATAATCATGTTATGATACTACCATATGTGAATATGAATGACTAGTGTTCTTATGTTGTTTTTAAAGAGTTATTTCATTTGAGTGTTGTATCAACGATGTACGAGCTTTATGAATTATGGAAATAAATAAGGATTGTACTATTGTACTATTTCATTAAGGATTTGAGATTATATTGTTCTAAAAAAAGTGACTCAATAGAAAGTGAATATTTGTGGAAAAATAAAAGGTTCAAGGAAATATAACACTTAGTATTGTTCTGTTACTATGCTAGTGATTTTTGAATAAGATATGAGAGATTTGGATAAATTATATTCGATATTCTTGACTACATTAAAACTAATTTATTATTTGTTGGAGTTTATAACATCTTTGGATATAAAAAGTATATCTAGTATTCTATAAGAATCAATGGAGCATGAATGTAATCAATATGGTTTTACGGTATTTCAGGGTGTTACCATTTTTTAAAAGAATAGATGATAAAAGAATTCACATGTTATTACGTGGCAAAAACAATCATCATTGTCTTTAACTTCCTTATAAATTTTGGATTGTGAGTTTGGATAGAATTATTTTTTATAACTCTAATGGTTGGAATGGATAATTTTTGACATTAGATACTATTGATAATGTTAAATAATTTCTTAAGATTATTTTTGGATTATTATAAAAAGGACAACCTGGAGGATTGACAAGAACCCATCGCGTTCGGAAAAGCCGCGAGACTTGAACCCTCAACCAATGGGAGACATCGGTGCATCACCTACCACTGGCCTACGTGATGTCTTGGTTCGAATAATGTATCTTTTTTTTAAATATTCTTACAAATGAAATATTAATTCAATATTTTTTAAACCATATATGATTAGGATGAAGAAAATATTTTTGAAATCTATTTTCCTTTGGAGTGAAAGATGTGTTTCTGGTAGAAGTTAGTTGAAGGATGGTATGCTACTTTTCAAGTAAAATTTTCACTTATTTTTTCAATAAATTAATTCTTAAACTTTAGGGAATATTTATGAAAACCAAAAAAGTTTTATCCTAATACCTTATGTTTATTTTGAACTGATGGTATTTAAATCATCATGAATTTATGGATTTGAGGCCTTCAATATTCCATTTATTGTTCACTTGTTTCTAATTGATGAACTCAATAACTGCCTATAAATATTTACATTTTTTCACGAATTATGTGTCTCGAATTTCCACCAATGTTATTTTATTAGAGATCATTATTTGGTGGTGACTTTTTCATTTCCATTTCCCTCTTATTAAGATAAAATTTTATTAACCCTATTTCTGATGTGGGTTTTCCACAAAAGTATTTTCTTACTTTATGTTTTTATTTTCGAAGAACAATTACAAATTGTGAGTAAAAAATTTATAGAAGGAGGGTAGAAATTATCACCCTATGATTTAATAGTACATTATCATTTTAAAATAATTCAATAGCTTGTGCTACACGCAACACTGAGTTCGAGCGCACCACGACTAACCAGACTACCTGTTAAAAAAGCGGTTATGAATAGTAACAACTGAAGTTTTAATTTTATATACTCTATATAATTTTATAATCCATTTTATTTTTTTATTATACATAATATATGAAAATTTTATTTTTATCAGATAGAAGAATTTGTTTTAAAAAATATGTCATTTTACCGCCTTTTAATGCAGAACTCTTTTTAAATCCAATATTTGACACTTTTATTTATTCGATTTAATAAATTTAATATTATTTTATAATATTTATATATAAATATAGTTTGGATAATTTTTTTGTACTTTTCTGATAACTTTCATATTTTAATGAATAGTGAAAAATATAATATTTTAGTTGAAAAAAAAATTTAATCGAAATAATTTATAATGTCAAATTATGAATTTTAAATGTTTATATGTATAATTAGATTATATTTTTATCATTTAATATATTGTAGGTCATTATATGTAATATCACTTTTAAATTTTACATAAACAAACATCATTCTTATTATAGTTTTTACATTTTAAAAACCATCTTTTTGGATTTGACAATGGGAATTAATTTTAAATTAATTAATACAACTTCTATGTTTTGAATTTGGTAAAAATAGAATTCAATTTTTAATATTTAATATCAAAATTATCTTAGCGTGAGGTTTTTGTATTTTTCTGAAAACATTCAATTTTTGATGAATAGTAAAAACGCCGCGTTATTGTTTAAAACTGACTTTTTATTTATTTAATTATTTATTTTATTTAAATTTATATTATTCAAAAATAGATTTATTATACCTATATATGTTCAATTTAATTCATTGGTGTCATTTTTAAAAAAAATTATATTTTTACAATTTTATTGATCTTTTTATCATTTTTTACCCACTATTTTGGAACATTTGCAAATGTGCCGAAAACCCAATTTTACCACTTTTTTGAGTTGAATTTAAAAAATTCAAGAGACAAAGATCATATCATTAAGTAAAATTTGGTTCAATAAGATGAAAATAATATTTGGTGAATAGTAACTATTGACTTTTTTTTACCCCCGTTAAAAGTAAATAGGGTAATTAAAGGAACAAATGATATTATAATTACCCTAACACAAGTCCTAATTATATTGGATAAGGTGATTTCGACCAAAACCATCTGTAGAAAAAATATGATCCTTTTGGTCCAATTGGATTATATTAAGACATTTATTATTATTTTATATAAAGAGGAGTCAAAAGTATTAAATTTAAAGTTTAATAACTAAATTTTTTTTAATATAGGGATATACATAAGATAAATTTGACAATAAATATTAATTATAAATATAAAAATATTTCCAACATAATGGTATTTTATTTATAATTTTTTGACATTATATAATAAAATTTATTTATGATACAATGATGATGCAGTAATTATCATTATCAATGAATGATTAAATTATTTGATATTATAAATATAAAAATATATGTAAATTGAGGCGTTTGAGGCAATACCCGAATTCTATAGGTTAATATGACACTTTATGGTTGATTTAATAATTTTTTTGAATTGATAAATTCTATATGACTTTAACAAAATGAAATATCAAATAGTGTCAAAATTAAGATAAATGAGTTTTTAAAATTAATACTATATTATAAATTGATATATATTTTTAAAATAAATGGATCAGACAAAGGAATTAGATAAGGTTAGAAATATCAAAAATTAACCACTTGGGGTTCACATGGCTTTTTATAGTAACATTATTATCAATTTATTTTAATAATACAAGAGGACATGGAAAAATATGAACTATATAACTAAGAGTTAAATATAAGGGATAAGGTTAATAATGTGACCTAAAATAGCCTAAAACAATTTGGTTTAGAGGATTTAGACTCATCCCAACCTTATCTTAGAAATAAATCAATTTTGAGCCATAGGAAACCTAAAATGATTTAATAATGAAATAATATTTCAAACTTTTTCTAAAGTGTCCCTCACCTCTCTTATAAAAGGTTACATCCCCTTCTCTCAAAATCACACCTCTAATGCCATTTTACTCGGCCAAAATCTTCCCAAATATCATTCCAACTTTCATCACATTTTCCTAGCGGCATTCCCTCGATCATAAAGCCAAAATATGGTTACCTTTTGTTCAATTGAATTGGAAACACCCAAAGAAGAGGTAATTATTCTATCACCTCTTTCAAAGTTCTTTTCTTCTTCCACTTTCTCTTTTATTGTTATTTACATACAAAAATAAGAACACATGTACCTTCATAATAATGTGATTTTATTATAAATATGGAACAAACATACTCATTATTCTATCCATCCTATTAATGATATGGTCACACGTATGACTTACAGTCCCCACACCGTGGGGTAATTTGTTATTCAACACTATGTTATTTAGATTGATATAATTATGAGTAATATGTATATAAATATTAAAAATAACATGATAATTTATCTATAAAATTAATATACCATCCAATTCAACACTTTTTAATCATTAAAGAAATGACATTGTCGGTCGTGTGTACTTACGTCGTACCGTCTCCACGGCTCGATAAGATTCAATTCCAGGTTCACCATTAAACCATGATTATAAAAATATATTTTATTAATATTTATGTAATATATGAAATAATAATGATACTGGATATATATATATATATGTAAGTATGTATATACTTACATATATCTTATTCACTTAATTCCGTTCAATACAATATGAAAACGGGAATGACATTTATGCGTACGTATAGCCTACCATCTTCATAAATGGTGTTTTCCATTTTATATCTTCATCTATTATAAATATTTATATTCGAAATATATATTATTTATAAATCATGATTTATATTCAAAATTTATTTAAATCATGATCTATGTGATACGATAAATAATAACAAATTAAATGTGTACCATAAAGAAAGTGATTAATACATGAAATGTTAATTTAACATGGAAGTTATTATTAAATGGGTATTATAAAGTCATAATTGAATCACGTATGATATCATAAATATTATTATGGTTTTTTAATAATTTAATAACATTATATGGTCATTGTAGATGAGGTTAAATGTATCCTCAACCAACAGGAAGTACAATGTAAGTTTTAATTCCCCAATCTCATTATTATCTGAGATTGTTTATGTATAATTATTTTCTGGGAAATATTTATTATCCTTTTCCATCTTTCACAAATTAATTTAAAAAAAATATTATTTTAATGTAATATTTAACTAAAAAATCATTTTAAATGTTTTAAATATGTATTCTTGTATATCATTCTCATTAATTTCCAAGTTTTCAATATAGTTTTAAGGATTTATTTATATGGACATTATGGTTTTAAAATGTTAATTCCATTCAAAAGTTTCAATGTGGTATGAGAAAATTTGATTCAAATATATATTTTAAATGACTTCCTTGTAATCATGCCAATTTATTAAAATAATTCACCGAATCAGGATAACTACGGTGGGGGAGTTATATTTGGGATCAGAGGAAGTTTAATACAAACCTTGGAAACTATATTTAGAAAAAGTCTGATTTGAGAACATTACCCTAATATAGACTTTGAGGATTAGTATAGAAAAAATTTATAGATTTTTTCTAATGTAGAGATTTTTTGGATTTTCCAAGCAATATATCACTATCCGGATATGAGGAACTAGAGGAATCTATGGGATTGATAAACCTAGGATTGAAAACTCTAAAAAAGAGGTTCAGGCCTGACCCGAGGTATCCTGCTACACGAAAACAAGCCTTTCTCCAGTATTGGTTATGAAACTCTCGGGGGATATGCTTAAGTTAATTCACATTATTTTTCCAAACCATTATAGAAGGATTAATGAGTATATACTTCCTCAAAGAATACATTTTTTATAATCATAGATTATATGAATAATCTATTCCATGTTTGTTAAGAATTTTAAAAGTTCGGAATTATGTATTGAGTTTAATAAACTAATCGAGTGTATTTCATTGTTTAGAAATGGCACCCAGTAGATGGAATGTGAACTCCCTCAATACCCATGATCCAAAGAGTACGAAGGATCATATCTTTCATGGTATTAATCCAACATTAATAAGAGAAATAGTATCATGTGTTAATAAGATAAGTAATTAATTCTCTGAGTCATATGGCTTTCAAGGGAAGAAATAGAAGGAAAGGATGGTAGAGAGAAATATAGATAAAAGGAAGTAACGGAAGAAGGATTTTCCCATATGTGCTAACTGCGGAAATATTCACCTTGGTAAATTATTAATGGTAATGGGAGTTTGTTATATGTTTGGAGAAAACTGACCCTAAGTACATGATTGAAATGTTAAAGAAAAAGTTTTCAAATGCACAACGCTTCATCTACATGGATTTGGTACACTGCACAAATCAATGTCCTAATCATGAAAGTATTCCGCAAATGATGTTATTAAATAATATTAATGTTTTTTATACTACAACTGATGAAAAGGAATGACTAGTGTTCTAATGTTGTTATTAAAGAATTATTTCATTTGATTTTTATATCAACAATGTTCTGTTTATATGAATTATGGAAATAAATAAGGATTGTACTGCAATACAATTTCATTGAGGATTTGAGATTATATGGTTCTATGAAAAGTGACTCAGTTGAAAGTTAAACATTTTTTTTTGAAAATACATGGTTCATGTAATGATAAACCATAATATGGTTCTGATACTGAGGTAGTGATTTTGGAATAATATATGATTTATTTGGATAAATTATATTCTATATTATTGACTACTTTGAAAGAAATTAATTGTTTTTTTATTCCATTAGTGTTGGAGTTTACAAAATTTTTGTATATAAAGAGTATATCGACTATTATATAAGGAATAAGGGTGCATAAATGTAATAAATAAGGTTTTACGGTAATTCAGGGTGTTTCCTTGTTTTAAAAGGATACATAATGTAGGTATTCACATGGTTTTACGTGGAAAAAAATCATTTTGATTACATTACTTATAAATTTTGGAATGTGAGTTTGTATAGAAGTATTTTGGATAAGTGTAATGGTTGTAATAGATTATGATTAAAATTGGATACTATTTTTAAGGTTAGTTATTTTCTTAATATTATTTTTTTATTGTTATAAAAAGGACAACTCGGGCGATGGGCTGGAACCCGTCGCGTCCAGCAAGGCCACGAGGCTTGAACCCACTACCGAAGGGCGATAAGGGTGTATCACCTATAACTGGCCTATGCGATGTGCTGGTTTGTATGATGTAGTTTTTTTGAAATAGTCTAACAAATGAATTATAAATTAATTATTTTGGTAACCCTATATAATTATGATAAATATAATATATTTGAATTCAGTTATCTTTTGGAGTGAAAAATGAGTTGTGGTAGAAGTTAGTAAAAAAATGGAACTCTACTTATCACGTATTTTTTTTTATTCAATGTAGAAATTAATTCATAAACTTTTGGGAAGGAATCTTAAAACCAAAAAATGTCTTATCCTAATACGTTATGTATTTTTGAACCGATGGTATTTAAATCCTCATAGATTTACGGATTTGTGGCCCTCAATATTCCATTTATTGTTCACTAGTTTGTGATTGATGACCCCAATCACTCCATATATATATTTACGTTTTTTCAACAATTATGGGTCTCTAATTTCCACCAATGTTTCCCTATTCGAGATCATAATTTGGTGGTAACTTTTTTCTTTTCCATTTCCCTCTTTTTAAGAATAAATTTTATTAACCCTATTTACGATGTGGGGTTTCCACAAAGGTATTTTATCATTTTAACCATATATTTTAAAGAACAATTTCAAATTGTGAGGGAAAAATATATTGAAGGAAGAATGAATGTAACAGACCATGATTTCATAGTAAGTTTGCTTTTCCAAGTAATTCAATAACTTTCACTACACACAACACCGAGTTAGAGCGCACCTCGACTTACCAAACTACCAGTTCAAAATGTGGTTATCAATAGTATTAACAGAATTTTGAATTTTATATACTCTATATAATTTTATAATCAATTTTATTTGTTTATTAAATATAACATAAGAACAAATTTGTTTTTCTTAGAGAAAAGATTTATTTTTAAAAAAAATGCAATTTTAAGGCCTTTTAGTGGAGAACCGTTTTTTAAAACCAATATTTAAAACTGTTGTACATTATATTTAATGAAATGAAATTAGACATTATAAGGGATCATTAATATTTAGTTTGAATAAATATTTGGTACTTTTCTGATAGCATTCATATTTTGATGAATAATGAAAAATATTAAAATTTAATTGAAAAAACATTTTTAATAGAAATAATTTATAATGTTAAATTATGAATTTCAATGTTTTTTAAGTTTAAATAGATTATATTTTTATCATTAAATAGAGTGTATGTCATTATAAGTAACTTCATATTTTAATTTGACATAAACACACATCAATCTTTTGATAGTTTTTACTTTTTTAAAACCCTTTATTGGGTTTTGGCAATGAAAATTAATATTAAATTAATTAACAAAACTTATATTTTTTGAATGTGTTAAAATAGAATTCATTTTTTAATTTGGAATAACAAAATTATCTTATTGTGAATTTTTGGAATTTTTCAGAAAACATATAAATTTTAATGAATAGTGGAAAACACTACGTTATTGTTTAAAACCAACTTTTTATTTAAATAATTATTTTGTTTATAAAAAAGTTATTTTAAATCAAAATATATATATAATACCTATATATGTTCAATTTAAATCATTGGATTTGTTTTATTATAAAATTAGATGTCTAAAATTTAATTGAACTTTTTAACATCTTTTACCCACCTTCTGTCCACATTTGTAAATTTTCAAAAAAGGAAATTTTCGAACTTTTGTGAATTTAATTTCAAAAAATCACGAGACACGATTGGAATCATTAAATAAAATTTGGTTTCAAAATATGAAAATAAATTTTTGTGTATTGTAATTTTTGAATTTTATTTACCACTATTTAAAGTAAATATTGTAATTGAAGTTAAAAATGATATTATAATTACCCTAAAAAATGTCCTAATTCTATTGGATAACTTTATTTCTTCTAAAACCAACCTTATGAATAAAACTTTATCCTTTTGGTCCATTTGGATTAGATTAGGACGTTTATTATTATTTTATTTAAAGAAGACTTAATAGTGTTAAATTAAAGTTTAATAACTAAAACATTTTTAATATAGGGTTGTACATCATAAATATTTATCTATAAATATTTATTAGAATTATAATAATATTTCAAACATAATGGTATTTTATTTATAATTTTTTGAGAGTAAATAGTTAAATTTACTTATGACGCAATGATTATGTATTAATTACTTTATCTATGAATGATTACAATAATTGATATTATAAATATACAAATAAATGTAAATTGAGAATTTTGATGCCATCCAAGAATTTTATTGGTTAATATGAAATGTTAAGGATGAATAAATATTTTTTTTTTGAATTTATAATGTTTTTATGACTTTAACAAAAACAAAATACCAAATAGTGTCAAATTTGACATAATTGAGTTTTTAAAACCAATACTATATTATTAATTGATATAATATAAATAAAAATCTAATTTTGGGCCAAATGACTTTTATAAGGTTATATATATCAATAGTGAACCACTTTGGGTCCTATTGTCTTTTTATAGTTTTTTATTAACAATTCTTCATAATAATATAAGAGGACATGGTAAAAGATAAACTATTTATCAAAGAGTTAAATATAAAATATTGGGTTAATATGGTGAATTAATCTTGTCTAAATCCTAATTTATTGAGAGTATTTAGACCTATCCCCACCTTAGTTTCTAAATAAATCAATTTTTGGACATTATAAAACGAAAATGATTTTACAATAAAATAATATTTCAAAATTTTCCTTAAATGAACCTCACCTATCTTTAAAAGGGTACTTCACCTTCTCTCAATATCATACCTCCAAACCCATTTGGCTCTGCCAAAACCTACCCTAATATCCTCAAAACTTCACTCACTTTAACTTGGAGGCATTCCCTTGTTCAGAAATCCAGCTTATAGATCCCTTTTGTTCTAATCAAAAGGTAACTTCTAAATAAGAGGTAATTCTTTTACCACCTCTTTCAAAGGTCTTTTTTCTTCCATTTTCCATTTCATTGTTATTTCCATACCTAAATAATAAATATAGTAACTAATATATACTGTGATGTTATTATAAATATGGTATCACTATACTCAATATTCAATCCATCCTTTTACTGATAATGTCTCAATGTATACTTACATACGACTTACCGTCTCCAAGTCATGCTATAATTTTTTATTAAACACTATGTTATTTGGATGGATATAATGATGAGTAATATGTATGTAAATAATAAAAATTTCATGATAATTTCTTTGTAAATTAAGATACCATCCAATTCCACACCTTTTAATCATTAATGAAATGATATAGTCCCTCGTGTGTACATATGAATTACCGTCTCCACAATGCGATTAGATTCATTTCCAAGTTCACCATTCAACATTGATTATAAAAATATATATTATTAATAAGTATGTAATATATGACATAATAATGATACTGGATATATATATATATGTATGTACTTAAATATATCTTATTATCTTAATTTTGTTCTATACGATATGAAAACAGAAACAACATTTATGCGTATGTATGGCCTATCGTCTCCCTAAATGGTGTTTTACATTTAATATATCTATCTAATATACATATTTAAAATGTTAATATATATTATATATAAATGATGTTATATATTCTTAATATATTTAAATCATGATCTAAGTAGCACGACTATGAAAAAATGTTTAAACACGTATGATAAAGAAAGTGATTGTTATCTAAAATGTTAATTTAACAAGAAAATTATTATTAAATGGGTCGTATAAAGACATAAATGATTCATGTATGATATCGTAAATATTAATATGGTTCTGGTATAATTTAATAACATTCTATGGTCATTATACAGGAGGTTAAACATACCATCGACCAAAGGGAAGTACAATGTAAGAGTTAATTCCGCAATCACATTATTATCCAAGAATGTTTTTGTGTAAGTATTTTATGGCAAATATTTATTATCCATATCCATGCTTCAAAAAATGATTTTCCAAAATGATTTTTAATATATTATTTAACTAAAAAATCATTTAAAATGTTTAAATATTAATTCTTCTAAATCTATGTCATTAATGTGCATGTTTTCAAAATAGTTTTAAGGATTTATTAATATGGAAATGATTGTTTTGAAATGTTAATTCCTTTCAAAAGTTTCAATTTAATATGGGACACTTTTATTCAAAAATCTATTTAAAATGACATACTTTATAAATGTGTGATTGTAAAATGATTTCACAGAAATGGATATTTCTCTCAAAACGTTTTACTGATCATTTTCCACTATGTCAACATCCTTTTTGGATATTATTATGGATTGAGGAATATTTATTATTAATACAATATTTAATATTGTATATAATGAGTTGTGATATGTTTTAATGTTAATGTTCTATTTTTATACCATTCATGGTTTATGGTTGAAGTACTGTCATTTCGTAGGCAAGTTTTAATATAAATGATTATATTATGCTTAAAAATTTTCATATGAAAAATGTAGTGGACTTAGTATGTGACAGGTAGGGATCACTATATCTCCTCGATGCTTCTGTAGGTCTCATCAGACAAACTAGTTTCTTGGAAGAAGGCCTTGAAAAAAAAAAATTTGATCTTGGCATGAGGGATTGACTATGTGGAAATGATGTCTGGCGTTAGGCATTCCCTCATTATGAAATTAATTATTACATGTGATTATTCGACTAGTAGAATATAAATTTTAATTTTATATGGTAATGTTTTCATTTATTTTCTCCATATAATGTTAATGTTTATGTTTAAAAAGCTGTTATTTTTATTACACATCATGCCTTAATTGTTTATTTTTTCTGCTAAATTATTTACCCTTGTTGAGCATCTGAGCACACTCATTTATTATGTTATTTTTTCCCAGGATTACAATAATTGTATTATGTTTGATATGAAGGTTTATGCTTGGTTAATAATTCAGTTCTCAATGGACTACTTGTATTGTGTTTTTTTAATTTCCAATGTAACTTTAATGTATGTAATCTATTTTCCATGACTGCTAAACTGATAGGTCCTTTGGGAATTGATTATTTGTAATCATGCTAATGATTTAAAAAAATGTACCGACTCTACGTAACTGGAGTGGAGGCATTACAGTTGGTATTATAGATGTTTAATACAAAACATGGAAACTAGATTTATAAAAACTGTGATTAGATTACAATACCCTAATATAAACATTTATTATTACTATAGAAGAACTACCAATTATTTTGGTTATGTAGAGATTTTGTGTTTTTTCCAAGTAATACATACCTACCGGGATAGTAGAAGGTAGAGGAGGCTATGGAAAAGATGTACCTAGGAGTGGAAAGTTCGAGAAGGAGTATTGAGCTTTACTCAGGGTATCATGGTACATGACAATGGGGCTTTCGGAAATCTTTGTTACGACACTCCCAGGGGATATGCTTAGGATAATTAACATTTTCATTAAAAGCCTTTATGAAGGATCTAAATGTAAATACATTCTCAAAGAAAACATTTCTTTATGATTATAGATTATATTGATAATATTTTTAATTTATGTTAGGTATCTTACATGTTTGGAATTATGCATTGAGATTCATAAACTAACCTGGTGTATTCCATTGTTTAGAAATGGCACACAGTAGAAGTAATTAGAACTCTAAAAATACACATGATCCGGAGAGTAAGAAGGATCATATCTGTCATGGTATTAAACCAACAAATAGTAGAGATATAGTCTCCCATGTACTGTCATCATATAAAGAAATAGTATCATGTGTTAATAAGACAAGTAGTGAATTATCTGAGTCCTATGTCTTTGAAGGGAAGAATGAGAAAAAAAGGATGGTCGACCGAAAGATGGATAAAGGGAAAAGGGGAAAAAATATTTTCCGCTATATGATACTTGTGGAAAGAATCACCATGATAAATGTTTGAAGGGAATGAAATTTTTTTATAAGTGTGGATAAAAAGGACACCAAGTATGTTATTTCAAGGGAAATAAAAGGGTTTCAAATGTACAATGCTTTATCTTCAAGGAGTTGGGGCACTATGTGAATCTATATCCAAATCATCAGAGTATGACACAAATGATGAAATAGGATACTAGTCAAGTTATGATACTACCATAGATGAAGAGGAATGACTAGTGTTCTTATGTTGTTATAAAACAATTATTTCATTTGAGTGTTGTATGAACGTTGTACTGGTTATATTAATTAGGGAAATAAATAAGGATTATACTGTAGTAGTATTTAATTAAGGATTTGAGATTAAATGGTTAGAAGAAAATTGACTCAATGGAGAGTTAAACATTATAGAAAATAAATGGTTCAAGGAAAGATAAACATAAATATGGTTTTGATACCGACGTAGTGAATTTGGAATATGACATGATTGATTTGGATAAATTATATTTTATATTCTTGACAAATTTGAAATAATTAATTGTTTTTTATTCCATTTTTGTTGGTGTTTACTAAATTTTTAGATATAATGAGAATATCCAGTATTCTATAAGTAATAAGGAATCCTAAATGTAATCAATAATTTTTTATA
Source organism: Viscum album (assembly GCA_963277665.1). NCBI lineage: Eukaryota > Viridiplantae > Streptophyta > Magnoliopsida > Santalales > Viscaceae > Viscum > Viscum album. The sequence goes on along the minus strand of OY728119.1, from coordinate 670,639,619 downwards.
GTATTTCAGGGTTTTACCATGTTTTAAAAGAACACACGATGAAGGTATTAAAATTTTATTAAATTGAAAAATAGATATTCATTTGTATATCTTCCTTATAAATTTTGGAATCTGAGATTGGATAAAATTATTTTGTATAAGTCTAATGGTGAAAATCTATTATGTTTGACATTAGATACTATTTTAAGGATAAATAATTTCTTAATATTATTTTTGGATTGTTATAAAAAGGATAACCCGGAGGTTGGGAAAGAACCTGTTACATCCAGCAATGCAGCACAGCATGATCTTGCATCCGAAGGGCAACAAGGGTGAATCACCTACAACTTTTCTACATGATGTACTTGTTTGTATAATGTAGTTTTTTTGAATATATTAAGAAATTAATGATAAAATCACTAATTTTGGAACCATATACGATTACGATAAATAGAATATTTTAGAATTCTATTATCTTTTGTAGTGAAAGATGAGTTTGTGGTAGTAGTTAGTTGATGGATGGAACTCTACTTGTCATGTATTTTTTTCATTATTCCATGAAGATATTAATTCTTAAACATTAGGGAAGGAATATTAAAACCGAAAATGTGTTATTCTAATACCTTAGGTTTTTTTTAACTGATGGTATTTTAATCATCATCGATTTAGGGCTTTGAGGCCCTCAATAATCCATTTATTGTTCACTTGTTTGTGATTGATGACCTCAATCACATCCTAAAAAAATTTATGTTATTACACCAATTATGTGTCTCTAATATCAACCAATATTCTCTTTTTCGGGATCATAATTCAGTGGGGACTTTTTCATTTCCTTTTCCCTCTTATTAATAATAAATTTTATTTACCCTCTTTCTGATATGGGTTTTCCACAATGTTATTTTATCATTTGAACCATTTATTTGTGATGATCAATTTCAAATTTCGATGACACAGTTTATTGATGGAGGGGAGAATATAACACCCCAGGATTTCATAGTATGATATCTTTTTAATGTAATTAAATACCTTACACTACATGCAACACTGATTTCGAGCACACCGTGACTTACCAAACTAGCTGTTCAAAAAGTGGTTAGGAATAGTAATAACTAACTTTTGAATTTAATATACATAATATAATTTTATAATCCAAATTATGTGTTTTAAAGACAAAAAATAAGAACAAATTCATTTTTTTCAATTAAATGAAGTATTTTTAAAAAAATGCAATTTCACCACCTTTTCTTGGAGAACCCTTTTATAAAAAATTAATTAAAACTTTTCTATTTTCAATTTAATGAAATAAAATTCTTCTTTATAAGAGGGACATAAAAATTTATTTTGGATAATTTTATTGGTACTTTTCTGATAACATTCATATTTTGAGGAATAGTGACAAATAATAAATTTTTATTAAAAAACAATTTTTTAATATAAATAATTTATAGAGTTAAATTATGAATTTGAATGGTTTTTAATTATAATTAGATTAAATTTTTATCATTTAATACATTTTAGGTTATTATAAGTAACTTCACATTTAAATTTGACAAAAACAAACGTTAATCTTTTGAATGTCTTTATTTTTTTTAAAATGACTTTTGGTGTTGAGAATGGGAAATAATTTTAAATTAAATAATTCAAATTATATGTTTAGAATATGGTAAAATTGAATTCATCTTTGAATTTGTAATATCAGAATTATCATTGGCTGGTTTTTTGGTCTTTTTCTAAAAACTGTCAATATTTTATGAATAGAGAAAAACATGGTGTTATTGGTTAAAAAAACTATTTATATAAATAATTATATATTTTTATTAAATTTATTTTTAGTCAAAAAAGATATATAATATGTATATATGTTCAATGTAAATCATCAGAGTCGTTTTATAATAAAATTTTATGTATAAAATTTTATTGATCTTTTTAACATCTTTTACCCACCTTTTAGGAAATTTTGAAATTTGCATAAAACATAATTCTGCCGATTCTGTGCATTAAATCTAAAAAATATGATGGGCATAGTTGAAATGAATATGTAAAATGTGGATCAATATGATGAGGTTAATTATTGGTGAATAGTAATTTTTGATTTTTATTTACCACAATTAAAAGTAAATAGGGTTATTAAAGGTAAAAATAATATTATAATTACCCTAACACATGTCCTAGTTCTATTGGATAAGTGTATTTTGACCCAAACCAACCTTAAGTATAAAATATGTTCCTTTTTTCCACTTGTATTAGATTAGGACATTAATTATTATTCTATTTAAGTAAGAGTTAAAAGTGTTAAATTCAATGTTTAATAACTAAACCATTTTTAATATAGGGTTATTTAAAAGATAAATTTGACGATAAATATTAATTATAAATATAATAATATATCAAACATATTGGTATTTTATTTATAATTTATAGATATTATATAATTAAATTTATTTATGACACAATGATGATGCAAAAATTTCTTTATAAATGAAAGATTGAAATAATTGATATTATAAATTTAAAAATAACTGTATATTGAATCTTTTGATGCCATTTATGAATTATCTAGGTCAATATGACATTTTAGGGTTGATTATATATATTTTTGTAGTGATAAAGTTTTTATGACTTTAACAAAAACTAAATAACAAATAGTGTCAAAATTGATATAAATGAGTTTTTAAAACAAATACTATATTATTAATTGATATAATATTTAAAACAATATAAAGTTATACCAAATAACTAAGATAAGGATAGATATATCACTAATGAACCAATTGGGGTTCACTAGGATTTTTATAGTATTTTCATTAACCATTCATTATAATAATATAAGAGGACATGGTGAAAATTAAACTATTTAACTAAGATTTAAATCTAAAAGATTGGGTTAATATGGTGACATAAAATTTTCTAAAACCTATTTAATGAGATTACTTCAAACCATCCCCACCTTATCATCGAAATAAATCAATTTGGGGCTATTAGAAAACGAAAATGGATTTATAATAAAATAATATTTCAAACATTTCCTAAAGTTACCCTCACCTATCTTTTAAAATGGTACTTCCCCTTCTCTCAAAATCGCATATCCAAAGGCATTTTGCTCAGCCAACCCCTCCCCAAATCTCCTCCCAACATCACTCACCTAATCTTGGAGTCCTTCCATTGATCAGAAAGTAAACCTATAGAGCCTTTTTGTTCAAATCAATAGGTAACACCAAAAGAAGAGGTAATTATTTTATCACCTCTTTCAAAGATCTTTTTTCTTCCATTTTCTATTTCATCATTATTTCCATAACAAAATAATAAATCCAGTATATTCTCCATATTTTGATTTTATTATAAATATGGTATCACCATACTCATTATTCAATCCATCCTTTTAATGATAATGTCACAATGTGTGCGTACATATGACTTATCGTCTCCACATCATGGTATAATATTTTATTCAACACTATGTTATTTGGCTGGATATAATCATGAGTATATGTATAAAAATAATAAAAATTTCATTTCCAATGAGCCTTTACTCTAGTGGTACATGCTCCTTCTTGGAATCCAAAAAACCCAGGATCAAATCCAGACATGGACTCTTTTCTGGGCATTGTAGCAGTAAATTAGCAGCGGCAGAACTGGTGCGGCATCGACACTATAGCGGTGGTTGTATTGTAGCATTAACTGTTGTAGCTCAGGTACTGTAGTAGTGCTATTCACCGAGGGTCCCTCTGGGCCAAAAAAATGGGCTTTCAATCCTAGTAATATGTGAAATCATAATGATATTATATATATATATTTACATACATATATCTTATTCACTTACTTCCATTGAATACGATATGAAAACATAAACAACGTTTATACGTACGTACGACCTACCATCTCCATAAACGGTGTTTTCGATTAAATATATCTCTCTATTATACATAATTATATTCTAAATATATATATTATATAAATCATGTTTTATATTATGGAAGATTTTAAATCATGATGTTAGTAATACGACCATGAATAACAAGTTAAAACGCAAACGATTAAGAAAGTGATTATTTCCCAATATTTTAATTTAACATAGAAATTTTTACTAAATGGGTTGTATAAAGTCATAAATGTATCATATATGATATCATAAATATTAATATGATTATTGTATAATTTAATAACATACTATTTTCATTATAAGTGAGGTTTAACATACCTTTGACCAAAGAGAAGTACATGGTAAGGGTTAATTATTCAATCTCATCAATATCTGAGATTGTTTAAGCATAGTTATTTTCTGGGACATAGTAATTATCCATGTACATGATTCATAAAATACAATTTCAAAATGATTATTTTAGGGTAATATTTAACTAACTCATCATTTTAATTATTTTAAATATTTATTCTTCAAAATATTTCTCATTAATATCCATGATTTCAAAATAGTTGAAAGAATTTATTTATATTGACAAGATTGTTTTAAAATTTTATTCCATTAAAAAGTTTCAAAGTTATATGTTATAGTTTTATTCTAAAATCTTTTTTAAATTGAATCCTTTATAAATGTGTGACTTATAAATGATTTCACAAAAACATATATTCCTCTTAAAACATTTTACTGATCATTTTCAACTATGTCAACAACCTTCTTGGATAATATTCTTGATTGAGGTTGATTTATTATAAATACAATATTACATATTATATTGAATGAGTTATTACATGTTTGACTATTAATGTTCTATTTTTATACCATTCATGGTTTATGGTTGATGTATTAACATTTTTTATGCTACTTTTAATACAAATGATTATGTTATGTTTCAAAATTTTCAAATGAGGAATGTAGTGGAATTAGTATTTGACGGGTTGGGCACACTATAGCCCCTCAATTCATAGGTAGGTATCATGATACAAACTAGTTTCTTGACACATGGCCTTGACAAAAGTTTTATTTTGTATTCTTGGCACGAGGCCTTGACTATGTGGTAATGATGTCTAGTGTTTGTCATTCTCTCATTATTAAATTTATTATTACATGTTATTATTAGAATATTATAATATAAATTTACATATTTATATGGTAATTTTTTATTTATATTGTCTATATTATGTTCATTTTTATGTTTAAAAGGATGTTTTTTAAAACACATTTTTCCTTAAATGTTTACTTCTTCTGCTAGATTATTTACCCTTACTATGCATCTGATCTCACCCATTTATTATGTTTTGTTTTCCCATAATTTAAAGAAGTGTGTTATGTTTGATATGTAGGGTTATGATAGGGTAATAATGGTGTTCTAAATGGAGTATGTATGATGTGTTTTATGTTTGATGGTTTAATTTAACGTTCATGTATATAATCGATTTTTTGAGACTGCTAAACTGATCGGTCCTTCGGGACTTGATTCCTTGTAATAATTCCAATGTATTAGAATAATTCACTCATTATAGGTAACTAGGGTCATGGAATTACATTAATACAAAAGGAATGATAATGAGGCTATACTTGAGTGAAAATTAGAATAATTCAATTTTTCCTCAAAAAGAGGAAAGACCTCCTTTTTCGGCCTTAGAATATTTAGCACCTATATTTTACCAACTAGATGCCACATAACAAAATTGAAATGACTCCATGAGAAACACATTTCCTTGACACACATCGGGTGGAGAAATATAAATTTATGAAGCCTATGGTGACACTTTCATGGGTTTGGAGGAGAAAATCCGTGTTAAAAATTTATATTTGTTATATGTGATAAAATTATTGTAAGGTTGGTGTTTTGTGTGCATAGGAAGAGAAATAAAGTGTAAATATATTAAATTATCTAAATGGTGAACTTGAAATAATGGTTTTTGGTGAGACGCAATATCTTTTTGTTTCTTGGTATGGATTTGGTAGATCTCATATGTATGTGTTTGGGATTTGATTTGATTTTGTTTTGATGTTTACTTATCTAGGAGTCCAAGTTCTAAGTGTCAGGGAATTGATAGGGAAAATATTTTCTATAAATTTACGTTGAATTTTATTATTTTAAATTCCAAAATAGTGTTACATTTTGATAAATTTAGAAATTTTAGGATATTGGTGGTATTTTGATATTAATAGTAAAAATGGCCAATTTTATATTTTTAACTGTTTTAAATTATTTTTTGTAATTTCGTAATAAAAATTCCTAATTTAATAAAAAATGATTTTTTTCATATTCTACACATTTAGGGATTCATTTCATCTTTTTTGACCAAAATCTAAATTGATCGTATGGAAGCTTAAAATAAGATGACAAATTGGACCATGAAAACTATTTACAGATCTGTCAATTTTTGTTGTGGGGTCCATAACTTGATCATGATGGACCCAATTACAATGCAAATTGGAGGGTGGTCACAAAATATATTTTAGAACATCATTTATGAAGTCTAGGATGTGTGAATTGGCATTTTAATGGTAATTAAATCATTCTAATCTAGAGTTTTTCAAATTGGGGAGTCTGACTGGATAGAATAAATTTTCTGTGTAAAATATGCATAAATATTGCAATACTTTTCCATATATGATTCCATTTAGAAGAGATAGAGAAAAGATAATTATGAACAACATTCATGAAGGGTGAAACGCGTGAATAGGTAACCTAAATGGGATAATACACGAAAAAATTTTTGGGGAATAATTCGTCTTATAAAAGGAGGATATATCCTCCCTCTCAAATCAACTCATTCCGTCCCATTCCTTCTAGGACACCAAGGTGGAGAAATTTTTATCTTTTTATCATTTATTTATTTTCTTTTCCATATATTTTTAATTCTGTTTACTTCCCTATTTGTCTCAATTACCCTTACCATGGTGGAGTAAATATTTTGAGTTATGAGGGAAGGGTTGGTTTTCCATTTTGTAATTCATGAGTTCGTGAACTTCATCGAATGAAATTTAGTTCTTCTTAAAAGTTGTTCTATATTTCATAATAGAGATTTCATTATAATGAGCGATATTTCACGAATTTTAATTCTATTATTGATTTTTCCATTCTAAATAGTCGTTATACCCTTTTACAGATTTATTGTTTATATACAATTGAATAAACGAGGTACTAATAGTGAAGTACTCAACGATTGTCAGTATGTGTAAAAGGGGTAGTGGATGGTTTTTATTTTTTTGGTATAAACATGACCTGAATGGATATTTACTCTGTTAATTGAGGATATTCAATAAAAATATTTTTCACATGGAACGATATTTGACCAAAATGATATCTTTGTAAGGTTTTACAGCACTATTACAAGTTCACCATGGAAGTGAGAGGAAACAATTGAGGAAACTCTATTTAATCAACTCAAAAGATGAGGATTGAATAAAATTAAAAATGGATAGAATTACAATTGGGAAATATACACTAACCAATTAACCCTTTTAATATCATATTTTTTCAATCATTTGAATTTCAATTTTTCATTCAATCATTATATTATTTATTTATTCTACAAACACACCATTTTTATCCTCATTTGAAAGTAAAACCTATTTTTTGTACACTCCTCAATAGGAGACATCCAAGGGTTAAATACTAGAATACATTTAGGGAATATAAAAATTATTTTTACACAACCCATGAATGGAATGTCTATCCTATATCAATACTTCTTAATCAAAAACTAGATCACTCATGTCATGTACCTCATACTCAGCCGCACTAACATAAATTTGTACAAGAATTCATGAGCTCATAATCCCCATAAAATTTATATTCCATAATAATTAGTTAAAATATTAATTTTAGTTTAGTTTAAGTATGTAATAAATATAATAACCACATTCAGACACTTCTAGAAATGTGCAATCTCTCTACTAATAGGATTAGTTCACTTATTCTTAAAAACATTGATCTGCAAAACATTGGGATTCATAAAATCCCATATTAATATAAAAATAATAAATTTAATGTAAATATAGATTATTAAATAAAATTACATACCATATATCATTAATTAATATTAAATGTATAACGACCTAATCCTTGTGTGACCTCCTTTCTTCCCTAGTTATTCCATCCTAATGGGGATCTTCTCTTAATAATTATCATATCCAATAGGATAAAAATAAATGTCAAACATGAGACAATAATTAACTATGTCGAATGATATAAAAGGATAGGTTAAAAAATGTGGTTCCATCTTTATCATAGGCTATCTTTCTCATATTTTGAAAAAATAACCATAATGCTCATTCATAAAGATCTACCTTAACATAAAAATAGTGGATATCATGCTATCATTGAGTGGATACCATAAAACATGTAAAATAAAACATCACAATATGTAAACAAAATATTATATATATAATAAGTATCAATTCATTATGTACTATACAAAAATCAAATGTCAAATGATATTCATCAATGAGAATGTAACCCCATGTCACCCAAGGTGTTAAAACATAATTCAATATAATTGCATCCCTATCTTACTCCTATATGTGAAAAAAATGTGGGAATAGTGAAAAAAATAAATTAATAAATACTACATTAATAAAATCATGATAATTAAAAAATTTAAATAAAATGCATAGAATAACATATAGTTTCATTCTTCAATTGAAATCATGAGGTTTATTTCATTTAATAAAAGGGTCAGTTATCATAAATATCTATAGGCAATGACCACTACGAGTTGATGAAGTACTAGTAGTACAATGTGTGTCAAATAATGAGGAATCAATATGATCACGTATAATCCAAGAATCTTTGAGGGTATAGAACAACTCATTGAAATACTTTATATCCATCAGAAACAAATAAAGAATGATGTCTAAAAATAATTAAATATTGCAATATTTATATAATAATTTTGATTATAAACAACATGTAATTGGTTCATTTGTTTATCATTATCATCATATTCGTATTCAATTGTGTAAATATCATCATCCCTATAAGTCCCCTAATCCTAATATCCCAGAGTTAGTTTATTTATTGTTATATTATCAATAAATAAAAGGAATATCATAAAAAATGACTAAATTGATTTGTAGTCATAGTAATATAGATACACACATAGCTCCTTAATTACATTGGAAACATAAAACTAAATATTGTAATTTAATTTTAGGATCCCATTATTCCCATTATAATATCCCCTCATATCAATCATAAAATACTTCGGAGTTTCCTATAAATTAAAACAAAACATATGAGTGAAATAAATTACATAGTAACGGTAATACCACCTAATTATCTATCATAAATAAATAATAATAATCAATTTTCAAAGGTATATAACTGGAAAATCAAATCAAACAATAAAATGTGAATAATAAAGATGGAATAAATGTTTATATAACAAATCCATATAAATATTAATATAATTTGAAACATATGCATTGAAATTATAACTGGTTGAATAGTCACAAAGACATCAATATATAATCACATAATGAGGGAATACATAATAATAATTATTTGATCTATCATGATCTATCCTCATGATATTAACATTTAAAATCTATCATTAGGATACTTCAAATGTTTGGGTAGAAAATGATTTAATTTGGAAAACTGATTTTTTTCAGGAGACCTGTTGAAGCATTATGGTGTTATTTCAATCCCCACCATTCACATAATAATACAGACTCATTCTTAATTTTAAAATTCTGAAACATAATCAATAAAATAATTTTAATTATAAGATACAAATATTAATTTTTAATACAGACCCCAATAAAATAATTATATTCATGAACCAAACAGAATAATATTTTGATTAGAAAAAAAATCTCAAACATATAGTGAATAATTTCAAAAAACATATATTAAAATAATAATAAATAAATAAATTAAATATATCCCTAGTGCATGATATGTAAAATAAATTGGTTATGTCATTGATTAATGAAAATTTCATAAAAATAACATTTGATGCATTATTGAGGAAAATATTCATTGTATTGTGAAAGTAAAATTTTAATACAAAATTTAAAGAAATAAATTTTTTATTGATATCAACCCCTATAATATGTACAATAATCCTTAAAACAATGAGTAGTAATTATATGAGAAAGTTTTGTACATATTGTTCAATTGGAAACAAAGGATCCTTTCACATTTTAAGTATCGAAGAGTGGACAAATGTTACTATGACATTAAAATTTCATTAATGACCTGTAGAGAAGAAAATATATTAAATTTATTGTATAAGTATCCAATAATCCACTTAATAGTGTTTTAATAACAATAAATCAAGAATAATTATGATATTTTGAAATAAAGTCTTTCTATTTTGGTAATATATGAATTTTATGACCCATAATAGTAATAATATTCTAACGAAACACTTAATATCATGAATATAGAAACATTAATTTAATAATAGCCTTATATATAGGACACAAATTTATATATGGGAAATATGGAATATATATCATGAATGTAAAAGTGAGAAGTGAAAACCCTAACCATATGTTCAACTTCCATTATACAAGTTCGAAAATCATGTAATATAAATATACTTTTATTAAAAATATATTTTTGAACCAAAATTATGTGTATAAAAAAATATAATAAGTTAAGATATTTTATTACATAATTATTAAGAATTTCTTGTTGGAATTTTGTTTTGGGTAATAACTTCTTCATTTTTCATGTTTATTTGGGTTTAATACATTCAACCCCATTTTCAATGATCATGGATAAAAAGTTTCCAAAATTTTTGAAGTGATATAATAAACATATATATTAATTTTATATTTATTTATAGTAATCCATTTGTGTTATGGATAGAAAATAAACCACATTGTTCATGGAAATGCAAAGTCTGACGCACACTTGATCACTGTTTCTATATTGTTGATAAACCAAATGTAAGAAAGGTAAAAAATACACGAACCCTAAAATCCTTATTAATTAATTTATAAAATATATATATTATATAATACATATTCAATGAACCTATATATTTTACAATCCAACCAAAATTGAAAAAAAAATGCATCACATAGTTTCATGTTGCGGTATCCCTCCGTACACACGAGGGATGCTATTATTTTACTATAGGTATGAATGTAAGAATTGCGATCTGATATTTTTTTAAAATTATGTTATTTTAGGTAACAAATATTACATATATTCATCAAAATTATGACTTTTACATCCCATATAAATCATTAGTGAAACATCACATCACTTTGTGAGGTGGTGGTTCATTGTACACATGAGTGATGTAATCATATAATAATTTAAATGGAATGTAATATCATATATGTGATATTATAGTTCTATAATTATAATTATATCATAAATATTTTATCTACACATTAATCCCATTATAAAAAATTCATAATTGTGTTTATTGAAAATGAATCACATTAGTTTCATTATATGGTTATTTGCTGTACACAAGAGCGATGTTATAATTCCTCATTTGAGGAAAGATGATAATTTTAGCGATCATTAAACTAAAATGAAAAAAATAATATAATTTTTAATAAAATAATTTTTTTATATTAGAATGTTTTCATAAAACTTTAATTTGTAAAAAGAGGAATTAATATGTAGGTGATTAGTTAAAAAAATTAGCTTCTCTAAGAGAAACTGTCTTTGGAGCTCCACTTATGGGGAATAGGGTTGGTTTTTGTTATAAGAACCTACTATACAATTTATATTATAATATTTTAATGTATTTATTTCATTAATTAAGTGATCCAAATTTAATGATAAGTGTTAATAAGTGGGGGTGGTGAATTTCTTTTTATAATTGAGAAGGAGAAGTATTCTTTTTATTACAAAACAATATCCAATAATGTGATTTCACTATTACCCCACATACCAATAGAGGTGATCCATAATGTATTGGAGGATTTTTGTGTTTGATAAATACATCCAACACACTAAATTAGAATATTTTTTTATCATGTCAATCGTTAGTCTTTATGTTTACATGAGTTTAAGCTTTTAGTTTTTACCGTGATAAATTGAATCTTATTATTAACCATGGTTATTTATTTTGAACTCTAAAAGTAAAATTATTATTTTTATATAATTCAAGAAAATATATTATAAATATTTAATCCAATTTATTGAATAAAAACCAAATTTTCAATAAAATAAATTTTAAATCAAAAACATGTAACCCTCACACCCGAGTTTAACCTTAATCACTCTAATTATGTTTAAAAATTTTCTAGAATAAATATTATAAAAAGTTAAGATAACGGTATTATATAATATAAAATTTTATGATTTCAAATATTTAGCACATTTTTTTAAAAAAATTACTCATATATATGGTTATATATAATTTAAAATAAAACCACCAAACGTCATGAAATTTTTCTTTTGAAAGAAAACGTTTCAATATATTTAAAAATGTTTTAACATATAAATTCAATAAGAAACTAATTACAATGTCCTATATTTGAATAAAATATATTTATTTGATCTTATACTACATTAAATGAAATTTATAGAATAATTTAAATATGTATATTATATATAAGAAATGGGTATTTTCCATAAAAATAAGTAATTATCACTCTTCATAAAAAATAACACATCTAAGTAAAATAAAAAAGCACCCTAACATAATTTTATCATAATGATTTAGGAAAATTCTATTTTTCAACTATATATTTTTAATTTGAAAAAAATAATTTTTTCTAGTTTTCGAATGTTTGATGTGACAAATATTTAAGGAAAAATATTTTTTTATGTATAAAAATTGATATATTAATATCATATGCATTCCAACCCTACTAGATGTACATAATAAATATTTAATATTTAATATAAAATTTTCCTTGAAATCATCCACAAATTATGATTAATTTAATGGTTTTTTATAAAACTCTTTTGTGTTGATAAAATTATGTTTTTTAACAAATATTTGCTTTATGGTATACTATTTTTTCAATTCTAATTAAACGTTAACAAAAAATTCAATATATATATTTTTAAACCTTTAATTTTAATAAGTTAATTAGTTATATTTCTACAATCTATTAAAACAACAATGAACAATGATTATATTAGGTAAAAATATTTTTAGTATATTGTTGTTCTATTAAACATGGTTTTGGGTGTAACACAAACTGTCAAAAAATCATTTTGGCATGCATCATAAGCTGAAATAAGTGCTTTGTGGATTTAATTGTTTTAAAAGAATAGAATTATTTAAAGAGAAACATATTCTAAAACCCAATGGCATTATATTATACCCATATTATATAATTTATTTCTTTAATATTTAATTTGTTTTATTAATGGTTTACCCTTTTTTGAAAACTCACATCATAAATAGGGTTACTAAAATATTCTCTTTTTTAGAGATTACGTGAAATTAAACATCTGTTACAAAACTAGTTTTCCAAATAAGAAAACATTAGTTAATATTTAAAATATTAAAATTGATGAAAATAGTAAATAATTATGAATATTTAATGAGATTATGGACAAGAAATTTTTTACCCCCATATATACATAAATCTTTAGTGAGTGAAAAGAAAATTTCATTCATCAGATTTAAAGGTAATATTATAATTTTTTTCTTGAACATTTTCTTCATAAAGAGGGATTACTTTTCTATTTATATAAAGAAACAGAAAAAAATACAGTTACATCATTCGTTGAATGTCATAAAAATAACCTCAACCATTGGTTTTTCTTTAAAAAATCTACACTACATCTAAAATGATAGGAAATTGATTTTTGAGATAATTTGTTTTCATGAATAACATTTAATAAATAATAATATACACATATCAATTCTTTGACCAAAATAAAAATGGTCACTATATGTTATATGTTATCATATATTAACCTCAAAAAATAATATCCAATGCCCAAATTAATCCATTCAACAAATAGTTAATATTCAGGATCCTCCATAATACGTTTAAAAAAATTCAAAATCCAAAAATAATGTCACTAAATTAAATTTATCTTCCTTATAATATATAATGTGGATCCTAATTGTACTTTCATAATATGTGAATAATTTTATCACTATAAAAACCTAATGACACCATGTATTCTCCCAAATATGATTTATCTGGTATTCAAATATATTCTAAAGGTAAATAGTTTCAGATTTCCGCAACAATGATGATATTAACTATCAAATTTCTACCAAACAACAATAATACAAATACTTTCCCAAAAATATTTCTTTAAAATTATTATATTAACCTTTAGAAAATATTATATTTTATCGTCCCTTAATTATATGTTTTGTATAAAGATAAACCTTCCACTAAATCACTTTTACTAGTCATCATTATCATTAATCATATAATATAATAAATTAATATAAAAATTACATAGGTACAACCCTGTTACATATATTTATTCTTATAACCCGAATTCCATTGATAGAATACTCCGATTAAATAATTCATAAATCTAAACACCCAATAAGATTAATAATTCCACATTGTCAATAGTAATAGAACAATTCTATCCTTTAACCATATGTTTATTTTATGTTCTATTACATTGATGATCGTGGAATCCATTTGTGTAATGCTCAATATCATTATAGTCAAAAAGATTATCATTTTTAATCAATTCCTTGCCCATTTAAATTATTAATACGGTGGAATATATCACCATATTTATAGATAATATTCATTCCATTCAATAATGTTGCAGTGTTTTTCTTTCCACATTTATCACATATGAGAATTTTTTCCCATATTTCCATGTTCATTTTATTGAATCAAATTTTTCTCTAGTTCTCTTACAAACCAAAAATACATAGATAATTATATGTCTTCCTAAATAGAACATGATACTATTTATTCATATGATGATAGTTTTTGAGAGATTTGTTCCCTTCAATAAATTGGATTTGGATTTTTAAATAAATTGACATTATTATAATTTAGATTACGATCATTGATATAGTTCCCATTCGATCTGCTAGATTCCATTTATAAGAAATGTAATATAATATATTAGTTCATAACATTATGAAACATCATTTATAATAAAAAAATTAGTGAAATAGATTATATAATGATAAAATATTTTGCATTGATAATATCATAATCAAAAACACAGTTTATTTGGGAATGATTTAGAATAAATTTAGTATCTTAAAATCCATCAAAAAAAAGTTTTATAAAAAATAATAATTATCCTAAACATATACCCCTTGAATTTGAATCAAGGTTCACTATAATTCCCATTGTCTTCTACCATTTAATGCGTGAGTCATTCCAAATAATCCTTTTTTGGAAGATATTATCATGGGGTACATCTCTTTCAGAACCACATCCACTTGAATCATCCCAAAAGGATTTATTTTTAGTAAAAACAAAATTTTCTTTATCTTACAAAAACATTAAGAAGTTATAATAAACCTGTCTTCAATACTAATCCTAGCTTTATGCTCCATAATATATTTTTTCCTAAATATAGTCCCAATTATTTCTAAAAACCATATATTATTCCATACCCAAAATCTAAATATCGATGTTTGTTTTATTACATTTGGATTATATATAAGGTATCACGTCCCAAATGAATGAATAGTTTAGTAGTTTTAGTAATATAAAAACACAAATGACTCCAAAATTACATTTAAGACATAAAATGAGACATAGTAATTTTCATTGAGAATTTCATAATTCTCCTTGGATATTCCGTCACATGAATAATAAAATACTTCTTAATTTTCATGTAATATAAAAAATAATAAAATGGTGAGTGTACAGTCTTAGTATATATTATATTACACCATTTTTTATCCAAAATATAAATATCACAATGTATATAAAAAATTCCATTTTATATACAAAATTATCATAATATGGAAGAAAAAAATTACATCAAATAAATCCATATAAATAATTACATAAGCTGAAACATAACCTTGGATAGTTTATCATTTCAAATAATCAAAATGAAATAAATAAATGAAATATAAACAACTTAATACATAATAAAAGACATATAAAATATCAGGATCTATCCTCATGATACATATTGTCACAATCTATCCACATGATAGTTCAAATTTGTGGGTCGAAACCCAACAGATTTGAATTTTTTTTTGTTTCATGAGACATTTAGATGAATTAATGGGATATTTCAGGCCCCACTAATCAAATAAAATATCCAAATAATTTCTCTAATGAAGATGGTGAAACAAAATCCACATAAAACTTCATATTGAAAAAATAACTTTTGAACTGTTAAAACATTCCCTTATTAGATAGAAATATTCATAAATGATCTAGAATAATATAGTTAATGGTAAAAATGTTGCACATTCATAGTAAAACATTACAATAACCATCCAAATAATAAATAAGTATGGTATCAATATAACATATCCCTTGTGGATTATTTATACAATAATGTGTTGATTTAATTTAGGAATATAAATACATTAAATATGTAATTAAAAACATTATTTATGAAAATTTCGATCAAATTTTGAAAATAACCATCTAAAACAAAAAGTCCAAAAAAATACATCTAAAAATAATTTTTAATCAAAAATACATTTAAAAACTTTTAATTCAAAAATTAAATCATTGAGTTGTCATGATGAAAGGAAATGTAAAAAAATTTTTCACTTTAAAAATGATTTTCCATTCACATTTTTGGTAAATTATGAACATGAATTTTTTGGTAAAAGAAATTATTATTCCTTTTGAATAAAAATTTAATGATAAAAAATGTGTAAAAATACCTATAATAAATAATTTTAAAATGAAATATTTTTTAAAATATAGATTTTAAGGAAAAATGTTATTTGGCCGAATGAAAATAAAGTCTAATTTTCATAAAAACGTTTTCTCAATAATTGTAAGAATCAGTTAATGAAAAAGGGAAATAATACTTGATATGATAATCAATTAACATACTAAAAAATATATTTACTTTAGGATATAAATATCAAATAATTTCCCCAAGGGAGACTTAAATGAAAACAATTTCTAATAATGATACTATTTTGAAGGAAAATCTTAACACTTTGGTATCATCTAAATCCCAAGCCTCATAAAAGAAATAATTATCAAAATGGAACATTTAATTTAATTAAAATAAATATATTTGTGATATGGAATATAAAAATCAGAATTATATCCTGCATAGATAGTAACAAGTGGTGAATATAACATATGTCTCACAAAAGAAAAAGTACAACAAAAAAACAATTTCCTATGTTATGAAATCTGTCATACATGTTCGAAGATCATGTTTAATAAATATATGTTTATTATAAATATATCAAATTACCATAAAAATATGTAACCAATCATATATTTTTTTCTTAGGACATTATATTAACAATTTTTTAAAAATTTCATGTTAAAATTACATTTCAGGTAATAACATCATTGTTTTTCACATATGTTTTGGTTTGATACTTTCAATCCATTTTAATTTGATATTAGTTCCACAATTTCTATAATGTTAATGATGATATATATATATATATAGATATATAATGTTCATATAAATATATATATTAATCCATTAATTATTGAGATAAAAAAATAAATTACATAGTTAATGGAGATGGTACAACATATGTACAAATGAATGTTGTCTGAATTTTCTTGATGAACGGAATGTAAGAAAGATAAATAATATTTTTACATTAATTAATAATTATGATTTTATAAAATATATATATCATATGTATATCATATTCATTAATTTCATTTATACTTATTACCATCCAAAAAAATAAAAATAAATAACACATCACGTCGGTTCATGAGTCATTCATCAGCCATATACACGGGCACCATTATTTTTTTCTATTAGATTGTAATGTAAAAATTTATCTATGATATTATATTTATATAAAAACAATTCTGTAATAAATATCACTTATATTCATTTACATTATCATTTTCCCTTCTTTGTAGAGAACTAGTGAAATATGAATCAAATCACTTCACAAGGATGTTGTTTGTCGTACAAAGGAGAGACATTATCATAACCTAAATATAATGGAATTTAAGAATATATATGTTATTTTATAATTAAAAAACTTCAATTATATCATATCTATTTTATATATCCAATAAACCCACCAACTTACAGAATTATGAAAAATATTTATTAACAATGAGTGACATCTGTTTCGCAAGGTGGTAGTCCACCGTACACTTGAGTGACGTTTTAATCACCTATTATAAGGAATATGAGATGGTTATATGAAATTAATATAATATAAATCACATAATTATATTGATTATTCTTAGGTTATTAAATTTTCATTGTAAAATAATAGTGATATTGAAATATCTTTGTAAAGATAGATACCTTCTTTAGGAGAAGCCTCTTCTGGATATCCACTTATGGGTCATAGGGTTGGTCTATTGGAATGAAATGTACCATTATAATGTGTATATGGATTATAGAGTGGGATTTTAGAAAGTTTCGGTTGAGTCAAATAGATTTAATGGTGTGAATTAATGAGGTGAGTGTGTGATTTGTTATAATTGAAGGGTGATATTGTTATAAATACAAAAATTATTCAACAATGCGATTTCACTACTACACAATACGGATTGAAAAGTTATCAATAATTGTTAAGACGGATTAGTTAGTCAATAAAAATATTCTAAAAAAATTATTTCATAACATTATATTCCTTTTTCAATTGGGTTACTTAGTTTTACCAGTTTTTTACCCTGGTAACAAGTATCATTTTATATACCTTATTAATTCACCATTAAGACTCAAATTGAAATATTATTTATTAAAAAATTTATACCTTAGGATTTTAAATATTAATGAAAATTTATAAAATAAAAATCATATGTGTGTGAATTTAATTTTAACAAATATTATTTATAACATAAAAACTCATTTTAACAATAATCATGGTAATAAAATTTAATTATTTTCAATAATCCCAATGGTAGGAATTTTTTTTAAAGGTATTATATAACATAAATTATATTGATTAAAAATATAGAATCCATTTATCAAATTAAACTCATAGAATTGGTAGAATTTAAATTTAAATAAAATGTTTAGACATAGTGAAAATAGACTTTCCATAGAAAATATTCCTATATGATTATTGAAGCATCCCATTTGTTTGAAAAGATGAAATTCTATGGGAATTAAAATTTCATTATTTGAAAGATATTATCTTTTGAGAACTAAAATGTGGAATATAATTTCAAGAGTTGGAACACATCTATGTGTTGTTTTCAGATATGGATCAAGGCAAGAGATATAACTCAAGTGTTCTATAGTGTTTTGGGATGGTCAAACCCCAAAAACCAATATTACTGGTGGGAATTATCTATTGAAAATTGTTTCTCTAAAACCATGTGGCCCTAGGGGAAACTGTGGGGCCTAATCTAGAGGATCAGGAAATGCCACACTACTTGTCAATCCATGCCTGAGGTGTCACACAGATGTGTGACCAATTACAAGTTTTCATAGTGGTTATTTTTATTTTTTTGAATGGTTAAAAAAATTGTGCACCTTAATAGTGTGGGGTTATCTTTGGGTAATGAATTAGTTCATGTTTTGGTAAACCGTGAATAGAAATCATTTGAACTATTCCATTTGAGTTAAATGACTATTTCACAACTATTGTTTTTAAAAACCTATATTTATTCTTCTCCTTTATTATCAGACACATGCAAGAACCCTCTCTCACATGAGCTATACATCTCCTCCTCCTCATATAATGAAGATATATCCTCTTACTATTTATGGATTTGAGAATTGGAAGTTCCTATGGACTCCTCTTGGTAATATTTTAGTTTCTATTTCTTATATTACTCATTTATCATTCCCCTTTTGTGTTATTTGTTTATTTTCTAATTCCCATTATTTTTTTATTCATCTTTACTTTCATGTATTTCTCGCAAACATTATCAAATCAACCCTCTATATTCGATATGCATGTCATTCTATACAAGAGTTATGGGGTGTATAATAATTACCAAAATTTTATTCGCTTTTATAAAATGAATTTATGTGATGTGGGATTGAATACCATTGTGTTTATCCTAATTTATGGTTTGATATAAATAAAATTTCACAGAATTCATTGTGATGTTCTTAGGCCCTCCATGGAAAATTTATAGGTTACAAAATCATCCTAAACCCCCTTATTGTGTTAGTTCATTACATATCTTATATTGAACTTGTCTAATTTATGAACAAGACACCTCTTTGGTTGTTCTATTTTTTAATATTTTGAATTGTGATGGAGAATGTTTTAAACAACCATTTAATGGGTTTATTTTTATATTTTGATGAATTTTAATTGTCTAAACTAAACGAAATGAATTATTTGATAATGATGTATCGTTTTCGAATAAAAACCTTCTTTTATTGTGAACTATTTTATAAACGTAAAATTATATGTGTATCAGTTCATTATTTTGGTTTAGTGATATTTTTAGTATATGGACATTATTATTTTGTAATTTAAATGGATAGAGGTATTGGAAATAATTTTTATTAATGAAAAGTAACATCGATTTATTATATAAATATCCACTTCTTTCACCTTAAATATGTATATGAATCATTATATATATGGCCTATTTATTGTTTTAAAAATAAAATATTGAATGTGATGCTTAATCATTGAGAAAAACATGTATTCGTCATTATGGAACACATCGTAAGGGCTCATGAGTTACTGAGGCATCATACGGTGGGGGTGATACCTACTATATCTTGGACATGATCCCCATTCATGTAGCTTACCTTCATATGAGTGAACTTATTTCCATGGTGATCAACCATGGGTGTGCTATATGGAAAGAATTTTTACACCATGCCACAAGTCATAATTGAAATCCCTTTATGAGATACCATTTATAGACTATGAGGGGAACTGCCCCACTAACGTCCATAGAGAAACTTTAGAGTCCTTTTAATGATTCCCATGGATATACTCTTTTTATATATGGTAATGTTTTATGCTCCTAATGTGATTCGTGTGCTCCATTATAAGGATTTAACTAGAGGGGAACATGTTCATGTAAATGAATTATAGTGATTCCCCTTTAAATTAAATGAATGTTGTTAAGTAATTGAATAAAAATTACCCATTTTCCAAGCCATACCACTTGTCTGGTTTCGATACATTCTAGATGCTAGTACTCCAATGAACCATTTTTATTGTAACCCTTTTTCATAAGTAAACATGCTTTAGTAATTCTCTTTTAGGTTGATACAGGTATAGTTGGGCTTGTTTCCTAGAGGGAACTGAGCCCAACATGGTCATTTATTTGATTCACATTTATGATTACTTTTGTTATTAATGCGCATGTGTCATTTTGAATAAACGAATTATATTATTTTTATACAAATTTTTTGGTGGCCAAATGAGTATATCTCACACCCTAATTGGGCATCCATTATATAGGGGTTCCCCAGAATATCCCCTTGTTTGTAGGTCCTTGACATTGTTTTTGGTATCGTGCATGACACCAAGGATTTTTGAGCACATGACTGAGTGGGTACTTTGGATTCTTGTGGAGCTAGTTTTTGGTCCCTTATTATTTTATTTCATTATACAACTTACTATAATTTTCTCTTATAGTTCTTGTATCATCATAAAAACATTAATTCATAGTGTGTTTTATATTGGAACTGGCCACTTCACTCAGTTGTTTTATTTTAATTTTGCTGATTGTCATTTTTTATAACATCTTCCACTAGTATCTATGTATTTTTTTCACACCATTGTGCCACTCTGATCTCAAGGGTATAATTTCTCTCCATAACGCCATTAAACCCTCTATTCTATTCAGATTCATATGGATTATGGGGAGGAATGGTCGTGGTCATGTTGTGACCAGTCCAGCTACCGGTTTAGTGGTCCACCATGTTGGGATGTTAAAAAGTATTATCAGAGCCATTATTTTTTGTCTTATAGTATTGGGGAGGTAAACCAGAGACATTGAATAAGTCAGAACTTGTTAAATAGTCATTCCATAGAGTGATTAACCCATATATGGGGAAAATTTCAAGTGGATAGGGATGATAATGGTGTTCTTGTTATTCCCTATTAATGTTGATTATGATTTCACCTTGAGTGACTGGAGTATTTTATGCTGCTTTTTTGTTTATGGGGATTACTTATTTTACCTTTACCTATTATATAAGTGGAGTATAAAATATATGCCTCCTGATAGGTTTATAGAAATTCACATTCAATGCATATTCTATGTCATGTAGGATAAATTTTGATGATATTTGAAAAACAAAATTATGTGTGTTGTCTGTTATTTTCCTAAATATTATATTTCATACTACATTATTTTTGTAATATTATCAGATTTTACATACTTAGCTATATCATTAAATGCTTGTGTAAAACCAATAATGTTTATTATTCTTATATTTTCTGTGAGTGTTAGGCCATTATTATATCATTTTATTTTTATGAAAAAAATTAAGTATGTACTTCCCTACTTCCACACAATATTAAGCTAGATGAAATTGTTATGATTATTATTATTACTTAAAAATTTATGTATGCAATTGGTTTTATGCAAACCCATAACAAATCAATTATGAAATATCTAATACATTATGAATTAGTTCTATGTTATGAATCATTTATGTTTTTTGTTAAATGAGACCAAATGTTTTTCATTTTGTAAATTGTATGGTGATTTATGAGTTAGAATAGACTATCCCATAAAATCAAACAATTATAAACACAATATATATATATATAAATGAATTCACATAAATTTTAGGGATGTTAAATTTCACTATATCCAACATAAAATTGTTGCAGTTGTATGGAACCACAATAAACATGTAAATTTAATGGGGTATTTATAATTTATTAGGTTGTAGAATATAAAAGTATATCATATATTATGAGCCTTATAGTTTTGAATTTTTTTAAAATTAAATGTTTCTATGTAGTGGAAATAAAAGTTTTGGTTGACTTGTTAAAGATTGTACCCCATTTTCATGTGCATAATGACATTTGTGAATATTTTCCTAAATTCACAACTACACCTGAGTACGTCATCTGGGTCATATTCCTTATGAAATGAACCACTAAGGGTGATTAAAATATAAATTTTTAGAAATTATCCTGTTTATTCTAGTGGAAACTATGAATTCTTAATGGGACCCATAATGTTTGACTTTTCGTTCGGTATGCCTTATTACTCATCCTTGTGGTAGTGTTATTTTTATAAGGGACTGACATTAAACATTGGATATTCTTGAATTATGATAATAATTCAAATTGCGGACCATTTCAGGTATATAGTTTTATAAAATTAGGCCCTAACTGATACATTACGTCTCAAAAGTTACAATGTAAACACTTCTACTATGCTCCGATATTTTTTCACAAAATAAAAATTCTTGATAAAAGAATCATGTATAGTTACATTTTTCAGAAAGCATGACTGTTCCTTGATCCCATCCTTGACCCTATTTGAATTTATTTCCTATGGAAAACATTTCAAAAACATGGGATAAGCATATAACGATTAGTAAGGGATAGACAAAGAAGGAAAACTGTTAGTTTTTTAAAACAACAAGTAAACCATGAATACTTTATCATAAGTAATACTTTTCACTATTATGAAGTATTATATACTTTTCAATAAATAAAATATCATTTCTTACACTTTTTTAACCAAAGGATTACCATAAAACCCATATATAGAACAAATAACCTATAATGGAATCTTGGGACATAAACATACATAAATGGAATAACCATACGGTTGACTTCCACACATATCACTAAATTTAATAGAATTCAGCTGACTTCCATACACAATGCATTGGAGGTTATAACGTCACCACCCATCAAGGATTATCACGGAACCAACCATCATTTAGGTTATCACGTAATCACCCATCAAATGTATATATACCATTATAAAATCATTACATATACAACAAAGATTATGGAAAGAAAAAATTTCCACATTTACACCACAATATATTTGTTAAATATATTGACACAACAAATCCATTACATAAACCATTTTCAATACTAAAATACATAAATGAGTATATGGAATTTATTTTCCACTTAAAAACATTACGTCTTGTTATGGATGCGAATGATTAAATAATACTCATGGTCGTGGAAAGGTCATTGTCACCACTTATGTTTAATGAAAAATTATTTTTTTCATTTATTAAAATGATTAATAGAAAAATATACCCTTTAAAAGGAATGAAATTTCAATGGTTTTTAGACAGAGTATAATAGAAAGTCATGTAATATGCCTCCATGAAAGGACATTAAGATGAAGTCCCTTACTTCGTGTCAGACTTGACCCATTCATTCCTTAATGTCATGAATAAAAAATTTAATTTAATTTCTACATGATTAAGAACATTTTTCAAATTTATTATTACTTTTATATCAATTATTAACATTATGAAAACATTACGTAATCATTTATGTAAATAATTGTCATTTTGTCGATATTTGGTACATGATTCCAAAATTGAAATCTTATAATTACTTGTTGTTCATGTAGCCAGAATTACATTCTATCAAGAACGATATTAATGATTTAGATATCATATATATCATATATTTCCTGTATATACATTTATTTATAATAGTAGATAACATTTGGAGATAAGAAATGAAATCCACTGTTCATAGATACGGTAAGTCGTACGTACTCATGAACGCTTCTTCCATTTCTATTTTGAATTGTAATGGAATGGAAATATAATGATACATAAGTATATTATATTTATAGTATAATATAATATATAAATTCAGTAACTCTACCCTTTATACATTCCACATAAGGAGTGAACAAGTCATATCTCTTTGAGGGGGTCGTAATCCACACTTCCTCAAATTGGATTATTGTATTTACCCACTAGGGAAACAATTAAGGTATTGTATAAATGAAAAATATAGACACACAAAAACAATATAAATATAATATATATCATAAATTAATATAGTTCCATCATAATGGCCACCATGAGAGGCAGTTGGAAATATTTGAACAATCATCATTTCGTGAGACAGTAGTTCGTCGTCCATAGAAACAGTATGTTCTTCACCCATTAGACGGAGGTGTGTGTATGTGTAGTTCAAATCCATCCCATAAAAGCATCCTAGTATATTGAGGATAATGTTTTTATAATAAAATAAAGTAATGAAAATATTTTATAGGGTTGGAGAAGTAAAATAAAATAGAAGAACTTTAGAGAAGATGTCATCATTAATTCGGGTAACTCCCTTTTGTTTGACTCACAAGGGATTATTGAAGATCCTTCTGCCTAAGGGAAGGAATTTAAAAGGAAAATAGGGATATAAAGAGATTATTTTGTTAGGGTTTGGATGATCCAAGGGATTTGAGAAGTGTGCGGAATGGGTTAGAAGTTGTGTCCTTTTATAAGGGAGAGGAGTGGTTTTTTATGAATGTTTGAAATAATAATTTTATTATAAATTTATCTTCGGTTTCAAAAGGTCATAAAATAAATAAAGACAAATATAAGATTAATCATTGTCTAAATAAAATCATCCAATATCAATTGGAATTGTTTTGGATATTATTTTAATATTTACAATCTTAATTACTTAAATCATTAATTAATGAGGTTAACACTGAATCATTATAGTGTAATAAATAATATAAATTATTTGATGTCTAATAATTATTAAAAAAAATATAATAATTTAGGAAATATTATTATCTTTCTAATTAATATTTATATTATAAAGGATAATTTATTTATTCCTATGAAAAAATTAATTTACAAAAATATGTTTGTTTATGCAATTTTTGCCATTACTTTAAATTAATTTATATAATGTGTCATTATCATTTCCAGTTGGCTCCATGGGGTCCCAAAATCGACCCAAGGATGATAATGTTCGGTATTGACTCATAAAATAAGGTTACGACAATTGTTAAGGGAATTTTTTATTATTATAATATTCTTTTTACCTTGAATTACCTTATTTACCTTTAACCGTGGTAAATAAAAGTCTAATGTTACTATTCGCCAAAAAAAATATTTTCATCTCATTTAACCAAATTTTACTTAACAATAACAACCATGTCTGTTAGATTTCAGAAATTCAATTCACATAAGTGGTAAAGTTTCATTTATGTGAAAAAAGTCACCTTTTTAGCTACTACTCTCTATTTTCACTATTCATAAAAAATTGATGTTTTTCATGAAAATACCAAAAATTATGACAATGGTATATTTGATATTACTAATTATTAAATAATATCAATTTTAGCAAATTCAAATAATAGAAGTTGGATTAATTAATTTAAAATTAATTCCCATTGTCAAAACAAAAAAATGTGTTTTTAAGAAATATTCACTATCAAAATATTGACACTTGTTTATGTCCAATTTCAGAATTAAATTAATTACAATGACCAACATTAGATTTAATGGTAAAAATATACTATAATTACACATTAAAACCAATTTAAAAAATCTAACTACATAAATAAATTAGATTAAAAGGCTGTTTTGAATTAAAATATAGTATTTTTCACTATTCATTAGAAAATGAATTTTAACAGAAAAATACCAAAACTTTACCGTATATATATATTGATGTACCGATTTAAAGAAGAATTTAATTTTTTTAAATAGAACATATAAAAGTTACCAAAAATATATTTTCTATTCAAAGGTGGTAAATCAATGTTTTAAAGTAAATTATTCTTCAAATTAGATTCATTCAAATTTTAAACCTCTAACTTTTATTGGATAAATGTAAAAACATTTATCAAACATGTATAATCATATTTTTCTTAGTTCTGTTCATTCCCACCAATACAATAGCTAGGTGTTAACTACCATTTTTAATAATATTATTATATTTTTAGTGTGCAGTGTATGATTTCAAAGAAACTCATTGTTGTGTATCAGGTATGCCATTGAACATATCAACAACATTAAGGTAAAATTAATATTTAATTCACAAATATTAATTAAAAAAATGTATTATTTTAGTACTAACATTGGATGGTACCTCCTTCCCCCCTTTTGGAAATTGCATCCTCTCAATTTTATTCACATTTCCAATAAATGAGGGTATTTATCACTCATATCATTTTCAGATTCCCATGGTGCCTCTTCCACTAAATGGTTTTCCAAAAAACGTTTACCTGGTGAATTACATTATTCTGGAACACATGCTCTTTTCGGTCAAGAATCTGGACTGGTTGTTCCACATAAGAGATATTCTCTTCCAACTGCACTACCTCTGGGCTCAAAACATTAATGGGATCTGGCATATAATTTATCAACATTGATACATGAAAAACATTGTGTACTTGGGATAAACATGGAGGTAAATAAACTCTATATGCAACTGTTCCCACTATTTCCAAGATTTCATAAGGTCAAATAAACCTCAGACTCAACTTTTCCTTATTTCGAAAACGCATCATTGTTTTCAATGGAGTAACATTGATAAAGACCTGATCACCTACCTCAAAAGAATGATCCTTCCCATGGTTATTCGTAAAATGTTTCTGCCTGATCTGAGCTGTTCTCATGTGCTTCTGAATCAACTGAACTTTTTCTGCCATCTCTTTTACCAATTCTAATCCCATCAGCTTTCTTTCAGCTACTTCATCCGAAAAAGCTGGAGTTCGACACTGCTTCCCACATAATGCCTAAAATGGTGCCATTTGTATACTGGAATGAAAAATATTGTCATAAAAAAATTAAACCAAATAAATATGTTGGTCTCAAATTCCCTCGTAATCTAGTGAAAAAGCATGAAGAATATCCTCCAAGGTCTGAATTATTTTTTCTGACTTCCCATCTGATTGCCGATGAAAAGATAAAATAAAATTTAATTCAGCACCCAACAACTTCTGAAGGCCTTTCCAATTGATAGAAGAAATCATGGTATCATGGTCAGATTCAATGGAGAGGGGAATACCACGAAACCTAAATATCTCTTTAACATACATCTGTGAAAGATGATCTGGGGACAAATTATCTTAAATATCAAGGAAATGAGCAGATTTAGTCAATTGATCAATTATAACACAGATTGAATTATTACATTGAGATGTTTTCAGTAATCTACAATGAAGTCCAATGATATATTTTCCCATTTCCACTCAAGAACTAGTAAATACTGAAGCATCCATTTTGGTAACTACTGATTTTCTTTAACCTCGTTACAATTCAAACCCTTAACAGTAAAATAAATAATATCCCTTTTTATTCCATCCCACTAGTAATACTCCCAAAGGTCCTTGAACATCTTAGTACTGCCTAGATGAACTGAAAACGTGGAACTATGAGCTTCACATAAAAACTCATTCTTAAACTGTGAATCACAAGGAACACATAATATCTTTCCAAATATTAAAAAACAATCACAAACAAAGTTAAAATCAGGCAACATACCCTTCTGAACGAACTCTTCCTTTTTCTACAACTCACTATCTTCCTTCTGCGCTTTCTTAATTCAGTCTGATAGAGATGATATCACTAACACCTGAAACAAAACAGAAGAATTTCTGGCTCCAAAAATATCTATGCTAAATTTCATCAAACCAATAACCAAAGGATCTCATTCTAAACATAGAATGGTTAATGAAGCATTACTTTTTCGAATCAAAGAATTAAAAACTTTATTTTCTTTTCTCAAATCGTAAAGGATCATGAAATTATAATCCTTGATTAATTCCAACAATCACCTATATCTCATGTTCAATTCATTCTAATTGAATATATACTTCAAACCTTGTTGGTTAGTATATATTTCACATTTTAATCAATACAAATGATGCCTCCAAATTTTTCAACTAAAAAAAATAATAGCTAATTCCACATCATGTGAACTCATGGGGTTTCAACTAACGTGAAGCACAAGTGATTACCTGATCATTCTGTATAAGAACACAGCCAAGTCCTTTCCACAAAGCATCACTATAAATAAAAAAATTCCCATTTCTGGAAGGTAGTGCCAAAACTGAAGCATTCACTAATCTTCTTTTCAATTCTTGAAAACAATCATCACATTCTTTTTTACAGATGATCTAAACTCCTTTTTGAGTTAACAAATTCAGTGGGCTATATAATTGTGAAAATTTTTCTGCAAACGTCTGATAATAACCTGCCAAACCAAGAAAACTATGGATCTCAATTATTTTTGGGGGTCTTGAACATTCCTCAACAACTTTTGTTTTAGATGGATCAACATTTATTTCATTTTATGAAATCATTTGACCATTGAATGAAATTTTTTGTCACAAAAACTCACACTTTCTAGATTTTCATACAGTAACTTTTCTTTTAAGGTTTTCAAAACAACCCTTTAATGAATTTAATGATCATATTTACTTTTATAATAAACCAAGATATCTTCAATCAAAATAACCACAAACATGTCCCAGAACTCGTGGAAAATCATATACATAAGATCTATGAATACAGTTGGTGAATTGGTTAAACCAACATTCATAAATAGAAATTCATAATGGCCATATCTAGAACTAAATGTGGTCTTCCAAATGTCGACTTCCTTTACATTGAAATGAAGGTATCTTGACCTTAAATCAATATTTGAAAAATACTGATCTCTCTAGAGCTGATCAAAAAAATCATCGACATGAGGCAAAAGATACTTGTTCTTAATAGCGATGTTATTAAATGCTCTATAATCAAAGAAAAGTACCATTGAACAATCTTTCATTATAACAAACATGACAAGAGCACCTCATGGTGATGTGCTGGGTCAAATGAAACAATTATTTAAAAACTCCTGTAATTTCTTCTTTTACTCTAACTATTCAATTGGAGCAATTTGATAAAGCGGATTTGAAATTACATTAGCATCAGGAACGATGTAAATAGTAAATTAAACATCTCGATCAAGTATAACACCAAGAAACTCATCAGGAAAAACACCAAGATAATAATTTACCACTAACACATCATTAATATAAACAGTTCCTTTGTTTTCAATAATATGTGCCGAATAACATTCATTTCCGTCTTTTACTCGATTCCCAGCTTCCTAATATGTTATCAAAACTAAGGGTTCAATTTTGTACACAAAATGAAAATTTTGCTAAAAAGAAACATCATTTTCATTGTAGTCAATCTTAACATGATAAATAAATATAAATTGCATTACCAAAATATTAGCAAACTCTACTTGAAAAAAACAATAAGGTTTTCTAGTAGATTCTTTCCGCACACAAGGAAAAGAAGTTTGTTATAATTTCTTTTTGTCACAACATTATTTCCAGATGTTTTTACTATATGTTCATGATTTATATCATGAGATAGAAATCCCAATTTACTAGAAAACTTCACAGAAATTAATGAATTTTTAGAACCCGAATCAAACAACACATTGGTATAATCTGAACAAACAAACAATGTACCTGATACTACTTCATTTGATGGACAAACATATATGGAAGTAGTTGAAAAGGACTTCACCATCCCTTTCGACTTGTAGTCTGGGTTCTTTCCCTTATTTGAGTTCATTTCCTGACACTCATTTTCATAATTTCCAATCTCATTGAACTTAAAAGATCATTCTGTTGGTTTTTCATTTCCTACATGATAATCTTCCTTACAGTTACAAGCAATATAACCCGACATACCACTACAGAAGCACTTCCTAGACATTGATAAAAATTCTCCAGGATGCTTTTGACTACACTTCTCGGAAGATGGATATTTATTTTTCTTACATCCTGGATTATTTGATGAATTCTTTCCCTTTGCAGGCCAATTAGACCTCTTATTTTGTTGTTTGTCAAAGAAAACATGCTCATCGATAAATTCAATTTCCACCTTCTCCACACACCGAACAAGTTCTTAATAACTATTGAACTCACAAGAGGATAATGCTCTTTGATATCGCGGCTTCATTCTTAAGTAAAATCGATTTATCTTACTATCAAGAGATCAGATGAAATTTGGATCATACCTTTCCAATCGAGTGAACTTTCCTTCATCAACAACCATTTTTTCGTCCTCATGCCTTAATTACAAGAATTATATTTCTATCCTAATTCGAACCACCTTCAGAAAATATTTCTCAAGGAACATACCCTTGAATTTATCCCAATCAAGAGCATCAATCTCCCTAATATCCCAGATATTTTTCACCATCGACCACCATTGATCAGCTTCACCTTCCAAATGGTAAACAGTGAGACTATCCTTTGGATTTTTTGACCACCCCATGACATCAAAAAGATTCTCCAGTGATTTAAGCCACCCTTAATCTAGTACATGTTAAAATGATCTTCTGAATGATGGGGGATGTTTCATTATGAAATTATCAACTACTAACATGTTACTCTATGATATATTTGACTGATTTCATGTATGGATAACACCACCATTTATATCCTGAGTCAACTATGTCATTACTACAAAAAACAGTTTAGTTCTGATTTTGACCATCTCATGTTGCTGATTTGGAAGGTTGTCATCCTCCTGATGTCTTCCCAAAATAGCTTTCATGTTTCCTCTATGGAAAACCATTTTAAACAAATAAATATCTTAGGTGAAGCAACATGGTAATTTATAAATACTATATCACTTCAAATGTACCATAAATTAATTTATGGACATTAATTTAACAATATCATAACTTCTAATGATATCTAAATTGAACTGTGATACCTACTACAAAGACACAGATGTAAACATTTCATATTTTTGAATTAAGTTAATAATTCACATTGAGGATCTTTTATAGTTTATAGATTTAGGGAATTAAGTCAAAACAGTTACATTACATCCCAAAAGTTACAAACAAGAAAGTTCTACTGAGTTCCCATATTTTTCACAATATAAATATTCTTGAAAAATGAGTCATGTCTAGTTCCATGTTTTAGACAGCATGAATTTCCCTTGTTACCATCTTTGACCCTATTCTACTTTATGTCATGTGGAAATCCTTTCAAAAACAAGGGATGAGCATAAAAAGCTCAGTAATGGATACACAAAGAAATAAAACTATTAGTTTTTCAAAACAGCAAGTAAACAATGAATACTTTATAATAATTAATACTATTATCCTTTATGAAGTAGTAAATATGCTTCACAATATAAAATACCATTGCTTAACATTTTGTAACCAAAATATTACCATAAAACCCAAATAAATAAAACATAACAAATAATGGTTACTTGGGACATAAACATACAAAAATTGAATAACCATACAGTCGACTTCCACACATATCACTAAACGGAATAGCCAAACTGCTGGCTTCCATAACCAATGCATTATAGGTTAAAATGTAACCACCGATCATGGTTTAACATGACATCAGGTTTCATTTGGTTTGTCACGTAACCACCCATAAAATGTCCAAGATCCATTATAAAATCATAACACATACAATAAATATAAAATAAAGAAAACATTTCCATATTTCAATCACAATATATCACTTAAATATATTGAAATTACAAATCAATTATAAAAACCATTTTCAATACCAAAATACATAATAGAGTATATGGTATTTATTTTCCTTTTAAAAACATTATGGATTGTTAAGGAAGACAAATATCAAATAATACTGGCGGAGACAAAAATGTCGTTGTCACCGCTTATGTTAAAAGAAACATTCCTTTTTGTCATTTAGTAAAACACTTCATAGAAATGGATTCCATTTGAATGGAATGAAAAGTAAAATGTTTTTATAAAGAGTATAAATTAATGTCTTGTATTAAAACAAAATATGCCTCAATGAAAGGAGATTGAATGATGATTCTTATATCATTTCCGACTTGACCCATTCGTTCTTTAATCTCATGAATAATAAACTATGGTTATTTTCGACTTGATTAGGAATGTTTTTAAAATATATTATTCCTTTGTATCAATTTTTACCATGTTATAAACATTATGTAATCATTTATGTTAATAATAGTGATTTTGTCAATATTTGGTACTTGAGTCAAAAATGGACGTTTTATAATTACCAATTGTTCTTGTTGTCAAAAGTTCATTATATACAGAATGATATTCATGATTTAGATATCATAAATGTTATATATGTCATGTATATAAATTAATTTATAATATTACATAACAATTGGAGATAAGAAATGAAATGCACCATTCATGGAGACGGTATGTCGTACGTACGCATGAATGCCACTTCCATTTCTAATTCAAATTGTAATGGAATGGAAACATAATGATACATAAGTATATTTTAATTACAGAATAATATAATTTATAAATTAATTAACCCTACATTTTACATGTTCCACATAAGTCATTAACGAGTCATATCACTTTGATGGGGCGGTAGTCCGCACTTCCTCAAATGAGATTATCGTATTGACCCACTATGGACACCATAAAGGTATTCTACAAATGAAAAATAATTACGAAAATAAAAAATATTAATATAATATATTTCATATATAAATACAGTTCCATCATAATGGCCACCATGAGTGGTGGTTGGAGATATTTGAACAATGATCGTCTCGTGAGACAGTAGTTCGTCGTCCACAGAAACAGTTTGTTCATTACCCATTCGACGGAGCTCTGTGTAAGTGTAATTCGAATCCTTATCATGACAACATAATATTATATTTAGGATAATGGTGTTTTTATAAAATAAATAAATAAAAAGTTCTTAGGGGTTGTAGAAGTAAAATAAAACAAAAGTACTTTAAAGAAGAAAGTATCATTAATTCGGGTAACACCCTTCGGTTTGAACCCAAAGCACTTCTTAAAGATCCTTTTTCATCGGGTAAGGATTTTAGAAGGAAGAGAGGAATCTTGAGAGATAATTTAGGTATGGGTTGGATGAACGAAGGGGCTTGAGAAGTGTGAGGAATTGGTTAGAAGTGGTTTCCTTTAATAAGGGAGATGAGGGGCTCTTTAGAAATGTTTAAAACAATTATTTTATTATAAAATTATCATCAGTTTAAAAAAGTCAAAAAATCATTACAGACTATTATTAGATGACTCATGGTAGAAATTAAATCATCCAATAAGAATTGGACCAGTTTTCAATTTTATATAAATCCTTATAATCTTGTTTATTCTAATCATTTATTAATGAGGTAAACACTGAATCATTATTGTGTCACAAATAATTTAATTTATTTGATGTCTAAAAATTATAAAACAAATCCCATAATGTAGAAAATATTTTTAGATTTATGATGAATATTTAAAGATTAATATATATCTTATATAACCCCATCTAAAATTTAATTTACTAAAAGATATATTTTTTCCATTTTTTCCCTTTCTTTAAGTTAATTAAAATAATGTTTCATTATCTCTCCCATGTGGATCCATGGGGTCCCAAAATTTACCCAAGGAAGACCACGGTTGGACATAACTCATCCAATAAGGTTAAGACAATTGTTAAGGTATTTTTATATTATTATAATATTTTTTTACCTTGAATTACCATATTTACATTTAACTACGGTAAATAAAAGCCAAAAGTTACTATTAAAAAAATATTTGCATATTATTTAAACACCTTTTACTTATTAATAAAAACAATTTATGTCAGATTTTTGAAATTCAATTCATAGAAGTGGTAAATTTTCATTTATGCTAACAAGTCAGCTTTTTAACTACTACTCATCATTTTCACTATTCATCAAAAATTGATGTTTTTCCGAGAAATACCAAATATTCAGCCTAAGTTATATATGATATTCTGAATTCAAAAAATGATGTCTATTTAACCAAATTAAAAACATAGAAGTCGGATGTATGAAATTAAAATTTATTCCCATTGTGAATACAAAAGGCATGTTTTTAATAAATATTAACTATAAAAAGATTGAAATTTGTTTATATTGAAATTTCAAAATGAATTTAATTCAATTACCAACATTGGATTAAATGGTAAAAATATAATTTAATTACACTTTAAAACCAATTAAAAATAGTAAATCTAACCATATAAATAAATTATACTAAATGATATTTTTGAATTAAAATACAGTATTTTTCACTATTCATTAAAAAATCAATTTTATCAGAAAAATACCAAAAATTAACCCAAAGAAAAATTTGATGACCTGATTCTAAAGAAGAATTTTATTCATTGTAATAGAACATATAAAACTGACCAGAAATAGATTTTATGAGAGTTCACCATTAAAAGGTGGTAAATCAACATTTTAAAGTAAATTATGCTTAGAAATAGATTCATCCACATTTTAAGCCACTAACTATTATTGGATAAATGTAATAACATTTAACAAACATGTATAATCATATTTTTGATAGTTCTATTCATTCCCACCAATACAATAGCTAGGCATTAACTACCATTTAAAATAATAATATTATATTGTTAGCATGCAACGTATGATTTTAAAGAAACACATTGCTGCGTATCGGGTATGTCATCGAACATAGCAACCTCTTTATGAAAAAATTAATATTTAATTCACAAAATATTAATTAAAAATAAAATATATTAAATCATTATTTACTAGGGATATTACACTTTTTCTATTTGTTTTGAGACTTTTTAAGCAGCTTTCGGTTGAATTTTTTATATAAATAGAAATTAAGAGGCTAATTACAAACTGAAGTATGTATGCCTGTATAGATTTCAGTAGACATGTTATTTTTCGATGACATTTTTAAAATCTTGTATGTTAATAAAAAGTGTCTAAAATGGTGTTATTTGATAAAATGGATTGATTATTACATGTTTTCAATAAATGATAATGCTTGATGGGATATTACTATAACTTGAATGTTTATTGTTTGAGTCATACACAAATTATTTTCCATAATGACTTGTATTAGTAATTCTTTGAAAATAAAAATTTAAATACAGATAAAATTAATTATGTTTTGGTTTAATGAATTTTAATGGAAGCTTATATTTTTCTATTGGTCTATACCTTACAATTTTTATGTTTAGGTTTCTTTTAGATCTCTTTATAATGGGAAGGTTAGCATTGTCCATAGGCTTCTTCTCCTATATCTCAATACTAAATGATTGTCGCATAAGCCTAGTAGCCTTTTTATGTGATTCTCGATTAGGTATGATGGTTCAATTTTAGTAAGGCCCTGGAATATTATAGGTAGCACCATAAATTTTTAAAGGCCTTTTCTAGACTCTTGATTCCCTTTTTCAATGAATAGTACTATCCAGGTTCTTTAGCCCTTGTAAGACTGAAATATTCCAAAATGAAACCATTATTTTAAAGAGTGTTCATATTTTTATAATTTTTATAGTCATGAGAATCACTTGATTATCTCTTTTCGTAGTCTTGATATGATAAGGGCCTGGTCGGCCATTTATTATGTTATGTCACCCTTCTTCCTCTTCCCTAGTAGAGGTTGACTCGATACATTGTTTGTCAGTTTAATAGTCATATAAAGTAATATGGATTCACATTAAAAATTTGGAATCTATTAAATAGAATAATGTATATGACTGTTTGAGCCTATGTATAGTTTCACAGATTGGATGTTCTATTTTTGAAACCTCATGTTAGTATGTTTTGATACACATAGTACCCATCATGATATTAAATCAAGAAATGAACCATTTATGTTCGATGATATTCATTTATTGCATGATCTGCTTTGCATTTAACACATGTCTACTCTGAGGTGGATTGACCTTTGTATTAGTAGGGATTTTGTCTCGTCTCAATGTCTGGGACGACATTCCATGGTTGATCAGGTTTTTCACGTACTAATCATAATGTTTTCACCCATATTTCAAATTCTTTGTTTCATGGAGCATTTGGACATAACTCCATAGGGGTTCCATGGGTAAACCCGATGTCAATTTTTTATCTCATCCCTTGTAATCAGGTATGATCTCTCTTTTTGTTGGTTTAATTATCATTAATGTTAGTTTATATTCCATTTTTAGTGAATCCTAACTAGGAAAATCCTACTGTGTGGAGTGTCATGTCAATCCTATTAAACATTTCCTTCTCGATAGATGGGAAAACTAGTCACTATTTTTCAATGTATGTCCATGACTAAAATTCCCTTTCAGATGGAATATCTCAAATAATATTTTTACCACATGATAGTAGTGATGTATTACATGGATGAACATGAATCATTCATAAACACCATTAGTTAAGAAGGTAATTAGATGGTTTTTCATACTCATAAATGGGATTAGTTCAATAGTAAATTCCTCAAGGTCTGGTAATAGTGATTTTTTGGTGGTAGTAGGTGAGATCTTTTAAGGAAGTTGACCCATAGTTGTTCAACTATCCTTCTCACTTAATTACTGATTTTGAATATTTTGGATCCTTACCATGATATTTGATATGTTTTAGATGATGTGTTTTATGTCCCTTTTAGAAACCTTTCAAATCATCTTAGTGTACTCTCAAATAAATAATGACTAGACACAGTATCCTGACCTCATATGGGTACACTGATAGAGAATGAGTTCTATGCCATACCAATTTCAAAATGTAGTTGAGAATGATGGGTGGGATCTATTAGAGTGGGAATTAAAGGCATGCTCTTCCTGGGAGTTTTGGTCATTCCTCAGTTTCACTTGGTTTTTTTTGTAGGAGCACCATGATTGGACTTAGGGACACCATCATTCCCCTTTGGCTTGATTTCTAGCTAGATGACACTTTGGACTCGATTATTATTCTTAGTATATGGTTATTCGACATTATAACAAATTATCCCTTATAAACTTCATTTATGGTTTTCCTTGGATGAGATCCTTGGACACTATTTATTGGTTTTGAGGATACAATGAACCTTAGTTGGCTCAAATGAGAGTTTTAGTTGGTAATGATCCATATAATATGGCTCTCAAATACATCTAGATTAGTGATGAGGCACACCAAAATATAGTTTTCCATTCTCTACAGATGTCACTGAAATCTGTTTATGGGCACCAATGAGTGGGCTATATGAAATTCCCAAGTTACCTTTATTTAAATGCATCAGGTTTAGTGTTTTAAATACACCAACCATTTTTGACACGTATTTCACGAATGATTAGTTTATGGTTTCCTGAACTTTATTTCTATGGTTTTATTTGATAGAAGTGAGTTTGGATGTGAACCTTATATCGAGTCATATTTTGTGTCACATGAAATGAGCATCAATGGAATGATATGGGTATGTTTTTAAATACAATTCCAATGGTGAGATAATATACATTGGGATTGGCCCTTAAATTCCAGAACCTATAGTGGAAGAAACATTGGTTGATTAGTTAAATAGATGACATGGATATTGTGTGTTTATTTTGATGGTCATGAGTAAGAACCATATCAGTTCTTATGTTTATAAAAAAACATTACATTGAGTTTCAATGGATTAAGTATTGTATAATATGGTTACTCTTTGAGGTTCATTTGGGATTTGGAATGACAAAATGTCTATTTGAGAAAGACTTAACAACATGAGTAAATAAAGTTGAGTTCTTTTCCTTTCCATAGTGCTTATCAAAGATTAAATGTTCTATGGTGGGAAGATTTCAAGGTCCCATGGTTTTTGACCAAATAAAATTATAATGAAATTTTAATTTTATCATTTAGTGGGTGGTCTGTTTTTTAAACTGAGCTTTGGGATGGAATTTAAAAAGTTGGAAAACTTCAATGTGTTTTTAGAATTGTTTTATGGCCCATGATGTCCCTCGGGTATTCTGTCAAGATTAAGCAGTGACAAACCCAGAAAAACCTCTTAAATGGATGGAACTATTAGTGGTGCATAGTTTGTCTAAAACCATACAATCCCTAGGGGAAACTGCGTGTCCTGATCCAAAGGAGTAGGAAGTACTACAATGTCCAATAAAACTATGTTGGAGGAGTCGTAATGACATTAAGGCAATAATATGATTTTTATTGTATAGTTTATAATAGTATTCACATGATTAGGAAAATTTTGTGCCTTTACCATGTAAGGATCACCTATAACGGTGCATTATCACATAGTTGTGGCATAGTTTGGCCAACCATCCAAGAAAACCATGCTTCTAGTTCTGCTTGTGCGAAATGAAAATTTACCTCATACTAATTTAAAAAACTATATTTCTTCTTATTATTTCTTCCCAGACACATGTAGAACACCTCTCTGACTCAATCTATACCTCTTCTAATCATCTAAGAATAAAGATTACTCCTCTAACCTTTTCCAGATTTGAGCAATATCAGTTCCTATTTATTTATATCAATAATATCCTTATTTCTATTCTTATCATTCTTTGTTTATAATTCCCCTTATTATGCTGTTTTTGTGAGAAACATTTTCCATATTTTTTGGATGGATGTCTATTTTTTGATTTCAATCAAACAAGAACTAATCATGCCTTGATATTGAATGAGTAGTTCAT
This sequence comes from Viscum album, assembly GCA_963277665.1. Lineage (NCBI taxonomy): Eukaryota > Viridiplantae > Streptophyta > Magnoliopsida > Santalales > Viscaceae > Viscum > Viscum album. The sequence continues at coordinate 670,600,390 of OY728119.1, read as the reverse complement.
CCTAACAAAGGATTATATTTTCTATAGCTTATCCCGTAATTTATGTTACTTTTGTAATGTTTTGTTATGTGTCGTGCACCAGACATTTCATGTGTTTCTCCCAATTATATTTTTTATTTAAATTAAATTACATATACCACGTTATTATGTTCTTGGACCCTCTTTAGTATGGTTTGAGGTTACATCATCAACTCGAACCACCCCTTTTAAGCGATTTAATTAAATAGATCATGTTTCACTTGAATGATTTACGAACAAGCCACCCCTTTGGGTGTTATATTTATTTATACATTGAATTGTGATTAATCCTATTTTAAACATCCATTTTTTATGTTTCTTTGTGCATTGTGGTAGATTTTAATTTTTTAAACAAGAAACAATTATTTTTCAATTATGATGTCATGTTTTCTATTAAAACACATATGTTGATGTTTTCACACATATAACATTGAAATTATAGTATTATTAGTTCATTCATTTAGGTTGGTAAAATTTGTATAATGTGGACCATATTGGTTTTGAATTCAAGTGGTTAATGGGCATAGCCCACACTTTTTGTATGTATGACATGTAATGTGGTTTGTTTATATATGCAGCCCCTATATTCATATTATTTATGAGAAAACATGGTTATATGATGGGACTATTATGTATAATAAATAAAAAAAGACTAAATGTGATACTTATTCTTGAAAAAAACTCAGATTCCACTTTACCGAATGTCGAGTATGGGATCATGATTTTTTGAGGATTCATACACTGGGGTATACATACTATATCTTGGATGGGGTCACCTTTTTTGTTTCGTACCTCCATATGAGTGATCATGGTTCTGAGGGAGCACCCATGGATAGGATTAGTGAAACAATATCTACACAATTCCATGAGTGATACTCAATCCCCCTCTGTGAGATACACTGGATCGAATTAGAAGGGATTTTATTCACATGTGTTGGGAGTGACACATAGGATTCAATTTATAGATTCACTTGGAGAAACTCCATTTAGTTGTGGTAAAGTGCTATGATCCAGGTGAAATAATATACATCCATTATATCCCACACCATGTATAGGCATATGATTCCATGTAAATGAATAATACAGTAACCCTCTCAATAAAATGAAATAGGATCAATAATTAAATAATAATGACACATTATTCATTCCAAATAACATATATGGGTTCATTCCATTATAGATACGTAAATTACGATGAACCATTTTACATTCTTCCCTTTCATATATGCTAACATGGTTCATGAATTCTGTCTTAGGATGATGCAGATATGGTTAGTTCAGTGTCTGAAAGGGACCCAATCCTGATGTGGTTATTTACTTTTTTTGAATTTCTTTTGTTATGAATTAACATTACTAATATTATATGAATGAAGTATATTAAGATTTTGACACCATTTTTGGTGTCCTAATGAAATTATCTCACACCATTATTGGGTATCCATTTCTCAAGGATAACTGAGCAGATCCCCTTAATCATAGGTTCTTGACTCCTTTTCTTAAGATGGGTGTTTTACCTGGGAGTTTAAAGCGCATGAACGAGTCGGTACTCCAGATTCTAATAGAGCTAGTAGTTGGGATTTAAATATTTTTTTCATTGTTCTAAATAATATAATTTTTTCTACTTGTACTTGTTTCATCACATGGACATGCATGAATATTGATTAAAATATTAGAGTTGGCCAATTCACACATTTAATGTATTTATCTTCCACAATTTTTCATTTTGTAGGACAATTGATGATAATATATGCTGATTTTATTATTATCACATTGATGCAACACTATAATATTTGGGACATATATCCCAACAATTCCCCTATCAGACCCTCACTGCTAGTCGGAAGCCTAGAGTATACATGGAGGCATGCTTGAGGTCATCTGGATACCAGTTTGGATATCAGTTTAGTGGTAATTCGAGTCACAATAGGACATTATATTTATTCTATTAACCTTAATTGTATAATAATAAATATAAAAATGATCATTTTTTTAAAAAAAATTATAATAAAACCATTTAAACGATTTAATCAAAATGGCGGTTTTCAACATAAATATTTCATTTTCATTATTCTTAAAAAAAGATAATTTTCATGAGAATAAAAAAAATTCACCCTAAGATAATATTGACATGATGATTTGGAAAATTAAATATATTATTTCAAATAGAATTTAATTTCTTTTAAAAATTTAATTTATATTAAGAGAATAATGTCACAATGAAACATCTTTTAAGGAAAAATATAAGTTGAAATATAAAAATGTATCATTTTTCTCTCAAATAATGTCTATAAATATTTTTTAATGAATTCCAAAAAATATTATTAAATATATAATTTAAAATTTCATTAATATAATCCATTAATATTTGTTAAATTTAATCATTATGAGACAACTTCTTTGTAAGAATAAACATACTTTTTTCATAAAACAATTTCTTTTATATTAAATTTGTTTTTATTTATATTTCTAATTAATTAGAAAATAATGATTAAATTTATATTTTTTATAATATATATTCTCATAATTTAATTGACACTATTTTTATAATACATTCAAATATCTAGATGATGATTCTCATGTTATATAATACTATTAATAGTATAATTTTGTTTGATGAACTTAATTTTATGTGTAACACAATCATTAAAAAATCATTGTTACGTGCAATGAAAGATAAGTTCAATGTTGACTCTATGGAAATATAGACTTCATATTTCATTTAATACAATTATTTAATGGGAGAAAAATATTTAAATTGAAATATATTCTAAAATATCGGGGTGTTATATTCTCCCTTCCCTTAATAAATTGTTTCCCCACAATTTGATTTCAATTGTCAATGGTTTAACCTTTATTAAAAAGAAACATAATAATGAGTGTTAATATAATATCATATTTATAATAGAAAATGAAAATAAATAAGGTCATCACATATCATTGTTTCTTAATAGGATAAAATTATTCAAAAATTAATATTTGGGCATGGAGGAAAAGAGTAAATAATTATTTGGAGTGATATAAATAATGGTTAAGAGAATTTAAAACCCCAAAAAAACAATAAATATGTGGTGAGTTAAAATACACTTTGACTCATCAGATGTGAAGGTAATCATATAACATTATATCTCATGGTCATTTTACAAAATTTAAGTCAATCATTTTTTATCAAACTAAGGACCACAAGATTATAAATTTACATGATTTTCATTCTATTTTGTATAATAATATCATCCTCATGTTATTATATGATAAATATCTTTTTGAACACATATTAAATGAAATTGATCTTTTTGACAAAATAACTTTTTATGGATTAAGAAAAATTAATTCTTCATAATGTCTATTATTAATTCTTTTGACCAAAACCAAAATAGGTATAACTTATTATCTAATATCATACATAAATATAAAAAAATAAGATAAAAATATCAACTAAATTTATTCGACAACAAGTTAATATTTAGGCTCATCTAATATACATCTTACCAAATTAAAAATCCAAAAACAAGGCCAAAAAATTATAATTACAAGCCCCGAACAAGATAATGTTGACATTAATATAGAATTCCAAATACGTGAAAACCATAATCACCATGAAACCACAATTAAAAAACTCATAATACATGGGCACCACTAAACATAATATGGAATAAAAAACTCATTGTGGCAATATACCATAAAGAAGAAAAAATACCAATACACCTACCAATCTCATTGTTACCCATAATATGGAATAAAAAACTCTTCACCATTATTATCTCAACATTGAAATGATATTAAGGGTTATCCTCCATCTATGTATTTTTTTATTAAGTTAATCATTCCACTGAATCATATTTCATTGTCATGGGCACCACTAAACATAGCTCTCAAATCCATAAACAAAATGTATATAAGTATAACCCTTATATATTTTGTAATTATTATTTTCATAATAAAATAGACATAATAATCCAATATAATAAATTTAAAATCTAAATTCACAATCAAATTAATCATTCCATTATATTCATATCAAGAGATTAAGTTTGACCTTTATCTCTTAGCTTATTCAAATTTATATTCCCTAAACACTTGGGGAATTCATTTTCAAAATTCCCCATCCACATAATGTTGAAAATATTGACCATTAGAAATTTTATTCTTTACAATTAAATTATGATTATGGTGGACATTATCTATATTCTCGTAGACACATATTACTCACTAAAAGTATTTTTAAGGGTGTTTCAGTAAAAATTTATCACATGTGGGTAACCCTTCATTCACATATTTAGTATATTTATTTATTATTCCATCATATTTTTCTCCTGATTCACATTGAAGGTGTAATACTTATAGAATTCACTAACTATCTTGATAGAGAATGATTACATAACATTGTAGGCTGATAATTTATTTGATACTAGTTCCCTTCATAGGAATGGATTATGTTCATAAACAAAATGGTAATTCATACTATTTAGATCATGTGTTTTTATACGATTCACATTCCTTCCTTAGGTTCATGTTTTATAAAATAGAATACACTAGATTAAATCACAGTAATATTAAACATTATATATAACCCCAAAACTATTTAAAAACATAACATATACAAAAAAAATTATTCATGTCTAATATAATAATTCTACACATGGTTTTATTGGGAGGGTTTCTAAATAATAATAATATTTTTAAATATAATATTTTATAAGTAAAATTTTAATTATGTTAAGAATATCCGAATATATTGTCAAATAAGGTGTGTGGTAAGGGAAATTTTTATGCACTAGGAAACTCTTGAATTAAGGACTGTATTCCCTTTTTAGAGATTTTACCCCATGGTATATACTTTCAAGATTAACATCCAATTATAGTATGTGAACATGGATTTATGGATAGAAAAAACAACATTATATATATCTAAAAATTATAATTTTATTCAATATATATGTTCAATTTATTTTCATTTGGTTATGGTCCATAATATAGGATTTCCCAAATCTATATCCAATGGTTTCTACAAAATGTTATCTAATTTGAACAATAAATACCCCAAAGCCTATAGCTTGCACCCAGTGTCTGTTCTATTATATTGGAACTATATACAATATATCACATCCTAAAGGACCAAATATATACGTATTAATTGTAAAATATATAGATATAAAACATTTAAATTAAATTTTAATAATAAAGTGAAAAAAGTATTTTTTTGAGAAAAAAATTATTATCATTAACATATCCCAATATATCAATCATAAAATATTGAATTATTTTATAAGAAAATAAATCATATTAATGGGGAGTGTTTGATTCTAAGTAAGGGAAATAATACAAAAGAATCTATCATAAATAAATAAAAATAATCAACATAGAGAGTTGAATAAATTAAACACATTCCATTTAATCAACTTAACTGTCATAATATGGATACAAATAAGGATGATCAAATAATTCCATATAAATAATCATTCAAAATTGAGATGTATCAATTTATAACTTCTGAATAAAAAATAACTTGGAAGGCGACATCTGGTCTCATAATAAGGTAATTCATAATACCAGTCGTTTGAGCTACAATGAGATATCCTCAAAAAAGATACATTTATAATGTATCCTAATTAATATTAAAATATTTGGTTTGAAACACATTTTATTTGTTAATATGGTTGGTCTCAATAGACTCGTCGATGAAACGAGGGGATATAGTGGAACCCAACCATTAAATAATAAGTATAATGGATTCCTCATATTAAAGTGGTGAATCAAAATCAATATAAAAATTGGTATTGAATAAATAACATACAATATGTTGATAAACAGCCCAATCAAATAAATATTTTCATAAAACCGTCCAGAATTATATGGTGAATGGTAATAAAATTTCACATTCATTTCCAAAGTAATCATAATCCATCAAAAGAAATAATTATAATAATATCAAAATAACACATCCCCATTATATAACCTGCAAAATAAAATATTTATCTAATTCATGAATAGAAATGAAATTAAAATTTCACTATTTACATTCTTCATTAATTATCTCTATTAATATTAAAGTAATATTTTAATAATAAAAAGTTCATAAAGAAATTATAACATTATTTATTGAAAATAATATTTAAAATTTTCAAAAATAATTATTAAATATTGTGTTTTCCCGAATAATTATAATTTTATAAATATTGATCACTTTAAAACAATGATTTCACTCATTTTTTAGTAACAAAAAATGATATTTTTTTGAAAACTAAATTTATTATTAATTTATTAAATAAATAGAAAAATAATAAATGGGTGAAATTATCATTAATAAAACATTTTTCTATGAATAATATATTTTTTGAAAATAATTTTAGAACCCCTGATTATTGATGGAAATAGTTTTTTTGAAAAAAATAAATATAATGTCATATTTTCTTAAAAAAGTTTCCCAATAATTAAAAGTACCAAAGAGTATAGGGATGGTATTTTTATATGGAGAGTTCATGAATGACCTAATTAGAAGAAAATATAATGATTTTAAGATTTATATATCAATAAATTCCCCCATGTGAGACTTAATTAAAAAAATTCTTGATGAAAGATTATATTCTGAAATAATCTATAAGCACATTTATAACATATGATTTTTAACTACCATAAAAGTAATAATTATAAAACGAAACATTTAATACAATTAATATTGAGAGATTAATGATATTAAATAACACAACGGTCCTTATATAAACAATGAAATGTATTATGTCGTAAATAGAGTGTATGTTTCAAAGAAGTAAAAGTAAGATGATAATGCCCTTACATTAAGTCTCACTTTCTACATACATATTAAACAATAAAATATAATACATATTAGTTCATTCTGAAAGAATTATTTGACCATAATAATATTTATAAAATTTTTAGAATTATTTATGAACTTTTTTTAATTTTTTTTCAATTACTTGTTCAAATAATTTTTCTGTTAATAATTGGGTTGTTTTTAACGTATTATTTAGTTTGATACATTTGGTCCATATTACATTGATCATTCTTACGTAATTTTTAGAATGATAAAAATATGCAAAATTAATTTTTATTTCAATATAATTATTTAGGTTATTCCATTAATTTTGGATATAGAAAATGAATTACACTATTGATGGAGATGGTCGGTTGTACGTATGCATGAACCATATTACCATTTTATAGAAGAAAGGAATGAAACAAAGATAAATAATATATTACCCTTATAGAATCATTATGATTTCCTCTATTTCATATATATATACATACCATATATATATATCAAATATATTCACTTAATCTATAGTTATTGCAATCCCACTAATGTATAAATGTAAAACACTTTACATCAGTTCGGGAGCAGGCGGTCCACTAAAAATAAGAGAAACACTATATTTTTAATCATGTTGGAATGAAAAAAGTTATTTATGATATTATATTTAAATAAGTAATGATATTTAATAAATATGACATATACAAATCAAATTTATCGATTTTATATTCCATGTAAAAATTTAGTGAAAAAAGAATCACATATTTTTGCAAGGCGGTAGTCTATCATACACATGAGCTACATTATCATATCTTAAATTAACTGGAATTTAAGAAGGTATATGTGATATTATAATTGTGAAATTAAAAAAAAATAATATATATATATATACATTAAATAATCATCATTCCAAACCATGAAAGGTGTTGATGGTAAATGAGTCATGTTAGCATCATGAGGTGGTACTTTGTCGTACAAATGAGTGATGTTATAATTCCACATTTTAGAAAAGAGTAGATCGATTAAGGTGATTAAATAACAATAAAAAATATATTTAAATTTATGAAACAGATAATATTTTATCATCATGGTTTGATAAGAATTGAAGGTGGTAAAACAAGAATGAAAATGAAATGATTTGTTAAGACTATTACCATATCTAAGAGAGGACTCCTTTGGATATCCACCTATGAAACTTAGGGTTGGAATTTTGTTATTAAAAAGACATATAAAATGTCAATAAATATTTTTTGATGTATTTTGGCTGGATTAGGGTTATAAAAATGGATTTAAATGTGTAAATAAGTGAGGGGAGTGAGTTCCCTTTTACAATTATCGAATGTCACTCTTATAAATATCCACAAGTAGTCAGTAATGGAATTTCACTACCACCACATATTCATAAAACAATGTTCAATAATTTAGTGGATGGGTTATTTGGTTAATTAAAAAATCATTCACCCCAATTAAATATATTTTTTATAAGTTAATTACTTAGTCTTTATGTTTCCTCAATTTTACACATTTATTTTTTGTCATGCTAACTTGTATATTTTTATTTAACTAGGGAATTTAATAAGTAATAAATTAATTAAAATAAAATTTTATTGATAATTAATAAATTATTATTTTAATTATGAAATAAATTTTTTTATAAAAATATTATCTGTTTGTAAAATTAATTATAACATAAATTTATGTAATGTGTAGAACACCATTTTAACCTTAATTATTGTAATTAATCTTAACTGGTTTTACTAATATTTGTGGTAAAAATTAATTAAAATGTAATATATAAGATTTTTAATTATATTTCTAAATATGAAATTTATTTTTTGAAATTAAAATAGAATAAATTTTATAATATTTGATTAAATAGAAACCATAGACATTGTGGAGAATTATATTATTCAAATAAAAAATCTACGTAAGTTTAAAATGTTTTAATAAAACATTATAACAAAAAATTGATTCCAATGGCCAGTATTGCATTACAAAATATATAATTGATCTAATTTTACTGTAAAAATATTTATTTATAATATTTTTGTATAAATTAATTAATATAAAATGTAGTTTTCGAGAAACATCAATAATTTTTAGTATTCATCAAAAATTATACTTTTTATAAATATGACAAACAATTAATAAGATATAATTCATGTTTTATTAAATTTTTAATTTAATTAAATTTATTCAAATACATTTCAAAAATATTAAAAAAAATTAAATTTATAATAACTGCGGAAAATGATGATCGAACAAGTTTTTTTTAGGAAAAATACTTTGTTAGGCATAAAATTGGATTAGTTTTTATCATATTATTTTAGAATATATTACAAAAATGTAAAAAATATAATTAAAATATTGATAAATAAATGACAATAAAATAATACACTAATAATAATTAGTTAAATTCGTTTAGATAGATGTCTTTTCTTCTCTTAAAAAGCATTTTTTAATAAAAATATTTCATTAATATTTCAATGTTTTATATGTTAATATTTATATAATTGATAAAAAATAAAAACAAATTTTATATGAGTAAACCATATATTATCATATGTTTTTTATTCCTACTCATCATCTCCTTTATAAAGATTATTGAATAATTTTTATATATAATAATATAATTTGTAGTTTATGTTTTTAATAAAACTCAATCTTACAAGTAATATAAGATATTTAAAAAACACATTATATCATGTAATGTGGAATAAAATCATCATTATTTACAATTCAAGATAAATATGGTGTTTCATCTGACATAAGATATTAATGGAATTAAAAAATAAAAAGACTAATATAAAATAAAATATCAGTTTTTATAATATTCTTCATAAGAAACATCAATTTCCATAATAGATCCATCATTATCAACTCTATCTATATCAATTTTATTTTATTTATTATCAGTAATATCAAAACCATCAAAATATAAATATTTTTTTTCACCATAGATATTTTATATTTTCATGTAAAATATATTTTTTATATTTTTTATATTGAAAATTTTAAATTCATTATTCTTCAGATGAACTCATTTTACAGTGATAAATTAATATTCATAATATTTATTTATATAATTCTCCATCATGAAATTAAATATCCTAAATTAGTATAATTATTTTCAAAAAAAAAATAGAATCTTGATGGGCTGGCATAAATGGTCATTTTACTACAAGGAGGTTTTTATAATTAATTTCGATGATTCTATGGAATAGATGAATATATAATCATCAATAAACGTAAAAGTAATGACATGGAAACATTGTAACATAACTATATAAAAATATAACACAACTCAATTATTTAATCCGTACATCCATAAAAATAAAATTTAATATATCAATGATGAGATCCTACACAAAAACACATATATTTATTATTATTTTTAGAAAATACATGTGTTTATAATTAAAAACTACTCACTACAAAATAATTTTATGATTTAACCAATTTGGAAGTTCATTATCTGAAAACACCTACTCAATTATAAATTTTATCTCTAACTTGTGAGACATAAAAAATTTAATACTAATTATAAATATATAAATAATAAATTTATTTCTTATAGTCAACCATAAAAAATCCACCTTACCATTTTCTAAGACATAGAAAAATAATATTTTCAGTGTTCTTCAAGAGAATCCAATTAATCTTGTTATAACAATTTCATGAAATTTTCATCAATTAATCTACATAGGAAATAATATTTACTTACATTTGGAAAATAAGATGAATCGAGGAATGTATCCCCAACTGTAAAAAAAAATCATTTATTCTAAATACATAAGAAAAAATATATGAGCTATACTGGTCATCATTTTAAGAAAATATTTCATGAACTCAGCCAAAGAAATGTTTAAGATAATTAAAAACTATTTTTTTCAATCCACCTTAAATAATTCTATTATTATTTCCAATTTAATTATGTTTTGAGGGATATTCATGTTGAAAAATAATGAGAGAAAAAAATGAAATTTACACTTATAAACATGCATCTCAAATTTATCCTTCATCCAATTCATTTTTACAAAACATTTTCATCATAATTTCAAAGAATATATAATAGGGAATATCAATAAAAATTATATAGTTCCTCCATATTTCACATTAAGATAGTAATTTCAAATTAAAAATTCCATTAAAACATGAAATGATAGAGAATGTATGTTTCCTAATTTTAAAAAAGTTAAAAAAATTATGACAACATAACCAAGTCAAGGAATCATTGTGTTCTACTTCTACAAAATATCTCTGGTAAAAGTTAAATATATATTAGTACATCCAAAAATGAATAATTTGATAGTCATATAAGTTTTTTTATTATTTCCATCATAACATGATAACCATTAGTTTTTAATATCGAATTATTATTGTGTATTAACTATTATGGAGAATTGGAATCATAACCATCCATTAACCTAAAATAAATAAATACACTAACATAATAAAAAAATTTATTCTATAGAAACATTATACGACTTTTTTTTATACATTCAGTTCTGTTACCATTCATTTTACAAGAAATCATGTTATGGATTCTTGTATTATTGGGAATGATCTAATCACAACATAAAAATACATTTAATAATTCTATGTGTGTCAAAAAATGTTTAAATCATATTTTCAATATAAGCCTTTGAAATATACATGACATTTAATATGTGACCCTCCAAAAATCAATCAATATGTATGATCCCAAATATACACTATTTTGCCTAATTGTGATCATACCTAAAGCTATAAACTGTTATTATAGTTAGATTAAAGGTAATATGAGAAATGAAGAGGCCCATTATTTTATATCAATACCAAATATCATTGATGGAGGTCTATCACCTATAATTTTACCTCTTCCTAAATTATTTTTGTTCCTTACAAAAAGATGGTCTATAGGATGAAATCGACAATGATTGAGTAAAAAAAGGGTTTCTTCTATTGAAACTAATAAATTATTCTTTTTCACTAAATAATTATTCTCATGATTTTGGACCTTATGTACTCGAAAAATGAATTCATGATTTAGGGTGTCTCTAATTGTCCTCATTAATGAAATATTCATTATAATATTCTATTCTTCAGTATCATCATATATATTAATAGAAAGAACTCATAATAAATTTATAATCCAAAAAGGTTTCATAAAATAAGAATAGTATCATTTCTTGTAATTCTTTTAACAAGTAATGTAAATTATATGTATAGTCCATTTATCAATATCCAAGTAGGTAAGTCGTGTCGAGTTATAAATATGGGCTGAAAAGAATATTAACAGTCCTATGAACCAAATTGAATGATACGATTAGTATAAATACCCAATCAGATATTATAATATTATAAAGAAAATGATGGATAACATAATCAACATGTTTATATGAATCATAATAAAAAATATTCATTATGATAACATAGTTGAAATATTATATTTTTTTTTCATTTCATCAATTACAATATGTTGTGACAAATAAATAAATTCCAAAATATCTTATAAGTAAAAAATACATCAAATTCATAAGGAAAACCAATTTTTAAATCCTTTATTGTTAGTATTTGTTCCTAGATTTTACGTATGTAGGAAAATTAACTTATAAATAATTTAAAAAAACATGATGTAATCATTTGAACATGCATGGATGATCATATAACTGAGACTGAAATATTGATTCGGCATGTTTCATTCATAAAATATTAAAGTAAACACATTTATTTTAAAGAATATTGGATTTACTAAATATAATATTGGATAAAAATGTATTTTTGATTACATTATCTTATTAAATAGACATAAATTTATTAACATCAAATTTTCTTATCATATATCTGATATGCAAGGCATCCTCATCAGACTTCAGCAACATAAAAAATTAAAATGGTTCTAAATATGGTGTAAAATAATACATTTTTTATTCAATTTAAGGAAAATTAAAACAGTCAAACTGATTTAAAAATATTTAAAACATGGAAGAAGATGGAACAACGCGATGAGATGACTCATTCATGACCATTGAGTATCAGTGGATGGTAAATGGCTGAACAATTATGGTGTTCTCGATGGTGATTATTGTTTCCTTTAGAGGGATTTGGGTACCACTTACCATGAGACATGTTCGATGATGTCCCTGGGTTTCTTTAGTCACTGATGACTCCAACTGTAGATTCAAGTTGGCAATGTTCAAAATGTTGTCTCTCGAAAAAGAAATCGGGATACAAGAATCGGTAAGGACTTTTTCGGTGCACCTTGGGATATGATCTAGTTGAATTTTTTCTAGTGTCACTAGGGGTATATTCTGACAATTATCATTAGACATGTTGTGTACTACAGTTTGGCTTGCTCAGGATATGCAATGACTTTGGGTCACGACCTTGGGATGCATATTGCATGAGCCAGTGACAATTAGGTGATGATGAATTCAGGGAAACAAATAAATGGATGATGCTAACTCGACAGACCCAAGCTAGGGATAGGCATAAATTGGCCTTTTCATGTGTTTTTTTGTTTTATGCCTTTAGAATGATCATTTGTGGGATGATGGTTTTCCCATTTTATCTATTGAGTCTCTTTGTTTTAAGGTTATGAATCCCATATATTAAGGTCTGTGTGTTGTATTTAGTATTTTAAAAAACAATTTAAGTTCACGGTTTGGGTTACACAAACCCTGATTTGAAAAAATTTATTATAAATAATTATAAATAATTATTCATCACATTAAATATTAATTACTAATTATCTATAATTAATATTATTTATTTTTATTTATTATAAATTTTAAATACTTATTACTAACAATGACTTATTATATTTAACAAATAATAATTATTTTAAATTATTTCTAATTGATTTTAATAATTTCAAATTATTTATTTAAATTATAGATTACTTCTAATTATAAATATATATTAATTATTTTTAATTCATAATAATTATTTTTAATTTTATACAATTATCGGTAGATATTAATAGAAACCAGAAGTTACGTAAAATTATTATTAAATATTGGAAGATATACTAATTATTGGATGTTATTACTAATTATTTTCAATTATTAATAATTATTTTTATATATTAATAATTATTGGCAGTTATTTATAATCAGCACTAGTTATTACTATTTTTGTGTGGCTGTATGTAATTATTTGTAGTTGTTACAAATTATTAATCATTATTTGTAATTGTAATGAATTTTTAATAAGTATTAGTAATTAGAAACAATTATCAGTGATTATTTCTAATTATTTACAATTATTAGCACTATTTTTTATTATGGCTATTTTTAAAAAATATTTTTGTATTATAATGAATTATTTTTTATTATTAATAATTATTAATAATTATATGTTATTATGATTTTTTACTATTAATTTTCATTAATTATTAATAATTATCCATAAATATTTTTTAATAATTACAAATATTAGTTATTTATTAGAATTTATTATTAATTTATTATAATTTTTAATTAATATTAGTATTTTGGGGTATTTGTTATTAATTATTAGTATATATAACTAATTATAATGAAATATTAATGATTATTGTTAATAATGAATGATTATTAGTAATTATTAGTAATTATTAATATTTATTCGTAATAATTACTAACCATTTTCAAATATTTGTAGTTATTTCTATTTCCCTTAATTTTTATTAATAATATATAATTAGTACTAATGATATGTAATTTTTTTATTATTATTAATTATTGGTAATTTTTTGTAACTATTACTAATAATTTATAATTATTAATAGTTATTACCTGTGATTTCTAATTATTAGTAATTATATGAAATTATTACTAGTTATTTTTCATAATTAAAAAATATTTGTAAGTATTATTATTTATTATAAAAATTTATTTATAAAATTCAATTATCAATAATTATTACTAATTGTAATAAATTATTGATAATATTTCATAATCATTGGAAAATACAGGTAGTTATTTGAAAATGTAAACAATTATTTCCAATTATCGGTAGTTATTACAAATTAATGGTAATAATTTGTCATTATTAGTGAATATTATAAATTATTACAAATTATTACTACTTATTACTAATTAATACAAATTATTACTTATTATATGATATTTTTACTGATTATTACCAATTAAGGGTAGCTATTACAATTTTTATTAAATTTTAAGTAATTATTATAATTTTAGAAAATTAATACTATTCATTAAAAATTATTTATAATTATTGGAAATTTTTTATTCATATTAATAACTGTTGGTAGTTATTTTTAATTATTACTAATTATTACTAATAATAATTAATTATTTGTTTTTATTAATTTTTATTTCTAATAATATTTAGTTTCTACTAATTGTTATAAATTATTACAAATTGATACTAATTATTAGTAATTATTATAAATTATCATTGATTATTAGAAAGTATTTCTAAATATTAATATTTGTTATATTTATCAATAATTTAATCCATTTATTGAAAATTATTTGGAAGTATTTTTAATTACTACTAATTATTGGTAATTATTATAAATTTACTTATTATAAATAATTATTACGAAATTATGCTAATTATTACTAATTATTGATAATTATTACAATATATTACAAACTATTATGACATATAGTTAATTATTATGAGTTATTATTAATTATAACTAATGTTTACTAATTGTTGGGAATCATTATCAATTACATATAATTTTTTTAAATTATTACTTATTATATTTAAATGTTAATAATTATTAATATTTCTTGATAATGATTAATAATTGTGAAAAATTATTATTTATTGTTGGTATATTTTTAAAATATTATGGATTTTCATTTATTTTTACTAATTCTTACTAATTATTGGTAATTATATGTTATTTATACTAATTATTACTATATTATAATTTTTTGTTAATTATAACAAATTGTGATTTCTTTATTGTCAATTATTACTAATTATTAATTTGTATTTCTAATTAAAAATTAAAAACTCTATTTTTTACAATTAATTATAATGAAATACTTTTAAATATTACTAATTGGTGCAAGTAATCGATAATTAATATAAATTTCAACTATATTATACTAATCATACGTAAAAAATGAAAATATAAAATCATGTAACTAAACTAGCAATTAAAGTAGTTTATAATATTTACCTTAAAACAATTCTTCAACGAAATGAAAACAATGATAAAATCCTAAAGATGTTTTTGTGTAAATTTAGTATAAAAATTAAAACACATAAATAGAGGAACCATAGGGAAAATAGAAGAGGTTTTTAGAACTTCTAATGAAATAATGATTTGGGAAGTTATATGGGTCATATTATTTATGATGGACTATTTACAATGGGATTTCCTTTACAAATACTACTATTTTCGAAGAAACCTATTAAAAATTATTTTCATCATAAATACAGATCTTGAAGATAAACATATTATTTTGGATTGATTTTTTCACACATTGTAACTGTTACAAACCCTATATAATTATTATTTACTATAATGACTAATTTTTATGATGCAATCCCTTGCAAATACAATTATTTTGTGATGAGATTTTTTATATAAAATTTAAAACATTTTGGTGATTTTAGTGGTTACCATTGAATATAAGGTTATTTTTATGAATCACAAGATTCTTCAACAAATAACCTATTACCATTGAATAGGGCACAATCATGTCCAAATCATTATCTACACGGCTCATATCCCATAGGAAGTTCCACCAAATATTTGGTCATCTCTAATGCGAATTTTATCTCATCAAACATAACATAATATTTTATACAATTATAAATGGCATATGATTTCATCAAAAATATCGTTTTCATGTCGTATTAGGATTAAATGATCAGACACTTTTTTTTATAGCTCAATAACTAAAATTGAATATTCAGTTTTAGTTAATAATTAGAACAATAAGACCACATTCTAACTTAAAATGCGACAGACAATTAAATTATTTTCCACCAGGACCAAAAAATACTGTGAGATATAAAATGATTAATTTTATTCTAAGGCTAATGAAACATTATCTCAGAATGAATCATGTAAAGAATCAAAATAAAAATGGAGGGAACAATTTACTATTGAGTCATTCATGTAAAAACATGAACCTTCTTTTAGTGGGTATTTTAATCCACTTATGGCAAGGGAATGGATAATAATCATAGGGAAAATATTTTCAATTATCAAATTTATGGAATATTAAAATGTTTTCACATTCATTTACCATTTGGAAGGATAAACTGATCAAAAATTGAATCTTATTAATAATATTATCAAATATTCACAAATTGACTCCATGAATGGGATAATTTTAAGAGGATGTTTTCAATACGATCTTCAATTGTATTATACATATATATATAAATGGATAAGGAATTCATCGAGATTAACAAAAAGGCCGATGAATCAATTTTAACTTGTGAGGATAATTTCTAAAAATATGAGAGGTTAATGTCTTGTTTAGTTATTAAAACTAAACGAAACACTGAATGTTTCATATGTGGAAGAAAAAAATACATCGAAAGGAATTATATATAATAAACATTAGTATCCAAATATAGTTTTTTCATTGTTCTCTCAAGGTAGAAATATAATTTTAATATTTCTATTATTTCAATATTTTGATAAGAAAATGAATTCAACATCTCATTAAAACTAGAATAATTAACATGGGGGAAATAAATTCCAACCATAAAATGATATAAAGGGTAGAAAAATCCCCAAAGGAATCACAGGAATGGATCCTAATGGTTGTTTAATTGATTAGTGATGCGTCATTAATACCACGAATGTCGAAATGTGGTAAAGAGACAAGTTGATATAATTCATAAAAGAATATTCCAACTATTACCCCAGCCTCACCCCAATACATTAATTGAAAGGTTTAATTGTATTACACCCATTATCACGAAATTATTAAGCTATATACTCATGATTTGAATAATAATACTCAAAATAGTAAATAGAAAGGTAAATACCAAGACATTATTACAACCTATTTGCTTTATGAGAATGATGTGGTGAAAGGTAAACATATCATCCTATGTAGAATATAAGGTGTCTGAATCAATTTTAATTCTTACTAATCTTTTATATCTATGTAATTTTATAAGGGTATCAAATTATGACCTCAATGATTAGATTTTCAGTTTGTATTTAAATATATTAATTGTTTGATGGTCTCATCTCAATCATATAGTTCCCCTGGGATGGATGTTTTTAAGAAACCAATTCTACAAAATCCTTTAAATATACATTTATTTGAATTACTATTTGACTGTAGGTATGGATTTTAATTTATTATATATATAACATTTATATATTTAAGTAAGGGTTGTTCTAGTATGAATAAATATTTTTAATTAAAATTAAATTTAACATGTGGGTCTTAATTCTTACACTTGATGGTAATTTATGAAAATTACTTAAAGGAACCTCAAAAGTGATGATATTCCTATTGTATAAGGCTTTTTTCGATGAATTTATTAGTCCTACTATAAATCATGATGTTGATTTTTCAATATAACTCATATGTAGTTCTACCTCTATATCAAAGATATCTTATAGAGTGGCCACAATTGAGTTTTAATTGTCACACCACAATAATTTTTTTCATTTATTCTATTATTTTATTGATGCATGGTCTTTTGGTATAGGTTGTCATCTAGTTTTGGTAATTTTTTGATTTTTGGAGGTTTTAGGTGTGTTTTGGACCATTTTATGGTTAGTGCGTGTGGTATGAGATGAAAATGCACTACTATTTATGGAATATGGTGTCTCCAGTTCTTTTTATTCATATAAAATTTAACAAGAATAATATTTAGAAAACTATGTGAGGCCATGTTGAAACCATAGGTAACTTCGGTGGTGTGAGTGATATAGAGCACGAATAGTGGACGGTTAAGATAAATCATATGGGAAGAATTTAAGGGATTATACATTAATTTATATAACCATTTTCACAGTTGGAACGAAATTTAAATAATCATGATGCATGCCCATGCAGATTACCCACCTTCCTATTTTCATTCTCATAGTTGGTGCATTG
Organism: Viscum album; assembly: GCA_963277665.1. Taxonomy (NCBI): domain Eukaryota; kingdom Viridiplantae; phylum Streptophyta; class Magnoliopsida; order Santalales; family Viscaceae; genus Viscum; species Viscum album. The sequence goes on along the minus strand of OY728119.1, from coordinate 670,581,574 downwards.
TCTTTTGAACCATTTGTCCAAACCATTCATTTTTCACTTATTCATTAAAAAGTATAAATTCCAATATTCTGCTTCCCTTCTTTTAAACCATTTTAGTTTCATCTAGCCTTGTTCAGTCTATGTACACTATGGGGGATCTTGAGACCTCCTCTCAATCGTTTTGCCTCTAGCATGGTTTCTTCTCCATGAATATATGGTGATTTTTATTTGGATTTTGTGAATTTGTAATCCTTTTTACTCCCCTATCATGGCTCTTGGTTCTTTGTTGTTGGGTTTATTTAATAAATGATCATAGGTGTTGTCATCCATTATCATTCTAAAGCATTCCATTTAATCCCTTATCCTTTATATAAAACTTCTATGTTTTTTATTCTTTTTTTGATGTGATATTTTTATTTTTTCTGTTTTTCAATTTATCAATTTTATTCTAAATGTTGTTTCAAAGGGCCACAATAATTATTCCAATATATAAATTAATTAAAGGGGTTTTATATAATGCCAATTTTTGAATAAGAATGAAATTGGGTATTTTTTTATTGATTTTGGACTAATATGGGTCATGAATAATTTTTTATGTGGAATTGATATTTGAATGATGTTTTTCCTCTTTTTTGGTATTGTTATTTTGTTTGAAACTATTTTTCTATTGGCAATGCTCTTATGATTCCGTAATTGAATCCTTTTGTAGTGTAATTTCTTTCAACATGTGTTCTATTAGATGTGGGAACATCCTTATACACATAAGGTTCACATATATATGATCAAAGAAATGAAAACGGCTTTCATTGATAATGTTCATTGTTAAATACAGATTCTAATATAATTCTCTCTCCTCCTACAGTAGTTAACATTATTATTTTAAAATGATTCATCAAAATTCTGATTGGTTTTTTAATGGTTAATTATTTTACAAATGTTCCAAAATGTGGTCCTTAAATATTTATCATCTTGTTCAGACCATTTTGAACTTTGGAATGTGGTTCTACAACTAAATGACACAAAGGCCCATTTGGAATCTTCTGAGTACATGGTAGGGTATCGCCTTGATATTGGAAAATAATATGAAAATGGTTTCAGAAATGAAAATATTAAATCCTAGTTGGGAAAATAAGAAATTTTTTAATGTGGTTATCATTCTCATGTGAAATGATGGCCCATTTTGAACTTTTTCATAGTTCTCTATTGGATGAGAACCAGAATGGTGGTCCCTATGTGGAGAGGACATCCACATTGTTTGTATCAGAGTTTGGACAAGGAATGAATAGTGAAATATGTAGTTTATTGGTTCCTTCCATACGTGTGATGAACTCCTCATTATGAACGTAATATAATAAAGGGATATTTAGGCATCATCTAGACAGTTAGGTGATGGTTCATTGCTGACCCCAATTGGATAGGTTGGTACCCCATAAAAATTTAAAGCCTTTGGGATGGTTGTGCCACTAGTAATGCATGTTTTGGGATACCAGATTGGTTATTGGATGTAGAGATTCTCCATACAGTTGAAAGTTAATATTAACTAAGTACATCAAGGTATTTCATCTAGATATGATTAGGGAATTTTCATGATTATCACTTTATATGTTTTATTTTATTTCTTCACATTATTATATGCATTGCTAGTTATTTTCTTTTCTATTTGCCTTTATTTTCAGCTTATCCAACTTTACCACCTATATTGGATTCATTATTTTTGGTTTTGGATTTTGAAATGGGATTTAAAAATTATTTTTTAATTAATTAATGTGGTGTTTGTGGTTTTAAAAGGGGAATTTCATAAAAATCTTACATGATCATCATTATGGTAAAAACCAATTTTTTACATGTAATTCAAAAAAAACTTGCTGGATGTTTTTGGAAAGGAAATATATGGATTCTTCAGTGATTACTTATAATGCTATTTTTTTCTCCAACCTACTTGGGTCACACAACATTATTAGAACCAATATGTTTTGCGGGTTCAGGTTCTGTTTATGTTTTTCTTTGGATAAGGATTGTCCAATTGTTTATTGTGACAGAATGGTCATATGGATATAATGTAACTTTCTAGTAGGTTAATTTTTTTTTATTTTATGTTTTTTTAATTTTTTTAATTTTATTTGAATCTTATGTATTTTCTTCATATTCTGTGATTTAGAACCCTTTTAGTATGTCTGCATGATCTGTTTATATTGGTTATCTATTTATATGGGGAAAAATCAATCCAACTTGGTTTATTTTCGATGCTCGAAAATAGTTTCCATCATGGGAGGATCATGCAAACCTCTTAGGAACTGTCACGATATAGTTCACGTGATCGATTTGGGTTGGACTCGTGTTTGTTCATGAAAAATTTTCTCTGATGATCCCTTTGTTATCTGGGAATTATAGTAGTTTATAGATGACGATTATCAAGGGTGGTGATGTAGGTATGAGATGAGTCGGATGAAATCGTTATCATCTAAATACTCAAGTTTCCAGGGGTTATCGAGGATTTGAGTCTTCAGTTATTGTTATTCTTTTTATGGGGTTTGGGATAACATTGTAATTTAGATAATGTTTTACGGGGGGATTACATGGGGTAACAACCCATACAAAGTCCAAGCATACAGTTTAAGATAAATCACCCAGTTTTTGATTTATTGTTGTATGGTCTATTAATCCCTATGTATGGGATATTCATGGCCACTAAGTCATGGTTTTGATAGGTTTTTGGTGATTGGGGTTTTTTTGGTTTTTGTTTGCATGACTAAATTTCCATATTAAAAAAGTTCGGTTTTTGGGAAAAGGGTTTTTTAACGGAAAATGATTTTGCGGTTACTAGTCTCTTAAATTTTAGGGAGACTCAGCTTGGGTATCTTATTCTTTTGGTTATGTTTAAAAAAGGATTTTTTTATTTTGATTTTCAATGTTGGTTTTGAATTTTAAAAACTCGAGTCCACGTAAAATGGTTGTGAAATTAAATTTGAAAAGGTTAATTTTAAAAGGATATTATGTTTTTATTTTGTGACGTATGGTTTATGAATTTTGTTTTATCTTTTGTAAAGTACATTTTGGTTTAATTTTGAGATCTATAATGATATTGATTTTTGTTTTCTATCATTCTTTGTTACATATCCTACCACCTAGAAAGATCGCCAATATTTTCAGCATTTTTTAATTTCACTCATTCCAAGACTCCATATGAAGTTGTGTATCATGTCCATATCAATTATTTATATTTTTTCATGGTTATTGAGTTCTATTATAATCATCATTGTTAATTGAGAATTAAAAAACGTTTCATTATGATTATTGGAACTCCTAATGTAATAATGGTGAATTATATTTTGAGTTTGTTTGAAAGTGTGGGTTTGGATATGTTAATGGTGACCATTATATCATCATTTCATGTTGGGATGATATGGGAAGTCATTAAGACCAAATTTGTCTATTTTGTATACCTAGGAAGGTGAACTTAATAAATATTGAAGTTCTCTTGAGTATTTTCTATGATCAATAAATGGTGATTTCACATAATGATCACACCAAAGAGTTGGTTTCCTTATATCTGGAGATAGATTCAATAGATATACTAAAGATTATTCTCATTATCTATGGTATTAATTAAGTTACTATGGAGTGAGTCCTAAAATATATGGATTTTTAGATTATTAGCTGTTATATTAGTTTTTGTGATGGTTCCCCATTTAGTGAAAAGGGCATACTAGTGTAACCTATTTTAGAAAAGTATCCTTTCTTGGTTCTAGCTCGTCATTCTTTGGGAAACATTTTTATATTCTTCCAATACTTATAGTTTGGAATTTTGAATCTACCTTGTCGTAATCATCCAAATAATTTTCATAAATGTAGTAATTTTGGTTATCTAGATTGGTTTTATAATAATTATTTTTAGAAGAAGAATACCCAAATGAGGATGTCATATCCTACACAAGGGGATATAGATTATTCATGGAAATAGAGATATATTCAAAGGCCTCAGAGGGAATATCTTCATGAAAAAATATTTTATAGTGTCGAGAAATTTCATGGTCAAGCATATTTCTATATTATTGGAGTGAATATGGAATAAGTTTCTCAATTGTGGTTTTTTCTATTATTGTATATTTCTCGTTTTTGTAAATTATAGGAGGTCTTTTTCTATTGTAATTCAAGTGGTTCTATATTTTTGGGTGTTATTCTTTGATAAATAGTCTATTATTATTTTCTTATCCATTTAATGGGGTGGTTTTTGTTTATGATTTTTACCATTTTAATAATTCTTGTGTCTTTTGGAAGTGATGGATTGCAGTTTTTCACTATTTTGTTTGGAATTTTTTTTATTATGATCCATTATTTTGGGTAATGGATCAATTTTGGAGTTACCATATTGGTTACATGGAGTGGTTTTCACTTTAGGGTGGGGATATCCTCCTCTTCTCCCAATAGTTATTTTTATAAAAATTTCATGAGAGAATGTTGGTTGTAAATTGTGATGTTGAAAGGGAGTATTGAAGGCTATGATTTTCTATGGTCGCGTTCATTTTTGTGATTTATTTTTTTTCCCATTCATATGGGTTGCTTTTTAGGGGATGACTATTTTTGGGGGGTAAATTGTCATAATATGAGACTATATTTTTCATTATTTTATTCTTTTATTTATTTTGGATCATTTACATAATGTTTATGTCAATTTTTGGGTGAGAGTTTTTGAGTTCAAGATGTTTCGAGGGTGTTTTGGACCTATGATTGGTTACTATCAAGGTTTTGAGGAGAGAACAATTACTGGTTAGGAAAGATTGTGTTTCTTATTATTTTTCTTCATGCATGTTTAGAATAGAAAACTCTGTCCCAAACCATTTGAATACAATAAGTTGTTGTGTGGCTCTTGGATTGTGTTAGGGATAAGGTACATGGATTTTGCATGGTTAGGAAAATATTTTCTAAAATCATGTAATGGATTCTATAATTTTTTAAAAATATATATGGTCATATCAGTGTGCAATTTCCTATACCGTGTGGACAACATGTGTAGGAAATCCTCATCACCAATTGGGTGTTAACTATTGGCCTCTGGTAGGTCAAACTGTGCTGAAAAACTATAATAATTACATAAGATCATTAAAACGTTTAATTTCATGTTTTTTTACCACCCCTTATGTCAATCTAAATTAGGTTTATCCTCCAATTTTTTGTCAAGGTGAACCAGTGGGCTCCTGAAACCCCATCTTATTGGATCTCCCTCTACTATGGTTTCTCCCCCAAGATTCTATGGTTAGTTTTCTTTTGTTTTCGGTAATACCACCTTATCTTCTACCTCTAATTTATCTTAATTCATTATAGGTATGTTTAACATTTGGACAAACCCTAGGGTGTGGTTTGGATAATGTTAGCCGATTTCATAAATTTTATGTTATGCAGAATTATCATTATTCCATTCATCCTATAGTGAGGGTTTTTCTAAATTTGAACACCGTTGTGGTTGATGTTTCCATCCCTTTTCTTTTCTGAATAAATTTATTTGATAATTGATAATTTTTAAACAATATACAAATTTTTAATTCATATTTATTACTTTCTAGATTGATTTGTATGGTGTTTCTTGTTTAAAATTTGGTAAAAATGGTATTTCAAAGGGTTTCCTTAAATATGACTATATAAATGAATGAAAGGTGTTTGATAAAATTGTAGTTGTTTTTTTTGAATGAAATTATGTATTTTCATATATTTTTGGGCTTGGTTTGGTCATGGTTGTTTCATTTAAATGTGGAATTGATTTTTTAATGTGGTTATTGGTGCCTCTTTGAGGCTCGATGCTTATGTTTGAATTATTGTGTTTTCTTAAAATGATATTATGATTAATTATTTGAAACATTGTGATTTTTTAGGATTTCAACATGGGTTCAATTGGCTGTGCTCACATCCAAACATGCATGGTGTGCAAATATTTATGGGAAAGTAAATTATAATATATTTCTACAATGATGTTCTCCATAGACTATGGACTCCCAAATACATCTCTATCCTTCTACTTTTATGTATCCTTATTTATTTCAAATGATTCATTAAAAACCTCAATGGTTCTTAAATGCTCTCTTTGTTTTCAAATGATCCCAAATGTGTTCGTCAAATACGGTTCATTGAGTTCAATCCATTTGGAAATTTGGAATGTCGTTTGGAAACTAAATAACATAAATTCCCATTTGGAATCATCTAACCACATTATATGGTGTAATCATGGTTTATGAAATGAATATAAAAATAGTTTCAGAAAAGAAAATATTAAAGTCATGGTTGATACTTTGTAGCATATTTAGAATATAGTTTTTAAAATCATGAAACATGTCATCCTAGTTTTTACAATTGGATGGGTTTTCAGGTAATGGAAACCTCTATGATTGTCCCCTTGAGAAGAGGGCCTCTATATAATAGGTTTCAATGTTTGGGCTAGGAAATAATAGTGGAATCTATGTGTTGTTGGTTTAATACATGAATTTGACTTCCTACTCATTCATTATGTTATACTATCAAGGGATTTGTAATTTTTGTCTAGAGGGTTGAGTGACAGTTTCATGATGACCTCAATTAGACAAGTTGTTACCCCATGAATTTTTTGAGAGGACAGGTTAGTTGTGCCAATAATGTGGCTAGCATAGAGCATCTAGGATGGTTCTTGACTATGTTGATTCAATATATACTAACAGGTGAGTGAAAAAAAAATATGTCCAGAGAATTATTCAAGATATGTTTTGGAAATTCCAAGTATTATCTATCTAAATGCTCTATTTTTCTCTCCTACAGTTTATTATATTCTTTTGTAGTTATTTCATACTTGTATTGTTTCCTGAATTTTCATATGATCTCTCATTATCACATGTAATGGATTATCAATTTTGGTGTTCAGATTTTCAAAAAAATTTCAATTTATTTTAAATAATTATTGTGTTTTTTTTATGTTTTAAATATTGAATGTATTAATTGAATCTCATTGTTATATAAAATATGAAAACAAACAAATTTTCATAATTTTTTCAAAACTAGAATTTGTAGACGGATTAATGAATGTAAATGTATGGATTATATGGTATTTGACTAATGATATTTTTATGATCAGAACCAACTTGTGCCATTCAATATTGGTATACCAGACATATTTTATAGTATCATGTATTTTTCATTTCTGATTTTGGTAGAATTATCTTCTAATAGTTTGTAGTTACAAAGAGGTCACGTGGAGATATTGTTATGTCCTATTTTTTGTGAGTTTCTTTTTATATATTAGATTTTTTCTAATGTTTCGGTTAGATTTTGATGCTATGTGTTGATGTCAAATCATTTTTTATAGATACTTATGGTATTTCTCCAAGCCTTGTTTGTTATTGTTATATATTTATGAAGGGAAAAATTTCACCCAAATGGATTATTTGTTTTCCCTACCCTAGTTTCTAACATAGTAGGATCATGAATGCATCTTGGGCCATGTCACTGGTAGACTCTGGTGACCAGTTCGGGGTCGAACTGGGTTGGTTAATGAAAAAATGAATTGAATAATAAGATCATGGAGAATCCTGATAAGGGATTCATATTCACCATTACCTCACCATGGGATGAACCGATTTATTTTTTAAAGAAAAAAGATTTTTCATTATGAATTGGAATTAATTATCAAGACCATAACCAGATCATTACAAAGAACATATACCCATTACCCCATATTAATGACTTTTTTGGATTAAATACATATTTTCTATTAGATTTCTATGATTAAACATCATTTTTTATATCATTAATTTATGGTTGAAAATGAGGGTATACCCAAGACATTATTACATTTAATGTATATAAAATATGAATTTATTATGATGAAATTGGTTAAACTTATTAGTAAAAAATACTCATGTATGTAGTGATTTAAATATTTATGATTATTAAGATTTTATTAGGTTAATATTTACATATTAAATTATTATATTTTCAAATAGAAATGACTTTAATCATGATAATTTGATAATGGGCATCAATATCTTAATAAAGGAAATGTAGTTTAAAAATTTTATCAAATGTGAATTTTTTTTCTTTAGAAGAAATCATTCCTAGGATATATATCACTTATTAAGGGTATATGAGTGGATCCTTCAACCATTGATGATATTGATAAATATCATACATGAACCATTAAAGATGAAATATATAGTTTTATTGTTATATAAGGATTATACTGATGTTTTTTAGTGATATTCCATGACTATATAACCCACACAGCATGTATACTCAAAATGGTATTATCATCTCATAGGTAGAATAATATGAAGGGAATTTCAAGGTATTAAACAGATGGTTGGTTGGTTCCCATGTTACCTAAGTAATCTATATTGGATATGTGTCTATAATCTAAAATGATGCATCAAATTGGGGAATGTGTTTTTTCCTCTTGAATAATTACATGGTGATACAATATCTATCAAACCAATTTAATGTATATGTGAAAATGTACTCAACTCATGAATTTTATTTGGAAGCAGTAATTTTAATATTGATGAAACAGAGGATTTTTTTGTGAAAAGTGTTAAATTATAAAAATGATAAATTATTGAAGAATAAATTCATACATAAATAAATGAATAAGATCCATAAAAGATGGTACAAATTGATTAAAATTATGACATCTTAATTCATTACCACCATAATAATGCAAGAATGTTGGATGATGCTTTGAGTCAGATTGATTATACATGTTTTTTATGAGAATTCAAATATATTAAATATATTTATATTTCCAAAAGAAATATATTCCGAAGGAGAAGTTAAATATTCTATATTTATCAGTTGATTTTCCATCTATTTATCTAAATGGGGAATAGAGAGGCAAAACATAATACGTAGGACAATATAATATGGTTTAAATGTTCTAGAATTAACTCATTATTGTGATGGAAGGAAATGGTTCGTGAAGCAAGTATATGTCCTGTCAATACTAGAATTGGGGAACATAATATTAGATGATAAACATAGTTTATCAATATATATATTCATCTAGGAATTAAAAGAATATATAGAGATCTAAAAGTTTAATTCTAGTGGGACAAAAAGAAAAGATGTATTTTAGATTATGTTTCATTAATATCGGTATTTCTACAATGTAATAGTAAGAGATATAATTCATAGGGGATGATGAAACCATTACCCTTATATAAATTGAAATGGAAAAACATTAACTTGGATTTCCTAGGCAGTATCCTCATTAATATCTAAATAGAACAATGGTATTTGTATTTTTTTCCATTTTCTTTCAAAGTCTATAGACTTCATTTCCATTAGAAAATATTACAATCTTGATCATATTTATATGTTATACATTAAAGATGTGGTTATATTTTATGAAGTACCACATTCTATTTCATCTGGTCACGTTCTTTGTATTTCATAGAATTTTGTTAGGATGGTTTCAATAATCACTTTAATCATATTTTTGTTTTTTAGAATCTTATTATCCTCACATAAATCATTACTTTGGGTGAAGTTTTCTAGCCCTAGAGGATATATTGATATCATTTCAATGCATTTATTAGATTTTTGGGATCATCAACATCATATATAAAACATTTTATACATCAATATCATTTAATGAATAATTAGACTCAATATAGAAAATACTACCTTTTTCATTTACATATGAAATATAATTTTCTACGCTAAATTTGGAGAAAGGGAAATCTTTGTACATGGAGGAAATAACGAGAAGGGAGAAATTGTTTTATCTATTTTGCTACATATAAAAATATAACAATGTTGAAAGAAATTTAATTGAAATAATCATCGATGGGATTTTGAATTTTAATTCATTGAAAAGTTATTCCAATGATTATCTCCAAGGAATATGGTTATGATATTTGTAATTAATGAAATGTTTATCACTATATTTAATTTTCTCTTAAAAACAATTAATCATACTACGATTATTGCTATTCATTTTTACCATCCACAAAACCTATCCCATGTCAATTAAGTACTCCTAATATCTACAATAATAAAGTACACACCATATCCTCCACATGTAACAAATTATAGTTAATACCACTTATAGAAGAAAAATATTTTTATGAACAATTGGTTTACATTTTTGTGGATATAATTTTATATATAATAGGACCAATCAAATGGATAATTATTCTTCGAAAAACTATAAAATACATGATCCTACATGGGAACCTGGGGGAGTGATAAGGTAGTAGTATCCTATTTGTTTTTGTATTATAGTGATGGACATTCATAGGTGAAATTCATATAAGACGATAAAATATAATGCCTTTACATTTTAGGATATATAAACTAATATTATTTCATCGATTGGTTATAATATCTTATACAAAATGTGTAAATAAAATAGAATATAATATTACATTTTAACCAAGTGACGACATAGGTGGAATGAATAATAATAAACACACTTTAAAAAATGGTATAAATGATTTATAGAAAGAAAATATATTTTTATGAAATCCAATATATTTATTAAAAAATTCAATTTTCCTAAATTATTGTATTTATTTGTTTTCATGATAAAAAAATATAAATAATTTCTACAACAATTGAAATAGTTATTTATAAATGATATATTTTTTAAATCATAATGTAAATTTTCCCATTTGGGTGAATTTATTTTATTTTCTTAAACAATGATTATTTATGAATAGTGAAATACCAATTTTAATTTAAAATAAACCTTCTCACTTAAAATCATTAAAAATTTATATTTTTCTACTGTTTTTGAGTAATATTAGTTCATTTAAATTATTAAGAGACTAATTAATTTAATAGTAACTAATTTCATGTTAACTTTCAGTATAATAAATTTTTTTAAATAATATATATTCTGGAATACAATTTCTCATCTTGTTTTGTTGGATTAATTTTAAAATAAATTATTTCAATTCTTATAATTTAATCACAAGAAATATATTCCATGTTTGAACTTTATAGTTTCAAATTTTATTAATAGGTTGTGTTTATTTCTTATCATTATGTATAGTAACCATGGTAATTAATTTTCACCTAGGTAATGGTAAAATAGAGAATCCCTGGAAAAAACATTAGGATAATGTCTTAAAATATCTATAAACTATTCCATTATGAAATTTTGATTTTTTTTGTCTTTCCATCTCTATCCAATATTGAATATCCATCAACTTAGTGCCATTTTTCATTAAATAATACATTTATATTTCGGTACGTTAATAATAAATACACAATGTCACTCTTTTGAATTTACTATATATAAAATTATTACATCAAGATAAAAATATGATATTTTTTATTATAAATGATAACATAAAATATTTTTTTCTATATAGTAATTTATTTTAAATTTTTTTAGGATAATATATTTATCATGAATGTATTCAAAATGTTGATATAATGCATGTGTAATAGTAAAAAATAATTTCAATGATTTTCAAAAATAAAGAAGTCACATTTTTAGTTATGTTATAGTTATCTATGAATTATAAATTGAAAAATTATGTAATGGATGTGTGAATGGGTTATATTTAATACACCTTACAATGTTATTTTCTTTAACTTCAAACTAAATGAACATTTTCAAAAACGAAAAAAATTATTTTATGATAAATAACATTTGATTAAACTATTCAAAATTTATTAAAACATAAAATATGAAATTTAGAATAATTATTTATTTAAATGTTCATTCCATGTACATTTATGATTTATTTTTTATTTAAAATTTAAATTATTACACTTTTATATAGAAAATTTTATTACCATATTTAAGTATAAAATTCATCACCAAAGTTATTAATCAAAAAGATATATTTTAAAATGACACAAAGCCAATAAAAATATTACTGGTTGATGGAATATGGACCATAAACTCCTTTTCATATAATTTATTTCTATTTTTATGCTTAATAATTTAGAAATAAATTAAATATATATTAACTATTTTAATTAATTATATGTGTGTCTATTCCCCACCTTATAAATGGTAACCCCTTAAACAATTTTTATAGACCACCATGATCCGTTTTATTAATGATTAATGATTACTTATATTATAAAATCCCATATAATGTATCAGTAGTCACTTATTTTATTAAAATAAAATTACAAGGGTCCTTATGAAGGTATAAAAACGTGGTCTACCATAGAAATTTATATCGTCTTACCAGACCACTTCTAATTTATTTATTCTTATACCTCCCCTAAACATGTGATAGTCATCCTGAAATAATAAATTAATTACACTTAATATAATAAAATCTTATTATGATTTTGTATCTGCCAATATCTTTTATATATTCCATAAAATGAGAATAGAAATTTTTTCCCGTGTGTATGGACTACCACATCTATGTAATAATGAAATTCATTTTCCACCACCATACATAATATATGGTTATTTTAGTAGGATTAATGTTTATATATGATAGTCATAATGTAATTATTCTTATATAATTATAATATTTTTTATCTGTTTTCTTACTTTTCAATCAATTTCAATCCATTGGAAAATGATAATATTGATCATGCATACATGTGGACTTTCTCCATCATGATGTGATACCATTTTGTTTTATTTTTTTATTTAGAAGTATTTTAATAAAGATAATTTAATGTTATATATTTTATATAGGATATAATAATTATTATAGAAATTATAAATATTATTTACGATTGATTCATTCTATTGGCTGAAATATGAAAACAATGTTCAGGAATACATACAACCTACCATATCTAAGATTAGTGTGATACATTTTTTATATATAATATATATATATATATATATATATCTGATGAATATATATTATATTATGATTATGTTTAAAAATTTGAATATGCAATTAGTAATGAAAAACTGATACTTTTGATCTAAAATAAGGTTGAGAAACAATGCGATTATCACGAGGAACAATGATTTTAATAACAAATTGTTAAAATACAGGAGATAACATGTTATAAACAATAAAAATATGGAATGATATATTATTACAGTTTTATAAAATATTTAAGTAAAATATAGATTTATTTTAAATGAGTATCAAATGTTTATAATTAAAAATTGAGACATGAATTATGAGGTTTACATCACATTCCCTATTTTTGGAATTATTTATAAATGAAATTACATATAGTAAATTATATATTATTTCTCTAATAAGTCAATTTCATTTATTTTTACCTGATTAATTTTAGGTAATAATTATTTTCCATTCACATTCTAACATTATGTAATTATAAAATAATGTTTTAAAACAAAATCGAATTTGTATTACTATTTAGTATAGAATATATTTCATGTCCTTTATTTATAAAAAATGTGTTCCACTATAGTTTCTATAATTATCAAATGATTATTAAAATTAATTTAAACCTATGGTTGTTTTTTTAATAAATTTTTTTCCTTGAAATATTAATATACTTTTTTAAATTATGTAATTTTAGATTTTTTCTAAAATGTGAAATGAATTATTATTATAACATATACACAATGAAAATAGTTTCATGTTGTCATAATATCACAATAATGTGAGTCTAATTTTTCATGTTTCCAAGGATATTTTCAAATAAAATTTATTCCATTATTTTTTTGAATTTTTTATATTGTAAATATGTAATTAGAAAAAGAAATGTTTATTTTTATAATGAAATTTCATATTGATATTTTAATGCAATTTTCATATATAGTAATATACTTTGATGTTAATTATTCGTTGTTATAGATTTGATAAAATGATAACATCATTATTCTTTCTTTGTATGGTTTATGAATATTATTATGATATTTTTATAAAACCTATATTTTCATTACTATTTGTATGAATAAATAACAAAATTTTTGTAACAAATATTTATTTAACATGAGATATATTATTAAAATATTATTAATATTGAATAATATTATATAACACATACTTTTTGTTTTTATTATATGATCAGTGCTCCAGAAATTAAATATTTCAAAAATAAATTGATTAAGGTTTTATATCTCATCTGGTAATTAGGGGGTAAAATTTCATATTGTGATAAATGATGGCAAAAAAGTTGATATTATGATCTTATATAAGAACCATGTTATAATTTAATATTCATTATGATATGGGGAACAAGTGTAGATGCATGGTCTAATATAATTTGATAGAATCAGTAGTTAACTATGAAATATTAAATGGTTCTACACCAATGATGAGGCAATAATTTAGTTAAATGATACCATGTATATGATAGAAAAATTTAATTCATGATTAAATAATGATGAATCCTCAATATTATTATTAATGTTTTTTGAAATGATAATGTATTTTTCCATGAATCATTTTTATGATATATGATGAATAGGGAATAAACATTTTATGTTATTGTCATGATATCATTACATTATACATTTCACATTCTTCAAAATGATCATTGCATGATAAATCTATTGCTTATCCTTGTGGTATTACCGATACCATGATCTTATATGATTCCCCTCCCTATGTTATGATGAATTTATTTAGGTAGGGTATATCATTTAGAGTACAAACAGAGAATGGAATTGTGATAAATGATAAAGAACATAACTTAATGTTATATTTATGTACGTAGTATCAGATATCCCCATGAGGAATTGTAAATTCTTTATGAGTATATGAGCTTTTTTAAAACTACACTATGGTACATATATAATTAAAATGTGGTATTAGGTTTGTTCGAGGTCAAAAACATAGGGACAATGAAATTAGCTTGACAAGGTTTTCAAAAAGATTTAATTTTATTATATTTGAGAAAGAGGTGAATAAAATAATCATTTTATTTGATTTAGGAAGGTGAATGAAAATATAAAATAAGATCAATTGGATGGTTTGAAAATAATTTTTAAATCACACCACGGTTTTATGGTTTTTGGGTTACGATGAAATTGTATTTTATAAATTAAGTTAATTGAATCATGATTTTTATCGGAGATGATATTAGAAATATCCAATGGTCATGAAATCCCCAACATAACATATTAAAATTATCTTTCCCTCTATATGGTAATTTAGTTTTTGGTTGAATCAAGTTTCTATCGAAACCATTTTTAAACCTAATTTCCCCTAATGTGGGTAATGGTCATTCCTTCATTCGGGTTGTTAGTTGCACAATTTTAATGTTGATTTTCAATAAATATTAAATTATAATGATAAAATAAAAATAAAGAGATTAGATGATGAAGAATATATTTTTAGAAACGTAATATATGAATAATTAAAATAAATGAATCCAAAGCACCTCCCCCCATTTCTTACATCACCTTAGCACATGGAGAAATTACCCCATCATCCTAATGATTGGATATTTAAGGGAAGGGAGGAATGAAAATAAATGCATAACAAAAATAAATATATAACTTGTAGAGGATGTAGTATCATGATCCAAGATTTTTTCTCTAATGTGATGCATCAAAACAGGAAGAGAATCCAGTATTTATTGTCATCATATTGGTTCTTCCCAACACATTACACAATGTGTAATAGTATTTCATGGAACATAATTCAGATCTGTGGATTCCTCCATGATTCACAAATATCGTGTGATTATAATTCAATTATTTGGAAATTTTAAATATCGTGTGATTATAATTTTAAATCATTTCATGATGTGTAATGGGGACTCATGATGTGTAAACGATAAATCTTAAAATCCCATAAATCAGACTATATTTCTTCTGAAAAAGAAAATCATGGAAAATGACATGTCGTGTAATGTAATTACATGACAAGTAATGTCATTTCACAGTGGGTATCAACTTCATGACTTTTACTTTGAAGAAAATTACTTTTGAATAAGTTACGATGGGTAATGTTATTACATATCATTTAATCACCTTATTCTAGTTTTTTCAGCTCCTATTCTCTATCAAAATTCATGTGTCACCCTACGGGTGAAGATCGCAACTTGAATTTTCATGAAGATAAAATTATCTCCCCCTTTAATGCCTTATTCATAAATCTGTAGTTTCCTATAATCATACATAAAACAAGTTCAATATTCCAATAATTAGGAATATTATTCATTTAAGAACATAATTCAACACATTAATATACCATAAAATGCATGCATGAAATATATGTATACGTCTCTAAAGTCATAAAAATAATATCATTATTGAAAGGATCCTAATTTTATTTTATTTTTATATTCAACTAAAAAATTATAATATTTATGTTGTAAAATATGGGGTTTTTATATTTTTGGGACCAATTAATTAATTTTTATCAATTGAATAACGCAGCATGAAGTGTTGTGGTAGTTTTGGGGTTGATATATTAGGCCTAATTTAAAAATTTTGTACTAAAGGGTGGGTTGTGGGTGAATATGACACCCCATAATACTAAAGGATTACTTTTTATTTATATTACTAAACATGTGAATATGTTTCAAATTATTTTCATCTTCTAAATTGATTGAAGATCGACTATTATTGTGGTTTGTGCAAGAGTAGTGATCAGGATGGGTGATCTAATAGGTTGTTTTCAAGGATGTTTGTGAGTGAGGAAAAAGACAAATAAAATGAAAATTATTTGGAATGTGGGTAGAATAATTTATAAGATTGCCCATTCAATCATATGGGTGGGACCTAGGGGTGGAAAAATGACTGTGGGGAAGCAAGTGTTCTAATAAGGCTTGGTTGTTACATAAAATATCCCCTACAATAAAACATGTATATAAAACAAAAAAATTAATTACGTAATATACCTATCTGTATTTCCTTCCCCAATAATCCACATCCATGTCTAGTAGATTATGTTCTCAAGGTAATGACCTAATGTCACCAAAATCATGAAGTCTTCTACGAGAATATATTATTTTATATTTATAAGAAACCACTTATTATTTTTCCTTTTCTATTATTATTTTATTATTCATCTACAAATTTATTATTTGTTACTATAATTGAACATAAATGATATGTTTATAAATATGTATAAATTATATTTTAATATAATAAATCAATAACCATACTTATCAATAGATTATAGAATGTGGTTGTTTTGTTTGTTTAACCACATTCATGAATGATGCTGAAGATTTTATTCGTTAAAGAAAAATAGGATTATTTATTTGTATGATATATTATTAAAATTTAATTACTATTATATTATTTATTTTTCAATAATAATATTTTTTAACTGATTCAAAAAAAACCACCAATTGATAAATAAAAAGCACATAAAAAAGCGAGATATGGATTTCATTGTAGAGAAACATGCCTAAAAATATTATTTGATATGATATTAATTTCACAATACATTATAGAAGTTTAACTAAAAAAACTAGAATCATAATGATTTTGTGGGTTTATGGAGGTTTAATTATAACTTATATAGTTATAGTAAAATAGATAAGGAATAATTAAAAATAACAACAACTGAGGATAAATAGTAAATATAATTGTGTAAAAACTACTTCATAAATAAACATAAAATAATAAAATATAATATAATGAATATGAATAATATTATAAAATAAATTACTAGTGAGATTATGTTTACTATAAATGATTCAAGAGAATGTACAACCACTACATAATCCACGATAAGTAATCATTGTTTCCATTCACATTCAATAAGGCTTGATTTTTTTGATGTGCACCATATTCTCCAATATATGGTCTGTTTAATAACCGATTAGGTTTTATTATTAATTTGAATTTTTAAATCAAGGTATATAAATATCCATTCATGAAACACCTTCATATCAATTTAATTCATTAATAATGAGAAACATAATGTTTTTTTAATTAATGTCATTTTCATTAGGTCATATACATTATTCAATGTCTATGATTTTAAATGGTTCGTATAATCACACATTTCTCTATTTTATATCATATATTTTATTTATAATTAGGAAATTTAAAATTAATATAAATAAATTCTTCATCGATGAATTTCATCAATTATAAAAGTATTAGTATTTTAAAGTTAATTTCATTTATTTTAATGGATATTTCACTTATATTTCCATATTCTTCATTATGAAATTGTTTTCTCCTTTTATGAAATTTTAATAATATTATCTTATATATTTTTCTTATATCCACTTAAGTATTTATAGTTTACTTTTTATGGAATTATTACATATTGTTTTTCTTTAAAAATCGCATTATAAAATTAAAAATAAATTTTATTTGTGTTCATACATTTTATTTTATATTATAATTCACATAATTTCCAAAAACATATGTTATTTAAATTATATTTTTTTGGGTATTCTTTTAATTCCTAAAAATTTCCAATATATTATAATTTATAAATTTGGTATGTAACCTCATCATCTCTTGAAAATAACCAACTATTTTTTATTAAACTCAACATATGAATTTACTTACATTCTCCCCTCAATACAAAAATATATGTATCTACTATGTTGAAATGTTCATGATAATTCAATTCAATTTATTTATATAATATTTATTATATATTTATGTTTGGAATAAAATTACAGAAGTTATCATGTCATTTTATTTCATATTATTAGAAAGTATTATAAAACCAGATATCGTTACAAATATTTATACATTATATTATATAAAATTTATTACTTTTGTCAAACATAAATAAAAGTTATAATTATATGAATGGTTTAGTCTTATATAGTCATCCAATGATTTTTTTAATGTTTTTATCTCACAGGGAAATGATTTTATGTATGAACCTGGTAATCTGCTACCAAATCAATGAATGCAACTTATTTATATCTCATAACATTATTCCATTATCGGTTTTATTTTATCTAGTTATCATTATATATGTTTTAAATTGATTTCATATTCACAACAATATTCATGGATTTATTTTCATTTATCATTGTTGATAATTTTTTTCATGGACAATATTTTATGTTAAAAACCTCATGAACATGCTTATGAGATGTTATACTTTTCAACAATTTTATATTTTTATAAAATTATTTTTATACCATATTTATATATTATATTTTATGACTTAATTATGATGGCTAATTATTATTATCTCATGTCTCTAAAATATTACAACATGGAATAATATGAATTTTTTAGTTATTTATACCTTCTATCATTGCATGTGAATATCATTCTTGGTTTCATGTTATTTTTTATTTTTTATTTATACAATTTATAGGTTTCCCCATATTTATATAATCTATCACTTTTATGACTATATAATTGTAATCCATACTGATAACATGCTGTCACATATTATGTTACCCATTTTCAAAGACAATTATATTTGATATTTTGTGTAAAATGATGTATTATATAAAGATGTAAGTGGGAGACGATAAAGTAATAATGTTATAAATCATATTTAAATTGTTAATCAATGAAAACAATTATGTTTTTTATATTGTTTTATGATATTATTTTTGAGACAAAATGGTTAAATTTATGAAATGATGAATTATTTATATATGTAATGTTTGTGTTTTCTGTGATTTTTTATTCAAATTTAGGTATTTTATTTCATGGTTTTTTGTTTATTTTTATGAACTAGAAATAACTTATGGAAACCTTGGATATTATTGGGTTATAGGTTAATATTATTATATTTTATATGAATTAAATTTATTAAATCCTGGAGTGGTAGTTTTATTTGATAAGAAATTATAATATTGATATTTATTGTTTATATGATGGTTTAGTTTCCATACATAGGATACTGTAAGAATTATATATAACTATTTTTATTTGTATATATATTTGGGAACATAAACATGAAAGTAATGTTAGTAATTGTATGTCAATATAAATAATGATATCATAGGACAATTTTTAAATGAATAAATGGAATGAATGGTTTAGAAAAATTAATATCTCAATATATGTATATTATGTTGGAAAATATGAGTTTCCCAGTACTACCTATTATAAAGTATTTAATAACTCATTAAAGGTTATTTATTTATCCATATAAATTTTATTGATACCCCTAGTAGTTTTATTTAATGAATAATAATTAAAATTAAGAGGTCAAATTTAATATTGTGGCCGGGGAGAATAGAACACCCCAGGTTATAAAACTCAATTTTTATTATTGAAATATGATTCAATGTTATTAAAAATTTATATTATATTAGTGACATATAATTGAAAAATAGTTGATATTAAATCATAAAATATTTGATTTAAACTTTCTTGTGTTTATTCATTTATATAGTAAACACAACAAAAAACTACCAACAAACAAAAACCATAGATTACTAATTCCACTAAATGTTAAAAAATTAAAAGGGGTTATAAAATTGAAGAATATAATATTTTAACACTTTCGAATTCCATGTGTCATCATTACCCTCTATATTCATTATTAGCAGTAATAATCCAACATTGATGAAAGTAATCAAATAATAGATTGAATATTATAAAATCATAAGTACGAAATTTAGGAATGGAAAGTGTAATTTTTAAAGATTGAAGTTATTGAATTCATAATATATAATAGGTACAATATAACCATTATATGAAAATTATACATGCATATATAATTTTTTAGAATAACCATTAAATTAATTACTATTTAAGAGTAATCAATATATATATATATAAGTATTATTTATGTCAATAAAAAAATTTCATTAAAAAATAATGTCTCAATAAAATAAATGATTTTTAATATAATAATTTAATGAAACTAATTTTTTTCAAAATATATTTCACTCAAAATAAAATTATTTGTTTGAAATATGTTTTTTACACAGTACGTTTAATGAATTATTTTAAAAAAATTCTTCAAAAAAA
Source organism: Viscum album (assembly GCA_963277665.1). Taxonomy (NCBI): domain Eukaryota; kingdom Viridiplantae; phylum Streptophyta; class Magnoliopsida; order Santalales; family Viscaceae; genus Viscum; species Viscum album. The sequence goes on along the minus strand of OY728119.1, from coordinate 670,560,852 downwards.
TAATGATAATTAAATTGAACAAATAAAATTAATTAATGTATTAATGAAATATATGGGTACTAAATTTTCTATTCATGGATAACTATATATGTTTTAACTAAATTTTTTAATTCAATGAATTTGTTTTATTTAAAATTACAATTTCTTAGTAGATTAAAACATTTTAATAAATTTTATGTTTATATATATTAAAATATGATTATGAAATCAAACTTTAATTATTGATTTTGGGAAATTTAATAAAAATTCATTTAATGGTCAAATATATATTTTTCAAAAATTTAATTTTTTTAATCATTCTAATTTTTCACTAAATTTGAAATATTTGAATTAAATGATAAATTTTAAATAAATGTGAAAATAAATTATAACTCATTTAATTATTGTTATATATAATTGAATATGTAAAAAGTTATAATATGTATAAAAATACATTTTAATATTATTTATCCATATTTTTATAATTCATGAATAAAAAATAATATTTATCCTTATTAGAAGTTGAATAAAATAAAAGATATTTGGTACAATTTGTAAAATTTACTAATTTAAAAATATTGGAAATTTAATTCATGAAGGTATGAAAATTTGTTACCGGGGTAAAAGATTCAAGTTGACATGGTGATGCAAAATAATGTAAATTTGATAAATATTTTAATAATGAGATGAAATATCATTTAAAAATACGCTTAAAAGATCATGTTGGCTAATGATTTAATTCCCCCATTTAATTTATCTATTATTATGAATATTGGATTTTATTTTATTGAAAACTATGACCATGAACTAGCTAAGGTAACTATGTACACCATTACCTGAGTCACTCTTGATAGAGAATGCAGGAGTTTAGATCCCAATGGGTTGGTGATTAGAAATTTGTAATCATAAAAAGGAATGATGAAATTATTTTTTTATAATAAAATACAAATTCCCAAAAAAAAATGGATTTCAAATAGGGTACAATCAGTATGAAAACCCCACATCATAGAGAAAAGCACCACAAGAACTAGATAATGATCGATGGTATATATATATAAAATAGATTTCACAATATCTATGAAAATAAAACAACCTAATCTATATTTAATTGGTGGACCACATCTCAACCTAGGAACAACATCATATATGATTCATAATGAAGAATACCCTCATCTTACATGTAGTTCTTTCAAATTTCTTGTCCCTCATATAGAGAAATTCTTAAATAATTAAAAAAATTGATGGATAATATTGTAATTAGCCATTATTATTTCACCAAGTGTCCCACACGAAGTTTTATAAAATTAAAACATATATGATAAAATTTAAATAAGAAACATTAATGAAAAATTTTCACACTTTTTTGAAAAAATATTATTTATGATCAATTTGATAGAACATATTTCAAAACTATCATAAAGGATCATTTGAAAAAAGTTATATGATATGAATACATAATTTATATAAATATTATCATGTGATAATTATGTCATAACATATAATAAAAAATGTATAAATCCATTAGTTCAATTTTTTACTAATTCAATTATCCACAAACTTATCATTTTAGGATCATGACCCTTGTTTGAACATGTCACATGACTCGGTCCACTGAAACAAATTCCTCATGAGTTGAAATAACTTTTATTTTTGTATTTTGTAATAGTTTTCATCACTAAACCATTTATATAGAGTCAGAGTTATCTCATGTTTGTATTATTCACCCACTTTGTTCTGAGGCTAAAATTTCATTCAATCAAACAATAAATCATGGTAAAATATCTAATTCAGATAAATTCATCATTTATAATTATGTTTTACATTATTTATGATTTAGTAATCCTATTTCTATTTATAAAATCATTGATTTCATAAAATTCATTCATTTGAAAATTAGCTTTATTTTTTATGATGTTTCAAAATTAAATTAACACATTAAATCATTTCTCAATGTTATCCATCTTATCTAAAAAATCCCAAAATTTTATCAAATGCCTTGAAAACATTTTTTCGTTAACTCAACCATGCATCTTTATGAAATCAAATAATGCTTCAAAATTCAATTTGAAATTTATTTTAAGTGAAGGAATAAATAAAATATTCACATGTGTAGAAATAAATTTGGGAAATATATTTTATTAAGTAAATAATAAATCAATAAAATATCTAAAAATTTAATTACAAAAAGAGTTAAAGCTATAGAAGTTCAAGAAGGAATCCATGGAATCAAAACCCAAAAAAGGATCTAATACATTAATAATTTGAAGAATAATGACCCTCAAAGAGTGAGAGTAAAGATGAAAGGAAGACTCCATCTATATAATATATAAACTTACCATATTTGGATCAATCATATCCACATGTATATCGATATGAGAAGAAGAGTTTCTAGAGTTTCCAAATTTCCACTTAAAAGGCTCTCAATAACCGAAGGACCATTTTATATTTAAATAAGATAATATTTGGAATATATAATTTTATTTCGAAATTTTTAATCTGAAAAACAATACAACATAGTGATTCACCCATAAAACACACCACATAAATGTAAAAAATATCCTACTCCATTGCATAATAAAAGATACCAAGTAGCAGTCACCATAAGCCAATTGCCAACATAAATCCAAAATTAAGGCCTAGATCATATATACCTGGGTAATAATTCAATCCATCCCACAAAACATTGAATAACTACGCCCAAAAATATAGGACTCCAAAACCACCCATACATCATAGATAAATCCCCCTAGGATGTAAAACAAAATGTTCATAATTAGGCTACACCAAAATTTCATATTCAGGGATCAACTATCCCAAAAATCTATAGATCCAAAAACCACACAATAATAAAGTTTTTTTCCACATATTGGAAACTAATGACATATCCATACATTTTCCAATCCAAATCCCTTCTCTTAAATGTATAAACTACATGAAAACCCCTGTATTGAACAGAATATTCCACAAAACACCAAAATCTACAGAAATAACCTAGAAAACCAAAAATAATAATAAAACATATACAAAATAATTAAATACTTTAAATATTTTTTTGTAATGTTATAACTTCCCATCCATAAAATCATTATACCCTCGGAATTTTTATTTATAATACTCCATGCAAAATAGAATAGGCAAATGCACCATTATACTTGCCTCACACTCCCAAGTATTATGAGATTTTGTATCATAATATTAGGAAACTCCATCCAAATTTATAGACATCCCACGAGGGAAATTCATATAAAATTTAATTTTTAGAATTTGGTAATCTGTTAGATATAAATCAATTTCTACATAATCGTCCTAATAGATCAAAAAATTCGATGATTCAAAAGATAATTTCAAAACTATGACATGTGAAAAAAAATTATTAATCTATATCGACTGATGAGGAAACAACAAGAGATATTTTAAAATTAAAATCTTCATAAAAATATAAAATAGTCCTAATAATCATGGTGGATTTTTACCCTCTTTTCAAAGTCGTTAATAAATATTTGAGGTGAAACTCTCAATAAAACATGATTAATAGTAAAATACATTCAAGGGAACTAACAAATAAAATCCTAAGATTTATACCATCAATTTTCCTTTAAAATTCACTAATTAATAAAATTAATCTTCATAAATATTTCAATGTAAAAACTAGAATTAATTAATGATGTTTAACAAATATATCGAATAACACAATGAAGATTTACAAGGATATGTATAAAATAAATGAAATGAGTAAATAATGATGGATAAATGGGATCTTTTCTTACATGATAATTTAAAAATTACTAAGTGGGTATCCCAAGATCCAACAAAGTTTAGAACACAATCACAAATCATGTCTTCATGTAACTTTATAACACATTATGTCTAGAAAAATTTATATAGATTATAGTTTTTTTTCAAAATGTAACTTGGGATTTCATCCACTCTTGCTGGCCTCTCCAAAAAAATATGTGAATTTGAGATCCATATTAGAAATTATCAGAAATGTAGGACTGTGTAATATGATGATCTCATGGAAATATTGGATTACCATGTCCTCAATATTGGGTTTATCATAAATCGGGATAATATGAACGAATATATTTAGTTTTTAAATCAAAAACCATGTTGAATTATTTTATTTAGATGTTAATGGTACCACATACTTTAATACAATATAAATACCACCCACTTCCACGCCATCATACAATGGGGATGAAGAAAACTTAAAGGATCCCAGTGATCAACCATTACAAGATTTAATGCATAAAAATGAGAAAAAAAAGTATTTTATGTATCTCAATATAACTATCCACCTAAATAATTATTTTCATCCAATAAATAACATTGTGGTTCCATAGTGTTTCATCCATTGTGAATTGATGAAATATCATATCATAGAATTCATTACAGAGAAAGAAATTTTGTTCTATTTTCTGGATATATAGGATTCCCTTAGTAGTGAATAACCACCCAATAGTGGTCTAAAAAAATAATCCCTAAATCAACAAAAGTCATCATAAAGTATCTACACGAATATAATAAATTCAATAAAAGATAAGTTCAAATTTAATCATGCCAAATCAATCTCATTCTCATTCTCTTGAAATAAAAAATTTGTATAAGAAATGAGATCCATTAAATTCAACTCTTATGATGATTAATTAATTGTCTCAGTCATATGTTTCCTACTAAAATCATTAGCAACAACATTCCATTTTTCTGGGATGTAGGTAATGTGGAAATTTAAATATTATTGGTACTGTAACCACTATATTTTTGGATGTTTACCTCTTTTAACATAATGATGTAAAATAAGATTTTATGGTTAAAATCAACTTAAATCTTTTCAAAAAATAGGTAAAACATAAAAATAATAAAATCATGAAGCATTTATTTTACATTATGATAATTATTATAATATTTATTATCATGTGGAATAATATATCAGGAATCATATTCCACCACAAGAATATTGTACGTGAGATTATAGAAAAAACCCAAACATGATGGTTCAATAATCCCGCATATCCCTTTACAACCTTTGAAGGAGTAATAAATAGAATATATATCAAACTAAACATAAAAGCATTAATTAAATTATGAATTTTTTAAAAAAAATTGACTTTATCACTTTTAATGTGAGAGAGATCAATATATATTGAATATTTAAAAGAAATATTAATGAATTGATGGGAAAATCTGAATAACCGAAAAGGATCTAAGTTATGAAATCATTTTTTGGTATTTTAAATTTTATAAAAAAACATAAACATCCTTTGACTAACCGAAATACCATGTTCTGTACCCAGATATCCTATGTAATTCACATCTTTATTCTATAAACCACATTTTAAATTCATGGACTAAAGTTTGTAAACTATTATAATTTCTTCAACTACTCTTAGATGATTCCCATGAACCTACATTCTTTTATAGTGAAAAAGGATGTCCTTGAAAATAACCAACATTAATGTGTTGGTATATTCATGTAACATCGTATTAAAAGGTACCATAAACACAATAGGATAATTCTTTATACAAAAAATAATAACTAGATAGTAACACTGTTTATAGGTACTAATGAAGGTAGTCTTTGGGATGTGATACTATTTGATTCTAAAATGTTTATAATTGGATCAAATATTAATAATCTTGATCCACTTTCCCCCTTTAAACTGATGAAAAAAATAATTAATTTTTGGAACGAAAACATGTTCAATAATATAGATTGACTTTTTTAGTTATCATATAAAAGGGAATGTATCCCCTCGACATTCATTGTAAAAAGAATAGGGTCTACCCAATTTGACACATTCAAGAATATAAATCTTTTACACAATAATTTATCTAATTTTGTATTTACGTTACTCAATTCATTTGCTTCCATTTGATATGAAGGAATATATATGTTTTCGGTACCCATTACCAAGCCAGTAGTAAACTCTATCTATCTTACCATAATAAAATAATAGATTTTTAATGCAAATATTGTTGGAAACTAAATGAAAACTTGAAAAATACCACCTATAAAATATAAATATTTCAACATCAAAATAAATCACTAATACCACACTTCCATATTATAGAATATGTGGTATTGATCTAGTTGAATATTGGACTATTTGACCTTGAAAATAATGAACACCTAATTAGGGGATGCAAAAGAGATGCCTTAAAGATAGCATTTAATCTGACCATTATTTGAAATTATGGAATACATCCCAAGAACTAAATAAAGATATTTCATGTCAAGAACAATAACATCCCATATGAGATTCATCAATTGAAATGATATGAAATCATAAGGGCATTAGAGACCTAGATTTTTTATTATTCTATGGGGAATAAAAATATACATCACATGAGACATTAGATCCACAAGATGATTCATAAAATTAATAATAAAAGTTGTTATAATCAAGGGGGATACAATTCTATTATATAAATAATTCAGTAAGGATAAATCTATAAAGATGGTACCACTCTACTTCGGTAGATGGAAATAATGGCCCTACTTCAGTATTTAGGGTTTAAATGTTGTTAATGAAGATTTTTAGTTCTCTTAAATGTACAAAAACTATAAATATTTTGTGCCTTAGTAAAAACTCAATTTTAATAAACGACTTTTCCACACAAAAGGAATGACAATTGTTATCTATATGGCCATCCAAAATGGCTAGATGAAACCTAAAGATTAGATCCATCACAAGACTAATCAGTTATCTTATTCTATTTATAGTAACATGAATGAATTGTACTACTATTAATAAGAACAACCATAAAACTAATAATAAAATATAAGGGAATCTCAAATATTTATTCTCAATAATGAATATTTTTTAAGAACTGAAATTTATCATGGAATCCTATGGTTGGATATTTGATCGAAGATCCATCATAAATGTTTTTAACCTAGATTTATCATTCATTTATATATCAGGATACAAATAAAAAAATTATGTATTTTTTCACAATGGGTCATGATATTATCACTTTGTTAGTGGTTGATAACCTCTATAAAAATTTACAAAAAACTAAATTACAGATAGAACTTATCACTGAAAATATGATTTAAAGTTGTTTTTTTAAAGACCATATGTTTCCTTATTATAACCATATAATACTTCAAAATCATTCTCGGACCATCAATCTAAATGGATAAACACTTCACCTTTATATATTCTGGATTTTCAAAAAACCCAAAAATAATACCAATATTTATTTAATAACCTCCTGCCACATGAGGATCATTCATGAAATAGAATGCTAGTGGTTTCTAAAAAATGTCTAATCAAGATGTCAAATTTAAAACAATAAAGGCTAAACTACTAGGGTTTTAACTAGAATATGTATAGTTCATATTCGATATCATGGAAAAAAGACTACAATCCTTGAGAGATTATGATAACGTGAAGGGTTCTCTTGATATGTTTTGTTGAAATGTCCCTCCTAAGAACTATTAAAATATACTCTTCTAGGAATGTTATTCCACAGTATAAACATACAACATCAAAAAAAATGCAAGGGTACTCATAAAATCTACTTAATTAAGGAAAAAAAATATAAATTCCATCAGAGTAAATTCAAATTTTTAGGACTTCAATAAACTCATATCATTATTAGGGAAATACATGAATTACATAAAATTATTCCTTAGTGATACTCGTTATAAAAACACATGTTGACATAAGTATCTATATGATGATATATATTTAGTAAATATAATGAAAATGCATGTAAATTCATGATAACTCTACCTCATATCAATCATGTAATTCTAAACTATACACCTGTAATAAGTAAAGATGTGCAACATCAACCATTGATACCAATATTTCATGAAACATCTAGACCGATTATATTGGAACCTAATATGTTCTTGGAAAATACTCATGGGAATTCTTGATTCCAATTGGATGATGATAAAAACTTGTGTTTCAAAATTTTTTTGAGTGAACTATTTATCAGAGAAAACATGCGATGATAATAAAATATCATATTATAAAAAAATAACATTTAGTATAACAAGTCATATAAAGGGGATATTTACCACATGTATATGGATAATGATTAATGTTACATATAATAAAATTTTCTCAAACAATACATTAAATAATTTAAAATACATATGTAATAGGAGGACCCCAACGCCACTTGTCAGTACCTTCACCCAAGCCACATTCTTATGCACTCCATCCACTCCCTTGAGTACTATGATACATTTTCATGGACCATGTATAATGAAATCTAAAATCATGCAAAGTAATTGTTTGGGTGTTATGAAAAGGGACTAGTAATATCTCACCATGTGATCTATAATATGAGCTATAAAAAACCTTACATGATTTGATTTTAAATAAGTAAAATGAATTGAAAATAGTCATAAATTGTTAGTCAAACCATGAGTTAGGAACAATTAGATAGAAAATATTAATTAAATGGTTTAGAATAATATTTCAATAATATATATGTATCACTACTGGAAAATAAGGTTGTACCAACAGTTTAAAACCATTGGTAAAGGCTGGATAACCATTGTTATAATATATACAAACGGTTATCCAAACTGTGGGGAAGTAAGGAGTATAAAAAGAGATTTTCCAATGGTTTTTGAAAACAATTAAAATATCATAGGGTATCCACATTATACTAACAATTTTACATAAACGTTGGTATAAATTTTTCACCAACGGTTTCAATGCATTGGTAAAGAGTTGGTATAAAACTCCCTATGCCAACAGTTTTAAACCATTGTCATTGGCCATGTTGGGAAATTACAGAAGCAGGATTTTTTGAGCTACTACTGTGAGTGGTGAGATGCTGCTATCTAGGAAGCATTGGGTGACTTCCAGGCCTGCATTTTCAGGACTGAATAGAATACATACCTATAATGAAAACATATACAATGAAAAACATAATTGTAAATCAATTAGTTTACACCTTCCAAAAACTATACACATATAGAATGAAAACATAACTCATAAGGCAATTATAAACATACATTATTGATTTAGAATTCAATTTTGAGAGACACTTACATGTGAAATTTCAAATTCTATTCATAATTGAATATAGAATGGAATAAATAAATAATTTAATTATCAATTATGAATAAAATACATAAAATACAGAATAGGTAATTATATGTTTTATACATAATTAAGAACACATAAAAATTTCATTTTATATAACACATACATGGTTGAATAAAGAAATTAGAAGATAATAACCCCAAAATAAAGAAATGGATAAATGACTTCAACCAAACACAAATATAATGTATCATGGTATGGGGCAAGTGTATTTGAAGTTACTGATGATGATAATGGGTGTGTATCAAATAGACTGTGTGACTTATGGAATGTAGTTGTCCTTTGAGTAATAAATGACACGTGTTTTAGAATAGGGGTAGGAGTTCCTCATATGAGATGTGGATTGTGTGAGTGTAGACCCTGGATCCTTGTGCAAATGTATTAACCCAATTTGAATATGTTTGGTTGGTTATCGTATGCCAGTTGTTTTTACATAAAATGATGTCCATTTTAAACAAAAGACAGACACTTATAGTGATACGTGCCACACCATGCCTCGGATTGCGGCGTGGTTGACTCGTACAAGTCACAAATGATCCATGGTTCGTTGTCCTAAAGTATCAATAGAATCCGAATGTGTTTGGTCGGTTTTTTGTATGATAGTTGTTATTTTCACTTAAAATGTTGTCCATTTCAAACAAAACTTAGACTCTTTGAGTTGTACCATCCATACTGTTCCTTAGATTGAGGCGATGTTGAATCGTACACATCACAAATGACCCATGGATAATTTTTCTAAAGTATCAACAAAATAAGAATACGTTTGGTCAGTTTTTTGCATGTTCATTATTGTTTTCACTTAAAATGTTGTCATTTTCAAATAATAGTCAGACACATTGAGTGGTATCGGACAAACTACTCCTCGGATTGAGGTGCGGTTGACTCATACACATCAAAAATTACTTATAGATCATTATAATAAAGTACAAACACAATAAGAATAAGTTTGGTCGGTTTTCCATGTCTCCGTGGTTTTTACTTAAAGAAGTGTCCATTTTAAACTAATGACAGACTCATCGAGTGATACATGCCACTCCATGCCTCAGATTGAGTCAAGGTTGACTCGTACACGTCATAAATGACCCATGGATCGTTGTCATGAAGTATCAACATAATCTGAATGCGTTGAGATGGTATTTCGTATGCCATTTGTTATTTTCACTTATAATGAAGTCCATTTCAAATAAAAGTGAGACAATTTGAGTGGTACCAGCCAAACCCTACATCCGATTGAGGCGTGGCTAAATCGTACATGTCACAAAATACCTATGGATCGTTGTGATAAAGTATCAACACAATAAGAATTCATTTGGTTAGTTTTCCGTATGGATGTTGTTTTAACTTAAAATAGTGTCCATTTTAAACAAAATACAAACACTTCGAGTGATACCCGCCACACTATGCCATGAATTGAGTTGGGGTTGACTCTTAAACATTAATAAATGACCCATGGATCATTTTACTTAATTATAAACATAATCTGAATGCGTTTGGTCAGTTTTCCGTATGCCAGTTGTTGTTTTCACTTAAAATGTTGTCCATTTCAAATAAAAGTGAGAAACATGATTGGTACTGGCCAAACTGTGCCTTAGATTGAGACGCAATTGACTCTTACATGTCAAAAATGATGCATGGATCGTTTTTCTAATGTATTAACAAAATCATAATACGTTTGGTCAATTTTCTGTATGGTAGTTGTTTTTACATAAAACAGTTTCCATTTTAAAAAAAGACAGAAACTTCGAGTGATACCCACCACACCATGCCTCGTATTGAGTCGGGGTTGACTCGTATGCATCAAAAATTACGCATGGATTGATGTCCTGAATTATCAACAGAATCTGGATGCGTTTGTTCGGTTTTTGGTATACCAGTTGTTGTTTTCACTTAAAATGTTGTCCATTTCAAATAAAAGTGAGATACTTTGAGGGGTACTGGCCAAACTGTGCCTTGGATTGAAGCACAGTTGACTTGTACATGTCACAAATGAGTTATGGATCATGGTGATAATGTATAAACACAATTATAATATGTTTGATAGATTTTACATTTGTCTATTGTTTTTCTTTAAAACACTATTCATTTTAAACAATAGATAGACACTTTGAGTGATAACTACCACACTGTGCCTCATATTGAATCTGGGTTGACTTTTACCTATCACAAATGACCCAAGGATCATTTTCCTGATGTACAAACAGAATATGAATGCGTTTGGTCAGTTTTTCGCATGCCAGTTGTTGTTTTAACTTAAAATGTTTTCCATTTCAAATAAAAGTGAGACACTTTGAGTGGTACTAGCCTAATTGTGCATTGTATTGAGGAGCGATTGACTCATACATGTCAAAAATTACCTATGGATCATTTTGATAATTTATCAACACAATCAGAATATATTTGGACTATTTTTGGTATTGCTGTTGTTTTTACTTAAAACAGTGTCCATTTTAAACAAAAGACAGACACTTCGAGTGATACCCACCACACTATGCCTTGGATTGAGTCGTGGTTGACTTATACACATCAAAAATGAACCATGGATCTTTTTACTAAAGTATCAGTAGAAAACTAGTGCATTTGGTTGGTTTTCCTTATGCCAGTTTTTGTTTCCACATTCAATGTAGTCCATTTAAAATAAAAGTGAGACACATGAGTGGTACCAGCCAAACCGTGCCTCGGATTAAGATGAAGTTTACTCATGTACGTCACAAATAACCCATGGATTGTTTTTATATAGTATAAACAGAATTAGAATATATTTGGTTGGTTTTCCATATAGATGTGGTTTTTACTTTAAATAGTGCCCATTTTAAACAAAAGATAGAAACTTCAAGTGATACCCACCCCAAAGTGCCTCAGATTTAGTTGGTGTTGACTCGTATGCATCAAAAATGACCCATGGATCGTTTTCTTGATGTCTCAATAGAATCCTGATGCGTTTGGTCTATTTTCCGTATGCCAGTTATTGTTTTCACTTAAAATGTTTTCCATTTCAAATAAAAGTGAGACACTTTGAGTGGTACCGGACAAACCGGGCCTCGGATTGAGGCACAGTTGACTCGTACTTATCATAAATGGCCAAAAAGAATATGTTTGAATAATATATTGTAGGATAAGTTTCAGAAAGGTCTTACCTAGGTTTCATTCAATATGATATTTAAACATGTTTTTATCATAAAACATTACACGTGTAAAATACATTGGAGTTTCTAAAGATGGAGAAAGTGAAGTGTACTCTTCATGAGTCCTCCATCCACTTTGTTGAGTTGGTGAATCATTCGATAGATAATTTCAAAAATTATTACATAAAATCTTGTGGGTTTGAGATGGGACTAAGGGATGATGTTTTGTTGATGCTAGTTCTTTTTAGCCATCCAACCTTTATAGAACTATTTGATAATGTTTATTTTTCTAAAGAAGACATATTTGTAAGTATATACTTTAGAGGAGATTTAGTGGATGAAATAATTATTCAACATTCTTATTATGGTTATAAAATGAAGTACAAAAGTGTCCATTGTTCTACAGGACCTATTATAGGGGCTTCTATAAAGAACCAACATGTTATTTTCTAACTGTGAGGCATATGGTTTTTCTTACAGTGAGGCATGGTGTTTTTCTACATCGACCGGGGTTCTGAGCTCCAAACAAGAACCAGAAGCCCCATAAACCACTATAACATCATTAGGATTCCACATTTGGTAAAAAATATGGAGTTATACTGAATTCAAAAATATCCATACCAGAGTGAAAAACAAGGTTCAAAAATAAAGAGTTATACAGAATTCATAAATGTAATAGATAAATCTACCATTGATCACCATCACCGTCACCATTATCATCATCAGCATCATTTTTTCTAATATTTTGGTCCTAATCTTCATCACCATTCTCATCCCTGTCTCCATCCTTTCCCTCAGCCCCATCCTCGTCCTCGGCCCCATCCTCGCCCTCGTCCTCATCCTCATCATCACACTCGTCCTCTTCAGCATCCTTGTCATCACCAAGAATTTCATCATCTCGACCACCAATAGAAATGCCACCTGGTGAATTAGATAATGCACCCATCGACGACATATATGTCTGAAAAGCAGTGCTGGCATCTGGTGGAAGTGATGAAGATAAAGATTTAATCATTTTCATAAATCCTTTCTCCCACTTTTGAACATGTTCTTCCAACTCTGTGACCCTTTTATCAGAATATATTTCATGCTCGATGACATGTTGCAACGTGGTGGTACTATAATGGATCCCTAGACAGTACCAATACCCCGTCAGAACTATATTCATACCGGGTTGGTAGCTTACTCGACCATAGTGTTCATCTCCCAAAACCTGATATAAATAATCATGTGGCCCTAAATTGTCAAGATCTTGGGAATCAAGGGTCTATAAAGTAGCCTATTAAAATTATTTATAGATTATTAAATTTCAAAATAAATGTTAAACTTTGAAATAAAAAAAATTAAAACTTACAATCTTTTCTTCAGTCAGTTCATTAACCGCAATTCCATCCTTTTTCCTTCTATACGAGCAATACAATTTTTCTCGAGAGATACATACTTGAATATTCAATTTGTGCTTCTACAATGTCATTGAAACAATATAAAGTGAAAGTATAATCATATATTCAATATTCAATAAATCACATAATTTATGTAGGAAACAATAAAAAGGGAATGTCTTAAAAAAATATAAACAACTATATCGTACCAGCTGCCTCTCATGATCTGACATAGTAGTGCGCCCCAAAGTGTGGAGGTATTGCTTTGAATAAATGTTTTTTTGTTTTTATAAAAATATTCCAAAATAATTTTTAATTATAAATAAGATAATACTAATGCACAGTATGAAAACTGTCAATTAAATGCCTCAAATTGGATTAATACCTTAAATTTGGTAGTCGCCCAATGGGTAATCGTTTGATTATATTGCTCTATCAGGTAGTCATCCACGATAGGTAATGTCTCTAACTCCTTTCCCACTCTATCACACCAAAAAACATACATCTCATGCTTATAAGCTCTACAATGCCCTCATAGCTCTTTTAAATGTGCAGGTCATGCACCTTTTCCCTCAGGGAAGTTAAACGGAAGATGGCACCCAATAGATTAATTCATATAAATACAAAAAAATTACTATATTAAATCCAATATATTTTTAACCCATATTTGTGCCCATGAATTATCTTTGACTTTGTGTGGAAGATGTATCCAGGAGAGAGGGCTAACAGGAATGATGTCGGAGTATTTGGCTAGCGCTGCCAAAAAACCCCAACATTCATGCCCAGATTTATCAATCATCAGCCCATCATCATTTTATTCAACCACCAACTGTGTTTGGTGGTTCTATACTGCACGCAAGCGATTACACTCCCTCCCCCACCTCCTATAAGTAGATGAATATGTTATTAATGAAAAAAAATATCAGTACAAGTTATAATAAAAATAAATTTTGATATACAAGTTTGTTAGTGTTTTATAAATATACCTATAGTAGTCGGATAAATGGGCGTTAGTGGATGTGCAGATGCTGAAGAAATATTCTGTATAGGTGGAGTGTCCCTCATTGTACAGTCCTCAGCCACATACTGTGTCGGAGCAAGAGTCGAAGAAGGTGGAATATAATAGCTCGAAGATAATGAACCGGAAGAAAAAGATGATGGCTCATACATATGGCCAACTGGTATTGTAAAAATCAGAGGCCTAAATATCATTTGTGTCCCTAAAGACACGCCAAGATCAAATTGGGGTGTATAATATACATCTTTGGTAGTGTCATAGTCTATTTAGGTGTGACCAGTGGATCATCTAACTCTCGGACCATGATCCCTCGTACCACCAGACTCATTACAGGGACCACCATATAGTCGTCTAACAATGAAACCACCCCCATCCTACCACCAGCCTCTATATTGGGAGTAATATCAGGCTCCTCGTCGGATATCTCTCATCTAGGGGGTGGATCTAGAAAAAAAGTTTAACACAAAAGTAAACACATGATATTATAATTTATTGAAATATATATATATTTGAAATAAAATACTCACAGCAGAGATGAGTGGAGGAATTCCCATCTGTGTCATCCGAATATTATTTTCGGTCATATTTTTCCACCGCCTCTCTTCAATGGGTTTCATTTACTACAATGAAAATAAATAAGGAAGTAATTATAAACAGATAAATTTTGTGTAACCCAAAAAAAAAATATAGAAAATCTGTTCAAATAAAAAAACATAAAGAAAGAAGAGATTTATGGTGGTTTGAAAGTATGTACTAGGATACACACTCTTAATTATGTAGGTGAAACATGTAGGTTAGAACACGACTGTATGATTCGATATATTTTCCACCAAGAAATCGGATCTACAATCATCTATGACAATTGAGCTATTGGAGTCATCATAAGTAATAAACAGATTTCTTCCGATTGCAGTAGGGGTACTATCAACTTCATCGTCCCCATTATCAAAAACATGTCTGGGGTTTACTTCAATAATTAAAACAAATTTAGGAAGGAGAAGATATTGGACATAAAAAACTTGTTTCACCATTGATTCCAATACATATGGTTCATCAATGGCAAGAGTGTGAGTCATGACAATAACTCAATATCCACAATAATCAATAAAGGTAAAATTCGTCTTCATTGAATAAAACTATTGACATTTCATCAACATGACTCGACCATGCGAGTAATAATGCAAAATTATTATTTTCTACATGACTCCATAACAAACTACATTTCCATAATGAGGCCTATTATCTGATGAACATGAAAAACAGTCTGTTGTTGTAGTTAGCATAATACCATCATGTTGTGTTCTCATTTTTCTTGCTCGTTCCATGATAATAAATTTGTATACATTGATCACAAGTTATTTACAAGCATGAACCATGGTATTAGGACTAAAAGAAAAAGCTCTTATTTCCTCACAAACAGAGTTTGTAGGCAAACTCGATACCTGCAATATAAACAAATATTTAACATAATTAAATTTTATTTTTATTTAGTTATTATAGAAATATTTCTACCATAAATTTCAACCACGCATAAATCCCTTCACTATGAAATGTCTCTTTATTTCTCAAAGATACAGAACTATGATTTATATATATCAATTTTTTATGCTCCTTGCAGATAAAAATAATAATAGTTTAAAAAATATTTAAAATTAAAAGAAATAAGATAAGAGATACATGTACAATTTACATACATGATATAATCATTGATCAAATCACAATTTAATAACACTGTCTGATGTTCAATCTCTCGCTCTTCATGTATTAACGTTGTCATAGTATATGATCCCAGAATTCCTCCTGTCTGACGAAGTGATGGAAAAATTGGTTCAATTTGCTCATACTTTTCTTCTTCTTTTCTCATGGGACTGTTTATTCTTGTAGTAAGAACAATCAAATACATTGAGCAGAAATCCAAAAATTCTTGAGCCAAGTATCCGTTCACAATAGAACCTTTCGGATAATTCATATTCCGAACATATGATTTCAATTTTTACACGATTCTTTCAGTTGGATACATCCAACGGAAAGCAACGGGTCCTCCAAGAAGTATTCCGGTCGGAATATGGATAGTCAAATGCAACATGCAAGTAAAAAAATGATGGAGGGAATATTTTCTCTAACACACAATAAATTAATGGTGTATCATCCAACAATTTTTTCAAGAATGACTTGGAAAATTTATTATCACAAATATCTCGAAAAAATAACACAACCGAATAACTGAGACTCTTAAAATATTGGGAAAGAGATGACAGATTACTATTGGAATCAACTCATGAAAAAGGATGTGATAATCATGAGTCATTAAAGATTTCAACTCAACTCTTTTCTATTGATTTGTTTTAATATATTTATTAAATAACCATCACGAACATAATAGTATCTAGAACATATATAAATTGATTTTTTCAGTAGTTGTCATCACATAAGAAGAACATGGAACATTCCATTTATTTTAACTAATACAGACATGATGCAATCCTTGTCTGATCCCCCAATCTACCAAGTCACGCTGATATCATAAATTATATTTTGACATCCCCTTGACATTTAGAAGAATCAAAAGGTAAATTTCACATATATTATATTCAATGTTCATTACTTCTAATCAATGAAGTAACAAGTCGGTTGACCAATATGAAAACTCAAATAATATACTATTCTTCTTGCAATTGTAACAGGTATCAATGAAAACATTTTCCCTTATTCTAGATTTCATTACACCCTTCCAAAATTAATAACTGAAATCTTTCAATTCATTAAGCACATCAGTTCCATACATACGCTGAGGTGGATCGTTAGCCTCCATGGTATTGTCAAATCTTTGAAGATTGATTCTATATGGATATTTCTTTGGTAAGAATCTTTGATGTCCCATAAAACTAAAACTACGACGATATTTCAGTCCTCTCGATCGTGTTTTCTTCATAGAAATAGTACACGAAATTTTTTCTTTTGTGCTCCATCAAAACATCATTGCATAAGCGGGAAGATCATTGATAATCCACATAAGTGAAACACACATATGAAATATGTCTTTCGAACATGCATCTTATGTGGGAACACCCACATTGCAAAGAAGTTTCAACTCTTTTATTAAAGGTTATATGTGTACATCTATATCATTGTCAGGATTAGAAGGTCCAGATATCAGTATACTCAAGAAAGTGTAAGTCTTTTTCCTACTCAACAATGCTGGGAGGTTATAAATGTGTATGGAAACTGGCCATGTGCTGTGCGAAGTAAGAATATGCCCAAATGGATTAAAACTGCTACATGAAAGACTCAATCTCACATTACGCACGTCGGTTGCAAATTCAGGATATCGAGTATCAAATATCTGCCATGAAAATCCATATACAGTGTGAACCAACAGTTCATTATTATTTTTTCTCTCGGTGTCATGCCATTAAATTTTCTCTGATATTTTATCAGACATGAAAAGGTTCTGTAATCTAAGGATAAATGTAAAGTGCCACATTACTTTTTGTGGCAGACGAGATGGTGTTCCATCATCTTTTGGCTGGCATCGGGAGGTTCCACATTTGATAAAATCATTTCATTCAGCAGTTTCTTCCCAATATAATCTTCAATCATTCGGGCAAGCATGCTTTTTTTATAATCCAAGTTCATCAACTAGCTTCCATGCCATATAGTGGTTTGAGGGAATAACTGCATCATCTGGAAGTAATTACTTCAAGAAGATACGAATGTAGTCAATTATAAAATTTTAAATCCCATACATAGTTTTTCCCCGAAATAATCATATTAAAAAATCTACCTTTTTTATTTTACCACATTACTGATATACTGGGGTCGTTGCAACATCATTCAATTTTTTCACTCTATCAACATCATCATTTTAATTGGACACATCATGTGTGTTTGTATCTCAATATTTTTGGTCGTACATCCTTTACTTCACATTATTCCAAATAAATAGAAACCCATCATATATCAAACTCTCCAATTCAGTACTATCATTCGGATCATCAACATTTTGAGATTTCATTTTCTCTCCATTGTGATACCGCACAAAATAGTTTGTTTGGAACAATATTAGGTTATATGATTGCTAACTGCATCACAAATCATCCAAGGTCTTCCAACAAAATTAGAACATGGGCAGTTTTTGCGACCACTATCTGAATCCTTGTCAAATGAAAAATCTAAAAAGTTGTTCAAATTATTTTGAAAATCAGTTGAAATCCGATCATTTTCATACATCCATCTTCTATCCATTCTATAAAAATTATCAATAAGTCATTTAAAAGAAATTCAATAATTTTTAATTTCCATAAAAAATATATTTAGGTAAATGAAAATTGTTTACATTAAATAAAATCATAGCTGACACATTACTCTATATGATAATCATATCAAGAAATACCATAAAATACAGTGTATATTAGAAAATCAGATATATAATGTCTAATAACGATATTTAAAGATTTCCTAGTAAGATATTGGAAGTGGATTAATGAATACATATTCCTTAAGGGTCTTGTTGGGAGTACATGTTTTTTATTCTTTAACTCCTTCTGGGAGATCCGAAAGAGGAGTAGGACGAGGATCACATCAAAAGTAGTTATGGAATCTTCAAGTTTCACCTTAAAAATGGATTAAAGGATCCTAGGTTTGGGTCCATAGATCAAAGGATGTTAGGGTGTATTCATTGAATCATGTCCCAATTGATTTTGGAGAGGGGCCTTCAATAGTTATAGTTATGGAATTGATTAGAAACACCTATTAAAAGGATATCCACAAATTGTGACTTCCCAAACCAGGATTCCACACATTAGTGACCCGAACACAGATGGCCACAGATTGGATATGGACTTTTATGTTCTATTGTGCTTTATTTCACGTTTGAATAATGATTTTTTTGTTGTCTGGGGTCTAGGGAGGAGGGCAGTGGGCTGTCCGAGGTCCAGGGAGGAGGGTGGGGGGATGTCTGGGTTCTAGGAAGGTGGGAGGGGGGGCTTTCCTAGTTCAAGAAAGGTGGGTGGAGGGATGTCCGGGGCCCAGGGAGAAATGGGCAGTCTAGGTTATAGGAAGGAGGGTGGGGGGCTTTCCGGGGTCCAGAGAGGAGGGTGGGGGCTGTCTAGGGTCCAGGAAGGAGGGGGTTGTCTTGGGTACAGGAAAGAGTGTGGTTGTCCATGATGGACCTCAAATCACCGAATGGGGTTCCACTCTATGGTTCTGAAAATATATTATCCAAAGCTACAAATATTAAACCTATAAATATGACATGTTTAAATAAGTGCCTTCTATAATCTCATGAAATTTAATGGATATGTGTTTTTTGGAAATCCTATACATTACTGTGATATTCGTGAATGATGGTTTTTTTCCCAAATGTGTATGGAATTCTGTAAAGAGGATGGTCTCTTCAATTTAACCAATGTTATAGTGTATGTTTAGGATGAATCTTACATTTAACCATTGTTCTAGTTTATTTTTAGGTGAGGTGAGTTAGAAACCATGTTAGGCATGTCATTAGAACATGGGTTCTTCTATTTAACCATGTAGTTATGAAATTTAAGGATGAAAGTGTTTTGACTGGGATAATTACTACCTACTCAATAGTATGTACAACACATCATGTGGTCATACCTATGAAACAATGCCATGTGTGAATGGGACATTTTCAGCACCCCATTTGGCTAAACATACTTTTCACCATATGGGATTGGCCATGTATAATTACATGGCTAACCAAGTCATGTACTTTGTGTACATTCACATGTACATTCCCAGCACACCAGATTATCGTAGACACCATGTCAACTGTTAGACACACCATGTGAACCCTTATACCAAATTGTCATTACTACAACCATTAATAACAACTTACTAAACAACATCACTTGTAAAAAATAATAATATTGAACATAAATCAATATTATTATTAGATATAACATGTAAAATGAAGTCATACAATCTTATATCCTAAATGACCACCCACAACCATGATTAATGACCACAAATCTCCCCTTTCGACCTAATAAAAAGTGAAAAGAAAAAATAGTTGCAAAAAACAACTTGATTTGTGTGAAGAATAATAATCCCATAGTACTCTTGATAATCGAACCACGCGGTCATTATTTTCAAGATGAACTTCTATCCATGAAACCATATGAGAAGCACAAATCAATACATGTGTTTTTCTGATTTTTCAAAGCATTTTCAAGAACCCCAAATTAGTGAAAATATTGACGGTGTTTTAAAAAGGTGATTGAATAACCCATGTCTGATGTTGAAGGTAGAATGATTAATGGTTATATTAAGAAAACTAATATTTTATTAATATTTTGAATTTAAAATTCTTTGAATAAGTAACATGAAGAAGGAAGAAATTCTACATGGTAAAATGATAGGTCCCACCGAGAGTTCCCTTTGTAGATATTTTATTCATAAATAACATTGGATTTTATGGTTAAGTATTTCTCATTTATTCTGTGAAGAATAATTAGGGACCAAAAACTATTTTGAAATGTTCAAGAAGATACTCCACATGTTCTATTGTGCCAATGATAAGTGAACTTTGTGTCATTGTATATATATATATATATATTGATAGAAACATGATACATAGTTATTATGTAATACATATAGTGTACAAAAATAAATATGAATAAGATCTTCATGTTTGACATGATCATAATGAAAGGAGTTATTTTCATGAAATACTATGAATAAATATTACAAATAATTTATTATGAGTTCATATACATGAAGCTATAATATTTGAAGCATTGAGATTAAAAAACAATGAATATTTAAAATTAGAACTGAAGAAAGAGACACCATTCCCTTATAAATGTATATGGGTAATGAAAACATTAATTGGACAATGTATACACTGATGTAGTTATTTGAGTACCTAATTTGTGGATGAAGTGATTTGAGTGAATAATTCATGGAGTAGTGAATCATTAAATTTTCCAAAATCACTAGAAATAGGGAATAATGATATCCTTGAGAATAGAAGGATATCCTTGAAAATAGGTGGAAGGATATCATTAATATGAGATGGAAAGAGTCTAACCTAGCATCGGATCGGATTGATGAGGTGCACCTGTGCCGGGTCTTCTTAAGGGCTTATGGGAGTTGGCCAATGCTTTTTGGAGTCGTGAAATCTACTTCTGTAATTGGGGGGGGGGTCACCAGCCTTAATCAAATTTGGGTCATATTTTCCCAACGGTTATTAAAAACTGTTGGTAAAACAATGATTTCCCAAAGGATTCATCAATACATTGGGAAAAATCCATTAAACTCCATATTTACCAACAGTTTATGAAAACTGTTGGTAAAGAACACAAATACCAACTGTTCAAAAGAACCATTTGTATAAAAGTGTTGGGAAAATAATGATTTCCATTAGTGTATTTTAATAAAAAAATTAATAAATTAAATATGATGAATATGTCAAATAATATAAAACAACTATGTCTTAATAACTAATGCCAATTCATTTCTGGTTCAAGGATCCTCAAATTTACCAATCAGTGATCATGGCTCCACTGTTCACAAATCCTTCAACTCATCCATTGGGATAGAACCCTATTAGAGAAAAGTAATTCTTAATTATGTTTTTGATAGATTTTTCATAATTAATAAATTTCTATAGACTCATCTACTAAGTATTATTATCTATTTAACCCACTAACTACCCATTTACATTTTGACATAAATTTTAAATTTCAAACGCAAATCATGTATATTCGTAATTCCATTCCTTTTAGAATCATCATTCATTTCATGAAATTTTTCACCGGATTCAACATGAAATAATTTCATGAAATCATGTATGATTTTAATCAATATAATTTAAAAAAATATTCTAATTTTATCGATTACATTGAAAAAAGGGATTCTTTAAAAAATCTATTCATATCTAATAAAAAAAATCAATGTTCAAAAATTAAATTTAAAATTAACTTATTATAAATTGATATGGCATGGTTTTAAAATATATAAAATACATAAAAAACCTCCAACCATTAATAAAATGATCAATAAATAGAAAACACCCAAAATGGGAATGAAAACATATAGTCGAAGGAAAGGGAGATAATATTGGAATCCTTAGAACCACATCCTGAAAAACAAATGATCTACTAAATAAAAACATATAGATCAACAAATATTAATTTGTTATAGAAGGTAAAAAATAAGGATTATATAATAATGAGAGATACAATTACAATAAATGATCAACAACATCCCCTTATACTTTATTTTATTATGAAGAAATGCTGGAATATCCAAAAAACAAATTTAGAGCATCCAAAAATCCACAGGATTAGGTTATAGTTGAATGAGAGGGATTATGGAATAAATATTTATCATATATGCAATTATACTCTGGAAAATATGATTCCATGGTGAGAAACATAGCATTATTATTTATAAATAGTGGAAAATATATCAGATAATAGCATAGCACCGAATACCTCTCCATATCCATCACCAATTATCATTCTTCTTTAATACATATATTATACCTCTCCTAGATCCTAATTACATAAACAAAAAATACAATTAATCCCACTCATCATATCTCATATACCCCCAAAAATGGTAGAGGCACCCAATATTATCCATGTCGCAGGTGATTACTCCTTTGTTATAAGACCAAACCACCAGAAGTGGCCTACACCGAACCTGCATATCCATAGTATTGATTAACCGTAAAATATAAGATTCACTAATATCAACACAATAAATTCCATACAATATTCTTCTCACCCAAAAAAAATACATTCCCATTGGATTTTTCATACATTCTCCTCTATAGTAAAAAAACCTGGAAAACAACCGATTGGCATGAAAAATAAAAAAACAGAACAATTTACAAAAATGAACCATAAAAAACACTTATAAAAGAGAAAAAAGGTATAATAAAACATAATAAATTTTATTTGGGTGTTAAAATAACATTCCATTCTTATTAATTAATAAATATTCATAAAAGTTTTTCTCCTCATCTCCTATAAAATCTCCCAAACACTACACCTTACAACAAATTTAAAAAAGAACGAATTATTCCTTATAATTTTACCTATTTCCTTCCATATTAATATTTTTAAAACATGGACAGCCTTATGTCTCAATAAATTCCTTAATCAGTTTAAAATAAATATGTCGTAAAAGAGAAGTTATGATTTTTTCCTTATATGTAATAAATTCTAATTCTAATTCTAATTTAATATTTTTCCTACACCTCTAAAAAATTGAAATTTCTTATATTAGTATAACCTTATTTTGAATGTTATACTATTGAAATATTTATATTATAAACATAAAGATTAATTATTATTATAATAAATTGATCATATCATATTAGTGTTATGTTCGGTTTAACCGCATACATGATCGATGATATAAATTTAAATTAACGATTGTAATTGAAATATGATTACATGTATCATTTTTTATTAATATGTATATAATTTTATTTTATTTATTTTATAATTGTAATATTAATATTTAACTTATTCATAATAGACCGAAGTTTTTTCTATAAAAACCACCAACATATAAATGTTACTGAATTCAAAAAGGAGAAACAAACTCAAATATCCTTCTGAATAAGGCGAGAATTCCATAATTAATTATGTTATTTATATTACAATACATTTACTAATCATGATATGGTGAACCCATGTACATGTAATTATGAGTCAAAATTTATTCAAAAAAATACATAGAATATGTAAACTACTTTAAATCATTGATCTATATTAAGAAAAAATAAATAATTAAAATAAAATAGATGAATCATAAATTTATATATAATGAATAATAAATATGAATAATGTTATAAAATAAATTATAAATTATATTATGATTATTATACATGAGGCTAGATCATTCCTGGGAAAGAAAAATACTTATGAAGGGTTCCTTGTCTCGAATTTAATTCCTTGGGACATGTTTCACATTTTGTATAATGTTTAATTTCATGTTGTCTAATTACTTCTATAGTGGATTATCTATTTACAATTTAATGTTTTTGGATGAATTTACAATTTTTCATCATGATCCCTACATTAAATTCGTTGAATCATTTATTACTCCAACAATGAAGGGTTCATTGCCTCAATTAACTTTTTATTTGGTTAAACACAATAATCACTACCATTGACCGTCTAGGATTATTATATTCTTTTATTTTGTAATATTATATGATATTTTATATTTCATTATAGTGAATTTAAAATTTCAAATCTAAATCATCTTTTTTTATGAATTTATATCATTAAAAATATTGTTTTGTTATTAATAATTCACATAGTTTCTAATAGATATTTCTCCTTCATTTAAATATTTTCATACCAAAAATAGTTTATTTTTAAAATTAAAATATTTAATATATTATATAATTTTATTATATCACTTTATGTATTTATAAATAGTAAATTATTCCTCAATTTTATCTATATTTAATGTTCCTATAAATAATATTAAAATCATAGAAATGCATTTTTTCTTTTCCATAAAATTAATTTTATCTTCTAATCCACATATAGTTATATTAAATTTATTTTATTTTAATGTTCTATTATTGTGGATTCCCTAAATTTAATTTTTTTAAAAAATCTCCCTTTATGAAAATGATTTTTTTATATATTATTATAGAATTTTTTTTTTATGATAATTATTACATTTTTTATAATATATATCCTTATTTCCCCAAATCAATTTTCCCTCCTCGAAAAAAATATTTATGTATTATGAATTAATATTCATGATCAAACACATTTTTACTTTATTTCATTCTTCCTTTTTATTGATAAATTTTTTTATTTCCACCAATATATGATTTTATAATATTTGAAAACATTATGAAACTCATTTTCCTTACATGGGTTTTTATATAATATGAATTATGATATATTTCTGGTGAAACGCATATATAGGTTTTTTCATTATGTGATATTTATTGTAAAATATATCAATAAAATTCATTGGAAATGTTTTTTATATTATGAGATAATGACGTTATTCATTGACCAAGTCACAAGTTTAAAATTATTTGGGTGTAACACATTTCATATTATTAAATTTCTGAATCATCCTTTTTATATACACCCATGTCCAAAATTTTATACATAGAAAAAATTTCTTTTAAAAAATCTTATTAATGGATATAGTTTAATTTAAAATTTTATAAAATGTTCTTATTATATATATATTTTTTATACACATTTCTTTGTTATGTTACATGTATATTATATGATCGAGAGATAATGATTATGAGAACATGAATCATGAAAAATTTACTCAAGTAGATGATTAACACAATTTATTTATGTCTCCTTCTAGAACCTTAAGTACAACACTTATATATTTTCATGTTACTTTTTATGATATATATAAATCAAGCCCAAAATTACTCATTATCCAATGAATTTTTATTTTTAAGATTCATATATATGTTTTTTCTTTAATAATCATTTCTTCTAACTCCTTATAATGAATTACATTCCCGCCAATGAATTATATTTTTTTAACTATGAAATATAATATTAGGTATATGTTTTTATAAATGATAGTATTGAAATAAGGTGTAAAATGATTCTATAAATTATCCCCAAATAAAATATATATTTCGGTTATAGTATTGTGTGAATATTTGTGATATGTAATGATTATATTCTGTAAATAATGTAATATTTTATTATGTTATTCCCGATACTTCTCAAAATAAATACATTAATTACCCTTTAGAGGGATCGATTCCACCCTCTCACATTAACTAGGTTATTATTATTTCCTATAACTCAAACATTGAAACAGGAAAACAAACATAAATGGAAACTGTGGAATTTATTATTATATAACATTACATTAATGGGACCACAAACCTTAATATAGAAGTTATCATAAACATAAAACGTTTCCCAACATTGAAAATATAATCTAATATAATTAATGATTACATCAACTCCATTGAACATTTCTCAAGTTTAAATATCAATATAATTAATAATATATAATTATAATTGATCATACTATTTAATTAAAATAGGAATAATATCTAAGAAACTCATATGAAATTGTTATAAACATGAATTAAATTGATACCCAACATGTTTATCCATCGAGGATATTCTCTAACAATGTTGAGAAAAATACCCGTCGTGTTGATTTCACATTATAATGTTACAGTTAAAACATCAAACAATCCCTCATACATATTGAATTGATCTCATAGTAAGTTAAATGAATCCAAACATAACAGAATTATTGGTTGATTATACCTTGATATCTATGGAACAATTACACAATACAAACCGTTATGGGATGGTTTAGTGAGAGGAATAAAGGGGGAGTATCCATCCAATGGACCACCCTCAGTCACTTTTCGAAATAAAATAATAAGGTTTCCAAACCTAAAATGATAGTATTTACCAAACCATTTAAAATATATTTGAAGAACCTTTGGTTCATGCATATAAGGGAAGATTTACCAAACCTATCCAATGGTAACCCCAGTGGTACCCTAAGATTGTTTTTGAAAATTCACACTCGTAGCCTCTAGATATGACCCAACTAATTCTCCATAATAGAATCCACCTTTAGAAGAGATCATGATTTCCTTTCCTCATGGGGATAGTGTATGACAATTCCAACCAATGATATTTTGACATATCTCTATCAAGCTCCACCATGACGTATCACATTCTCTATGATATATAACTCTTAATGGTAACATCTGAATCCCATACATATTGAGTTTACTCTAGGATTCATACCTTGTTTGTAAAATTCTAATAAATAATAGGACACAAATCATCATGAAATTATTGGTTATAGAATGTTCTGTTCTATTTTTTAAAAAGAAAAATTTTACACACACAAAAATACAATTCCCAAGGGTTATGGTGTGGACTATCACCTACAAAAAAATAAACAATTATTCAAATAAATAACACTATTAGGTTTCTCCTAATCTCTCCAACAATAATTTTAGCCATGGTACATTTATAAATAAATATATTAGATGTGTTAAAACCGTTGATGTCCATATCCAAGACCAAATTCTCCAAAAATAACAGACTTTAAGATTGAGAACTGATATTTCCTTTAAAAAAGTGACACAAAGATCCATGGGCATCATCACATAAATGAGTGTATATAATGTTTTAATTTTATGTGTCATTTTATTATTGGTAAATTTTATTATATTAATTTTCATAATTTGTAGCCTAAAAATTCCAATTGTTTTATTTATGTAGGTGGTTCTATATTTGGTTCATTGAGTAATATTTTATGTATGTAAATTTGATATATAATGAAAATACTATTCAAAATAATTATTATATGATATGAAAAGGTGTTTTTATTATTTATGATTTATCAATGAGATGACGGATTTTTTAAAATAAAATTAGGTATTCTAATGAATTGGTTAAAGAGGGTTATAAACTATTATTGTAATTGTAAGAACACTTTTAAAAATACATGATATAGAATGGATGAAAATTATTTTCTTTAAATAGTTGAATATAATATATTCAATGGTATGACCATAGTATTGATATGTTTTATAAGTTATATAAGTGATTTGTGGAATATTTTTTCATGAGTAAAAGATTTTAGGACTAATCAAATAAAATTCAAAAGGGTTTTGTTAATAGATTTGTAAAATATGTTAATGGTACTTTTACCATTCATTTATCCAATCTAAATACGAAGAATTTTAATATCTATAATATTTAGATTCAATGTTCAGAGGGTTTCAAAATAGATAGGTAAAACATATTGGAATATAATATTTTCTATGTAAAATCATTGGTTTATGGTCTTATTTGAAAACAAATTTGGTTGAATTTTCAACAGATGAAGATGTTTGTATTTAAATAATATGATTATATATATAACCCATATGTATAAGATATCCCTAGTTAAATATTTATATTCATTTTAATAGAATGTCTATTATGGGATTAAATTCATCATCCATATAAATTTGTCACAAAACATCTACAAAATTATCGAATTAATGGTTTTGTTGTGAGGTGTCACTATATAAGAGATCATGTACAAAAGGATTTTGTCATATTAAGTATTTTTCATACATGATGAATAACTAGATGATATATTTGTAAAAAAATAAAAAACTGTAAAATGACATAAAATTATATAGTATCATTACATAATAAAATAATAATTAAATTTTCTCAACCTTTTCTCAATATACAAATACTATTATTATATTAATATAATGGTAATTTTTATTTACTACAATTTCATTAGATAAATTTAATTTCTTAAAAAAATTTATTAACATGGTTTATATCTTGGTGAATGGATTATTTGTTATAAGAGAATTTTCAAAACAATTCTTTCTGCACAAGTATTTTTTAAAAAAAATAATGGATTAAAGCGGAGTACGGATTATAGTTGTTATTTTTATATTTTTGAAAATAAATTTTTATCAATTTATTTCATATTATTATGAATTAAATTAGTTCAGTTGTTATTCAATTAATGAAGTATAGTATATTATGTGTTTTTTATTTACACTTAAACATAATAGTATACGCACTCACAAGATTATATATTTTCCATTTTTCATAAATTATGTTGGACATTATTTTTATTTATAATTCCATACCAAGTTACAATTTAATTTTTTATTTTATATTATCTGAGTTTTTACATGATCTTATTAAAATTTTCCTTATTCTTTATCTCATAAAAATAAAGTGATAAGTTCATTTTTTTTATTATATATAAGATTGATAATGTTTATTGGATCATTCCCAGTTATATTTATATATATTAATGACTGTATATTTTATCTTAATTTATTGAATTTTGATAGTTACTATCTCCCCCTTCATACCTTAATTATTAATCATTTTTATGTTTTGCTGTTGTTATTATTAAAATTTATTAAAATCAACTCATATATTCGTTTAATGTTTTTATTTCACATTAACATTATGTGAAATATGTATCAATCGAATGACCCTTATGTATGATGATATAGCACCTACATAGCTGACCAAAATATTTCATACAAAATTATTAAATCATAATATATTAATATTCATTTTTATTTATATTGATACATGCCAAAACCATATTGATTTTCTATCATTGGAAAATATATGCATTAGTATCTCATACGTAACATATCTATATCTTCTTTAAATGTGATCATCACAACTAGCTCCCATTATAGTCATATCATATATTGAAACATTATTAATTTCCCAAGGAAATCATACTATAATAAATGGTGACCTATAATGTTATATAAGTGTAAATGAAGGATATGTTTCTTAGAGGTCATTTATTATTATATAAAATTATAATAATTGTAATAGAACAATGGATAAACATTTGGAAAAGGCATACCCATTAATTTCTAGATCATAATGATGATTCATAGAATACATATTGACAAATAAAAAGGCAAGAATGATAATGAAATAAAATAATATTAGTCATTAGTTAAATACCCTGGAAGAACTACATATCATATTAGAATTTCATTAGGTTTTTTATAGTTAAAAAAAATGAAATATTATGTCTTGTATAATTACCAAGACATTCGTCACATGTTTGTCATTTGATAAACACATGTGTACCCACTATATGTTTTGATAAATTACCATGTACCATATATTAGGATTAGTATAAGCACTCATGAAACCAATAATCTCATAAAAAATTAATATTTCCCTAATTTATTGAAGGGATAAAACAGATCCACAGATCACAAAACTGTAATCCAATTATATATATTCCATAATTAAAAAAATTATTTTTCATTCCAGCGTAGCTTATCCCATGGAAAAGAAAATATAATTAATAAATATTTCATCCTCATAATAATAAACCAACAAGTGAAATAATAAATTCTTTATCACTAGATCATATCCCTAGTAAGGATTAAAAAAATAAAGAAATTTATTATAGATAAAAATACCTATAAATAATCATTGGTGAATTTAATGAGAAAAATACACATTTCAGTTTAAAATAACTTATTTATAATAATAAACCAACATATTAAGGAAATGATATTCTGTAAAAAATGATTGATAATTTTAGAATAAAATTGAATTTATATATTATTTATGATGTTAGGAAATCAAATTCATGTATTGAATATTAAAATAAATATTCCATTATCATAAATGATAAAATGTCAATGTTCTTAATTTAGAAGGCATACAAATTATACCTTATAAAATATTAATGAAATAATAAAGGATGTAAAAACGAAATTATAAATGCATTAGTGGGTTCTAAAACTAATATTGAAAATATTAAAATTATTAAAATTAGGTAACAAAATGACTCTCAACTGAAGGGGGAAATATTGTCTGTATGTGTAAAAACTTATTTTATTAGTATATAGAGTGAATAAAGAGGGTGAATCGATAGTAAAACATTAAATATCAAGGGATAAACATAGGATAACAAAATAAATAATATTTGGGACAAATATATCATATACTTCCATAATTTCAAATGTAGCACATACAATCCGTGAAAAAAAATAGACTTTAAAATTAAACGCTCATTACGTCGGTTAATTTTGAATAATAATACCATGGAAATGAATTAAATAACATGTAACATTAAGAAACAATATAAATATATAAATTATATAATATTTAAATGTTTTATAAGATGAACCGCGTGAATAGGACAAGTAGTGATTGTTGAATATTTCTCACCATAATAAATGTGATGTGAAATATGCTTACAACACTGGTAAAATTCTAATAAAAAAATATTAGTGAAATAATAGGAATTAAAACATTAAATACCTATATTTAATATCAAATACAGATTTAAAATTGAATTTCATAGTATATATTATTAATATACGTAAATATATGTAAAAATCCAACATAATTCAATAAAAATTATTGAGATGAAGAACCCTAACATAATGTATTTATTTCTACATAAGCACTATAACCTTGATTATAATAAATTTAAATTTATGGAAATTTTATTTAATATCTACATTAATACATATAATACCACATATGGTCCACTTATTTCATTTTGAAACTCATTTATTGATAATTATTCATAAAAATGATTATTTCTTTGTGTTAACAATTTCATTTCTCATGACTTTTCCAGTTTAGAAGATATTGTAATTGAACTTGCATGAATATACCATCATCTCTGTATTCATAATGAAATAATATATATAATATGTAATCATTTTATATAAATTAATAAAAAATAATATAATTTAGATAATAATAATGAATTACATCACTTCATTGATACAAAAGTTCATATGTACACATGAGTGACATATTTAATTTTTTTAAGGGTGAAACCAAAGAAATTTAATGAGTAATTATTCCTTAATAAATAATTATTATATCATAAATTTAATATATAAAAATTATATACATCATAATAATCATCAATTATTGTTGTTGATGGAAAATGAATCGCATTTCGTTGAGGTGGTGGTAGTCCAAGTGTACGCATGGAAAATACAATCATTTATAATTTGTTAGAATAGAGGTGGGAAACAGTCATTCCATCATAATAATGATATATTATTATATTTATGATACATACGTAACCATGTTTTGATGGATAAAATAACTTGATAATTGATGGTGTAAGAGATAATACTGAAAGAGATCGATTATTCTTTATAGATCTTTTCCAAGATACCACCTTTGGAATACACATTAATCAATGATATATTGTTCTTATGAGATAAAAAATGGATCTATAATGAATCGTTCATAATCATTGAATATTTTTTAGGCATCAGATAACATATAATTCTCAAATTGTGGGAATAATAGAGATTCCCGTTTATATGTAATGGAGGGACATATATGGGATCAATTAAATTATTTCAATAATAAAAGAAAACAATAATGAAATAGTTGGAAAAAATGGGAAATAATTGAAATTTATGAAATTATATGGTTGAAATAAATCATCTAAAAAACATAATACATGATTATGTTGTATCCCTTACCCTATCACATTGTTTAAAACCAATGTAAAAATGTTTTATCCTAAACCCTGATAAATTCTTATTTTTTTAATATTTATAATGAAAAATAAAGATGATAAAGATATTATATTCTATTAATTATTCTAATTCCAAATAAAGAACCAAATTAACCAAATAAAATTTCTATATAGAATAATTCAATTTTAAATAAGCATGAAAAAACCAATGAATCCTTTTTTTATAAAATTAAATTTTAAGAAAAAAATGAATTTACATCCATTTAAAAGATTATAAAAATAATAAAATTAAAAAGAAAACATTTAATTGGATATATAATATGTATATTAAAATAATAAAATAATAAAATAATGAATTTGTTTACTTATTATATAATAACTATTTGTGAAAATTAGAACAATTTTATGAAAAAACAACTCTTTTTAACATTAAAAGATTCAATATTCATTGGTAACCATTATATTCAAATTTATATTTTTAATATTAAATTATTTCTATAAATTATCAAAACAATTAATTTAAACTTATATTATGTAGTTGTCAATATAAATGTTTTATATAAAAACACAAAACTGTATGAAAATATATTTCATCAAAAAATATAATTTTAACGATCAATTAATTTTAATAATAGTGTTTGATTTCCATAACATTTTCCTTCCATAAAAAATATACATATACTTATTAATGTGATAAATCCAGTTTATATTGGCCAATGAAAGGAAAAGGTTAAATATAATTACAATATCATGGTTTGTTTATACATGTTGTTGGGTGTAAAGTTATCTACTGAATAACTCAAATTTATCTAAAATTAAATATTCATACAATCATATTTTGTTTCGTTATACCGCTATTTAAATTAATTTCCCCTTATTATTCTATCACTATGTTAAAAATATGGATATCCCATCTTCATCACATCAAAATTTTATAATTTAGCTTTCTTGAATATCTGATTCATCTATATAATATTAACTAGGTTCGTACTTATCACGAACCACCTTCACCATGATGATGGAAGGGACATCCAATTGTCAGGACCTTCTTTAAGTTTATTCAAACATAATGACCCCCATGTCCTTGCTTAAATAATACCCTATGTGGTTACTAGCTCTAATGGTATAGAATCTATCATAATATGGAAGGAATTACACTATTTATAGAATAAGATCAGAAGATAAGATGGTAAATCCAAAAAAAACTCCAAATATAGAAAGTAAATGAAAATCCAAAACTCATTTTCCTATTCATGTGCAAAATAAAGTGATAAAATTTATAAGAAAACTATGAAAGGACGTAACAAAATAATAGAAAAGAAGCAATGAAAACTATCCCAATGTACGAGCAAATTATAGTCTGTCGCGGTCCCCTAAATCCTCCTAGAAACAGGAAAGTAGTTTTATATACGTAGGGTGAGTATAAAGGTATAATCAGTTGGGAAAACCAAAATCTCTCATATAAAACTAGGGATAAATTCTAATGCCTTGATATAAAAAAAGTAACCAAAAAACCTAGTAAGGAGACTATCCACCCAGCCTAAACAAAGCACACTCCCCAAATAACGCCATTATGATAAAGTAAAAAAAATAACACATCAAAATTTGGGTTCCCCACACCTCATTCCCCCTAGTTATTTAAAACAGCTTATGCATCAAACCTCCCCCATAAAAACCACTATAGTCCCATTACAACCCCAAAAAATAACCATATGGGCTATCCCAACTGCACATCCCGCCCGCAAACACTTGGGACACCACAACCACACATAACTATGCCCATAGACTCCTGGTCTGCAATACCCACCGCCATGCCCAAAGACACTTCGACTATAAAAACCACTGCCACACCTAAAGACACCTAGGCCTCATCCAGAAGACACATTGGTGAAAAACCTGCCCACACACACCTGGTCCAACAACCACAACACACCCTTTATGTATCGTCTTGGGCCATAATGAACCTCAAGCCTTCACAGCCTACCCAAATGAACTTGTTCTATATATGAGAGGGGGTAAAAAAGAGGTAATAACCATCCTCTCATAAGGATATTCATAATAACACACTCTCCAATGAAATGCGTGTGTTCAACATGAAGTTCTCAAGACGGGCGGGGTGTGTACAAGAAACACAAGAACTAAACATTAAAAATATAGTTAATCAAACAAATCATCCCTACCAAAGGGTTTTGAAAAAAACATCATGCCCGTACACATACAATCTCACTTATATCCATACATACACAAAGTCACAATAACCACAACTGAAGAGCAACCCATATCTTGAAAACAATCCCCCATTGTACATGTTCTCATTATCATGTTGAAGTTATTCCATTTAAATATTCCTTCACCACTGGGAAACTAACAGTCATTGCCACAAGGAAAAACAACAAATAACGAAAGATATCCATGCGGACATTTATGCATTCTCAACTAGTTCTCTTATAAAGTCACAATAACAAAAGCGATCTGTGAGATCCCTCAAAGTATTGGAACCATACCAATCCCCAACATACCAGCTCCAGATGGCCTCATACTAACAGGCCAATTGCTTCTCAACCAAAAAATGTCATCCCTATTTTTATGTCACCCACAAGAATTTAAATAGAATAACCATTATTATTATCATAATAGAGAAAAGGGTTTTCAGATTTATCTACAACATTTATCAAGTTTTGTCAATACGTTTGGTCAACTGAGGTGATCACACATAGGCTCTTATTCATGAGGCATCCATTTTATCAACCAGGTATACATGATTAATGATTTCCCATGTTACAACCATTAAATCATGAGCTTATCTAGAAAAACAGAGCTTCAATAGTGTGAAAGAAGGGACTACCAATGTCCACTCTTTTCAGTGGACATGAGTCCATACAATTTTAAATAAAAAATAAAGGCAAATCACAACAATATCAACATCATCAGTCCCACCTCTTCGCTCTTTAAGAGTCAATTAATTATCTTCATTGATGTTGGATTCATAATTTTCCCAAGGTAACATCATCATACCCATCGATCATGATTCACAATAAAGAGAGGTGAAGGAAGAACCCCTTATTTGATGATCAAGGACCGATGGTTTCTCATTGCGCCAAGAATCGTGGATTTGAAACATAAATAAGATGAACACCATGGTCTTCAAGGTTTAGAGGGAAGGGCTTCCAGCACTAGTTCATGATTCATCTCTGTAAAAGGGACTCCAATCACACCAAGGAAAATAAATACACCAAGTAAGTGGAAGATCTTGGTGTGATAAAAGGCCTGATCCTAGAGTTACGGGTTGTGAAATATCGATGTTCTTAAAAATAGATCATGGTTTGATCACATGGCTATGATGTTTCACACATTAAAAACAATTTATATTTTATAATTCCCCATGGATATAGTGGAGATAATGATGTGAGTTAATAGTTTTCTGTTAAATGGAGAGATATAAAAGTAACACGGGCTAAAATTGAAACATGAGAAATGATGTGACACTAAGGAAAAGGCCACACATTTTGATAATTGAGGGTCACCCCACTATTTGGGGATCTATGATATCATTTAAGGAATTTAAAAAAGACTTAAAAAACATTACAAGGGTATGAACACTTAAATGAGGCATTATGGGAAAACTAGGGAAGGATCCCTGACACCCCACAGTCGCACCGTTTTGGTATAACACCAATTGATGAGGCTTATCAGTAAAGGTTATTGGTGACACCGATTGGTGAGACACCAATTACTGAGATAGATTTTTGAATCCAATCAATGAGAATGATCAGTGAAGATGATCGCTGTGATTGATAGGTAACCCTATGACGACACCCTTCCACAAACACCAATTCCCTTCTGGCTCACCAATGGTGTCCAGAACACCCCAAAAACCAAGATATCACAAACTAATGGACCTAGAAGGTCTAGTCAATTACATTAGATACCTATAAATCTGTTATCCTCATCAAGATTCAAGATTAAACACGATGATAATTGAGGGGTCCAGACAACCACCTCGTAAGATACTTCTTGGGGATAAACCACCCAAGTGTTGTTTGAAATTAAGAACAACCCTCGAATTCCAGGAACACCTCTCTTGTCTATCCCCTGATAATACGTGGAGACACATAGTAACCACACAAAAAAATCACATGGTCCAGACATATATATTAGAGAGTTAATTCCTCCATGTCAAGATTTTATCCACATTGGGAAACACTGGCTAGCATACATGGGTTTAATCACATACACATTAATGCGTATGGATTATGGATCAGGTGCTCCCCTCCCCATTGTCAAGACTGTTCACACAAATTCACATGTTAAATGAAAAAAAACTCATATCATAACCAAACTAATTCATCATTACATCACAACAAGTCACACAAAGAATAACCTCAAGGAAGGCTCAGAATAGAATCTCAAAATAGCTCTGGGTACTTGTAGTACATATGAGATTCCTTCTCCAAAGTACTCTATTGGAGGCCATCGTGCCTCCACAACACATGAACCAATGAGATGGTCAGTCCATGAAGAACCTAATCCTTTCAATCCTCGATCCTTACTAGTTTCTCCACAAATGTAGAATCGTTCCCTATATCCAACTCTCCCCAGTCAATGACATGGGAGTCATCATTTAGATATCGATGACGATAGGTGGCAAGGAAAATATCATGGATCATTTCCATCTACGAAGGAAATGCTAGATGATATTCCACCTCACTGAATCGACCCAACATTTCAAAAGGCCCGATGAACCTAGGAGAGATCTTGATACTATTTCCAAACCATCACATCCCACATCGGGGGAATCCATCAAGAACACATGGTCTTTAATATCAAACACTAAAGGACACCTCTTACGATAAACATATGACTTCTGCTAGTACTCGGCTTCCTTCTTCCACCGACACACAAGATGATCCTTCTTTTTTTTCTCTACACTGCCATTGGGAAAAAAAATATACCTTTCCAAACTCAGTCAAACACAGGGGTGAACTTCATGGACTCTCATATAGGGCTTCAAAATATTCCATGCCAATAATAGAGTGATATATATTATTTTAAGAAAACTCTAATAAAGGAAAATTTTCATAATGATGATACCCCAAAGACCAAAACACAATCTCGTAGCATATCTTCCAATGTATGGATTGTCCGATATGTCTGCCCATCTATCTGGGGGTGGAAGTTGGTGCTAATGCATAGCTGGGTGCCAAAAGCATGATGTAATCCCCTCAAGGATTGTGATGTAAACCATGCATCCCAATCCAAGTCAATGGTCCTCATAACTCCATGAAACTGCACCATCTCATCCACATATCTTCATCGTAAGACATCTTCCGCACTCAACTCCTTGATCGCTAGGAAGTGAGTTGATTTCGTCAGCCAGTCCACCACTACCGAGATAGAATCACAACCTTCATTAATCCTAGGTAGTTCTCATAAAAAATCCATCGAGATTTCATGACACATCCAATCGGGGATATATAAAGGCTACATCAAACCACTTGTGACAAGGTGTTCATCCTTCACCTGCTAACACACTAGGCAACTTTCCACAAACTATGCCACCAACCATTTCACCCCAGGCCACCAAAACTGTTCCCTAACGCCTCGGTACATCAGGAAATCTCTTGGTTTTACCGCTAGGGGTGAGTTATAGAAATAAAATAGAACCCCCTAGCACATCTTCTCTAGGTAAAACAACTTCCCGCATAATAGAATCTGATTCTGACCATCCTATGACCACCAATCCAGATCATTTCCCTTGTCCACCCGATCGCACATCACTTCACACTATGATTCTCCCCACTGAGAATCCTCCACCTACTGTAACAAAGAGGATTGCACATTCATCTGAATCAGATAACCTCTAACACCATCTTTAATAACCTGAGATTTTATAAGATATGTTATTTTTAATTTCTTTCATATCATCTATTGTATGATACACCAATATTATCTTGCGCTATACGAAACACCGTATTATCTTGCAGTATACGCTACACAATTCTTGGATCATGTTATACACAATTTCAAATTCGTTTGATAATAGTAATTCTACAGAACATTGAGTGTGTGTATATATATATATATTCAATGTATAAATGAAATATAGTTGTATTTTGTTATATGCAAAAAAAAAAGAGTCTTGCACAACACATAACCCTAACTTGGCTTTCATTACATGCAATCTCGACCTTCATCGGTACCGTGTGTAGTACGCAATACCGGGTTTCACTAAACAATGATATATGGTTATAATATTATTATAAACTAGACGTTATGAAATGTATTAACTACATCTTGAATTTTATAATATTATTATTCATCTTACACATTTTCTAGAACATGGTATGAGAACAAAATAAATTTTTTGGGTAAAATAAGTTATTTTCAAAAAATGTAGTTTTGCCGCCTTTTGATGGCGCACCCATTTTAAAATTAATTTTTGAGAAGATTATAAGTTAAATTTTTCAAAATAAACATATTCTTTTGAATCATGATATAAAAATTTACATTTGATAATGTTTTGATATTTTTTGATAACCTTTATATTTTAATGAATAGTAAAAACACGCTATATTTTAATTATAAACAACTTTTTTCATCGTAATAATTTATATAGTTAAATTATAATATTGAATGGTTTTAAAGTATAAATATAATATATTTTTACCATTTAATATAATTTATGTCACTAGCATTGACTTTACATTGAATTCGTAGGTCAAATCAATTCAATCTTTTGAAATGTTTTAAACAAAAAGATGTTTTCTTTCGACAATGGGATTAATTTTAATTTAATTTCTGAAACTTTTGTGTATTGAATTTGGAAAAATGGATTCCATATTTGTAATAAGTGGGTCCAAATTATGTTAATATGCTAATTTTTATTTTTGGGCATTATGAATAGTAACTACGGTAAAATTTATTTACCATAGTTTAAGGTAAATCAGGTAATTAAGGGTAAGTATAAGATTATAAAATTACCCTAATACCTGCCAAAATCCTATTGGATGACAGAAAGTCGACCCATATCACCTAAGGGTCGGATTGGAATCATTTAATGGACTTTTTTCCATGAAAATAACTTAATTATTATTAAAACCAAAGAAAGTGACAACAAGTCACACTCTTAAATCTTATAAGTATATTAATATTAATTTACTGATAAAATTCATGGAACATCGAACATGAATAGTCTCCAGAAATCTAATAAAATTATCTATATCGTATAAATTTATTTATAAATTTTAAGGATTAAATAATTATCCTTAAATATGACACAATAGTGATGCATAAATTGTTTATCTACTGAAAAATCAAGAATATAGTTTTTATTAAACTAATAGTGACCATAAAAGGCACAAAAACCTGACAAAAACTTATTGTTAATGTAAATATAAACCATAATCATCCAATGGTAGAATATTGGACCATTTGGAGCCTTATAAAAGCGATTATTACACTTATATTATTTTATTTTAAATGATGCCAAAGTGGTCACCTTCATAATTTAATAAATATAACAATTTAAATATTGTGATTTTAAGATGCTAAATTCAAGTAAAAGTATTATTGTGAAAGGTAATAGATTTATATTTATCATAGGATTTTATTTTTAATATTTATGCAAAAAATAAGTATAATAAATAATTATACAAAAATGTTGTAGTAATTATTTTATTAAGAGATAAACCAAATAAATGGTTTTAAAAATAATAAAATAAATATTATATGAACTATTTAATGTTCTCAGTTAATTTTATTGATATATATGAACTTTTTTGAATCTATTAAAGCTTTTATTTTGAACATATCATTTGTATATAATTTATTTATATTCAATTAAATGAATAGTGTCAAAATTGACACTATTGTTCTATTATAAAAATAACATATTATAAAATTGTTTAAAAATCACAAAAATATTTAAAAATTATAAATTTAAATTTATAAGGTCTATAATGTTATAAAGTAACCAATTATGGAAAATTCACAACAAATAAGTAATTATTTGTTATAATTTAAAATTTAGAATGTTATTGCCAGAAATAAAATTAAATTGATTAAATAAAGATAAATCAAGTTGATAATGTTTAAAATAATTTCCTCACATGTCTAAATTTTATTGGTTGATGAGATTAAGACCCTATCTCATCTAATATTCAAATATGAGTCATTTTTGGAGGTTTTTATGTGGGGTTAGATTTATTATAAATTAATATTTTTAAAATTTCCAAAGGTTCCCCTCTCCTCCCTTATAAAAGGGCACCCCCCTCTCATCTTTACAAAACATTGAGCTTTAATGCTCGGCCAAAACCTGACCATTTTACTTATACACTTCCCTAGAAACATCCTAGAGGTCTTGGTCTTCTTCAAAGACCAATCTTAGTTCCCTAATAGGTGGTTTCAAAAAGGCGTGTCGAAAGAAGAGGTAATATCTGTTACCGATTCTTTCAACTTTATTTCTTCTTCTACTTCTTCTTCTTTAGTTGTTTAATTATGAAGTAATAACATCAGTATCACTCATATAATGATATTTTATTATAATTTTGAAACAACCCTATTTCACCATCTATCAATCCTACGGAAAATGAAATCACTGTGTGTGCGTTCGTACGGAATACCGTCTCCACACCGTGGTGTAATCTAATTTCCACCATCACCTTACTTGGATGGCTATAATGTTGTAAATAATGATTATATATGATTATTGTAAAGTTATATTGATTCTGAAATAGTATACATACACTCCAATACAATTCCATGATCATGGGAATGATATCATCGCTCGTCCGTACGTACGGACTACCGTCTCCACGAACGTGATGACATTCATTTTCCATGATTAACCATTCAAGAATGATTATAAAGTATATATAACGAATAATATTGAAATATATGTCATAATAATGCTACTGGATTTATGTATATATATATGTCATCTATTTAATTTCATTCAATTCAATAAGGAAACGAAAACAACGTTCATGCGTACGTACGACCTACCGTCTCCATGAACGGTGTATTTCATTCTTTTTATCGATTTATAATATATATATATATGATGAATATATAATATATATAAATCATGATTTACATTCTGGAATTATGTAAATCTGGATATAAGTAATAATATCAAGAACGAAAAGTTGAAACATATACGATAAATGAAATGATTTTACCCAAACCGCTGCTTTTACATTGAATTTACAAAAGAACGGGTAATATAAAGTCATAAATGAAACATATATGATATCATAATAATGAATATGATTATTTAATGAGTCAATGACATTATTTAAATCATTATACAGGAGGTTCGTATATGCACGAAGCATATCAGACCTATGGTAAGGGATAATTTTGCAAATCTCATTTTTATTCGATATTGCTTATTCATAAGTTTTTACCAGGGTTATTTCTATCATCCATGTCCATGTTTTATAAAAGTTTTTTCATGTATTTTTAAAGTCCGTTTTACCCATTCTTGACATTTACTACATGGTATGTAAGTAATCTTTCTTTTGTTTACATTACGAGGTACATTTTGACTTTTCCGGCAAAATTGCGAGAAGAATGTTTTTTTAACTTATACGGCACGAACAGATTTTTTAAGGTTTTATAAAGCCTTATTTTCATGAAGCTTCCTCCAAAAGATTTCATGAATATTTTTAAAAAAATTATTTTCTTTTAAAATTGCATGATTTTTTGTGAAAAGAAATTGATTTTGAAGAATAAAGGATATTTTCCTCAAGATTTCATTTCAATTGTTTTATCAAAACCATTTTCTATCTAAGATGACATTTTTTCATATGTGTATGTTTCAAGTATAATTTCTCTATGATTTAAATAGTTTAAATTTTCTTATGATGAAATATCCATTTGTTTTATATGGATTATGTGATGATGGGATGATGTTTATGAAACCCATTTTATTCTTTGGGTTATGATGAATGTTTTTAGTTTATTTTGTGGCACAAGTAAGAATGATTTCAATATGAGATGGGTGGGACCTATATCTCCCTCCAATGCGTTGTGTAATGATTTCTATCTCATGAGATATACATGTCTAGAATGACAAGATAAACCAGTTCAGTAATATAGGATTGGAACGAGGAGTGAACTCGATTCAGAAAGGGACTTTGTCCACTAAGATGGTCTTGGTAGCAATTCATTGGCTACTATGGAAATCATATCATGTGCTTAATGGTTGCCACAATTACATGTTTTATTCTCTTGCTATTTTGTCATGATTGATGTTCCCTAATGATATATGCTTTACGTACTTCCAAGATTCATGTCTTTGCTCAAGATTTTGATGTTTAGATTTTATGTTCAAGTTTTTGCATTCAAATGTTTATGGATTGTTTTATGTTCTCTATGGTTACCCTTACTGGGAATTTAAGCTTACCCATTTTATCTTTTCTTTTCCCCAGGATATAAAAAATGGTTTTAGGTCAAAAAAGGGTAAGATCTTTATTGGGAGAAGTTGAAGATCTTTCACCATGATTAGAAGATTTTATTCTGAGTTTCCAAAGACACTAAACTATTATGATACTTATGTGTCTGTTTTTGTTATGTATTAAGTATTCCTCAAAAGTAATGTAATGTAAATGTATGTCAAGCTTTGGGTCTCTACAGTTGGTATCAGAGGAATGGTTTAGTCTACCTTTGGAAACTAGGATGCGAAAATTTTAGTGAGATCCCTAGAGATATTTCTATGGTATGCCTAGGGATGTCCCTAATGTTAAGTATACATATAGGTTATAGTCCTAGAATTGCGCTAACGATCTTAGAATTAAACCTAAGATGTTAGATGTCAAAGGTAATCCCCCTTGATTATGTTATTTTCCTTGTATGATTTTTTCCTCTTACAAAATTCTTTTTATGTTTCAGTCAATGGAGGGAACCAGAAGGAATTCGGTTAACATTGAATCCAATGGAAAAATTAGTGACTATGAGAAAAAAAATTGTGTAATGCCTAGAGAGAAAGATATTGTGATTATGCCAAATCAGTCATCGCGATATATGATTAACAATGTGTAATTTAGTGGTATGCCTAATTCATCAAATAA
This sequence comes from Viscum album, assembly GCA_963277665.1. NCBI lineage: Eukaryota > Viridiplantae > Streptophyta > Magnoliopsida > Santalales > Viscaceae > Viscum > Viscum album. The sequence continues at coordinate 670,517,202 of OY728119.1, read as the reverse complement.
GAGGAAGATGGACTTTTATGCATGTTCGCATGTTGAGGAGCATAAAGAAAGGAAGATTGAGATTTCTATAGAAGGGAAGAAGAACCATGAGGAATACCTCAGATGGAGGGACATATGTTATCTATGTGGAGAAAAGGGTCATAGAGTGACAGACTGTTATGGAGTTCAATGCCTTATTTGTGGAGAACATGGGCATTACCCAACTCAATGCCCTGACCTTAAAAGTTACTTCTAAATCAAGGAAGGAATTATTCTAGGACAATCATTGAAGAGCATGGATTGATGTGTTAATGTATTGGTATTCAATAATAATTTTGTTGAGGTACTTTTATGGTTTATTATAATATTTTTTTATTAGTTCATTGTGGTTTTCAATAATTTTATGGTTCCGATAACCATGAAAAGTGATTCAAATATTTTGGAAAGAAGAATATATGCACATAATGAAGGTATTAAAAGATAATATGATTTTTGATTGTATTCATGATCTCATGATTGATATAAGGACTAAGTGATATCATGGTTTGAGTATATAGAATTTTGAGGATTTTGGTATGTGGAAAGTGTTAACATTTAACTGCATTCAAATTTTCAGTAAGGTTCAATGGGTATTCATTCATCAAGAGAATAAATGATTAATGTATTCACATGTTTGTAATTTGACCAAAAATATATATCTTATGATATATGGGGGATAAATGATGGAATTCACGTGATTGTTATGTGAAATTTCAAGTAATCATTTTCTTTATACTATGAGCATGGATCGAAGTATTTTAGATAAGCCTAAAGATTGGAATAGATTATGATGGACATAAATTAGTATTGTTTAAGTATAGAACTATTTTCGATATTATTGATGGGATGTTATAGTAATGTAGTTTTAGAAAAAGGACAACCTGCAGGACTGGTGACAGACCATCGCATCGGACAAGGCTGTTGGAATCGAACCCACAATCGAAGTGCAACTGGCCTTTATCGCATACCACTGGCCTACAAGAAGTCCCTGGTTAGTATAAACTAGTTTTATTGTATTAAACGGTATGATATATGAAGTATAAGTTCATTTTTGGAACCATATATGATTAATCTAACCATATGATGGACTTATAACTTTTGCTAACCTTTTGTTTGAAATAGATGGAATGACCCATCATTTTATCACATGATCTTCCAACACATCACGGATAAAAAATTCAAGTTCATTTCTTTAAGGGATTAAGTGTAAATTGTTCAATTCATGAACAATAGTGAGATTGTACCAATATCATGTAGGTATTTCTTTTAATTCATCATCTATAGGGAAATGATCATGAAAACCAAAACATTTGTCCTAGTGACCATATATCCGATGAATCAGATGGTACCTTAGATAATTACAAATCTATGGCTTTGTGATTGTTGGCTTTTTCATAGCCATGTTCTCTACCACTCTCTATCAGAAAATGATGGTTAGTTTTCTCTTCCATATCCATATTTTCACCTATGTTCTCCTATGTTGAAACCCAGTGATTAGTTTATTTGGGTAACCATTAGGTTTCATACTTTTGTTTTTAAAGATATGTTTTGATATTCTTTTTTACGATGTGGGTTTCAATTAAAGAAACTTTCAAGTAAAAAACCATTTATAACCTCGATGAATTTCAAGGGAGAAAATCATTTTAATGGGGGTAGAATATAATAACCCGAGATTTTATAAGATATATTCCTTTTAATTTCTTTCATATCTTCTGTTGTACGATACACCATGATTATCTTGTTCTATATGCATCACTGTACTATCTTGCAGTATACGCAACACAATTCTTGGATCGTGTTATACACAATTTCAATTTCGTTTGATAATAGTCATTATACGCAACATTGAGTGTATATATATATATATTCAATGTATAAATGAAATATAGTTGGATTCTGTTATACTCAACAACAAATGATTCTTGCACAACACACAACCCTAACTTGGCTTTCATTACACGCAATCGCGACCTTCCTCGGTAGCGTGTGTAGTACGCAATATCGGGTTTCACTAAACAACGATATATGGTTATAATATTATTATAAACTAGCTGTTATGAATAGTGTTAACTACAAATTGAATTTTATAATATTATTATTCTTCATACACATTTTCTAGAACATGGTATGAGAACAAAATAAATTTTTTCGGGTAAAATAAGTATTTTTCAAAAAATGAAGTTTTCCCACCTTTTGATGGCGCACCCATTTTAAATATAATTTTTGAGAATTTTATAAGTAAAATTTTACAAAATAAACTTATTATTTTGAATCATTATATAAAAATTTACATTTGATAATGTTTTGATATTTTTTGATAACCTTCATATTTTAATGAATAGTAAAAACACGCTATATTTTAATTCAAAATAACTTTTTTCATCGTAATAATTTATATAGTTAAATTATAATATTGAATGGATTTAAAGTATAAATAGAATATATTTTTACCATTTAATATAATGTATGTCATTAGCATTGATTTTACATTGAATTCGTTGGTTAAATCAATTCAATATTTTGCAATGTTTTAAACAAAAACCCGTTTTCTTTCAACAACGGGATTAATTTTAATTTAATTTATTCAACTTTTTTGAATTGAATTTGGAAAAATGTACTCCATATTTTGATTCAGTGGGTCCAAATTATGTTAATAGGATACTTTTTTTTGGGCATTATGAATAGAATCTACGGTAGAATTTATTTAACATAGTTAAAGGTAAATCAGGTAATTAAGGGTAAATATAAGATTATAAAATTACCCTAACACCTGCCAAAATCCTATTGGATGACAGAAAGTCGACCCATATCACCTAAGAGTCGGATTAGAATCATTTAATGGACTTTTGTCCATGAAATTAACTTAATTATTATTAAAACCAAAGAAAGTGACAACATGTAACTCTCTTAAATCTTATAAGTATATTAATATTAATTTAGTCATAAAATTCATGAAACATTGAACATGAATAGTCTCCAGAAAACTAATAAAATTATCTACATCATATGAATTTATTTATAATTTTTAGGGATTAAATAATTATCATTAATTATGACTTAATGGTGATGCAGAAATTGTTTATCTAGTGAAAAATCAAGAATATAGTTTTTATTAAACTAATAGTGACCATAAAAGGCACAAAACCCTGACCAAAACTTATTTTTAATGTAAATATAAACCATAATAATCCAATGGTCTAATATATGACCATTTGGAGCCTTATAAAAGCGATTATGACACTTATATTATTTTATTTTAAATGATTCCAAAGTTGTCACCTTCATAATTTGATAAATATAACAATTTAAATATTGTGATTTTAAGATTATAAATTCGAGTAAAAGAATTATTGTGAAAGTTAATTGATTTATCTTCATGATAGGATTTCATTTTTAATTTTTATGCAACAAATAATTATATTAAATAATTATACAAAAATGTTGAGGTAATTATTGTTTTAAGAGATAAACCCAATAAATTGTTTCAAAAATAATAAAATAAATATTATATGAACTATTTAATGTTCTCCACTAATTTTATAGATACATATGACTTTTTAGGAATCTATTAAATCTTTTAATTTGAACATATCTTTTTTATATATTTTATTTATATTCAAATAAATGAATAGTGTCAAAATTGACACTATTGTTATTTTATAAAAATAACATATTATAAAATTGTTTAAAAATCACAAAAATATTTAAAAATTATAAATTTAAATTTACATGGTCTATAATGTTATAAAGTAACCAATTATGGAATATTCCCAACAAATAAGTAATTATTTATTATAATTTAAAATTTATAATTTTATTACCACAAATAAAATAAAATTGATTAAATAAGGATAAATCAAGTTGATAATGTTTAAAATAATTTCCCCACATGTCTAAATTTTATTGGATGATGAGATTACAACCCTATATCATCTAATATTCGAATATGAGTCATTTTTGGAGGTTTTTAAGTGGGGTTAGATTTATTATAAATTAATATTTTTAAGATTTCCAAATGTGCCCCTCTCCTCCCTTATAAAAGGGCACCTCCCCCTCTCATATTTACACAACTTTGAGCCTTAAAGCTCAGACAAACCCTGACCATTTAACTTCTACTCTTCTTGAGAAACATCTTAGAGGTTCTGGTCTTCTTCAAAGACCAATCTTAGTTCCCTAAGAGGAGGTTTCAAGAAGGCGTGTCAAAAGAAGCGGTAATAACTGTTACCGATTCTTTCACCATTATTTATTCTTATACATCTTCTTCTTTAGTTGCTTGATTATGAAGTAATAACATCAGTGTCAATCATATAATGATATGTTATTATAAGTTTGAAACAACCATGTTTCACCATCTATCCATCCTACGGAAAACGAAATCACCGCGCGTGCGTACGTACGGAATACCGTCTCCATGCCGTGGTGTAATCTATTTTCCACCATCACCTTACATGGATGAGTATAATGGTGTAAATAATGATTATATATGATTATTGTAAAGTGATATTTATTCTTAAATAGTATACATACACTCCAATACAATTCCACGATCATGGGAATGATATCATCGCTCGTGCGTAGGTAGGGACTACCATCTCCACGAATGCGATGAGATTCATTTTCCATGATTAACCATTCAAAAATGGTTATAAAGTATATATAACTAATAATAATGAAATAAATGGCATAATAATGCTACTGGATTTATTTATATATTTATATATCGTCTATTTAATTTCATTCAATTCAATAAGGAAACGAAAACAGCATTCATCCGTACGTACGGCCTACCGTCTCCATGAACGGTGTATTTCATTCCTTTTATCGATCTATAATATATATGTATATGATGAATATATAATATATAAAAATTGTTTTTTACATTCTGTAATTATGTAAATCCGGATATAATTAATAATATCAATAACGACAAGTCGAAACATATACGATAAATGAAATGATTTTACCCAAAACGCTGCTTTTACATGGAATTTACAAAAGAATGGGTAATATAATGTCATAAGTGAAACATATATGATATCATAACAATAAATATGATTATGTAATGAGTCAGTGACATTATTTAAATCATTATACATGAGGTTTTTATACGTACGAAGCATATCGGACCTCAGGTAAGGGATAATTTTTCAAATCTCATTTTTATCCAAGATTTCTTATTCATAAGTATTTACTGGGGTTATTTATATCATCCATTTCCATGTTTTATAAAAGTATTATCATGTATGTTTAAAGTCCCTTTTACCCATTCTTGACTTTTACTACATGGTATGTAAGGAATCTATCTTTTGTTTATGTTACGAGGTACTTTTTGACGTTTCCGGCAAAAGTACGAGAAGAATGTTTTTTTAACTTATACGACACGAACAGATTTTTTATGGTTTTATAAAGCCTTATTTTTATGAATCTTCCTCCAAAATATTTCATGGATATTTTCAACAAAATCCTTTTCTTTTAAAATTGTATGATGTTTTGTGAAAATAAATTGATTTTGAAAAAGAAAGGATATTTTCCTCAAGAATTCATTTCAAGTGTTTTATCAAAACCATTTTCTATCTAAGATGACATTATTTCATATGTTTATGTTTCAAGTATAATGTCTCCATGATTTGAATAGTTTTAATTTTCTTATGATGAAATATCCATTTGTTTTATATGGATTATGTGATGATGGGATGATGTTTATGAAACCCATTTTATTCTTTGGGTTATGATGAATGTTTTAAGTTTATTTTGTTGCACTTGTAAGAATGATTTCACTATGAGATGGGTGGGACCTATATCTCCCTCCAATGCATTAGATAAATATTTATATCTCATGAGATAGCCATGGATAAAATGGAAAGTTAAACAGGTTCAGTAATACCGGACTGGAACGAGGAGTGAAGTCGATTCAGAAAGGGATTTTGTCCACTAAGATGGTCTTGGAAGCAATGACTTGGCTACTATGGAAATCATATCATGTGCTTAATGGTTTCCACAATTACATGTTTTATTCTCTTGCTATTTTATCATTATTGATGTTCCCTTATGATATATGCCTTACATACTTCCAAGATTCATGTATTTTCTCAATATTTTGATGTTTAGATTTTATGTTCAAGTTTTTGCATTCAAATGTTATGGATTGTTTTATGTTCTCTATGTTTATCCTTACTAGGAATTTGAGCTCACCCCTTTTATGTTTTCTTTTCCCCATGATATAAATAATGGTTATGGTAATAAAAAAGGGGAAGATATTAATTGGGAGATGTTGAAGATCTTTCACCATGATTAGAAGATTTTATTCTGAGTTTCCAAAGACACTAAACTATTACGGTCCTTGTGTGTCTGTTTTTGTTATGTATTAAGTTTTCCATAAAAGTAATGTATTGTCCATTTATGTCAAGCTTTGGGTCTCTACACTATCTACCCTTGCATCTAGGTGTAAGGAATCCATCTCCTCTATGACCTTCAAAGCATCCACAGATTCTCTTAAAACACCCCTCTGTGAATTCCTACTAAAGGCATCAGCAACGACGTTCCCCTTACCATTAGTGTAATATATCTTGTTGTCGTGTTCTTGAGGAAAATCCAACCACCTTTTCTTTCATATATTCACGCCCTTCTGGGTAAATATATTCCTCAAAATTTTGATATCTATGAAGTCTAAAAAGTTTTCCCCAATGAGGTAATACTGCAAAAAATTCAACACGAAAAATAATGTCGTAAGTTCTAGGTCATGGGTGGCACATTTACACTCATGAGGACGTGACTACCTAGACCCATAAGAGATCACTCCATGCTACTGCATCTGAAAACACCCCAATATAGGACCATGAGAATCATAAAACAACTCAAATAACGCCCCTGCCTCTATCACCCCAAGCACTGGAGCACTAACCAAATTTTTTTTAGATAGCTCAATGCTGCTTGACACTTCTCAATCCACACGAACTCCTGGTTCTTTTTGGATAAATCTGTCAAAGTAGATGCAACTCGAGAAACGTTGGGTACGATCCTTTGGCAATAGCATGCCCGACCCAGGAATCTACAAACCTCCATCACATTCTTGGATGCTCCCCAAGAAGAAACCACATAAAATTTTGACAGATCCACCGGTACCCCTTGCTGAGACACCACAGGTTTATAAAAGTGCACCTCTCTTGTAAAAAACATTCACATGGACAATATCCATAGCACTGGTGGGGTTGAAGGATCTCTAAGACCTTCATATGGTGCTCAGTATGTTACTCCTATGATATTGAGTGGATCAGGACGTCATCGATGAAAATAATGGTGAACTAGTCTAGAAACCAAATGAAAATAGAGTTCATGATCCCCATGAACACAGAAGGTGCGTTTATAACCGTGAATGACATGACTACAAACTAGAAGTGCCCATACCGACACCTGAAAAGTAGTGTTCGGGATTTTACAATCTTTCACCCTTAACTGTTGATACCCAAACCACATGTTGATATTAGAAAACCAACCTTCTCCCCTCAGTTTGTAAAAGAGGTCTTTATCCTCGGGAGAGGGTAACCATTCTTGGCTATTACCTGATTTAGTCTCTGATAAAATATTCACATCCTAAAACCAATATATACCTTAATTGTGAACAATACAAGAGCACCCCATGGTAACACACTAGGTTGGAAAAAAACATTATTCATCAAATTTTCAATCAGAATCTGCAACTCCCACAATATATAAGGCTTTATCTGATATGTATCCATCAAAATCGGATAGGCACTAGGTTGTAGGACTATCCCAAAATCAACTTCACATCGAGGGGGTTGATTCAAAAACTTGGTGGGAAAGAACATTAAGAAACTCTCTAGAAAGTGTTTGATTAGCCATCATCTCAGCATCCACTAATTCTACTAACATCTCGGCCAACTTAAAATGAAGAGGTTCCACATGCCAAATACCCACCTGAAAAATCCATTCACCGACAAACTCCACACGTCATCCATTTTCGATGGATAAAATGACACTAATCATGAAGCAGTTGATAATAGTGTGCACATAAAATATCCATTCAATTCCTATGATGACATTGTATGGAAGCATTTGTAGGAGAATAAGATCCCTACTAGAATAAAGCGGCCCCAACATCTGACTTCATACTTGACAAACCTTAAACAGGCTGGTATGACCCCAACTTGCATACTCAGTACTAGGGGCATAGGGATTTTCTTTTCATCTAGGCCCAAGGAATGGGCAAGGACAAGTGTAACAAAGGAGTGAAAATATTCTGAATCAAACAAGGCATATGCAAGAGTACTATACAAGCTGATTGTACCATGAAAGACCTATGGCCCTGCTAGAACTGAGACCTATACAGTGTAAAACATCCCACACGAAGCTCCTCTGCCCCCATCTATCGGCTGCCACCCCGAACACTCCCTGGTTGATGTCCCTGAGGAGAACCTCCAGGTCCACCTCCATCGATACCATCCACCCTTGGTGGATTGGGAGCTCACAGTCCATTCTACTATTGAAAACGTTTGGCTGAATACTGGTTATGGTGAGGTGGGAACTGAACCTGAACACCCTCAATCTACTGATCTTGAACTAGGAAATGACATCAGATGTTCCCAAAACCACCAATAGTAAAGAACCTCAATATGGGGCCCATGGTGAAAGGGTGAGGATTATGATATCAATACTAGAACTGCTGGGGCCTTTTCCACGCTAGTCGAAATCAGGATGTCCCTGATGCTGGAGGAATGATGCTGATGTCCTTCCCCTTTGAAAAAGATGATTTTTTCCACTCTCACAACACACCTCCTATCTTCTTTCATCATCTCTACCACCTCAACCGTATTCTTAACCTCCATCTATTTCTGTAGAGTGAATGGAGTAACATCATACTAAAGGGAAGGTTGGGGTGCCTCCTATAATCATCATTCCCATTAATCCTTGTTCAGGAAGAGGTATGTGGTTAAATGAAGGAGATCCTTGAACATGATCCCCAAATAACTTACTGAAATAATCCCTTATTCTAGGAAGATCTTATCTTGACTCTTTTCAGCCTTTTTCGTAGATGAAATGAATTCTGCCCAGAACACCTTCTTGAAGTGAGTCAAAAAAACCATAGTCTCCATCATCTCTCCAAGGTAGAGCTTCCACCACTGGCATGCTTCCCCCACATTTCAATGTCTTCCAATAGAACCCAGTACACTCTCGGAGCATGGAACAATGTAAAGTTGGCCTTCAGCTCCTCAATCCAACCCTATGTCCCTATGTTGGAAGCATTTCCCTCGTACATCCCGAGGGTCTGCCGCTGGAAAGAATGGAGAGTATTCTGCAACTTTTCATCATCTTCCTCTCGTTTAATCCTCCATTGATCGACCAATTCATCCTCCTAGGCCTCGATCAACCACACTACTCATGGACGTCGTCCAGGTGCCACAACATCATGGTAAAAAAGGAATCCCTAATCCTGAGAATTGTAGATGATTCCATTTAAATTATGCTTAAATGTTTTATTTATTTTAAATTCCCAAAACTCCCAAGACACACTAAAACAAATGTCCTTATGATTAATGTACCTTTCCAAGGGTCTCTACCCTATAATCAGTGTTTCCTCACATAGTCATTTGGTAGGCCCAATGTCCTTACATTGAATCACAAGGGGGGGGGGATTCCATGTTCTAGCTAGTCTTCCCTAGCCTATTTCACCCACAAATATTCCATAACACAATTTACATACCATCCCATGAAACCATATCCCTGACTAACCCTAGACTCTATCCTATCTATGAATCATTTGTTTATGATACCATTATTTCACGACCAGCCTTCACCAAGAAGAGGGAAGGGAAAAAAATTCCATAAACATCATTTTTGAAGTTGAAGGAGAGATAATGACCCCCCTGAGTCCCCCCATCAATATGCCCTAGATTGGATACTTAAAAAAGGGTATATAATCTCACCTAATATGGAAGGAATTACCTTTTTTAAAAAAATATTGGGAGATAAGATAGTAAATGAATATCAAATAGAAATCCATAAAGTAAAATTAGAGACAACAACCCACTCTAATAAGCATGTTCGAAATGTAGTGATAAAAAGTACAAGAAAACTATAAATGTTTGTAAAAACATAAAAGAAAAGTAACATCAGAAACTTTCCTGATGTCTGAGCTAGTAAGGATTGAAATGGTCCCCAATGTCCTCCAGGAAACCTAATAGAAATTTTATATACGTAGAGTGAGTATATAGGTATACGCAGTAGGAAAACCTAATGAGAAAAGAAGTCACCAAAACACCTTGCAAGGACACTATACTCCCAACCTCACCAAGTAATACTTCTCAAATAATGCACGTTTTATGATGTAATAGTTATAACACATAAAATATTTTTTTACCCCTCACCACTTTCCCACTAGTTATTTAGGACATCTTATGGATCAGGCCACCACCAAAATACCCAATACAGTCCCACTAATTCTTGAAAAAACAACCATATGGGCCATCCCAACCTTACATCGCACCCGCAGACACCTGTGCTACTAAAACCACACATAACCATGCCCGCAGACACCTAGACCACAATAACCACTACCACTCCCAATGACACCTAGTCTAGATCAATCACTTCCACACTCGAAGACAACTGGGTCTTATCCCGATGAAACATAGGAAACAAACCAACCCCCAAAATCCTAGGAAAACCAGCACAACACACCATGCCCAAAGGGTCTGGGGAAATAATGAACTTCAAGCTATCATGGTCTTCCCTAAGGATATTAGTCTACCTATACGAGGGAATATAAATGAGATAATAACAAACCACTCATAAGAATTTCGGAACTAATCAGTATACATATATGTAATAAAATGATCAACCCAACCTAAGGGTTCTGAAATAGACAACCATTCTATAAATAACAATTATCATTGTTATCCCTACATGCACAAATATACAACATCCACAACCAAAGCACAACCCATTTCTGAAAAAAAATTCCCCATTGTACTCATTCTCAATATCATGATTATGTGCTTACAATTAAATATTCCTTCACTAATTGACAACTAATAGGCATAACCACAAGACAAAACACCAACTGAAGGAAAAATTTCCAAAATTACATTTAAGCATTCAAACCCAACTCTCTTGTAAATTCACAAAAAAATGGATCGGTGAGATCCCTCAAAGTACTAGAACCAAAACAAGCCCCAACATACCAACTCCACACAGCCTTAGAATCACATGGCAATAACATCTAAACTAGAACATTCCATCAGATTTTAAGTCATCCCACAAACATTTAAATAGTAAATCCATGCTTATAAGAAGAAAAGAGCAAGTTATTTTTCAAATTTATCCATACCATTCATCAAGTTCTTTATTTCTATTAGGTTAATTGGGATGAATACACAAGGTCTATAATTCACCGTGAATCAATTCAATTAACCACACATACATGATTAACCTGTTTCGAGGATATATTAATTCAATCACAAGGTTGTCTAGAAAAAACAGAGCTCCATTAATGTGCAAGAAGGGACCACAAACGACCATTATTTTCAGTGGGCATGAGTCTTTACGATTCATAACATAAAATGAAGGTAATGAACAACAACATCAACATAATCATTCCCACACCTCCATTGTTTTTGTTTTTTATAATTATCTTTGTTAAAGTTTGTTTCATCTACATCATGACGGAACATCATCATACCCACCCCACATGATTCCCAATAAAGAGAGATGAAGAAATAACCCCAACTTAGATGATCAAGGATCAAATTTTTCTCAATGAACCAATATCTAGGGACACATGACTTGCAGAGGAAGGAGTCTAAGGACTCCATGGCTAAGCGGGAACGACTTATAGAATGGGTACATGATTCATCTTTGGAAGATGGAATCCAAGTGCACTATGGAAAAGAAGGATACAAATGAAGAGGAAGATCCCAGTTTAATAAAATTCATGATCCTAGAGTTATGGGATGTACAATATCGAAATGGGTTAAAGCAGATAATGGTTTTATCAAGAGGATGGGAGGTTTCAAATGTTAGAAACTATTGAAATTTAATTATTATCCTCTAAGATTGTGGAGATAATGGTTTGAGTTAATATGTTTCCTTTAAAAAGAGTAAAATAACACGTAACATGGGATAAATAGGAAACACATGAAATGGTGTTACACCGAGGAAAAGACCACACTTTTTGGTAATTGTGGCATTCCCCTCTATTAGGGAATTTAATATATCATTTATGTCCATAAAACATATTTACACCACATGAAACGTGTATGAAGACATAAAGGATGCGTTACAGGACAACTGGGGAAAGAACCCTGACACCCCATGGTTGTACCATTTGGTTGTCGAACTGATCAGTGAAGCTAATCAGTGATACCAATAGGTTAAAACACAATGACACCCGGCCACCAACACTGACACCCTTCTGGCTCCCCAATAGTGTCTGGGAAACCCCAAATCCAGAATCTGACAATGTAATGGACCAGGAATATCTGAGACATTATAGTACTATTTTCCAATAACATTATATCTATATAATAAATTATTTATACACATTTTTATTAATAAAAATGATTATTCTTCAATGTTAAAACATATAAGTTAGTTACATGTGAAGGATCTCGTATTTACATCCTAAAAATAGATACATATAACACATTATGAACACGAGATATAATTAGTGGAAGTACAATGTGATATGCTATAATCCATAATCAATGAAGAATATAAATGGGCCAATGTACCTAGAGAACAGAGAATTTGATTTGGTCCCCTTGAACCTTTTTTTTTGTAAATTATTACAAAATATTACTATTAATTTCTTCTATATCCCATCATAATTTTCCATCCACAAGATATGTGTAGGATAATGTTTATATTGAATATATGTCGCACTGAATTGTATTATCAGTTCCTCTATATGATAAAAACTAGGTGGTATAAGAAATTAATCATGATTGATGTTCTATTCCTGGAAAACATTGTCTTGTTGGACACATACAATATAGGATGTTAGGTTTTGGGGGCTCAGAAGACATTGATACACATTCTCATGGTGTTTTACATTGGAAATATATAGGATCAAATGTTATGAAGAGAGACACATTAATAGGAAATCTGCATTTCAATAGGACATTTTATTTTCCAAACAAAATATTTGTTTTTTACATTATATTTTAATATTATAATTAATGGATATCATGACTCAAATAATTATTATGTACTAACCAAAAAATTGATGACTTATGCTCTCTGTGATGTAGGATATATTGTATTTGTCATGTATGATATTGAGTTAATGGATAATGAATGAAATGATTTACCCCATTAATCTCTTGATGAATGTAAATATATGAGGCCCTATCATGGTAATGAAACCACCAAAATAAATCTATGAGAAAGCTGATCAATGAGAGTTACCATATCTAGAATCAATGGAATGTGAGAAATAAAGAATATATGTTGATGAAAATATGATGAAGATTATTTTTTAGACTTAATAATAAAAATATTATATTACAGGGTAATTTTTTATAAGTGGTTGGAAATCACTTTTATTATAACATCATTATGTAAGAATGAATTGGTGAGTATCTAGATGATAACCCTATTAATTATGTAGTTACAAATAATGAATATGATAATGATGGCTATAGTGTTTCATAGTAAGTAATTATTAAATTTTAGATTAAATATAGTATATAAATAAACAAGGTAGAATAAATCATATTTATAGTAGTTTGTTTGATTTTCATAATCACATGTTATTTGAAATAATTAGATTGTTAAATAATAACAATAAATTTTTTTCTTGTCTGTTGAATATAATATTAATTAAATTTATCAATGATTAATGAGGTCTAATTTATTTAATAAAAAAATAGACATTGTTAAAGGATCTATAAATAAGGATTAGGGAGACAAGACTAAGTATAATGGACCGATTGTAATTGGTATAAATGATATTTATTGTATTCCATATTTACTATGCATGTTAGTATTTTTAAAATAATATTTTATTATTATAATTGTTATAAATGGGGTCAATTAAAGAGTTATGGAATTGATAATGGAATTGTGTGTGCTTTTCCAACCATAGACATGCCAAAAATAAATGTGTAAATATAAACCTTTCCTAAAGAGAAATTTTTGTGAAAAAAATATAGAGTGAGAATGTATCAATCCATAGTTATATATATTAAAATAACAAGAGTGTTACCCAAACCTCCTCTCCCAGTCTAGTAATAAATCATCAATATTTATTCCAGTCTAAAGAAGAATTCGATTGTCATCAACCAGGAACTACAGAAGCAATCAAGATTGGGCATGCTAGAATCCAACTATTTTAGGACATCATTTAGATATTATAGTTCACATGTTCATCACAACTAGAGAGATTATTCAGTTGAATATTATATAGAACAAATAGTTTAATAATATTCATTACATGATATCATCAATGAAGGTTGAGTTACTTATTGAGGTAATTCTATATATTCTTACAAATTACATATGAAGACCCTTCAATTATGGTTATATAATATTACTCCAGTCATATATAGTACTATTTTTTTACATAACTGTTTAATAATTTTAATCAATGATAACATGTTATTTATTTTTAAATATTGATTTGTCACTACATGAAATGACACTTTCAATAAAAATAGAACAAACATGTGGTATCAAAGCGACACATGCTTAAGTATTTATTATTTATTATTCATTGAATGGTTTAATTTTTTTTTAAATTATTACCTAAAATGGATTCATTTTAATATATTACATTATCATATCATCCATTTCATTATTCTCAATATCATAACCTGTAATTGGATAAGAAAAAAAGAGTAAACTTAAGAGAAGCATTGTTTGGGGGAGACAAATGTTTTTTATAGAAAAATTTATAGTACATTTTGTGTCTCTAAAAAATAAATTATATGTAATATGTTATATTATATGAATATATTTTTAACATGGATAATATAAAAAATCAGATTGAGGATACAAATTGATCAGATCATCTTTAGATACAGATAAAAATTCAATGTGAATGCAGAACAACGCATTATGTACCCAAAATACATGAAACAGAGTCCCCATTATTTCACTGATGAGTACAAATGGTTTTGTATGTGTATCATGTATATGATAAATGAACTAGTGACTTACATGTGATGTAAATTTTTTTCCCAATCCTAGTATATTTTACCACATGGAGTGTACCTTATGGTTTCCAATGGGGAGGTAACATTCACAATACCAAGCCCGTTTTGTGAACCCGAGGAGAAGAAAAGTACATGACATGTACATTTGAACATGCAATGTAGTCTGCTGTGCAAATTTTTCTAAAATATTTTAATAAATATGAATTAAAAATATATTCAAACCTATTGAATATGTGTTTTGTGTGTTATTTATTCGATATTATAAAATACATCATAGGATAAGTAGTTTTATATGTTATATTTTTTGAGGATTAGATGAGGTACCCTCTATGTATACAACTATAAAACATTAATTTAAAATGATTTCCTAATATTATAGATGGCGGTGATGGTAGGAAGGAATTTAGATAAATGGATAAAATTTAATTAATTCATGATACATTATATTAACTAATAGAAGTGTATATTAAATTGAAAACTAGATAGAATGTTTACGTATATTTCATCATATGTGGATGATAATGAAATTAGATCATCCTTAATATTTTATTGGATCTTTTATGTTCTCATCATGAAATTATTATTGATGACCATCAATTCCACACCCCCTTCATTATGTATAGGACTACATGCATGTTGTATCATTTTTGTAAAACCCCATTATCCAATGAATTGGATCCCCACACATGTGTTTGAGTAAACAATTGGGTTTTGATGGATCTCATAACCATGAGGACGAAATCAATATTTGGGATTTTAGCGAATCAAATTAAGGTGATACATAAAATCTACGGTAGAGTACTATATCACGATCTTTTTTTGGGTTCAGGTTGTATTATATATAAGGGTAGGGGGTCAGTATTTCATAATTTAGTATAATAAAATGGTAGAAAATATCAGGATCATGTAGCTTATTCTTTCCAGTTTCAATGATAATTATTCATTTTTTTGAAAGTAACGTGATCCCCTAAAAAATAATTTATAATCCTGAAATTTAGAATAAAATATCACCCGATTATGCTAAATGTTTAATAAAAATCTTTAATAACTTATGTAAAATCCAAATAATATTAATAATCTATGAGAAAAGATAAAATTTTATTTAAGGAACTAAATAAAAATCCCTAAAATTAAAAATCTAAGTCAACATATCCCTCCAATTCTTATGTTATAATAGACATCATATTTCAAAGTGTTGGCCTTCAAAAGGTTTGGTGTCTTAAATTATCATGGAAAAGATAGTTTAATGTGTTAGTTTGACATAAAAATTCACATAATGGGTTGATATCCAAATAATGGAATGGTCCAATTGATGGGAAATGGATCAGAAAATATTTAAACAATATTTTAGTATTTAGAAGTCCACTCTAATGATAAATGAACCATGAGTTATGGTGGTTCGAAATTCTTTCCTACAAAAATATTTTTATTAACATGTTGCTCTATTGTTGGGGTTATGAAAATGAGATTATGGATCCCTTCCACCATAATATCAATGTGAATATATATACAAAAAATGATGGATATGGATATTGTGTTGCTTAAAATAGTGGAATATTAATTATTAATTAATTAAAAACAAATTGATTAATATTTTTTGTAAAATTTTTTTACTAATAATATTACTTTAATTTTTAGAAATAGAAAATTAAACGGCTTAAAAAATATAAATGTGATCCATAAATGAGATGTAAAACCATATCACAATCATGAATTTGAAAGAAATATAATTTCTCTTATACAAAATATTATGTCATCAATAGAAATTATATGTTCTAGATGATCCAATTGTAGAGTTCATTTTAAAAGAGGCTAGTTAAGAAAGAGAATTTATCAATTTGAAGTATGTGGATGATGATATATATTTACAATTCTTAACTTCATCCTCCATGTAAAATGAAAATATAACGATATATAATGGTATGGATGCACATATCATCACATATCAAAATAAACATTTCTATCACGAAAAGGTTATATTAAAGTGATTTAAGATCTCCAATGAATATTTGACTTGAAATCATTGAAATTAAGATATATCTATGGAACATGTATTCTTTATGATTGGATTAACTAATAACCCCAAAATATTTTTTTAAGATCCCAGATGAGCTGCACAATGATCCCATTTTTTCCTCATTACTCAAGAAACATCTCCAATATTAATGTGAATAACAATATGAGAAATAATGAAAAAAAACTATTACCCGTATTCTTTATTATACATGTTGAAACATACCAGGGGCATGAAAACCCACTATAATTATGGTAAATAAGAGGGGTAATAATAACGAAAATAGGGTAATGAAAAATATATTCCCATGGATCTATATCATTGTCCGTCCAAGATGAAGAAGACACAATTTAAAGGGATGTAACCAGTTGTTATATCCTTTCCATGTGTAAAGAAGGTCGACTATGGGAGGAATTTCACCCAATTAAAAAAATAAAGGGGATTATTTTGGTGATTTAATTATTGAGTGTAATAAATCCATATCTATATGTTGGGAATTATAGTCAGCATGTAGTTCTCCCATTTTTATAAAAATATGGGAACCAAATAAATTTCAGAATATTTCTAGTGATGAGGTAGATATATGGGCTAAAAATTGGGTGAGGATGGATTATCTTACAATTGGAAACATCCATATCACATTTTGAACATGATTAATTTTGGTATTAATGATTTTTTTATATTTATAATTTTAACAAATACATTATTTTTGTTTACTTCGTATATATGGATTTATTTTTTATGTTTTTTAAATAAGGGCTATCATATTTTATAAATATTGAATAATTTATTGTACATGAAAACAAAATATAGATCATTTATTATTAAATTAAAATAATTGAAAATTATTATCCGTTAAAAAAACCATAAAAAATAATTATACGAAGCCCTATTATAGAACCACAATCATATTCAGGTAAATGACGAGGTTTTTTAAAATCTATTTCATGATGTTTAATTATATGATTATTACCTAAAATTTTTTAATGATGTTATGATTGATTACAATTAATGATGTCCAAACCACCAATAAGTGGTCAAAGTTAATAGGGGAAGGCCATATACAATATTTTCACAATAATTTGTGTTGATCATTTCTAATATAATCTTGAGGTGTATTCTCCTAAATCATTACATTTACTAATGAATTCTGTAGTTATAGTTACATCTTCTTTATTAGGTATATATATGAATCCTTATATATGTTTAAATAGTTTTAGAAAAAGTTTAAGAATCGTTAATGTAATAATATAATAAAAACAGTATCCAGATCAAGGTAGATTATATTGTATAAATCACATTATCGACATTATACAAGGGAATGGGATTTTATCAAAACTAAATCAACTATTTTTACGATTCGTCATGTTGATTGTACAATAACTATCTCACATGAATCATCTAGTGGGAAGCTCAATAGATTGATAGGTGTGTTGGATATTATCATCTGGTCCTACACCCTCATGTCAGTGAGATATGGGGGAGTTATCTTCTATGATGTTTCATTAGCACAATACTATTTTTGGTAGCGTTAGAGCATTATCTTAGATAGGTATCAATAGTACACTGTTTGAAATTGGGGGATGACACTTCAGGAAAGATCCTTTCATAATCTATGTTCTTCTAGAATTTGGGACTATTTAAGAGACTTGGATCATTTTTTCAGGTTATTTTTCATTTGGGTCCTTTAATGGGTTTTCCCTTTCCTTTGTTTAAACTTGTACGTTTATATTTTTTAGTTTTACAATGGGATTTCAACTGACAAACTTTTAAAAAAAACAATACTCAATTTATTGTAAAACTGTAGTGGAATGGTGTTTGTGAAATATTGTAAAAAATCCTATTGGACATGGTGTGGTAGATGATGAGTCATGAAATCCTTTAATTCCCCATTTTGGGATATTCATTATAGGCATCATTTTTCTTACTAAACCATGTGACAACTAATATGGAGAACAAAATTAACATTTTGTTGTGGAGTGGAAATAAACACATTAATCTCATGACCGTACATGGGGTTGTGATGATTTTTTTATCGCTTTCTAATGAATTCAACTAGTACACCAATGCATTAGTTTTATCTTCAAAGGGTATCATAATTAAATGATGGGATATGATATATTAAAAAATTGAGATATGAAATTATCCAACACAATAAATTAAATATATCAAGATAGGGAGAATATCTTCAAGGACGAAAGTGGGTGAAATATTATGTTTGATTAAGGTAATACTCATGACATGGAACAGTTGTTGTAGTAACCAATTCTTTAGGTCCCCATGGAAGATGTTTTTCGAAATACACATGTACAACATAAAAGTGCTAGAGTGATTAGATTTTATGGTCAATAAATATAGTGGCACATTATTGGTTTAAAATGACAATCATTACAACTACATGGAGTTATTATAGATTTTTTAAGAATCAAAATGGAAATAATCCATGGATTTTTGAGATTGATTCAATGTATGAAAAACATTATTGGGTTTTTATTGATACTCTCATTGATGTAAAATTCATTTGGTGGAAATATATATTTAATAGGAACTATACATAGAAGCTAAAGTATATACATATAAAGCATGGATTCTGTCTAAATGGTTTATAAATTGTCATCGAATTGGATATTAAAAACATTATCTACAATTTCCATGTAAAATCCCAATATAATTTTATATTCAAAAGTTTCATACCATGACTATGAAATTTTGTCAATGAATTTCAAAACATCTTTCCTCAATGGGATCATTCAAGAAGATCTATATATGATATAAGTAGAATGGTTTTTGACTCATGGAAGTGGAAATTGCCATACAAGTTACTGAAATCCATTTTTGGATTATATTAATAATCCGGGTCATGAAACATTTGGTTTGATGATTCCATAATGTTTTTTGGTTATATAAATAATGAATGTGACATATGTGAGTAGAAATATTTTACTTGGAGTAAAATTATTTCACATTTGAATATGTTGATGAGATATTAATTATTATAAATGGTATACCATCAATACCATAAGGGAAGGCATGGTTCAAAATGTGATTCTCAATTATGTACGAGGGAATAATCCTATATTCTAATAATCAAGTTCTAGTATGATTAATTACAGAGGCTACATATTATAAATATAGGAACATAAATTGACTAGATTATAAATTGTTTTGGTATATAAAAATCAAGAGGGGATTGGTTCCAATGTCACATGGTATACATAATTCCATAAAAATGACACCTTAGAGACAATATGAATTAAGTATAAGATGTTATATCCCGTCCTATTCTGTGATATGATATATCATGTATTCGATTTTATGTATGAGGACTGATTTGTCAAATTATTTCATCATGGTTGGAATATTTAAAGATTATCTTGATGATAAAAATTTGACAATAATTAAAAGAGTTATTAAGTATCTTTGGTGAACTATAGATATGTTCAAAAGTGTTTATAGGGGATGTAGATTTAACCATCTTGGGTTATATAGGGAAAATATTTTAGACATACCAGAAGGATTAAATGTCACTTTCTAGATATATCCTTTATATCAATAGAGGAGCTGTGAGCTAGAACATTACAATGTAGCTAGTTGTTTCCATGTCGATTACAGTGACTGTGTATATTGTGGTTTTATTTGTAAACACGAATGACATTTTGATTAAAAACATTTCTCAATAGCACGATATTGTACTTAATAATAAATAATTGATCACAGATTTCTATTATTACAATGTAGAGTCGTATCTCTCCGAATACATTAGGAAATACCAAAGGATAAAAAATATAGTTAAAAATATTCATACCATGATGGATTTTAATTAATTAATTAATGGTGCAATGGTAATAGTATCCATGGTGGAAATAATAGATGAACCTGGAATAAATAATAGTCCATTTACCAAGGGTGAGTGTCATATAATAGCTAGTAGACCATATATTTTTGTTAGTCGGCCCTATTGAATGTTGGATTCTATTGTATTTGGTTCCCTAGAACCATATTTATCATTACATTATTAAATGTTTCAATTGTTAAATAATTATTCACATCACATCATAATTGTTAATGTGAAAGATATTTTTATTTTATAATGTCATTAGATTATATATCGTATTAATCAATTATAGACGTTCCACACTATCGTGTGAACTAGTAGGTTACAAATTTATTTTCTTCAATCATGTTATATTGACAAATTATATATTTTCATATGAAATAGAAAATAAATGATTTTATGTATAAGACACTCCTAAGACATTGTGACACCTTTTCATGGTGTACTAACCATGGTATCTATACGATATGATCTTTTGAGAATATAACTATAAACAAAAAATAAAAAATTCCATGAGAAATTGGTTGTTACTACAAAAAGAAGTGTGTATTCATCCTTAAACATTATGATTATCCTTAACATATATCATGACTTTCTAAAACTAATGTTTAGATAAAATGATTAATGACATATATTCATGATGACGTATGATATGATTAGTTCATCACATTTGATATTGAAATAATGGATAATGGGAGAAAAAATTTATACATTTTCTATCTTGATGAAATTTAATATTTCATCCAATTTTAAGGGAATAAAACTGCCTATATAAATCGATGTCCACCTTGTTGTATAGGAATTTATATTGATTCAATTTAAATTAAAGATTCATTGGGTATATAGGTTTATGAAATGAATATTCATCCATATTTCTTTGAGAGATATGATAAAAGAATAATATAACCTAATATGAATTCATTGGATGATGTAAATCATTGAGATTTTATCTTTTTTTATGGGTTCAATTCTTTGTTTTTACTCATTAAACAAATATTTCAGGTGGTTTGGGCTAATTACAATGCGAAATAGGACTAGAGGATCACACACTAAGTGAATACTTAATATTTGTTCAATTATAGAGTTTAATTAAACATGTTAGAATAAATATTATTTTTTTTTGAGTTACATTCATCACTGAAATCACTTGTTATTCAAAAAAAAACAATCTACATAAATAACAATAATAAAATTTTGATTGCATGTTTTTGAATTATAATTTTTATTATATTTGTCGATGAATAATTTATTGATATTAATTTATAAAATTAACTATAATTAATCAAGGATTGGTAAATTTGGATGAGGTAATGAAGACTATAACAAATGGTTTAATTAGAAATGGTATAAATGCAATTTAATTATATTTGTTACTCAATGTACATGTCAATAATTTAATAAAAATATTAATATTAATAATAATAATATTATTATTATTGGCCATGGGTCTAAGTAAGTATTATGGAATTGGGAATGAACTTTTGTGTAATTTTCCAAACCTAAAAATATAAAAATAAATATCTAACTATATATTCATCTTATAACTCAATCGATGTGCACAATAGTTAGAGTGGGGTTATCCCCATCCCTAAAGAGTGACCATGAGATCCCTATGGCTATCCACCCCCCCCCCCCCATCAAGACAATAATAGATCATCAATATTTCTTCCAATCTCTAAGACAATACAACTGTGAACATCTAGGAATAATAAAATCAATTAAAATTGGCCATTCTAGCACCCTATACGACTACAATAATGATAATATATTGTTTTTCATCATGGGATCAATACTAAAGGGATTATATAGTTATACTCTAAAGTGAAATGATGGTGTTCCTAGATCCACCAACCAATATAATTAATGAAATTGGGAATAAAAGTTCAAGTAATTCAACATATATTATTAGATATTAATTATAACTTAGATGTGAATTTCTATTAATTTTGTGTCCAGTATTTTAATATGGCCATGTAATCTACTCTGATCATTGGAAAAATTTTTTGACCATGTGAATAAATTACTACATGTAATTTATGACTAAAAGGTGAGTAAGTCATACATTCATGGTATTATTCCACTTAATATTAGCCACATATATTTCCTTTATTTTTCAAATATCTTATACCGTTCCTTGGATAAATATAAAAAAATACCATCTTAACAACCTCAAATTCAAAATATCACATAAAATATTCAGTATAACACTTCTCATGATTATGAGCTACATTAACGTGTTGATAATTGGATCTATCCTTAGATACTATTTACATATTTATATCAAGTCCCAATAGATTTATATCTTTAATGATATCTAAAGATTTCGTAGTTATTCCTTTATTTTCATAGTGGCTATCAAAAGGTTATATATGAATGTTCAAGTGAAATATAATCTTTTATAAAAACTCTACTAGATGGACATTTCAAATAAAAATCAATTTAAATAAATTAAATATGATCTCAACACTTCCTATATGGTTTTAATATTCTACTAAGTCCCACCAGCTCTTTATGGATGGTAAAATTAAGGAAAAACAATTATATATTTTGAGATCACTAAGAAATTTTCATGAAACATGAGGTGAACATCAGATCTCAATAAGATAAAAAGATCGTGGGAATCCATAAAACTACAAAACTTCTTTAATATATATCATAGTAATTTGACCAAGAGTGAAATATTCTCTAATAGTAATTAAGTTTGCTTAATTCATAATAATTCCAATATAATAAAAATAGAATTATGGAATTCAGATTGTTTTAGAGACTGATAAAATATATAAGATTTTATTTTACCCATATGATTCACATATAGGTAATTGTTATGAATTATTACATTAATTTTGTATCTATAAATTAAATCTCTAAAATACGAACCTCCATGATTCATACTTCTCCACATCATTGAATATATTTTCAAACAAGAAATGATCTATTTAAAATATAAATGAATTTATACCTCCATAATGAATCGAGAAGTATGAATATTACAATTCTTCTAATAATTTCTTCTTCAAGGATAGTATATATTAGACACATACTCTATTTTCTGAATATTTTCATTCCATTACAGTCATGTTTGAACATGTGACTATTTATCACATTATTTTAGAACTCTACATGCACCATTTTAATGACATTAATTTTCACATTGATATATTGTAGTAGTATAACCCAATGATGGCATTATGTAACCTTTTTATGCATTTTGATGTTTTTAATGTTCTTGGGATGAGTTGGGGAAATTTTTGGAGCGTTTGGATGGGACTTGAATAAATTAGAAAGCTTTTAAAGCAGCACACAGTTCGATCATGGTTAAAGGAAACTATGTAGATTCTCTATGAAATTGTGTTGGGGAAAATAATGCACTTTGGATGGTCTGTGTATGGTTTTCCTAAACATGTGAGGAAACTGTGTAGACCCATTATCTTTATCTAGTGGCATTGACTTAGTTAGCACACAGTTTTCTTAACCTTGCGGGATAACTGTTAGACCACATAAAAATGGTGGTTTTATGTTTGGGCTCCTTCGGGGTTGGCTCATTTCATTCAAAAATTCCTCCCACTTGAGCCTCACTTAGGATTTTGGGTTCATAAATGTTGTAGGTGTTGTACCACACATTTTGGAAGTAAAACCAAGGGGTTTCATGGTGGATTGAAGGTGATTCATCTTAGGTAAGTCTCTTCTCATGGTTCATTGTGGTTTTTTCTAGATCTACATCTCACTCTCTCTCAGTTTTCTAAATCTACACCCGTTGTGTGTAGATATAGGATTTTTTAGCACAAACTAATGGTTTTAGGGATTTTGGATGATAGGGAAGAGTATCTATAGTGATTTTGGGGGGGTGTTCATTATATTTTTGGTTCGGTTGTGTGTGGGTCAAATTTGCCAGAACCCTAAACGTATGTGGATTCTCTCAACTCCACGTGGATATAACTTTTGGTTCTAGTTAAAATTAAAAAACAATTTCTTGATATTAATTGTGATAATGATGTTATAATCTTTTGGAAAACCCATTTGATGATTGTTTTGGGTATTTGGGAAAATGGGATAGTTTTGCTAAATTGGGCACTATTGTGTGATTTTAAAATGTTGATTTTGAAATCAATATATGATGAGATTGATTTTTTTTTGTGAAATATAGTTCTTAATAAATATTTTTCTTTATTAAAATTTGGTTTGGAATGGAAAATTATTTAAGGGTGGTATCAATAAATGTGTTATTTATTGAAAGGGATTGGTATGTGATGGAAATTCTTATTTCCAGGCTATTGTGGCCTTGGTGGGTTATATGCTTGGTTGTTGATTTTTGAAAAGTGGTGTGAAAGTATTTGGGATGTCTCACTATAAAAGTTGAGGGATAGTGGTTAGAAGAACCACCATTATAAATAGTGTTCATGAAGCACCACTAGTTGAGAATGGGGTGAATTGGATGGGTGGAAGTCCCACTGTAATGGTGGCTTTATTGTGTGACGCATTGATAAGATGGAATTTGTTATGCTAATGTGAATTGGTGAAATGGATTGTGGAATGGTTATTTGGATTTCCTATGTGTTGGGGATTGTTGTAAAAAATGTCTTGGCAATGGGGTTGTTTGGTTTTGTTGAATGTAGTTTAACTACTGAATGTTTTATATGAAATGTTTTATATAAAACTACTAATAGTTTCATCCTAGTTGAGTGTATAGGGATTTCATATGGGTAAAACCTACTGAGTATTTGTACTAACCCCTTACATTGGAACATGGGTTATTTTTCCAATCCTGTATATTGAGACATAGGTAAGAGTAGAGTATCTCATTTTTCTAGTGTTCTGGCATGGAGTTTTTGTGATGTTGTGGTGATTGGAGAATGGGGCTTAGTGTGGAGCTATAGATGGTGGCCTAGTTCAATTGGTATATTATTTAAGACTTCCACATGGTACTATCATTCTGGCTTGTTTTTATTTGGAATGTGGGATCATTATGGATTAGTTGGTAGTCTTTTGTTAAAGTATGAGTTTGGTTGTTTTGTTGACATGCATCTTGTAGGTTGTTGATAGTGGAGTTTTCATTTGGTTGGTTGAATATCAAGGGAAAATCATTTCCAAATTTATTCTCTAATCCCTCGGCATTTATTCCCAACAATTAGTTCAATGGGAACATCACTTAAGGCCTTGAATAATTCCCATGTCCTGTCATGATAGTGAGATGGGGTGGGATGTTACAATTGAAATCAGTTTGTTCGGTCCTTGGTTTTAAAGTGAGAGCAGTTGTTCGACCCTGGGCGTTGATCGTTGGTCTTGGTGGTGGCATTCATTCATGTTCTATTCGTTGAGTTGGGATAGTAGGAAGGAATATGATTTTCAGATCTTGGAATGTATAAAATAAAATAACATAGCAAACCATTTTATGTCTAACATCATGTTACTAGGGAGTTCGGTACAAAAGTGTTTAGAGACACTTATAGACATTGGGAATCTCATTGTTGTTGGTGTATCCAATGAGATAAGTATGGAATGCTAGGTAGAAATGACTTCCCAATATGATTAATATTAAATTAGGGTATAATGATCTACAGTTTGGTATGAATGTGTGGATTTGGGAAAAATATGAAATGGGTTTCAAAATGGAAAGGTCTGAAATAGGAAACAAGTGGTATTTTGAAAATCGGTTGATTTTCAAAACATGAAGGATTTTTCAAAATTTTGAAATATCGAAAAAGTAAACTTGTGGAAAGACTAGTTGTGATAGTAGTTATGTAATTGAATTTATAAAATATATACGCTTTATTATTAAGGAAGTGGGATCTATCGTTGTTTTTTTGTTGATAGAAATGGAACTAGGTAGGCGTCGTAGAGACCAGCCACATGAAGCTGCTGAAAATGTGAATGCACCTGAGCCTCAGGTGAACCAAAATCTAGTGAAATATTTAGAGTAATATTTCGAAGCAATGGATAGTGGGAATAAATAGGATGAACCATGATATGTGGGCCATGCAATTATGTTTCCATGGCAGAATCGACCCATGTTTTGGTGTGATATAGAGCCAAAAACGGTTGAAGCATGGATAAAAATGATGAATATGGTATTTGAAATATTTGGAACACTAAATGAGATGATTGTGAAACTAGCCACATATATTTTGGAAGATATATCCCATCATTGATGGGAGTTGGTGGTCCAATATGGGATGGAACAATGTAGGACATGGGATGGTTTTTAGGAATTTTTAACCTAAAATTCGACACTAATTCATTCAGAATTAAACGTACTACATATTTATTCATTTTCATGAAATGAAACTTATTGGTAATAAAATATGTTGCTATGTATATGAATTTAGTGCATTTTTCACCCAAGGTGGAGGGTACTAAATCATTGAAGGCCGAAATTTTTGAAGTTGGGATGATCTAGGAAATTCATTCCATGATAGCAGTGCTGCATATAGATGATTAAATGGAAATGGTGAATAGAGATATAGTGGCTGAATGAGTCATTTTGGGGGAATCATTCGGGGGATGTATATTGTTACCCAGGGTAAATATTAGAAACTCGAATTCTGGGTTCAAGCTAAAGAGGGACACTTATTTCTAGGGTAGGAGTATGGTTCATAATCCGATGGTAGGATCGGTGAATCATTCTCCAAACCCTTAGAGTAAGAAGGGATATTTTTAGTGTGGTTATATGAGCGACATCAAGCGATATTGTACAACATATCCTTGAGAAAGTAATAATTTTAAGTAGATGATAAATGTTTGGTGGTATTGTTGGAATGCTATGAGTTCGGGTGTCCTTGAAACTTCTATGGGGTTGTCGAGGTCTTATGCCTCGATGGGACAGGGTCAGCAGTATACTCCTCAACAACATATTAATGTCAGTCATAGTGATTGGAGGATCACTATGACTCCAAAGTAGGGTAATAATGAGCAGAGCATGGAAAGGAAGAAGTTATTTGGATTTGACCAGGTTGTGGTGGATGATCAGTCTGGACATTCCACAGTCCGATGTACAATTCTTGTAAATTCAACGTTGATGAAAACATTGTTTGATATAGGTACTTCACATTTTTTATTGCTTGTATCATCGCTGGTTTGTTGGGGTTTTCACCAAGAAATGATGCCTTCTGTTTTGAAACTACAATCTCGTCCAAGTCACAGAGAGTGTCGAGCCATCATATGTCGACCATGTTGTTTAGTTGTGGGTAACATTGAATTGATGTGGGATTTTTCTATACTTGAGATGGATGCTTATGATATAATATTGTGAAATGGATTGGTTGGAATTGTTTAACTACAACATCGATTTCTATGTGTAAACAATTATTTTTTTTTGATAGAGGATGGTGTTAGACATATCTTTAGAGGGGAGAATAATGAAAAGTTCAGTGAAATAGATTTATTGGCACTAGTTGTTGGAAAGATCTTCCATCATTTAGAGGCTTTGTTTTTCAAATAACTGAAAGGTGTTTAGAAGAATGTTCTTACAGAAGTTGTGGATTAGTTTATTGATGCATTTCTTGAATAACTCTTAGGGTTTCTACCTATCGGAGAAGTGGAGTTTACAATTGATCTAATTCTAGGGACCAGTCTTATATCACTTCCATCTTATTGAATGGAACCAATAGAATTGTGGGAATTAAAGTATCAGTTGGAAGAGTTAGAAAGAAAATAGTTCATCCATCCTAGAACATCTCTGTGGGCAGTGCAAGTTTTGTTTTTTAATAAGGAGAATGGATCCTTGAAGATATGTATTTATTATTGTATACTTAATTAGGTTACGATAACGAACCAATATCCACTTCCACACATTAATGATTTTTTGACCACTTGAGGGGTTCTCTATGCTTCTCCAGGATTGACTTGAGGTCAGGATTTCAACAACTTTGGGTGAGGAAGGAGGATATTATAAAAAAAAATTTCCTAAGTATATATGGCCATTATGAGTATCTGGATATACACTTTGGTCTAATTAATGAACAAGTGGTTTTCATGGAAGTGATGAATCATATATTTTAGAGATATCTAAATTATTTTGGTTATGGTATTTTTGGATAATATATTGGGGTATTCCTGGACAAGGGTAGAGTATGAGTAACACTTGGAGATGGTATTGAAGATATTTATGGACAATCAGTTGATTGCAAAATTTTCAATGTGTGACTTTTGTATACAATAGGTTTATTTAGGTGGATGTGTTATTTCTTAGAATATTGTTTCAGTTAAACAAAAAAAGATAGAGGTTATTATCTAAATGAAACCACCAATGAACTTATTTGAGATATGGGGTTGCCTTAGTCTAGATGGGTATTATTGAAATATTATCCAGGATTTATCATGATTAGCTTCACCAATGATAGCTTTGATAAGGAAGAATATCCCATTTCAATGGGATGAGTAGTGTGAGAAATTATTTTAAGTGTTAAAGGGTATCCTTACATCAGCACCAATTTGTGATTTTACAGAACCTAAGAAAGGGTACATGGTGTATTGTGATGCATCAGGATTAGGGTTTTGGTGTGTTCTTATGCAGTGGGATCATGTGGTTTCATATGGATCACGATAGTTAAGGTTTCATGAGAAGAAAACCCCAACACATGATTTGGAGTTGGCGGTATTGGTTTAGGATTTAATGATTTGATGTCATTATCTCTTCGCCAAGAAATTCATGGTGTTTAGTAATCATAAGAGTTTAAACCATATCTTCTCATAAAGGTATTTAAACATGAGGAAAAGGATATGGATGGAATATTTCTAGATGATTGATTTTGACTTATTAAACAAATCAAGTAAGGGAAATTTAGGGGCAGATGCATTAAGTAAAAAAATTTATTCTCAAGTCGTGAAACAAGCATCGGATCAATGGAAGTTTATGTCAGTCATAGCCGAGATGTGGTTGGAATGTGAGGACTCTGGGTGAAGAGTAGTCTTCTTTTTTGTTTCACTGGTTCTTAACATGGAATATTTGGTTAAAGAGGCACATTCATTGGATTCTGAGTGTATGGAGATGGGTTCAAAACTCAAAGGTAGGGAGACCATTGAGAATTGGGAACTGAATGAGAATTCAGTCTTGTGTTTTCAGAATCGAATGGTGGAACCAATGGATCATAGGGAGGAACTTTTAAGGGGTTATCATTATTCAATGTGTTATTTTCATCATAGAATTCATAAAATGTAAAAGTAATTGAATGTTCAGTTTTGGGGTCCGATATGAAAAGGGATGTGGTCAACATTGTATCGAGATTCTTGACTTATTAGAAAGTCAAGGGATAAAATCAGTGGATAGTAGACATGTCGTAGTATTTACCTATCCTAGTGTGGAAATTTTAGTAGATAGAAATGTATTTTGTGATAGGTATTCCTAGAAAGGTTATGAAACGTGATTCTATATGGGTGATTGTGGAGCAATGACAAATTGGTCCCATTTCATCCTGATTCATGAATCTCATACGGTGGAGGATATATTCAAAATCTATATCCAAGAGGTTGTAAAAAAGAATGGTTTTCCAATTTCAATTGTATCAAATAGATATTTGAGGATCACATCTTGTTTTTAGAAATCCTTGTAGAAATCCCTTGGGACACAATTGACTATGGGCATGGGGTATCATCTGCAGATGGATGGAAAATTTGAGAGGATGATACAAACCTTGGAGGATATTTTAATGGATTTTGTGATGGATTTAGGTGGATCATGGTAGTATCAATTACCTTTGGTTGAGTTATACTATAATAATAGTTAATAGGATTCAATACACATGGCTCTTTTTGAAGCATTGTATGGGTGTATGTACTGTTCTCTACTTTTTTGTGTGGAAATGGGCAAGACATTAATGATTGGACAAATCCTTGTCCAAGATACTACCAAAAAATAAAGTTGATTTGGAAGTGAATGGATACGGCTCAATGTTTTCTGAAATAATATGAATTCCATCATCATTGACCATTTTCATTCATGGTGGGTGATCACTTGTTTTTAGAATATCTCCTAAGTTGGGACATCATTGATTTGGGAAGTTGTGTTAGTTATCTCTTAGATATATTGAGACTTTTGAGATACTTGAGAAGATAAGAAAGGTAGCTTATCGTTTGGCTTTATCACCCTAGTTTAGTGTGGTTCACAGTGTGTTTCATGTGTCTTCATTGAAAGTATACCACCCAGATCATGACCATTTGATTCTTTTTTATCATGTTGAGCTAGAACTAGATGATTCCATCACGCACGTGCCAATGTGGATAGTGGATAAGCACGAGAAAGTGTTGAATGGTAAAAGCATTTGTTTATTTTTTATTTTTTGGAAGTATGGTCAGATTCACGAGAATACATGGGAATGGGATAATGAGATGGTCAAGCAATTGACCACTTTCTTTTAAAAATGTAATGGTTCCCTACATTAAAAGGATGGAAAGTCTAATTGGATTGAGAATTTAGCACTATAGTTTTAGGTATGTATAATTTTAATTCCTTTTTAAGTGTTTAGTGTTCGTGGGACGAGTTGGAAAGAGGTTGGAAGTGTTTGGAATGGGTTTGAATAAGTTTTGAAGGCTTTTCTAGTGGTGCACAGTTTAGGCATAGTTTTGTAAAAACCATTTAGGTTTTCCAAGAAACTGTGCATGGGAAAATAATGTGATTTTCATGGCAGATGCACGGTTCTCCAATCAATGTGAGGAAACTAAGTAGACCACTTCTCTCGAGTGAGTGGAATGCACTCGGTTAACACAAGGTTTTCAAAACCATGCGGGCTAATTGTGAGGCCACATGAAAATGGATTTTTTAAATCTGGGCTCCCACGGGGTTTCCACATTTCATTCCGAACATCCTTCCACATGAGCCTCAATCGGGAATTTGGATTATCAAAGGTTGTAGGTGCTCTCCGACTAATTTTAAAATCATATAAAATGGGTTTCATGGTGGATTAGTGGCCATTCTTCTTGAGTATGTCTCCCATCATTGTTCTTTGTGATTTTCTTTGGATCTACATCTACATCTCTCTCATTTTTCTAGGTCTACACCCATTGTGTATAGATCCAAAGTTCTTATATCCCAATATGATTATTTAATGGATTTTTTATGATATGGAAGATTATCTATGGTGGTTTCAGTGGTTCGTTTTCCAGATCTTTGGTGCATTTGCGTGTGAGTCAAATTCGCTAAAACCCTAATGGTAGGTAGATTCTCTCTCGACTCCACATGGTTAGAACTAGTGTTTTTGGTTACAATTTTGTTTCTTGAAATTAAATGTGATAATGATGTGTGAATCTTGTTGTAAACCCATTGGGTATTAATATAGGGGATTTTAGGATAAATGGGATATTGCTTTTAAAGTGGGATTTGTTGTGTGATTTTGAAATGATGATTTTGAAATAATTAGTGGTTGATTATGAAAAATGTTTTGTAATAAATGGTTTTTAATACATATATTTTTTTTATTGAAATTTTGTTCAACATGGAAAATGATTTAATGGTGGTCTCAATAAATGGGAGTTTTATTTAATTGGATTGGAATGTGATGGAAGTAATAATTTTCATGTTGTTGTGGCCATGGTGGGTTATATGCTTGGTTTTGGCTTGATGAAATGTTGTGTGAAAATGGGCAGGTAGTCTCACTATAATAGGTGATGGATAGTTGTTGGAAGAACCAACATTATAGACAGTGGTTGAGAAGCACCTCTAATTGTGAATGGGGTGAACAGGATGGGTGGAAGCCTAAACTTAATGGTTTCATTGGTGTGTGATATTTTTTAATGATGGAATTTTTATGCTACTGTGAATGGATAAAATGGACTGTGCCATGGTTTTTTGGAATTCTTTTGTGTTGCCTCTTTTCGGTGAAAATGGAGTGTTAATGGTGTGTTTGGTTTTGTTCAATGTTGTTGCACTATTGAATGTTTTATATACCCCATTTTATATAAATTTTCTTGTGGTTTTATCTTAGTTTCATGTGTAGGTATTTGATTTGTGGAAAAAATAATGTGTATTTGTAGTCCCCCCTTATTTGGAAATTGGGTGCTTTTGCAGATTCTTATTCCAGGACACATGTAAGAGTAAAATAACTCATTTTTTATAATGGTTCGGCATGATTCATTGGTGATGATGTGGTGATTGGAGCGTGGATCTTGGTGCGGATATATAATTGGTGTCCCTATTATGTTGTAGTATTATTATAGTCTTCTGCTGGGTAATTTGATTTGGGAATGATTTTATTTGTCATGTGGGATCGTTATGGATGAGTTGGTTTCCTTTTGGTAATGTATTAGTTTGGTTATTCTGTCGACAAGCATCATGTAAGTTGGTGATAGTGGATTGTTTGGTTTTTTGGTTGAATATCAAGTGAATATCATTCCAAAATTTATTATTGGAGCCTTCTGCATTTATTTCTAGCCATTGGCACTTTGGGAACGTCGCATAAGGCCAAGTAGCATTCCCCCACCCTCCCAAGCCAAAGAGATGGGGGTGGGATGTTACAGTAGTATAGTCACCTAGTAAAGGTAATGTTTTCCATTAAATCACAATTTAATGTTCCATCCATTAATTGTTAATAAATATTATATATTCTTTTATCCACATCTTATATATGCTAGTAAGGTACATATGTATCAAATCATTAGCCTCCTTGTTTCATATGCTATAGTGGTAATGTATTAAATAGTTGTGATCATTAATCTATTAAAATCTTTTTCTTCGGAACATAATTGTCACTTTATTTTCAAATATATTCATTAAATTTTTATTATCAATATTTTCTATCAAATATTTCACAAAATATATAATTCAATCTTATAATTAATGAAAGAATTAGGACATATAATGAAAAAGCACATGTTTGGTAATTTTATTCATGAACCATCAATTATAATGTTACATAATCTATCACCTAATATTTCATAAAATGTAAAAATATGTTACATTTAATTAATTAATAACTATTAATCATTAAAAATTATCTAAAATATGGTAGTTTGAACATAAGTTCATTGAATAAACGTCAATTATGTTGCAATATATTTTCATTATATTCATCATTACAATGAACATGGCTTCCTTCTTAGTTAACATGGGGATTGAATTATGAGGTTAATAGAAATACCATATAATGAATCCATAATTTCAATACATTATATTAAAACTATATATATTTGTGAATGTTTTTGTTGTAGGATAATATTAATGAAATTATCTCTTTAAGGGATCTACTATTATATAATTTTATGATATTATGTCACCTAAATAATAATGTTTTTGTAGACATATTTCAATCTTTATAAAAAATTTATGTATATTATTCTTATATAACGTATTTCGTATAATACTCGAATGATATTAATGACCTTACATAATAATGGAATATTTAATAATATCATCTATGAATACCTAAAAATGGATCAAGGAAATCCATATAGACTCTATTTATTAAATACATGAAGATAGAGGGCGAATTTGAAAGGACAAATTGAATAACTATAAAATCACAGCGTCTTTCCCTCTAAATGATGGTTTTATTGGGAATGTCATTAATTCAACACTCAATTTTTAGTATACAATACAAGTATCAATATGGGAAAAAATATCAAGTTCCTTATAATTAACCAAACAAATCAGAAATAATGGGTAAATGAGACTTAATATTTATTATGATTTTGTTATATTTTGGATTATTAATAAAATTTTTCATGAATCCATATTAATTTTTACCTATAATTATAAATTAACCTAAATGAGACACACTAGAAAAAATGAATCACTTATCCATATTTTCTTGGAGTTTCTTCCTCACTTCATGAAACTATATCTAGGTTATTCTATACAAGTCATTGAAATAGTGGTGACACTAGATAGTGTTATATTGTAAAAACAAAATTAAATATAGGAATAGAAAACTATTCTG
Source organism: Viscum album (assembly GCA_963277665.1). Lineage (NCBI taxonomy): Eukaryota > Viridiplantae > Streptophyta > Magnoliopsida > Santalales > Viscaceae > Viscum > Viscum album. The sequence goes on along the minus strand of OY728119.1, from coordinate 670,482,303 downwards.
GAAAAAAATAAAATAACTATTGTATAATAGGTTTGTCTTCAATGTTAAATTTCTCTCAAACCAAATAAAAAAAATAAATTCTATGTGTATAAATAAAGACCCATGAAATTGAATTAATTTACGTTGGAGGTTCACTTTAATCCTTGAGTAAATTAAAGATCATACACTAGTTATAATATTAGACTTGAATATCATCCAATTTTAAATAACCTTGGATATATATAAATAATTCCAAATCAATTCAAAAATAACAACAAATTCATCAAGAGGGAGAATCATGATATTTTATTGATCAAAATACATATAAATATCATTTAGATATGAATCATTGACATGGTAAAATACCATAAAAACATATAGAGTCATTATTGTTAATTCAACAATTAATTTTTGGTGTGTTTATGTGACACCCATTAAAACATTAGATATAAAAGAACATATAATCATAAAAATAATAATACATTAATTATTATAGAGTTCATTTTAAGTGGACATTTCACGAATTTTTTTATCATATTATCCATCAATAATGGTGATAACATAATATTTAGTGTTTCCTCTAGGGTTAATAGGTTGTTGACATCGACCATCAACATTAACCCTCAAATTAAAGGAATGGTTTGTATAATGTATTTGTAATTCAATTTTAATAATTAGAGTTTTTAAGGACTATTTTGATTAACATTTCCTCCATTCACATCATTAGATAACCTCATTCCATGAAATTTTCATTTGACATCCAATAGACCTTATTTTCCACACTTAATGAATTTATATGTCCTCTTATGAGATTTTTTTCCATGATTATATTCAGACTTCTTTAATATATAAAGACTCATCTAATTCAATCCATGGGGTTTTAATAGTGTTTAATTTTTTATTCCATATTTCATTTCCCATCAAATCCTTGAGATTAATGATTGAATCATATATATATTTTTACATTGAGAACACATCAAATCGTATCATATGAGATGTAGAATCCTTCTATATCTAATGAAATTTAATGAATTTGTTTTATGAGCCTAAAAAATCAATATTACTTTCTAGACCAATCATAATTCTAAACTTTTACCATATAATTCCAATAAAATATTCCTCATATACACTAATGTATTAATAATCCCTCTTCATTTTCTCGGGGAATTATTTATCTATTTTCAATCTATGTATACACGGAATGTACATATTGAAAAAATTTCATCCTAAACCCATATAATTACAATGGGTAAAATTTTATCATTGTCTAATATTCTTGACAATAGTCACCCATTGATTAACTTCTACATTTAAATAATAAATATATAAAATAACATTTTTTTACACTATGATTACTAGATAATTGAAAATACATTTTCTTATGTATTTAATAATTTATCAATAATTATTCATTCAACACACCCACTAAAATTAGGTGGAGGTTTTATCATAAAGGACTCAAAAATAAATTGTTCAATAATTTTCTTATTTGAAATATGAACAATATTCAATGATTGACAAGTCTATTTAATAATAATAACAATATTTTATATTCCACATCACTTAGACTTCAGTTTCTCATGTATAAAATCATTGCATTCTCAAACCCATTTTGAGTAAAAAAGTTTGGTTCAATCCATTTAAAAAAAGTAAAATAGTATAAGAAACAATAATCACAATTCTAGATAACATAATCATAAAAATAATTAATAAGATATCTAAATCTTTAAAGCATATTTTAAATCTATTATAGATCTATTTTAACCCTAACCATCACTAATTGTTATCTATTAAAATCCATGATAATGTTATATTAATAAAATCCCAAGAATATCCTGCATATCTACTGGGTGTGTCAATCCATGTGTTTATTCATAGTTTTTCTTATCATGAAACAGTGACAATCATGTTAATTCGATATCAACCCGATTCATAATTTTTACAACTCGGCGAATCTATGAGACTATCAAATCAATATACTCATATCAATGTAATGATATTTTTGGGAAAACCACACTATATTATTTACTATAAATAATGATCTTATCGAATAATTTTTATTATCCAATGGGTTATAAGATAAGTTATATCATCCTATTTTATAAGACTTACTATGCGTTTCTTGGATACCAAATAATTATACTAAATCATTTAGTGTATAAATGTTACATAATTGATGATAAATATTGATTATGTATCATTATGATTTACTTTTAAATTTATGGGTTTAGTTTCATTCAATACATGGAATCATAGAAATATGGTACCAAAATTTTCAACGTCATGTAACAATATATTCTTAAAAACATCAACCCTTCATAGCAATATGTACCTTAGAATGATTCATCATATCACATTGAAAAGAATTATAATAATAGGTGATATTAGGTGACCAAAAAGGTTAAACAATGGAGATATAAATCAATTATCATTTTATGAATAAATATTTTTAAGGATATGATAACACAATCATAGCATTTGTAAAATAAAAAATAGAAATTCATAGATCAGAATCATGATAAATTGAATCATTAATCAATTTTAATAATATATTTATCTGAAATTAATCAATATATATGATCCATGAGAGAAAAAAATGGATTAATTAGGTCATAAAATAGTTTCACTGGGTGTTGGAAAATCATAATCACATACACTTTTTTTTAAGGATACCACTAAGAAAATCATATCCTCTCAGGATTCGGATAACGACAAGTGTGCCTGATATGGACTTGTGATAACCTTTTGCATAAGAAAATTTATGAATTGTACAACCTCATATGTATCAAAATAAAAATAATTTTAAATTAAATAATTATTCAAAGAATTATTAATATAAAACACTCAGTTTTATGGAAATATTAAAATATTATTTAAATATTATTTAAATGTTAAAATTAGAACATCGTTATAAAATTATTGGTATGAATAATCAAAAATAAATATGGAAAATATTTATAATTTAATTTTATAGTTTTATTTTATTTATTTATTCATGTTTAATATGTACTCAATTTTCAGAAAAGTCATTTTGTTATTCAAAAAATCATTTTTCCTTAAAAACGATCATTATTGCAATTATTGCGGGGAAATAACAATTAGATTCAATTAAATTTAGAAATTTTATTTAATATAATTATTATAATATTGAAATTATAATTGAAAAATTATCTTAAATTGAATTTTTTTGTTTCATAAAAAAATATTTATTTTGAGTGAATATTTAGAAACATTGTTTGTTGCGAAATCAATATTTTCATTCCAAACATATAATAATTTAAAACTATAATATTGTTTTTTATTATAATCTAAATTGACAAAATTCACCTTTATTATTATTTAATATTATTAATTACATAGTAATATACATTATATAATATTTTATTAGAAGTTCAATTTAGGGATTTAAAACACATTGTTCTAAAGAATTTTTTTCTGATCCCAAGTTGTTTATCCTTATATTATTATTATAAATCAAAAATATTTATTTATTTTATTGATAAATATATAATTTATATTCAGTATGATATTTTAAAATTTATTTAATATTGTTACAGGGAGATCAAATTATGTTATTTTAATTTTATGCTTAAAGATAAATTTTCCCTAAAAACATGTTTTATTTATGTCTCAAATTATTATATTAAAAATAATTTCTTCTAGTTATGGAAATTTAATTTTACAAGTTTGATTTTATTTTTGGAAGAAATATTTTAAACAATTATAATGAGGCCTCTTTGAAAATAATCATGATTAATATTAAAAATTGAAACAATTTGTTACAATGTTTATGATTATAGTAGAATACCTTGTGGTTAAAATAAGATACAATGAAAAAATTACCACATAAATATTTTGAATTATTATGTAATGATTATAATTTTAATATATATTATCTTAAAAATTATTTCATTTTCATATTGAGGTAAATTCACTAGAAAATGACATTAATATATTTTAGTCTAACGAAAAAATTCAAGTGTGTCCTCTCTATAACATATAAAATGATAACACCACTCCACACTTAAAAAAATAAATACATAATTTTAATATCTATGAATACCCTAATACATTAAAAACAACCTTAATAATTTCCTATAGGACCTAGTATAATCTAAATATTATCCTTTCAAGGAGTAAGGTGAATGCTGAAAAAGCTATCTCAATAATTTTGAATAACTCTTAATTGAGAACATTATATTATATTTCCACATCTATCATCTATAATTATATTATATCGATAAAAATGATGAATACTATATCATAAATGTACATAATTATTATTACGATTTTTGGAAAACCATTTTATAATATATTTCCATCATATGTGAATTAGACATGTATCTTGTGGGTATGTGTGGATTGCTACATCTATTTAGTGATTTCATTCATTTTAACAGACCATAAATCTGGGTTTTTTTATTATGATCCAATAAATTTAAAAAAATATATTTTGACCAAAATTTTCCTCTTTATTTATTTTATCTTTCCAACATTCTTACATTCCCATCCATTGGAAAATAATATTGTTTCCTGTGTGTGCATGTATAGTACCACTACCACAAATTTCATTTTCTCCCAACATAGATAGTAATTAAGATATATTTAATCATAATTTAAGAAATCCATGACATATTAATTAATCTTATGATGTGAATTATAATTTATCATTTTTCTATTTTATCCATTGACAAGTGGGAACGACAGTCATTAGTACACATATATTAGAGCCTCTACATAGTGATGCAAATTTTATCATCACTACATTGTATGAATTTTAATAATTATATATATAACTATTATGTATGAGAATTATTAATATATTGATATTTGGGAGATGATTGAACCATGATCAATCTCAAAGGACAATAAATCATGAACTAAATTACACATGATAAAAAAATTGTTATCTTATAGAAATGATTATTTTAATAACAAATTATTAATAAATTGGTGTAAAAATGTTATTATTGGATAATATCTGATATTATATTTTTTAAATGGTTCTATAATTAGATAATTAAAAGTATGAATTTATAATATGTGAGGTTATAGATATTATGAATCAAGTCATCTATATGGTATATTATCATCATGACAATATTGTTTCAATTATTGTTGACTAGTTTTATTCACCTTATTATATTAATGAGGTATATATACCACACATGGATATGTTTTATCATTCATATAATTATGTCCGTGTTATTATTTATTAATTTTTTTATTTTATTTCATTCATAGAACTTAAAAATCAAATACTACAATATTAGTATGTTTTTTGTTACAATCTCAATTTTATGTGATTTATTATTAATATATTAATAAATATGAAATTTTGTAATATATATCTCATAAATATCAATTATTTTATTATCCCATTATGATTTTTCAATAAATCACATTTAAAAAAAATATTTGTTTGTATAAATACTCATGATACAAAAAATTTGTTAATGAAAATACATGTTATTTTTCTCATTGATCATAAATATTTATTCTTATATGTATATATTATTCAAAAATAGTCTCCAGATTTTTTTATAAACTCCAAATAATTAACTATTTCTTTTATGCGTTCAATTTTGGTTTTGAAAATGGTTTAAAATGAATCATCATGTAATTTTCTGAATGAGTATCTTTTTACCAAAAGTGTGATAAAAAATATTTTAACAAATAAGAAATGAACAAAATTTCATTCCATCATGACCTCTCAATGATTTGAATATTCCATTTCATGTTTTGATAGTTATTTTCAAAGAATTTTCTTAATATTTATGAATTTTTTAGATATTGATTTTAGGGTTTGTAAATTTAAGGGTAGTTTCATAAATAAAATGTTCATGGGATATTTTAAAATAATTTTTGTCTATGAATACATAAATTAATGTTCCTTATTATTTATATCAGATACAATTCTATAATACTATCTTTATCATTTCAATGGATGGTGTATGGGCATGTAGATTAAATACTTAGGAATGACATTTTATTTTATGTTCATTATGATATAAGTAAATGAAAACGTTATTATTTACATGAGGAAAATATAATAATGGATTATAATTATATGATCACTTAGTCCATTGTATACCTCTAATACAAAGGATAAAGTGTCACGTTTTATGATATTAATGGGAACATGAGAGGTTATCCCAAACCTTCATGTTGGTATATAAGAGTTTTATACATGTCCAATGTAGGTAAACTAGTGTTTATCCTATACCTAACATGTGATAGATTTCTTAATGGGAGTCCCTAAAATAATATTGCAGTGATTATGGTCATGCCACACTTTATTGCACTATTTTATAATATTACCTCATTCTATTTTTACTATCTCATGACATAAAATTTTTGATTCTTTTAGGATTCACATTTTATAAACATCAATGAATTATGTCACAAGCCATCATTATGAATTATGAGTTATTTTTATCATTTTGAAGTGATAATATATCATTATTATACCCCAAGGATCCTATAATATGTAAATGGTCATTGATATCTCTCTTGGTTACCAATAATTAGCATCTACGAACAAACATTATTATTTTTTCGTTTTTCTAATATATAATTAATAGTTTTAAGAATGATATGTTGATGAGATGTTCTATTTGTAATGATATTAATTGGATAAGATGTAGATATTTTATGATATAATGATTTATATATCATTACATCAAAATATAGATAAATTTTTTGGTTATGTAATTGATCATACTGTTATTTATTTAATATTCAAATAATAATATTTAATATTTAAGAATGAAATAATTGGGATATATTTTTTGGTATCAGGGAGTGGTTTAATTATTTTAGGAATGCATGATTATTATATTTTTTGAGAACCCTAAGGATTTGAAAATGTATATATGAACCTCAAATTTTATGGATAATGAATTTATGCTATTTAAAAATAAGATACATCCCTTTCTAGAATTTATAATATTGATTCCACTATCGAACATATAAACATAGCGGTAAAAACATTGAATGGGAATGATTGGTAATTAATATGATCGACTATGGTTCACAGTGATTGGCACTAAGACCACACATGTGGTTGAACAGTGTAAACATGTATTCTTAAGACATTAAACAATTTATCTATGGACCATTATAAATGAATTTAGATTATTTTTACCATGATTTTCCTTGGTTAAAACATTGTTTCGATAGATTAATAATATGTTTTCTTAAATTTGATGTCCTACAATATTGTTTTCTTAATTATATGATTGTATATATAATTATTGTTTCATATACTATATTTTTTTGTAATTAATTGATTTAATGATGATGAATCATGTTAACACTGAATGTTATATATCACTTAGGTATTTTACTCATGAACAATGAAATTATATGGGTGATAAAATAAAAAATAATTTTATTGTTTTTAATTATTTATCTATATGTGTTATCAATACAATAAAAGTGAGTTTATAAAAGATAAAATATGATTAAATTTGATCTTTATAATCACTAGAGAAGAAATATAATTCAACTTCCTACTTGAGAAGAATGTTGGATGAAATACTTATGGAAATGTTTCAATGGAATAAGATGATGTTTGGAGATTGTAAAATAATGACATTGATTAAGTAATTGTGGTGACAAAGAAATAACTAAATAAATGGAAATAGATCACATGCTATGTTACCGATTATAGAAATATGAATTTCAAGTGGGAAACATGTGTATTATCTTATTTAATTTCCCTAACCAAGGATGAAATTGAAGACAATGAAGGGATTATTCTCTACCAGTCATTGAATTGGAATGATTTCAAATTTTATGAATCAGGATTTCAGAATAATTTTTTAGATTCCTTATCAATGATATTCATGATATAATAATTATGAAACAGAATAAGATATTTTTTCTGTTGTATTTATAATGTATTTGAACTACTATTTTGATTAGTACTAATATCCTAGAAATAAAATTTAATGGTATAGGGATATTAAAAAAACACATGATTAATGAACAATGAACATTTAATCTTTTAATGATGTTGAGATAATAAGTGTTTTGGGGATAAATATATTTTAGATTCAAATCAAGAAAATAAGATAGTATTTATAATAGTGAAATTTATTTTCTTATGAAAATATTGTTATTCTTTTCTTTGATATATATTGATAAATATTTGGGATTTATATATTGTATTAGATTTTCAATATTTCTATCTAAAGAATAATTATATAGTTATGTTTTCAATGAATATATATTTTCAATCATATTTAATGGGGATTCACGTTATTAGTACATTTTATGTGAATATAATATCAATGTATTCTCTTTTTTGGTATTTTCCATTAAGAGATACATTATATTTTTTTGGACTATAGTTTTATTGATTTTGAAAAAAATAGAATTTTCTCTAAAATTATTATGTTCTGATAACTGGTTATACATGATTATAGGATTTTTGAAATATAGATATTTTCATAATGAGTTAAGTATAATATGTGATATTCTTAATAAAATATATTTTAATAATATCTCAAATTAAAATCTATTCATATTGGATATTTCGTCATGATAAAAATATTTTATAAACTACAAAATGCTTGGAGAAATTAGATGTTATTATTTTAGGAATATTATGATCCCTTAAATGTTTATTTTAGTTGATATGACATGAAAAATTCCACATTAATATTCATTTAATTAATTGATTGATGAAAAAGTAGTTTATCGAAGTACAACTATTTTTTGAAATTATGTATATCAATTAGTATTAAATAAACCATGTACACTGTATAATGACATTAACCATAATAGTAAATTAATACCCAAACAATAGGAAATTTTTACTCAAAAAAATTAATTTTTTACCATCAGTTATAATAAATATATATTCTCCTTTATCAATTATAGAGTTATCATTATGTGGTCATTAAATTATTCGTGATCAAGTTCTGTAGAACATCTTATTATTCCTTTGATGTTATTTTTCTCATATCATTCAATAGTGTCACATACCACTAATGTTATCCTTATCATGGGTCTCATTTTTTGTTATTTTATTTAACATTTATGTTTTCCACATACTATTTTAAATGAGTGTTTTAATATACCATTGGTTAACATGGTTTTAAAAATAATTTATTTTCAAATATTGAAATGTTTATTAATTAAATAAAAATTTAATTGATAATATTTATTTATTTTTGGGTAATATTAAAACAATAAATTTTAGTTAAAATTAATAATATTCGTAATTACATGTTTAACATGGAAACCCAATTTTGAAAAGAAATTGATACCTATAGAAATATTTTTTTTGACACAATTATAACATAGCAATTAAAATGGTGGTATTAATAAGATAAATATTATTGAAAATATGAATAATTGTTTTATATAATTCCAAATTACTGATTATTTTATAATAAAATAAAGAATTTTTTTTTATTAAAGTCATTTTGTTCTTCAAAATGTTGTTTTCATTAAAATACATATTTCTTTTGTGAATGGTTATCATAATTAATTTCTACCATATCATAAAATATATTATGAATGAATGAATATCACATTTTAAATAATCCTTTTAGTAAATTTTATGGTTGATGTTTTATATTTTTTTAATATTTAATTTTTAGTGAAGAGTATGAAATCTCAATTATTGTGAAACTGTCATTTCATTTTAGGAAAAAAATAATTTAACATTTTAATAATGATTTTAATATTAAATTAATATAAATATATATTAATTATATATAATATATTTAATTAACTAGGAATAAACATTATACTTCATTTTTATATACATTCTTTTTATGGGAAAACACATCTTTCTAAAGACACTTTATATGCAAAAATTGTGTTTTTAAAAATTTATTTAATAAATAAATATATATGAACTATTTTTATTAAACTTATAGAATATAAATTCAATTGAATATTTAATTATTCATCTAATTGTTTTTACTTGTCTTGGAATGGATGAAAATTCATTTTTATGAAAAATATGAATTTTTCAAAAAAGTGGCATTCGTTACATTTTGTGCGTTCAATTTATTATTTTTTATATTCAATATATATCAATTGATTTTGATAAAATGTATCTCAAATTTATAATTACAATTTCTAAATATGATAATTAGGAACAATATCTTTTTCTCACGATAAATTGTAATCAGATAAAAACATTTTTATCATGATTAATGTTAAAAAGTTCACCTAGGTAATAGACTAACAAATAAGTGAAATAGTTACACATTAAAAAAATATAATTATTCCTGGATAATGATATTTAAACCCTCTTTTATGGAAAATTATAATTCTTTTCGAATTATATCAACTTTTAGAAGAATATTATATAAGTATATTTTAATCATTTAAAAATTTTCATGTCTGTATACTCACCCACTTATAAAAGAAATCCAAGTCTCCACTCAAATAGAAAGATGAAGAGTAAATTTTATAAGAGGATACCTTTACCTAAAATTTTACATATACTCCTAACACATCCTGGAGGTTATTTTTGATAAAAATATTATTCTAATAAAGTATCACTTTTATGCCACATGAGATTTTTTAATATAGAGGTTAAAATCATATCCACATAATTCTTATATTATGTTATAATCCAAATTTCCTAGAATTTTATGTATATGAAAATTTTATATATAGTAAAAATATTATAAACAGATTTTATTATTATGATATAGAAACCATTTCCCACCTCCTTCCAATCAACAAGAAATTTAATATATCGCTCATGCATATGTGTGTACTACAACCTCAATGTAGGGATATGATTCATTTTTTATCCCCATTTTTGTTTAGTTATTATGATATATTAAAATTTAATTTAATATTTTTATATAATAATTATTATTTTACAATTATAATATTTTCATTTTATTCCTAGCTTACCATCCATTTTAAAGCGATAACCCCCTTTATGCGTATCTGAGGACTATAACCTCTAAAAATAATTGTAATTGTTTATCAATTTATTCTATCTTTGATTTTAATATAAATATATTAATTGAATATATTTAAATTGAACATATAAAAATACTTCTCTAAGGGTTATTTTTTTTCCTACATTCCATGAATCTTTATGTGGAATTATTAGTCAACCACACATACGAACAACAGTCTTTGTGAATTGATTTAATTAGATTCTCAAGAATCATTTATTAGAATGGTTATAGAATATTATATATGATTTAACATGTTAATTTTTATAAGAATAATTTTATAGATATAAATAAAAAACATTAATGTTTTTGGGCCATAACTTCTGAATCGAAGCAGACATGAAAATTGAAACATTTGTCACATAGAAAATTTGATTTTAAAAATTATTTATTTATAAAAGTGTGTATAAATGTCAAAAAAGGAACATATATTATATTATTATTGTCCATATGGTTATTTTATAGACATATAACTAATTTAATGGGGTTTACAATTTTTTGAGAGTGTTAATTAAGGATGATAAACATATGGTAAGGGGTTTTTCATCTCAATATTTTTCCATTGACACATATTCCAATTTTAAGAGCCTATTTTTATCTATAAGTTGTATATATGTACTCTTTGTTATTTAATATAATTTTTTTAATTTTATTTATGGTTTTATTTGATGTCATTTTATTTAAGGGGTGATAGACTCAAAATATAACAATGGAGTATGTTTTTATATTACAATATCATTTTTGAAGGGATTATTTATGAATAACTTTTAGATGATGAAAATATATGATATATATATCATAAATAAAATTTATTTTTTTTATCTTGTTATTCCTATATAACACATGTATTTCATTCATTTTCCCCTCTTTATGTACTAATGGGACCATAATAATGTCTTTAATGGAAACATAATTCATTTCTCCTTTAGTTTATAATTCATATTCCTTCCATATCAATGATTTAAAAAATATTTTCCCAAGTATATTTAATAATATTTAATGATTTTGTAATTTAATTTTTATCCCATGTTTGACTATTAAAAAAACTATAATGTATAGTCATATTAGTATTAAACATGGTATCAATTAATAATGTTGTAGGAAAAATATTTTCTTTTTCATTAATATGTTATGAATATAATTTCCCACAATCATGATCACTAAATTATTTAAATTTTTCATTAAATGCATCTATAAATATTTTAAAAAAATATTTTAATTTGTATGATATAAATTTTTAGTTTTTATAAATATCAAATAAAATATAAAATTATTTTTCCTTGGAAAAAGTTTTCTAGTAATATTTCAAAGGTATTTTTATCTGTGAAATCATACATTAATTTTACATTTTTTCACTGAGGATATTATTATATGAGTAATTATTGATTATTTATATGTATTTTAAATTTTTATGTATATTAAATATTTAGGAAACATTTATTTTGTTCCATGTGTCATTTTTTAATTAAATGATAGATGTTTTAATGAATTATTGAAATACATAAGAATATATTATCATTATGTGATGTTTGTGTACATTATATCCCTCTAATAAATTTGTTAAATAATAAAATTTTATTATATCAATGAGTAGAAGTATTTTTATAACAATTGTATAAGAGGGTACATAAGTGGTTACCCAAAGGATAAAGTTTGCATATAATAGGGAATACTAAGTGTAACAAGGGACCAAGGTTATAGTTGGTTTCCATGAGGTTATATTTATATTAATATGAATATTCCACACCTTATTCCATGTTTTTTGATATGATCCAATGTCATTTTTCTGCTCTCATGGGTCATTTTATTTGATATCGTTTTCAAACATACCTTATAATTTTCAAGTTTTTATTCCTTGAATCATTAATATTATATATTAATTAATGTGTATGGTGTCCAAATGTCAAGATCATGTTATCATACCCTTATTCTCAAGTGGTAGTTAAATTACTATTGTTGTTAGTAGAAAAGGGAACTGTGATTGATGATATAGATCATTTATGTATTATTTATTTATATATCGTAGATTCCAAATGAAGTAATCAATTATGGTTCTCAACTATATTTTATTTCAATGTAAGGAATATTAATCTAATAAATATTGATATCTACATATGAAAGACATCGGTCACCCTATCCAATGTACCCTATCTTGTGCTTTGGATAACAACTAATGTACCCTATTTTAGGATTCGTTTAAACCCATATATACCATTTGATATCAAAAAAGAATAAAATTCAACGAAATTATTATATTGATATGAATGACACACCCATCTCATAAACATAATTGTATGATAAAATAATGATTTAATTTTGTAAACAATTACTTAAAAATTCAAAATATTAAAAATATTAGAGAAAAAATTATCTATGAAAATGTTCGTGAATCATTTAATCAATTCATTAAATAATTGGGATTTCATAAGGGCTAAAATTTAATCATGTCGTTTAGTTAAAAAAATTATACATCACCTTTTTCAATAAAAAGACAAATTTTCCTAAATAAAAATATATAAGGGGATTTATTTTATTTTAATTATCGAGAGGGAAAATTTTCTTAAAATATATTTTTAAAGAGATTATATAAATTTAAAATAAATCATACAAATAGATAAAATATAACTTTGATATAGAATAAAAATATTCACCATCAAAGAGATAAATAATGTCAATTTTCAATAAATTCAATTTTCGGTCCCTTGAGAATGTAAGGAGATGATAAAAAACATGTAATCTCAAAAAATATCTTTGGAAAAAAATTATATTTTATTTTTGAGAAATAGAATATATATTTTAATCATTATATAATAAATCATAAACAATGCCAATAAAATGTGAGATTGTAATGTAATACCATTACTACATTACTAAATATTAAATCATATCCCTAATAAAAGAATGAAATCCAATTAAATTTCAAAATCCATAAACAACAAGTTATTCCTGATATATAAAATCAAGTGTTAATTATATACAATAAATAAAATAAAACTATTTTGAATATTGTATATATCTCATGAAGATAAAGATAATATGAGAATCCCCTACAACATTAGTAACATTCGAATAAAAAATTGGAATAATAATTATAATTTTTTATATTAAATATCATAATTTATTAAGTATACATGATATATAATTTCATAGGGGTATTATATATAATTCGTAAACATAAATAGGACCTTGACATCAGACATGTCTCAAAGCAATAAGATGAATGACCCTAACCATAATTCTATCTTGAATTTTACACTCTCTAACCTCTTATATAAAAAATTAATATTTATTATACTAAAATAGATAACTGATATTAAATCCAATATTAAATCATTTTGTATAGTTACAAAATTTTAATATTAAATTATTAATAATAATTTTTAAGATTGTCATAAATGTGTGTTTACTATTTTAGTTTTCTATACAATTAGATTTTTTAGTTATGATACATTCAATTTGATCGTTGCTCAATAATATAAATAATATTAATCATGTAAATTTTTTAATATTTAATTATTATCTAATATTTTATAATTATTCATATAAAGTTGTAATGAAAAATTAATTATAACACTTAATAATGATGATAGTCTATACTTAGTCAAGACTATTGTCTTCAACATTGTGATTGAGGGATTAACATACTGTAAAATAATAATTCACCATTTCATAATAATATTTTAATAAAATATATCAATTAAATATATAAATTATTTCATAATAACCATACATGAATGACTGTGATAGAAAATTAATTATATTGTTATGTGGTGGTTGTAGTCCGAACATATGAACAAGTGATTTTTTCATTTTCCATTGATAAAACGTGGGTGGGAAATAGATTTTCCATTATTATAATAACATCCCATTATATTTATAATATGGTAGTGATAATTTTATTTTGAATACAAAAAAATTATAGAAAATTTAAGAAGAAATAAAATTTAATGCTCTAGGTTAAAATTTATACCTCTTTTTTGTGACATCACTATTGAATGAAATGTTATGCCTTGAAATATTTGTCTGAATATGGAACAATGGGATCTAGGATGAAAGGAAGGAAGATAGAAAGGTTTTAGTTATGTTAATTTCTAATCTATACAGAAATAATTGTGTGAATAATGGATGAGAAGAAATTCCTTTTTATAAGTGAGGGGAGAGACACACATGAAATTACATAATTAATTTTTAATAAATATAGTCAAATTTCGATAAATAGGTAATGCATGGTCAATTATTAAAGGATAATTAAATATAATGATGAAATATATACTTATAATATTAATTTGACATGTTTATAAAACATTCATAACTTTATCTCTTAGTTTCTACCTTATTAAATATATTTTAATATTAACTGTAGAAATTTGTTTTTATATTTTGGGTAATCATTATCAAAAAATATTATGTTCAACCTATTACAATATATTTATCATTATGAACCAAAATATCAAATCCATTTAACAAGATACAATTTCTATTAGAGTAATATTTTAATTTTAAATAAATGTGAAAAATTCAATAAAAACATGTTGTTCAAAATATGAATTTCTAAGAAAAACCCCAAATATACCTTTATAATTAATTTTTCATAACAATGAAATGAAGGATAACATAAATTATTGAATTTATAATATATAAATTTTACTATAACTGATAAAAAATTTGTGAATTATTATATTTATTTGATAATAATATAATCCACATATCAGAATAATTTTCAGAAAAATAAATAATTTTGTCTGTAAATTATTTAATAATTATTATTTAAACATTAGATAAATAATTTATGGATTAATATTAATTTATATATATATATTATCAATATATTTTAATGAAATAATTTTTCATTTTTGATCAATATACCATTTTAATACAAAAGTACATAACATGTATAAAAATATACTACATCGAAAAAATGTATATTAATTTGAAAATGATTACAATTAAATTGGGTGATTATGAAAAAAATTAGCATGGATGATAATTCTAAATATATTTTAGAATTTGATTAGTCAAATTCATAACCACCATTAAAACTATTATATTATAATTTATTAATATATCATGGTATATTTAATCCCAATGATGTATTTAATTCATGATATCAAATAACACCTATTTATATCAAAATAAATATATACATAATTTATGGTTTTACCCTTATATATGACAACTAATAGAAATATTTTATGTCACTATCCATGTGCCACAAACCGGTTCCATGAGATCGTCAGTCACAAGACCTCATACATGCGTCCATGTATGCCAGAGACTGCTGACTAGTAACGAGGTTTAAATATATTACCATGTTGAGGATATTCCCTCTATATATAAGTATCACAACATCCAAATGAAATAAAAATATGCAAAATAAAATAACTAAAAACAATAATAAATCCATAACCATAATATACCAATAATACAAAATGAACCAGAATAAGAAAACATTATAAAAAACAAACATTAGATATTTGATACCATAATAAGTTTCAAGTGTGTAAACAAAAACCATGATAAATACACTATTAAACCACATGAGAGTCCAAAAAAATGTCTAGATCCCTCATCTATTCTCCATCCATACTCATACATCTAGTATAGTTCCTTTGACCTCATTATATCTTGCAATCAAAAAGTCTATTTGGGTACCGATTAGACAGCTCTAGTAAACTGTGAGTACAACTTAGTAACTCCCCACAAATGGCATTTAAAACAATATCCAATAAATAATAGTGAATGAAATTGTATGAATAATAAACTACAATTCACAAATTAAAATTTTATTGTGATTCGATAAGGTTTTCTTTATGAATTTTCCATTTCATTATGTTTGAAAATCAAAAACAGTTTATCTAAAGGTAAATCATATTTTCCCTTAGCATTATATTAATAATGGATATTTTCATTCCTGAAGAAAATTTAATCCATACAGATGTATTCATTTTTCATTTTATAGTTTCTATAAATTTAATTCTTTTTATTTTTAAAGGGTCAAATATGGTTTCATATAGAAAACCTCAGAATCCTATAAATACTTGGTTTTAGAGAATTCAATTTTAATGTTATGATTTTAGGTTCCGAATTTAGACTCAAGATTCTCTGAAATTCAGGATTTGAATTCCTTGAAATTCAGACTCTGAATTCTATGAAATCCAGTCTCTGAATCTTCCAAAATTCAGACTCTAAATTCTCTAAAATTAAAACTTTTTATTCCCTAAAATTCAGACTCCGAATTCTATGAAATTAAGAATCTTAATTCCTCATAATTTGGACTCAAAATTTTTCTTAATTCAAACTCTGAATTCCACAGAATTTGGTCTCCGAATTCCTCAAAATACAGACTCTGAATTCCTCAGAACTCAGAGTCTGAATTCCTCCAAATTCATACTCCGAATTCCAAATAATTTAGACTTTGAAATAATTATAATTCATATTCTTAAATCTATAGAAAGATGGATCCAAATTACTTTAAAACATATTCCTGTTATTAATGATTTATAGTCTCCAAGTGTTTATTTTTTTAGACACTAAACTATTATTTTTTCCTAGACTCAAAATAATAAATTTTAGAAAGCAACATTATTTTTCTTATACATGCTATAGTTATGAGATGATTCCATATATTCTATTTATAATTAACTGTTTTTTGAGTGACATGTGTATATGTCCCTTTGAGATTTAAGGAGAAATAGAATTATTGGAGGAGGATCTGACCATTAGATAAGTACCTATAAATAGGAGATCATTTGAATGATCCCGATAACAAATGAGAAAATTGAGAATATTGATTGATCACTCTAGAGAATGCTTGATTCTAATGTGATTTATATAGAGAGAGACTCACATTCCTTCTGTGTATTGAAAATCTTGTTTAGCTTTCTTCATGAAACTCTGATTGTAGTTGTCTACAATCGAGGAATTTTGGGAATAGAAATACAGTGGTGTTGACTATATTATTGTTCGAGGACTTATGTCGATAAGAAGATAGAGGTTTTAACTAACTTAAAGATCTAGGGGTTGCAGTGATAGAAAGACATATTCCAATTTTATTATCGAGGGCTTACACTGATGTGGGTAAGACGGATTTTATTGAAAATATAAAACAAGGGACCTTTATCCAAGGTTGTTAGATACCCATCTCTTTGGGCTAAAAGATTTCATACATGATACTTGTTTTTTGTTTCATGTTTATATACACTTTATTTAGAATATGGAATAATTTATAACATTCTTTTACATTCTTGTTCTTTTGTTTACTCTGAAAAGTAAGATTCTATATCCTTTAAAGTAGAATATTTTTTTTGTAAACTTTTATTAAGTTTCATTTCTGAAACATCATTTCTAGAAAATAGAACATTTGTATAACTAAAATATGTCTTGTGAATTTACCTTGTTTAACATTGTTAAACATATTTGTACTTAATGTTAAAAATAAATGCGTTTAAAATTACAATCCCCCTATTGTAATTCATCATATACATTCATATTTTGATCCTAAAATTGGTATCAAATGAGGTCATTGAGATAAATATATTCACATATAAGTTTACTTGCTCAAGTTTTCATTATTATAAATATTTTCTTTTCATATTATTTATTATCCTTGTTTAAATAAAATTCTATTAACAACTTTTTGTGGAAATATATTTTCTTTTAGATGGTAGGAATGAATTTCGGTTCGATTAAAAATATTAATCCTACTAGACCACCTATATTTGATTGGAATGATTATGAGTATTGGAGAGATCATATGTAGAATTTTTTTATTAATACTAGTGTGGAAAATTCAATATGCTTAATGATTATTACAAGATTTCTTACAAGTTAAAACATTGAATAATCAAGAAAAGTCAGAATAACAACTAAACTACATTGTATGAAATAGTTTATTGTGTTCCATGACTATGTATATATATAGTCAGATTTATTCTTTTGAAGCTGAAAATTTTATTTGGAATAAATTTATGGTTACTCATTTTATACCTCCATGGTTATAGAAACTAGAAGAGCTATTCTTAGAGAAGAATTTCATCGATTTCTATTTCGTTATGGAGAACCGGTATGAATGGCACAACAATGGGTTATAACAATTTTTAACAGTTTAAAATCCATGGTTGAAAAAGGATTATATTATAAGGCACTTGTGGACAATATTATAGATATAATGCCTAATGAGTGGGAATCTAAGAAAACAATTATTGATGAGAATATGAAAGTATCTCAAATTACTCTTGATGAGATTTTTGGAAATCTTATTCAATATGAGATAAGAATAAAAAGTGATTTTGATGTAAATTAAAATATGAATGGTAATTGGAATGTATCCTTAAATACTTCAAAATCCAAGACTCTTAAAAGGGTTACAAGTTCCAAGTCAAATTAAGTCTTAGTTTTATCTGAATTAAGAGAAAGTGAACATTTTTATAATGAGCTAGATAATATTTCTTGATGAATGAACAAGATAGTCGGGAAGAAATAATTTCAGTATATATTTAAGAAGAAATAAATACAAGACAAGAAATACTCAGAAGCAACATGTAATGAATTCCAAAGAGCAGGGAATATATGGCCAGATTGTCCAATTCTTAAGAAAAAGGATAGAAAAGAAAATCACTTTGAGAGAGATAGAAATATGTACTAAAATGCTAAAGTAACGAATGTTTTGAAATCCAACAACACCTAGAGTTCTAGTTGTGGAGAATCTTCATGATGAATCCTCTGAGTTTGAATCTTCTGGTCAAAAGAATCTTAGTCTTCCTTCCAAGCTACCAATAGAAAATCATTTTCTAATGACCAAGGTACACAATGGTGAATCCAAAAAAAATGTTTCCTTTAATGAAATTTATAGTGATAAAAAATATTATGAGTCTTCATATGAATAATTTTTTCTAATAAAGATAATACATTACCTACATATGATGAACTATCCAGGTTTTGTAATCATTTTGAAAATGAAAATTTAAAACTTAAGAAAAATCGTGATAAAAAATTATAGAATTTCTTTTCTTTCTAAATATGTATCAAATCATTCTAAAGATCTTGATATGAAAATTTATCATTTTAATTTTATTTCCAAACACTATGAGGATTTTAATTATGAGAAGGATAAACATTCCAAGGATCTTGAAAATGTTATTTTTAAGAAAAATATTTTATAGAGTAACTCTAGTGCTAAAAATGTTTTTGAGGATAAAAAATAGTAATTAGAAAAAATTCATTAATATTTTCTTTAAGTTAGTGTTTTTCAATCTTTAACTTAGGTAAAGAATATTTTGATAAAATATATTCCAAAATTCGACCTCTACGAAATAATTATATATTTGGTTATACTATTTCTAAATTGTATTTTAGTAATAATTGTTTTGTTCCTCAATGTGCTTCATTTTGCACTAATTGTCAGTGTCGTGGGAATTGGGAAAAACATCGTTCTTTAAATAAAACTCAGTATTATGGTTTTCATAAACCTAATTTTTCTAAGAAAATGTGGATACCTAAAACTTTTCTTTGTAAAATTTTCAGATCCATGAATGTTTTAGTTCTGAAATTCAAACATTACTGTTTTCAAGAAAATAAATAAAGTACTAACAACAATAAACGGTACATGGATAATGGATATGCCAGGAATATGACTGGAAATAAATTTTTTTTGAGAAGATTATCATGACGAATGGAGGAAAAATAACATTCAGAGATAATGATAAGGGAAAATTTATTGCTATAAGTAACATTTTTCTTCTTGAAAAAACATTAATTTCCAATGTTTTATTTGTAAAAGGTCATAAGAAAAAATGCATTAGTATAAGTCAATTATTTGATGGAGGAAAACTTGTGAATTTTAGGAATGATAATTGCTTAGTACAGAATTCAAAGGAAAAGTTTATTCTTTCTACCCATAGGCAAGAGAATTTATATGCACTAAACATAGAAGACCATATGAGCCATGATCTACCTTTTCATAGTTCCATGTGAGATCAATCGTGGTTATGGAATAGATGGTTAGGGCACTGAAACCTTACCATCTTATGAAAACTATATAAGAAGTGACTTTTAAAGCATCTAACGGAGCTTAGATATGATTCTTAAAAAGATTGTGATTTGTGTCAATATGTAAAGAAACATAAATCAAGTTTTAAATAAATTGGTGAAGTCTCAAATTATAATGAATTTTAGTTGGTTCATATGGATCTTTTCGACCCAACACAAACTAGAAGCATTGGAGGAAAATAGTATGTATTTTTTCTAGTAGATTATTGCACTACATTTACGTGGGTCAGTTTTATAACAATGAAATATGATGTTTTTTATTATTTCCGATTCATTAGAGCCCAAACTACAAATGAGAAAAACCATCCATTTATAACTATTCATAGTAATCATGGAGGAAAATTTCAAAATTCTGATTTTGAAACTTTTTTTTGTAGAAAAGGCATTATTCATATCTTCTCACCACCAAGAAACCCTCGAAAAAATGGTGTTGTTGAAAGAAGAAATTGTATTCTTCAAGAGATAACAAGAACCATCGTGAGTTAATTTTCAGTATAAAAACATGTTTGGGTTAAAGTTGTAAGTACATCATATTATACTATAAATTGAGTTTTAATTAGACCATTTCTTAATAAAACCCATAATGAGTTATGGAATGGTATAAAACATAGACTTTCCTACTTCAAGGTATTTATATGAAAAGTAATAATTTTGAATACCAATGTTAATTTACATAAATATTCACCCAGTTATGATGAAGGAAATTTCATAGGCTACTCCACAACTTTTAAGGCCAATTAATTTTTCAATAAAAAAACTTGTACTGTTGAAGAAAATGTACTTGTTAAATTTGATGAAACTAATCATTTTGTTTTTTAACACCCTCAATATATATCTATGAATTTATTTATAAAATGGATTATCAACCATTGATAGAAGATCATCCTGATAAGGAAAATTTATATGAAAATGATTCTGAGGTAATTATCCCCGAATATTTTCTACCATATGTTGATGAACAGGTTTTACAAAACCCAAATCAGTTGTTTCTTAAGAATAATCATAGTAATGTTATAATTTTTGATGTAAATAAAACATTAAGGACTATAAGTTACATACAAAATTAAGTAGAACATTTATCATTCCTTTCTAAATTAGAAAAAAAAGCACTGATGAAGATTTAGGTGATTATGATTTGATAAAATCTATGCAAGATGTCATAAATTTATTAAAAAAAATATTGTCTAGACCTCATTTGAAAGACTTAATCAAACTTCTATTATTGGAGAAAAATGGGTCTTTAGAAATAAGTGTGATGAAAATGAAATAAAAAAAAAGTAAATCTAGATTAGTTACTGAAGGATATAATCAACAAGAAGTAATAAACTATGATGAAACCCGTACTTCCGTAGCTAGACTTGAATCTATCTTTATTCTACTTTCCATTGTAGAATTCTTCTACTTCAAACTTTTTCAAATTGATGTTAAATGTTCTTTCCATAATGGTTAGGTTTAATATGATGTTTTTGTTGAACAATCTCCTAGTTTTGAAGTTTCAAAATATCGTAAACATGTTTTCAAACTTACCAAAGATTCATAGGGACATAAAAAATCACTTAGAGCCTGGTATGATAAGCATACATGATTTTTTTTTCAAAAAAATTACATTAAGGGAAATTATGATGCAACCCTATTTATAAATAATGATAATATAAATGTTTTTATTGTCAAAATTTATGTTGATGACATTATATTTGGGTCAACTTAGCATCCTTTAATGAATTTGCTTGCAAATCTAACGAAATATGAGTATGAAATGAGTATGATGGGTGAGTTTACATTTTTCCATGGTTTTCAAATTTTTCAAAAAGAATAAGGAATTTATATATTGAAACCAAATTATATAAACGATCAACATGAAAAGTATGAATATGACAACACAAAGTGTATAAGTACTCTCATTAGTACCTCAAATTCACTTGATCTTAATGAAGTTGGGAAATTAGTGGACCAAACATCATTTATAGGTATGGTATTAATAGTAATATACATGATATATAGTTGTCAATACATAATGTTTTCAATATGCTTATGTATAAGATATCAATATAATCCTATGGAATCTCATTTAAAGGAATTGAAATGGATTTCCTGCTACAAAAAGGGAAGCATAGATTTTGGCCTCGTTTATACTACTGGAAATGATTTTGTATTAATTTTTTTTCAGATGATGACATTAGTGGATATAGAATAGATAGAAAAAGTACATACATAACTTTTCATTTCATAGGAGATTCATTAGTTTCTTCTTCAGGAAAAAACAACACCCAATAGTGCTTTCCACTACTGAAGTTGGATATGTAGTAGCCGGAAGTTGTCATGCTCAAGTATTGTTGCTGAAACACAAACTCAAAGACTTTTGTATGAGTTTTACTAAAACAAAAATATTGTGTGATAATAATAGTGTCATTGACATAAGTAAAAATATTTCACATCACTCTCATGAAAAACACATAGATATCAGGCATTCCTTTCTTTGTGATCACACACAAACAAGAGATATCATTATTCGAATTTTCAGAATGCAAGATCAACTTGGTAATATTTTCACAAAATCATTAACCTATGATAGGTTTGAATACATTAAATAGAAGTTAGGGGTGACAAATTTTAGGTAATATTCTATATTAACTTCTTATTGTTATTTATCACCTTACAATAAGTTACTTCTTTTCATAGTGGGAGTACATTTTTTTCTATAGTCAAAATTGTTCATAGTCAAATTTATTTTTAATTAATATTTTTGTAATAAAAATTTTTCTTTATGTTTTTATGGTTTTTCTGTAATCAAATGTTTTTAAGAAGAATCTTCCTCATTATGAATATTTTTTCTTAGAAATCCAGAAGTTATGTTTTTGTTCTTAAATTTTTTTAATCATATTTTTACATTTTGTATTTTTATTTTGATTAAGAAACATTTTTAGTTTCAATTTATCTTAATTACGAATGTTTATCTTTAAAACCTCAAAATATTGGAAAATTAAAAAACTCTTTCTTCAGCTATCATATCAAACATCAGATCCGGTTAAGAGTATTTCAACTCTTAGATCAATCAATGAAGTTAAACCATCACCTCAAATTCCTATATAAGGAACACTCGATGTTTGTCACACATCGACTTTCATGCCTTGGTGTGTTGAATCACTACCCATGTACTTAAGGTCATTCCAAATCATCAGGTTTTTGCTTAGTTTTGAATGTCTATAGAAACCTCTCCTCATAAAGTTATGTCTTTAGTAAAGGAAATATATGAGTGGATGATTTACAGAGAATGGTTAGTTGATCCGATATTCTATGCTAAGCATGAATCTATCATTTCAAAGAATATAAAGCTAAATGGCCAGGAGAGCCTGTGTATATCGAAACCAAATGTGTAGGATTCAGTCTATCTGGAGTTTTTGAGTGAAATTTATGAGTCAATATGCTTCTTCTATGTAAGAGGCAGAGATAATTTTTCCATCATGTGTTATAGAAATACCGATGCCCTTTCATACAACATGGGTGTAAATCTTATTGGAATTCAATATGAAAGAGAAACAAAGTTCTATACCCACAAGAAACCTAATATTGCATGATCTTTTTACAAGGAAAAGGCTTTAGAGTTCCTTTTCTTGAATGATATTAGGAATCTGAGGATTTTTCTTCTATCTACACACTTCCAGATTCATGGATTAGGGGTTCAAGATTTTATTATTCCAAGAAAATGAGATAACTATACACTAAAGAAAAGAGACAACAATATTTTATATTTCTTGGTGAACCTAAGGAAGATAGATTTGGTCATGTATATCTTGATTATGATTGAGAATATCAATAGTGGAAATATTAAGTCTTAGATTATCATGTATCTTGAAATTCTCTTTATGATTATAGATCTTTGATTAGAATATTTCAAAAATCTCTTATAGTTATATGCCAATAAATTAAAAGGGTATAATGCTTAGTGATGATACCTTGAGGAGGATGAACATTTGCATATCTAGTGAATCAAGAAAATTTTATGACCTACCTAAAGAAGAAGTAGAAGAATTATCAATGAAACCAAAAGTGATTGAATCTTCTAAGAAGGGTGGAAAAAGAGGAAGGCAATGGAGCCAAAATATAAAGACAAAACCCATGTGGCTAAGGAAACACAATCTGCACCCCCAAAACCAAAGAAGAAAAAGTATTACTCAGATGAATTAGTGGCTAAGTGGGTAGAGGAAAAGAAGAATAAGAAGGAAATGGATCCTAATTTTTTCTTGGACCCTACTTAGGAAAATTCTTTAAAGATAGTGGCCATTGATGATATTGAAAAAAAGGGAATGAATAGAAGCAAAAGAAGAAGTTGTATGAAGTTGAGGTAGTTCAATATCATCTCAAATTTACTAATAAATCCTATAGATAATATTAGGTATCATAATCCTTTTGACAAGAAGCCCTTCCCATGACTTTGGGAAAAAAATAAATTGATTCATGAACCAGATCATGGAGAATTAATAGTTCATGAAGAAGAAGTTGTAGAAGAAAAAGGGAGTGCCAATACCAAAGACATGATTAAGCAAGTATATGATTATCATGAGAAATAGAATCCTAATTAGAAACATTCAAAAAGATCTTCTAAAGAATATTATTAAAAAAAATTTACATCTAGAAAAGATGATAAGGGTCAGGAACAAGCGAATAAGATATTTAAAGAAGAAATCTTCAATCACGATTTTATTCAGGAGACGATGTTGTGGCGGGTTTCGAGAAAGAGAAGCTTGAGAAAGATAATATTGTTCAGCTATCAGATAGTGAGCATGAAACTCCCAAAGCACAAGAAATTATTCTGAGATCCGAAAAAGGAAAGCAGATGTTGGTGGATACACCTAGTAAATATGTGTTGAAAAAGAAAGAATTTGGTGCTTTATCGAAGAGGAAAGAAAAAGAGATTGAAAATAAATCATCACCCACCAAACACTCTGATTCCGAATTGTATTTTCATGGACATGATTTTATAGAAGATTAATTAAAAAAAGTTGATTTATACCATTACATTATTCTTAAGTATCGATTCAAGATTCTAGTTTCTTCAGTATTCATTCAATCAAAAATCAGTTTTTGTTTCATTGCTTATAGATAAATTAGTCAGAGTTGAGGTAGATTTCAAATATTTTCTCAATGGTTCTGAGGCTCATAAAAGAGATTGAATGAATATTACAATTTGGTCAACAAAGAAAATTAAATAGCTTAGAGTATTTAAGAAATTTTATGAAAATGTAAAAGATGATTTTGACACTGAATATTTCTAGCTTAATGATCTTACTATGTGATTTGTGGAAAATCTAACTCTCAAAAAGACAACTCAGAAGTAAGAAGTCAAAGACATGA
The DNA here is from genome assembly GCA_963277665.1 of Viscum album. Classification (NCBI taxonomy): domain Eukaryota; kingdom Viridiplantae; phylum Streptophyta; class Magnoliopsida; order Santalales; family Viscaceae; genus Viscum; species Viscum album. The sequence continues at coordinate 670,455,982 of OY728119.1, read as the reverse complement.
ATGGAATATTTAATTTAGTGGCTAAGAATTGGATGAGAGAAAGGGATCTCAGAATAGAGTTTGAAGAAAATCTTATTATGATAGAATAAGTCATTAAGGCTAAGGAAGAATGACTTAAGGCTCAATAAAAAAAATTAAAGCATTGGAGAAGAAAAGCGATGAATAGGATCAACTACAAAATCATTTAGAAGAAGATTACAAGGAGCTTAAGAAGCTAAAAAACAGTGTGATGATGTTTATGCTGAAGAATAAAGAAGGATAATTCTCCAAAATCTGATATGTTGTTGTATTTTATTTATTTGTTCAAATTATTTCAATCTTATTGGAATTTTTGTTGTTTTTTATATATTTGGTTGTTCATTAATATTTTTTCAGGTACCATTTTTTCCATTCTCTTTATTAATTTTTGAAAATAACAATGGGGTAGAATGGAATATTAAAATGAATTCTATGTAAATAAGTGATTTATTTATGTAAGGGGGAGTTCATCTTAGGGGAAGTTATTATTAAAGAATATTTTCATAAGAAAGAAAATGTAAAATCTTATTAAGTAAATCATAAAATTGATCCTTATGAATTTAAAAACCTAATGGGGAGTTAGTTTTATTCAAAATGATTCATATGTAAAGGGAGATATGTTATTCTTTTATATCCATAATGAAAATTTATAAGTCCATATATTCTTTTTCATAAGGATGTTTGTGCTTTACAAAACGTGGGGGATTATTGAGATAATAAGGTTTCTTTATGGATTTTCCATTTCACTATGTTTTGAAAATCACAAAAACTCTATCTAAAGGTAAATCATATTTTCCAAATGCATTATCTTAATAATGAAAATATTCCTTCCGCAAGGAAATTTTATCCTTACCTATGTTTTCATTGTTTGTTTTATAGTTTTTATAAATTTAACACTTTTTATTTATAATGTTTAAAATTCAGTTTCATATCAAAATCCTTAGAATCCTATAAATCCTTGATTTTAGTGTATTTTGTTTTCAGTTTCTAATTTCAGATTTTGAATTTATACTCCGATTTCTCTGAAATTCAGTCTCCAAATTTCCCGAAATTCAGATTCCAAATTCTCGGAAATTCATACTCTGAATTCTCTAAAATTCAAAATCTAAATTACCTGAAATTCAGACTCTGAATTCCTTAGAAATCGGACTTTGAATTTTCTGATATTTAGACTCAGAATTATTTAAAATTTAGACTCCAAATTATCTAATATTATGTCTCAAAATTATCTAAAATTACAACTTTGAATTCTTTAGAATTCAGACTCCGGATTTCATAAAATTCAGAAATCAAATTCTTCATAATTTTGACTCTGAATTCCTCATAATTAAGACTTTGAATTCCTCATAATTTAGACATCAAATTCCTCAGAATTATGAATCTAAATTTCACAAAATCCGGATTTCTAATTCTTAAGAACTCAGACTCTGAATTTATTAGAATTTAGATTCTAAAATATATAGAAATCAGGTTTTGAATTACTTAAAAAAATAATCCAAATATTCATGAATTATTGTCTCTTGTTTTTTTCCTAAACTCGGATCATTTACATTTTCCTAGACTCCAAAAAATTGATTTGGTTAAGAAACCTTATTTTTCTTATACTTTTTATTGTTATGAAATGATTATGTACATTCTATTTCTATCTAACTATTGTTTGAGTGACATGTTTACAGGTCACTCTTGGATTCATGAAAAAATATGATAATTGGGGGAGGGAGTCAACCGTTGGAGAAGTTCCTATAAATAAATGCTCATTTGGACGAGCCTGATTACAACTGATAAAAACTAAGAATATCAGTTGATCACTCTAGATATTTCATGCTTCTAAATTGATTTTTAGAGAGAGATAATATCATGACTTGTGCATAATGAACATCTTGTTCATCTTTTTTCATGCGACTCTAATTCTTGCTATGTGCAATCATGGACTTCTGGGTATAGGAAGACAGAGGTGTTGAAAACCTTAATGTTCGGGGACTTCCGTGGATAGGAAGACATAGGTTCCAACTACCATAAAGCTCGATGTCTTAGAGGGATAATAAGATAGATTCTGATATTCCTATCTAGGACTTACTCTGGTGTGATTCTGATAGACTTTCTTGAAAGTATAAATCTAGGGACCTTTATCCAAGTTTGATGGAAACCCTTGTCTTAGAATTAAAAGATTTCATACATGACACTTGTTATTTTTTTCATGTTTATTTCCACTGTATTTTGAGAATGGAATTAATTATAACCATATTATTCATTCTTGTTCTATCATTTACTATAATAAGTTTGATTTTATATGCATAAGGGTAGAATATGTTTCTTATAATCTTTTCTTATGTTTGATATTGGGAACCACATTTCCAGAACCTAGAATGTTTTTAGAACTAAAAGCGGTCTTGTTAATTAACCATGTCTAACATTGTTAAAAATGGTTTTCTGTAAGGTTAAAAATGAAGGTTTTTAAACTTATATTTCACCTCCCTCTTATAATTGAGCATCTACATTCATATTTCGATCCTACAGTTATCACATTTAATTATTCATTATTTAACAATATAAAGACCTATGTTCACAATTAAACCCATAATATCAATACCTTATTTGGAATTAGAAGGTTTCTAAACTAACCACATGGGATGTGACAAATCACAATACCAGGGTTATCATTTATCATTTCATTTAAAATCATATCATGACTTTTTTGAAGCATAGTTCAATGCAAATTTCATTGTTAAATAACATCATTTCTAACTAACCATGGGTATTTGGAGCCTCTATCTCTTTCCCACACATCAATGTCACATGGGTATTTAAATCCCCAGTCCATATCCCACACACTTGATCACATAAAAGAAATTTTATCATTAGTCTCTATCACCCACTCAGTAACACATATAGGTATTTCATGCCTTATTCCATCTCACACACTCACAAACAAATATGGTTATTCGGAGCCTCAAACCCTATCATACACCTCGACAACACATATATCACAAATATCATAATATCAAACAAATAATAACGTTATATACATAAAATTTATGCATAATTAACATTATAAACAAAAATTATCATTAAAGTAAAACTTTCCAATTTATCAATACGATCATAATTATTATTTCTTATTTAAATGGAATAATGTGAACAATTCATCATCAAAACCTTGTCAACATTTTATCAAATTACAATATAAACAAATAGGGTGAGTCAAATCACCCCATTATTTATATTATCAAATAAATCTACATATCAAATAATTAACCAATTACGTTGTCTCATTTAATTTTCCAATTTCACATTCAAAATATCCCATAAATTCCATAATCAAATTATTGCATTAATTAATTAACTAGTTAATTAATCCAAAACAACCAATTATAATTTCCCAAATTTTAACCCATTCAATTATCACATGGTATATAAATTTAATCAATCCAAATTCTAGATGTAATTTCCCAATGATTGGAATAATAATTACATATTTATATTCATGTAATTTAAATCAAGACTGTGGGATTTATAATTTAGACATCCTACATCAATATATATTTGGAATTCCCACAAAAGAAAAAACCAAATTGAAGTGGAATAACCAAAATCACAAATAATGAAGAGATCTCGAAGAAAAACCTTCATTCATTAAATAAGATATTTAAATATTAGGAAACGTATTTCTAGACCTACACCAATGGATAATAAGTCATTCCACATTCTCTAAAAAGTTAGATGAAAGTGGGATAAAACTTAATAGGAATAAATCAATTACTGATAGGGGTGAATTCTCATAAAAAAGATCATAGATTCACCTAGAATATATTTCAAAAGACTATTGAATCCATTTTAGAATCTCTAGCCATGGGAATCCCCTAAATTTGTGTTCGTAGAGATTGTAGGCCTCAAGACATAGTTTGGGATAATTATGCACCAATTGTGTACTACCCCTCTTCCTTTCAAAATTCACCAATTTAACCCCAAAAATTTGTAAAATAAACCCAAAAAAATAAACTAAAAAAAGAAAAAATAGTGCATCAAAATGAGCTTCAGACACCTACAAAAAAGGTCAGGATCCTACAATATTCCCACCTTATAATAGCTCATTCACGACATGTAAATCAATGAATTTATATGATTACTATATGAAACTCTCTGTCCATTAATACCACACAGACACTTCTCTCTCCCATTTTTTCTCATGAAATATCCCATTTTGACATAATGCATGAACTATCATAGATGTCTATCCATGCAAGATATTCCTACTTTAATCCAACTCACGTATCAAATTTTTATAAATGGAAGCCTTAGTATCAGGCCCAACAGCATCAACATAGATCACTTCAATAGAATTTTGGTTATGCCATCAATGTTATGACACATGAAAAGAACTATTCATAACACTATATCTCTAGATAAGAGCCAACTGATTCACCTCCGACTCAAATCTCTCCAAAATTTATAAAAGGTTCACAAAATCTAGGTGAAACAATTCCATGTCTCGAATTCATATATAATCCATAAATTTTTGACACCTGAAGGAAGATACGATCAAACAATATAAACTAAATGGTTCATCGAATTCAATCATCATGTATCTTCTATCTGTTGTGAGTTTTATTCATATTATTCTGAATTAGCTAAACCTATTACGATATATCGTTCATGAGATATAGTTCCAAAATCTCTAATTCACCTACCTCCAACTGTCATAGAGGTGAACTAAAAGGAAAACTATAATGTTCCTCAAATGAGTCTATCTAAATAGTTTTCTGATAAATATTATTTTATCTGATCTAAACATGCTCTAGGTTCACTCTAAGGACTAAAAAATGTAAATAACACATAATCATAGCATATAAAATATTTCATGAACAATTCATTCGGACTTCCCATTGGTCAATGGGTGGAATTGCATACTTATAAAACATTGTGTACCAATCACCTTCTATAATAGCTGATATATGTGTGGTTTAAAACATTAGTCATTGTTTGAAACACTACTTTTGGCACCCTACATAGATGGAATATCTACTAAATGTACATATACCCCAAACTGTCTACTGAGAAAGTCTCCCATATAAGATAAAAATGAAAAACATTCATCAATATATCTAATATGACCAAATAATGTCATTCTTCTAGGGTATCCATTAATGGACAACAAAAAAATACATGGTAACATCATACCACATTATGGGATAGGAAACGAATGTAGTAATCCGTCATGTTAATGATTATCATCATTCACTTGTTGATAGGCATAGCAATGTGTCACAAACCTTAAATTCTTTTTTTATTCCTAGTCACCAATACTGCCGACACATGTCATAGTTTATTTTGGTCAAACCTGGATGCACCACAAACATTGAGGCATGAAATTAATGCATCATCATCTCACTCAATCATGTATGAGTGAATAAATGTCTCTATACATAGATTATCACATCTTAATCTATTTTCCTATCAAAAGGTGTCTCCCCACCTTCGAGGAATTCCTTCAGGGAAAAATACTTCAAATCCTCATACTACCTCTCACTGTTCTAGGTCAAAAGAGGGGAATCGACAGGAAATGATATTAGTGTAATATATTCTACTCCCTCTAAAATGAGAACATACGTTTCATCTAAGAAGCATCTTCCACATAGAGCTATAGTCATGAAAATATAGAGAATGATTTTCTTACTCAAATCATCAACAATATTGTTTCCCTTCCCAGATGTATATTCTATAACAATGTCAAATGACTATATATACTCCACCCTTCTTTATTTTTAGAGATTTATGTTTTATTTTGATAATATATATGTTATTATTCGGTGATATGTAATCATAGTAAACTTTTCACCAAATAGATATTTTCACAAATAATTCAATGAATAAAAATATACATCTAATACAAGGTCATGCGCATGGTAATAATTTTCATGAGGCCTCAAATATCATGACCCATATTCCAAAAATTGATCCCCCTAAATTTTATCTACCCAAATTCTTATCCCAGAAGCAATAAACAATACTATGTTCACACCTAAATCATGTATAATTATATTCATTTTGGTATCTAAATGCTTCTTCAAGTCCTCAAAAACATTATAACATGCTATAGACCATTCAAACCTTATATCCTTCTTGGACATTACCAAAATAGATTCTTCCAAGTGGAAATTTCCTTAGATGGACCACCATTAATTATCCACTAAATCATGAAGATAACTAATATTTAATACATTATTGTCCTGGTTCTAATACAAAATTGCTAGAACCTTCCCTAGGTCCACTCGCATAGATTATTATGAGATGATGAGACCCAAAAATTCTCATGATCAACACATAATTGACATGTATATATCCTAGAATAATGATGATACAATCTCACCATACTAATCATGATGTGAATAAGATGGGCATGACAGTCATGAGTCTTGGAGTACAACAAGTCTTCATAAAAAAATACTTTCACAAACTAATATAGGTAGGAGTGGATGAATTTTTTCATCAAGAAAATAAATACAAACAATGTGTTCATCAAACCTAATGACATCATAATGAACTCATAAAGGCTATACATAATTCTAAAAACAGTTGTAATAATATCAGATGGTTAGAATCTTATGTGATGATACGATGACACCAGTTCGATCTTCAAGATAACACACATTCCTCTAAACTGGAAAAAATATCATTGATAAGAACAATAAGATACTAGATCATCATAGTCATCTTGTTAAACTTTTAGAAATTAAAAAGAATTCCTTGTGCAACTTTATCCTTTATTGAATACAATATTGGGGAACTCTATGGAATGATACTCATATGGATAAAACATTTATCGATCAAATAATCCAGTTTATTATTTAGCCCTTGATTATCTATTTTATCCTTTCTATATGGTGGAATGTAAACATTCTCGGCCTCCTATACTAATTCTATTTCCAATTCCACATCTTTTTATGAATGAAAAACTTAGAAGATCACAATAAACACATCTTAGAAACCATCCACTAAGGATGGAAGGATATCATTCGTTACACCCCAATTATTCAATACTAAACTAGCATCCTAATTGGTGAGATCTCCTAGTTTATATTGAACTACCCCTGTGTTAGCTACCTAGATTACCCACTCCCCATGATGAACATAATTGTCACTCATAGGAGTAGGAAATGTTTCACTCCTAAAATAACAATATACATGGGCTCGATATTCCACTTACCAGTCCATGGGCATAATTTTTTCTAATCTAGACATTTTCAAAATGAAATCATCTTAAATGATGTGTTACTCACTGATCATGAGAAAACACCCATTGCATAAACATATATCTTTCCAATGTACTCCCAAAAGTTTACTGATCATTATAAACCCACTCAAAAATACAATTCCAATCATATATCGGTCATATGGTGTTCAATTATAAATGATTCTGAGGCACTAATATCGAATAAAGAACTAGAAATCATAAAAACAATATTAAGAGAGCCTCTAACTATTGATTTTCTAGATTCTCTATCCAAAATTGTAGTATGAAATTAATGCTACTCTCCTTCCCTTCTACCCTATTATGTAGATTGATCCACTATTGTTTCACTACTCTCCTAACACGGGTTATCATTCCTAGGTGAACGATGTCTACTTCCTCTACCATTGTGACCAGTATAATTCAGACTACCAGAATGATATGGTGAAGGAGACCCCCCTTAAACACTATGATTTAGCCTATCAACCCCATAAATACCCATATGTCATTTGTTACTAGAAAAACATTATATATGTCCCATACTACAACAAGATAGACACTCTACTAGGGGTCTCAGAAATCTTCTAGTAATGTATTATAACATATTGCAGTGGTGGAAAATAGGTCAGATAAGATATGTAGTAATTGATCCTCCCCTATCCATTCTTATTTATTAATCACTAGTAAATATTATTATAATGACGCTTCCTACATTCAGAAGACATACCAAATTCTCATAATGTAGAAACCACAATTGAATCACTTAAATCTTCTTTCATGATACCCTCATACATGAGACCTTGATCTAACACTTTTGAATGTTTTTTCATTTGAATGATTTTAACATGGGACTTTATATCACATTTATGACCATATCGAAACCCCATGTCATATTCATATCATCTCCTTTAGGAAATATAGAATAGAATTTTAATTCCTCATGGTGACAAGAATATTCCATCAAAGACACACTACCCATAGTTAACTGCATGAACTCATCTTTCTTATCCTTCTATAGGCTGTCTATATAATATTTCTCTAAGAACATCTCCAAAAAATCATTCTAAACTATTTAATCTCCCTACCCAGTCCAAACCTGAACTTCCCACTAGTGACTCACTGAACAACATAAAATATAAGCATCCAACTCGACCTTCTTCTCAATGGGAGTCTCTAAATGGTCATGTATTTTACGGATGGAATCATTCTAGATCCCAGCTACCACAAGTCATCAATATCGATTAAAATTCAAAGGGTTCTGTAATTGGAACTTTCATGTCATGTACTACATTCTATTCACCACCCAATATAGTTATATCCACATAAAATATATGTGGTGACAAAAATTCTCACTAAAATATCTCTAACTCCTTCACCACACAATACCTGTTTCTCACATTCCACTACTGGAGGATCATTTATATCCATATCCTACTATCATCCCATCAGAAAATGTCCTCATAGAGGCATATCTATATAATTCAAAACTCATACACCATAGTAAGGGTTTCAAAAAAGTAATGTATTTTAGATGAGGTATTCACAAAAATCAATAAAAATTCATGCCCCTCTTTCACAATACACAGTCAAAACTGAAGCATTATCACTATCATAACCATCCTATATCCATGTGATAGTTAATAAGGTAATCACATTAAACTTCTCCAATTATTAATTACTCATACAATTATTTAATTTTTTCTTTATTTTAGGACTACCAATTCCATATCATTAACCATTTATTATATATAAACACGGAAAAACATTTCAATTTATATATCTTACCCAAAACAATATTTTTATTTCAATCGTAAATATAATGTATATGACCATAATCATTGATTGCATAGAATAATACATGTATAATAAAAAACCATTCCATAACTATCCACTAGTAATTATTCTAAATATAAGAGAAGAAATAATCACATTACACAAACAGTGCATTACTTGATGTGAAATAATATCCAATCATAATAACAATAAAATATAAAAACAATCCCAACCTAAGTATTTGGTGTTTCCACTATATATATTAGTTACTTCCATGAGAAAGCTCATATAAAAGGCCTAAAACTTCATATTCTCTTATATATACCTCCAAAATATTACAACAAAATAAATGAACAGAAAACTCTTTTAATATCATTTTGTCAAGTCCTAACCTGGGTTCGACAAACCCGTGACTTGATTTGGTTGGTCAAATGTCCTTAGGCACACCTCCCCATATGTTAGAGTCTTCCGAAAAGATGTAATTGTCTAATATATTATCCTAGGGTGAATATAACATATTTATGAAAGTATAAAAATAGAGGATATAATTTAACAACTTAGAAAAGAAAAAAAATAATTCCATAACCATAACAAACCATTAACACAAGATGAACTAGACAAAAGGAAAAATATAAAAAGTATAGTATATATGTCATTCCACAGTAAGTGTAAAATGGTAAAATAAAAATATATAAATAAAATATAAATGACAGAATAATGTCTCAACACCGTTTCAGGTTCCCCCATCCATGATTCCTCCCAACTATCCCATCATGCAAAGGCAATTTCCTTTATCATAACCAACAAATGTGAAGTCTATTCAGGTAATCATCGTGTAACCTGATTATGTCATTTTTAAAACTCAAAAGACCAATAAAAAAGATGTATAAAATAACATCTAGTCAATAATAGTGTATTTAGTTGTATAATGAATAATTTACAATTCATAAAGTAATTAATTATCACATTTCACTATTTTTTAATTAGCCATATAAATCCATAGGGTCACGATAAAATACATTCTATCAATACCGAGTTTAGCCCTTAAAAATTTCAGATCCATCCACAAGTGATATCACTTGTCCCTATATCGTGTTTAGAATTTATCATTTCATTTAAAATAATATAATGACCATTTGGAACCATAGTCCAATTCTAATCTCATGGTCATTGAACGTCATATATAATAACCTAGGGGTATTTGGAACCTCTACCACTCACCCTCACATCAATGTCACCTGATTATTTTGATCCTCATTTACTATCCCACACTCATTATCACATATGGAAATTTGGGCCTCATTCCCAGTCCCACACTCACTGAAACATATGGGTACTTGGAGCCTTAATCTCTATCCCACACCCTCTAACACAATTGGTGATTTGGATCCTTTGTCCCTTCCCCACATCATAATATCACATATATTAAAAATATCACAATATCACAAAAATCATAATTTTATATACATAATGGTTATGCATCATTAAGCTTCTTATAAAACATTTTATTAATGTGTACCTTTTTAGTTAATCACAAATACTAGAATATATTATCTCTGTCACATGGAATAATATGAACAATTCATCATTATAATTTATCAGCATTAAATAAAATAAAATTCTAACCGTTTATGGTTAGCCCAATCATCCATTTATTGAAACTATCAATTAAATCCATGAATTAAAAATTAACCAATTTCATAGTCCCATTTAATTACACAGTTACACAATCCATATATCCCATTAATTATTTAATACCATTATTATATTTTTTAATTAAACAAATAAATAATACAGATCATCCAATTACTATTTCCCCAATTTGAACCCATTCAATTATCACATGGAAATTCAATTTAATCTAATTAAAATACAAATTCAATTTCCCAGTCATAGAAATTTCAATTACATAATTAAAAACTTTTAATTTGAATTTGGTCTATGGTATTTTTAATTTAAGCTTCATACCTCAAGATAGATTTTGAAAACTGACCAATATAAATCCCCAAATGAAGTAGAACAACCCTGATCATGACAATGAACAAGATTCATTTCCAAAAACTGGATCTACGAACAAAGGAGTTATATTTTCAAGAACTGAGATATGAACCCAAAATGATTGATTATACAACATTTATCTTGGGTTTTAAAGAGATATATATGACTTAGTAATCTCAATAAGAAGAAATAAATTACTGGGAGACATAGAGAGCCATCAACTAGATCATTGATTTACTAAGAACGGAGTTCGAAAGCCCTTGGAATATTTCATGGAGGCATAATAAAAGAGTAAAATTAGTTACGGTAGAGAAATTGAGTTTTGGTATATAATATGACCGATAATGAACTATTTCATTAATTTTTTGAGTTTTAATTTCTATGTGCACAGTTTATTATATGGGGAACACAGTTTTCCCGAACTGTGCACCTAATTATGTGACACTTCAATGGGGTTACACGGTTTCTACTAGTAGTGAAAGTGATTTTTCAAACCATGATCCAAATGGGAGAATACCTTATTTTTGAGTTCACACCATTTTTTTCATGTGAATAGTATTTGGGAAAATCTTTTTCCTAACATGGAGTTCCCCTATTCCATGAAAAATTATCAAATTTCAGAAAAAAAACCTCCCGTTATAAAACCAAAAAAATATATAAAAAATTAAAACATATTACCTATAATTGAACATGATACATCACATAAGATTTAAGGATTTTACAAAATTTAGTTTATACATTAATCCTTATGTATATGTTGAGTGGTGTTTTTTATATTTTATTATTGAGTTAAAATTTGTATGTAATAAATTATGTATTCTTATTTATATATGATAAACCATTTACGTTTATATTCCTATATAAATATTATGTTTCTGTATTTATTTTGAATATACTCTTATATATTCATGCGAATTAAATTTTGGTGATATGTTTAATTGTTTTTTATTATGTTTATTGCAGATATATTATCTTATAAAGTGTTAATATTTGAGGAGTTTTAATGAGTGAAGATTCATGATAAAATGATTTATAAGATACACCTAAGATATGATATGTTTTTTTATTGATCAGACTGTTATCAAATATTTTTTACTTTCTCACATAAAATCAAAACTATTTTAAAGTGGATTTAATGAATAATTATTGTAAAATAAATTTTTATGAAAATTTAAAATTCAATCTTATATGAAAAGAAATTTATTCAGAAATCACACATTCAAATGTTTTGAATTTGAATTGGGATTTATGATTTTATTTTTGATGAAGAGTTACTCATTCTGTTGTCTAGATTTGACAATGGTGATTATTGAAAATATCTCTATTAATAGTTATTAAGACACACAAGTATAGAAACACCCACATTTTAATTTCTCAGATCTTGATTGCATTCATGATTATCCACTACAATAATTGTGCAGACATAAGGTTCTAAGAGTCTGGGTTATTTTTTTCTAGCTACTACATATAATAAGTCATTAAAAATATCAATATAGACCTATGGGAGTGGATTATAATTTCATTATATCATTTTATATTTTGGAATTTAAATATTTATATTCATTTCCTAATTGAATAGCATGATTTATGGGATATACCTCAATATAAGATACATTTCTATAATTTCTTGTTAATCAATGGTAAAAAAATTGGGGATATTAGGGTTTTAACCACTGAAAAACAATGATATTAAATTTGTACACCCATCATAACTCATAACCATCTATTCAACTATAGTACTAAAAAACATCATGATGAAAAATGACCATATTTTACTAAAATGAATGTTTCATTAAATTTAATTCACTATATATATTACCAGATAAGGAACACTTCTTCCATGACCCTAAGCTAGTATTCTAAAAATGAAATAATATTTTGTGTGATAGATTCATAATATAGTAGATTTGAAAAAACAAGGATGAATATTACCGAGGAATCATTAATTCTAACTACTGAATAATTCTATGTGTCGTTAATTATATTTAATTGAAAGTGAAATCCATATTAAGAATCATCATTCCAAAACTAGATGATTGGATTCTTGATCAATTACCACTGAATCTTAGAGGTGTAAACTATACAGTGATATAAAGAATATAAGAAGTATGTGAATCAGTTGTTTGAGATACCTGTTTCCTCCCTCCATGAAAAAATGGGTCATGCCACAAATTGGTTGAAATGTACCAGACCATGAAATAGTATATGGAATTGAACATCTACAAACTAGTCAGAAATTTTTTAAGGTTTTATTGTATCTATATTTATAGTGAACTATGGTAATGTAAATGGTACATGTCATAGTGAGCATAAAATTTAGATATCGGTTAATTATTTGTTATAGAAAATTTAAATTTGCCACACATTATTGAATGTTCATTCCAAAGATCATATAAATGATAGTATGAGACGCTATGATTTTGGTGATTTTGATTTCAAATTTTTTAATAAGAGGATATATCATAATCTAGGAGTATCATGCTATAATTCTAATTAATTAAATAAATAATTGGTGTCCCACAAATATTAACTAGTGTTTGGAAAAAATAAAAGATAATAAGAATATTATATAACATTACAAGGATTATTTGGATTGTTATTGAGGATTATAATAAGGGTGAATGCCAATTAAAACTTTAAGATCCTACTAATGTTTTAAAAGTGATGATCATTGATCTTTTTGATGATTATTTTTCATCTTGTAAAAATAAGTATAATATAATCATTATTATTTTTCTTTTTTCCCTTGATAAAAATATGTTATGAGGGTATAAAGATCCCCACTATTTCACACTATGGATTAGACACAAGATAATAATGGGGATAAAATATTATTAGAAACCTTAGATATATGTGCATTCTAATTCACTCAATCACTTTCTCATGAAATCAAAAACACCGAGAAAAAATATTTATTGAACTGATATTGGAACAATTTAGTAAGAGTGTTGGTTATATAAATCTAATTTTTTCACCCACCTGCATATTCGTGGTTCATACTATCCTCAACCTTTTATTTGGTTGTGTATAAATTCTTATAGATGATATTTTTAGTGTTTTGATAAACTCATACATTTTTACTTCTATTCGATCATATATAAGAGGTGGTACAAGGAACGATAATAATGAAATATGTATTCATACAATTTATTATATATTTCATCATAAAAAATATAGGTATTTTAAAAATATCATCATCAAATGACAATCCCTATAATTGATAGATGTTGATTAAACTATTGAGTTACATGATGGTTATATTTCATGAATCACTCATCATGGATGTTTCTTATATCATCATAAATTTTTTGGTCATCTATATGTTTTAATAGATTCTGTTATCATTGATAAGAGGAATATCTATTATTATGGGAGAGTTAAAATGTGTTATTAAGTTATTTATTAGAGAAAGAGGTATCATGATTTATTAAAATGAATATCGAAAATAAAATCTAATGAATACATATTAATGTCATTGAATAATAAATATAGGTGGTTATATAATTGTCAAAAACATACCACGCTCAATTTAATGAAATAAAAATACCAGATAATTTAGTGAGAAGAATATTAATCTTGAATCGATGTTACAGTCAAAATATTAATTATTACATCATCATGAAAATGATGATTTCAATGAACCCCAATAGATTTAATATCATAATTAATCCCTCGAGTATCTAAACTATCATGAATGGACCATTAAAAATCACTACAAAATATTAATAATTTTTGAGAGGAAATGTCATGAAACATTAAGGAAAATGGAATCATAGAAAAAGATACTACATTTAATGATTCAAAACATGAAAATATAAATAGTCACTAAAGTCTCAAAAAGAATAAACTGATTCATAAATTGATTCCTTTAAATTTGGAGAATTGATTCCACTATTCTCAAAAGAAATTCAGTAATTTGTAGACATATTTTTATTCAATGTACTAATTATATTATTTAATTTTTGTATGTTAATTATATTTTCATTATATTTCCTTGAGAATAATAAATTTGAGATAAACAAAGATTGACCTAAAAAATCTAGGTTGTGTGTGATAGAAGTTCTTTGCACAAGAAGAAGATTCAATAAAGGTAGTGGCAAAAATAAGAAAATAATTTCAGTAAATTTTTTACACATATTTTGATGAAGAAATAGAAGAAAATGGTAAACTTTTAATAATGAAGTTAAAAACCATCATTTATAAATTATAATAAACCAAAGTTTCATAGAGTTGAAAATAAATTACAGACTAGTAAAGAATAAGGTTTTGATGAGGAGACACTATAATAGATTCATCACCTTATAGATTTAATTTTTTTCATAGATGAGAATAAAATAGAAGAAAAATAATGACATCCTTCATGTTTGGTAATTTTTTTAAGGACATTACATTATTAGTCGGATTATAAAAATATATTAGAGATAAGAAGTAAGTTCAAAAGAAAAATAAGATATAATAAGAAAATAAATAAAGATAAAGATGTCAATATTGTTATAAATAGTCCAAATCATATATCTTGAAGAAAGGGGGAAATGAATATAAAAATGGAATGGGTATAATGATAAGGATTTTAGTTGTCTAACTGTATTAAATATTTACTTTAAAAATTTTGCAATATTGTGTGCACTCCAGGGTCGATCTCTCAAGCATCTTGTTCATACACATTTTCATTCTATCATCACTATTATAAATCTATATAATATAAAACTACTTATATACTAATATAAATGGGGGGTTATTCTACAAAAATCATTTATTATATATGGAAAGAAAATGAAAACCAAAAAGAAAATAATGAAGGTCACAAAAATGTTAGGGGATGAAAACTTTTTTTTCTCAAGGTTGCATAGACCTGTTATTGTTGTTATTCAAAATATTTTCCCATTATTTCACTAAATATAGAGATCCAGAGCATTCCCTCTACACCCACTCATTTGGATGGTATTACCCTAAACCGAGAACTATTCATGTAGAAGATATCTCTTCTAATTGATCCCCTATGTCAAAATTCACTATTTGAATGAATTATATGTCTATTAGAATGAAAATAATTAAATAAGGAGTAAGGAACTCATTAAATAAGTGAGTAAGAACTTATCACCAAAATCTATTTAACCACTACACTAATCCTTAAAATTAAAAATAATTAAATTATAATAAACTAAAATGATACTATTTCCCCCCTCGATCAAAAATAAAGATTATCTCTACACAATCGTGGATTTATAAGAAGCATGGTGGGTAAAACATTTAAGTAAAATAAATGGTATAAAGAGAAAAATACCTAGAAGAAGAAATATTGATACACTAAAATAAATTAAAACTATTAAAAATTATTACTATTAGTAAAATCCAAATCCATCTTTGAAAATGTCCATATCATTATTTGAGAGAATAGGTACATATTTATATGGATGCGGGTGGATAAATTCTCTCCAAATGTATACTCTATTGGTGTCTTCATCAATGACCCATAAAATATCCAACTTTTTAATAGTTTCCTTCATTAATATTGTCATATAATGTCTCATGAGTTCTCCAGAAATGGTTCAACATAATTGATAACCAGATGAAGGAGTTATGTCCATTTTACTATGAGGTATTTAATCTTTATATAAGAATCTATAAGAATCGTTAAATTATAAATCTTCAATATACCATGAAATAAAGAACTTTCATATTAAGCATTCGCGTATGGAATGATTCATGAAAAAATTATCCATTTCCATTCCCATACATACAAAAAATTTATGAAAAATTGGACTCATGATTCAATATTTTGGATTAAATTAATAAATGTAACTGTTTCTACCCGAATAGAACTTTTATCTTCTACTAGTTGTAACCTCCCAAAGGATACAATAATTAGTGAAAAGTCGATTTAAACTTATCATTAAAATGATCCATTGAGTCATCATCCTTATCGAGGTATAATTAATACATTTAGAGTTTGATAGAATTTTTTACCCATAATTATATAGGCATTTCCACTCTGCCGAGTAGAAAAAAATTCTAAAATGAATGATTTATTTAGTCCTCCATATGTTTGAATCATGAAATGTTCATGTTGACCAAGATTAATCCAACTAATAGATAAATCTTATAAAAAGAGTCACTCAATTTGTATAATCATTAAAAAATATATTCTCTATGTACATAAGTGAATGAAAATAGTTTAAATGTCATAATTGACAATTTTTTTAAACATATCATACCAGAAAAACATAATGACATGAATATTTATCATAAAATAACATTGTGATGGGATTATAAACATTGAAATATAAAATATAATATTTGAAATATTTTCATAATCATCGACCTCATAATTATTTTCGATAATAAAAATCACTAGAGTTGAAAATTTTAGTAATTACCCTTAGAAAAATATCAAAAACGTAGAATAATGTCTACAATATATCTCAGAGAATTTTTACATTTCATTAATTTTTTTAGAAAACCCTTATTCCAATTTCAATGGTAGAGGAAAAAATAATTGAATTATTAAGTACATTACATCACAAAAAATGTAAATCAAACTTATTATAATGTTATTTCATGGTACATGAAATTCAATTGGAAATGTGTTTTTTATATTAAATAATATTGGTTCTTTCCTATTGGAAAAAACACGGAAAAAAAAATTCATAATAAAGAGAAGTATGAAAAAAAATTCCATTAAAATATTAATGGATCATACTAAGATGATTTTTATTAAAATATTTTTATCTATGTAGAATGTATATTATAAGAATATCTGGGTGTTGTAGAGTACATGGGCCTAAAGAATATGTCATGTTGTATAACCCCTCACTTCTATATTTTAACTGATTTTTAGAATAATGGAGAAGAAAATATATAACTCAAAAATAATTTCCAGGAAAACATTCTAATTATATATTACAATTACGGAATTCAATTGATTATATGTATAATCTTGGGAGGTGTTATCAACCAATACAGAACACCCAAAAATAATTATCAATGTAACATAGAATATGAAAAAAATTAATTTTCAAAAAAAAATTTAGAGGAGGAATAATATATAACATTAAATGATTGTTGAGTTTTTTTAAAATGATGAAAAAGCAGAGAAGTATGGGTTTTTAGTCAAATATTATTTTTAGAAATATTATATTTAAAGACATCTAATTTAATGATTGAGGAGTTTTTACATTCAAAAAAGATGAATCAATTAATGTTCAATTTCATAGATAAAATATGATTTGAATGAATAAATCCAATCATGTTAACATTATTTATGTGTTGAAGAATAAAATATTTACTATTTTAATCAATTTCAAAAACTAAATTTGGTGATTCCTCTCATGATTGAGCTCCACATATCCTGTGTGAAGGATAAATTTATTTTAATGAAGTGGAATAGATGAAAAAATTCTTCAATATTTTTCATGATCAATATTAATTTCTTATCGGGATGAAATGGATAAAATATCATTATAATATAAAACAAGTCCATTTGGGAAATTTGAATATAGATAACATATACATCTCAATGTATTGAGTAAACTATCTAAGGTACACTGGGTGATACTCAAAAATTGTTTTATAGGTTTTAGGTGGGAAATGGTGAGTAAAAGTTATAGGTTGGTGGAAATCCAAATAAAGAATCATTTTTTATAGTATAATTGCATGTCAAATTACGAGTGAAATTATATTCCTCCAATGCACATAATTTTTTAATTGTTTTTATATAATATCTCAGACATATTCATTTTTTATATATTGTGTTTCTTAAATGACCTGATCATTAGTGGTTTATATAATTTTTAAGGATTTATAAGATTCAAAAAGTGTTTTTTAGAAATGTATTCAAATCAAATAATGGGTTTAAATATGTTAATGAATATATTGAGGCCCTCTATGAGAAAATAAATATATTAATGAAGACTACAAAAATATATAATTTGCTATATAATGGATTGATTCATATTATAACATAACTAATTTATTACACAATTGGAGTTATGGTTTTTAAAGTTTTTTTGCATGAATTGTATTAAAGAGTTTGATAACCAATTCATTATAATGAAAAAGGAAAAAATACAGTTTGATGAGAGATAAAAATAAGTTTATATCCATGGAAAACATTTATAAACATAAAATTATAAAATAAATTTATTTTTTAAGTAAATTATAATTGTTTTATTTCTTTATTCGCATACAACACAAAGTATAAATTAAACCTGATATACTACTAAATTATGGTAATTTAAATGCAACCATTATAACCAAAATGTTAAATTGGATAAAAGTATAAGATTAAAAACATTATGAAAAATATTCTTTATAAATTAAATAAAAAATTGTGTTTATTTATTACTAATAAATTTATACTATATTTTTGGAATGGTCATTTTATACACCAAAAATACAATTTTTTCTATAAATGGTTGTTGTTATAGATTTTTCATGGAAATTATAATTAAATTATAATTTATTTAGAAATTATATATTATAATTTTAATTCCGATTTGGAAGTAATAATACCAAAATTATATTATGATTAATGTTTAGGATTTTCTAAAATTAATGATTTTT
The DNA here is from genome assembly GCA_963277665.1 of Viscum album. Classification (NCBI taxonomy): domain Eukaryota; kingdom Viridiplantae; phylum Streptophyta; class Magnoliopsida; order Santalales; family Viscaceae; genus Viscum; species Viscum album. The sequence continues at coordinate 670,436,403 of OY728119.1, read as the reverse complement.
TTTGAATAGTGAAAAATATCGATTTGTCAAATATTGCTATTCTTTTTAATTAAATAATATAATTTAATTGTCTAAAAAATTATTGAATACAGTTATAAATAAAGATAATTACTATTCTACTATGTATAATCAAAATAATTCTATTGTAATATATATTATATTTTACTTTATTACATCAATATTTTTTGGATAAAAAAAATTTTTCAAAAAATTGTTCTTATGTGAAAAATGTTCGTATATTTTCGTTAATTTAAAAATAAATAATTAAGATATATATAAATTATATATTATATATTATATATAGATTCATATAAATTATTTTTATTATAATGTGGACGGAATAAACCTCTCTTAATGTATAATCATCTTGTATTTGAAAAATGGATTTTCATAAAAAAGTAGTTTTCCTTGATGTTTTACCAGTTAAATTTTAAATAAATAACTATGTATTATTAAGGTGTAATATTTTAAAATTTATTCTATTTTTTATTAATGTACTGTAAATTTATAAAATAATTCCCATTTATTTTTCATTATGAAAAATTATTCTCGTAAATAGTTATAATAAGAGTAAAGCATAAAATGCTGTAACTAAGGCTAAAAAACATGTGAAAATGTGTAAAACCATATTAAAAATTTCTATTAACTTATAATATGTGAATAACTAATCAATACTCATATAATATTGAAATCTATGGCCACATGATTCCTTTTTCTTTGATAATGGTCTATATTATGTTTTATGTAAAAAAATCCAAATATAACCCTCTTAATTTACATAGGGATACAAATATGTTATGAATTAATCATAAATGTTATTTTGAGAATAATAAATTTTCTAATTTTTTTATTTCATTTATAAATTTTTAATTATATTACTTCTATGATAAATTACACACTTCCGACAAAGTGCTTGTTCATGTAGGAAAAATACCAACAATTAATTTTATAACACATAAAGTAAATATGTTTTGGATTAATTGTAGTGGGCCATGAAGTTTATGGGTAATTATAAATTAAAATGGATGATAAAATGTGTTTTTATAGATACACATTATGTTCACCATAACTATAACATTATGTTATATGAATTGTACCAATAATGAGATTATTGATATTTTATGATACATAAGCTTCGATTATTTGATTTAAAAATGATAAAATAAAAAAATAGGACATGAGTATTTGAAATTTTAAAAAATATCATTCCTATAAAATTTTGTTCTAATTTTATACTGATATATTTATTTATAACCCTTAATTAATTAAAAATATTCTTCCACAGATATATATTAGATGGGAAAATGATGGTGTCAAACAAGATTGATAAGGTTTAAAATTACATATCACTTCAAAATCATATTGTATGAGATTATATGATTCCTATATCCACATGAATATTAAAATATAAAAATTTTCATCCAAAATTCCTTGAATGTGACTTTATAATATTTTAATGTCTTGAAAAATAACAGGAGTTCCTCAACCCTCAATTTTATTTCTATGAGAAAAAATATATATTAAAAAATTATTTACCTATTGTTGAGTATAAATACAATTGTTTTGTATACGATTCTTTTTATGAATATAATTTTTATTTAGAAACTTATCTATAGTTCTATCTTTCTTGAGATTTTGAGTCAAAGACTTCCAATTAGTTAAATGATTTTTACCTTAGAAATACCTCTTTGGGAAATATGTTATATTATTATCCTATCTAATTTGATGAGTTATATATTCATTAACAATGTAATTTTATATCCGGAATATTATTATTATAAAAATATTTTATACATAATTTTATATTACTATTCTGTGAGTCTTGCGATTCAATAGTTAACAATGTTTTGAGAGATAAATTTGTTAATATTATTTTAATGGGGATTGTTTATGCTTTATTTTCCATTAATATAAATTATTGAATAATTTTCTCATAAAAACATTTCAATTTTTCATACTAGTTTATTTAGGTAATTTTAATGTAATAGTATTATATTCGTCTCTTTCAAACATGAAATTATAATAAAAATTTTTAAAAGGAAAAAAGAATTTATTTTATTATAATTGGAAATATTTTTTTACTGTGGCTATTTTTTCACGACAAATTTCTCTAATTTTTTTTCAATATTCCTTAATTTTTATTTTTAATTATTTTTTCCCTTTTTTAATTTCAAAAAAAATTCTATGTAATAATCATTATTTTTCCCGAATGAGGCAATTTTTTCTTTTTATAGAAAATTTGAAAGGAATCCTTATTTTAATATTAATCTAATTAATACAATATCACATTATTATGAAAAATAATTAATTTTATTTTTCCATTATTAAAATCTGTGGTTCATTTAAAATAGTATAATTTCTTTTTTTTATATGGGATATATATTTCTTTATTAATTTCGTGATTTGAATGTAAAATGGTTATTTTTCTCAAGAAATATTCTAGTGATCTTTTAATGTAATTTTTCTTCTATGAAAACATATTTTGATGTTATTTAGTCTTTATGATAGATATGATCAAATGATACCATCCTTATTTCATTTATATATGGTTTATCATTTTTATAAAGATATATTTATGAAACCCATTTATTTTTTATAGTAAATCTTATGACGAAATAATTATATGTTTATGAAACCCATTTTTATTATTCAACTGATGATATTTGGATATGATGATTTTTTTTGAGCTCATGAAAAAAAATATGAATGGATTTTTATTTTTTAATTGGTGGTCCTGGAAATATATTAATGCCTATTTTATTGTGAAAAGTTGGATATCTCATGAAATAATGGGGCCTATAATAGGGAGTGACAACAGTTCCATAAAGGACACTATCTACTATGAAAATATTGGGAGTGAACCATAACTACAAATATGATGGAATGTGAAGTGAACACAACCCACAATAATAGTCATTATTTTGAGGCTTGACTATGAATATTATTTTATATCACATTATGTATGTAAAAACTAGTATCTTATTCTTATAACATATTCTTGTAGATCATGATTTATTATTGATGTTTCCACACTCTTATGTCTCATCTAATTTTATTATAAAACCCATATTCCATGATCCATGATTAAAAATTATTGATTGATTATGGATGATTATTTTATATTTTGGTTAATTTATCAAACCCTTATTAAATATTATCATCACATAGGATCATTGATCTATATCTCTTATGCACACCCATACTGAGCACCAGATATCACCTTTATTTACAATTCCATTCCAAATATTTAAAGAATTTTATAATGTTTCTAATGTATTATAATGGTGGTATATGTAATGAAATTAGTAGAAAATAATGTTGCTAATTTAAGAACTAATTCCTTATATATTGATTAATTCAATGAAATTAAACATTTATTTTTCTAGCATCGAACATAGCATTATGTAATAAATATTCATCTAATAAGATAAAATATTTATGTATGTAATCTTTGAGTAACAAACTATTGTATGATATAATTCGTTACTTATTTTTTGAAACTACTATGACAATGAATTATTGAAAACTAATAAGAAATTCAAACATATAAGCTACCATGAAATGTTTTTGATAATGAAAGGAGTTGGTTTTTTCTTTGAACTAACTATCTAACTTGATAATATTATTTATATAAGGAAGTGTAATAGAGATACCTAGGGGTATTTACACTATGTTTGGTTCAAGAGTTATTAATGTTATTATAAAGGTCACGATGGGGTGGAATAAAATAAAATACCGTGACAGACACTCTCAAGGAAAAAACATGGTTTATTTCACATTTCTATTATGATCCCTTTAGATGAAAAAGATAATAGAGCCTATAGAAATCTATATATTTACATAGTGACATATCATAAAACAAATATTTCATGGGGTTATATGTATATGATTTTTTATAGGTTTGTAGGAAAATATAACCATTTTGATTTTTTATTTCATCGTAGTATGAGGAAATTTATGATATATTGTAGGGAAATTTTTGTAATAATGCAATCTTTTAGTATGTGTTTTAGGGAAATAGTTATTTGAAAAATATTGGTTTAAATTTTATTGACAAAACAATAATGTTTTTTATAATCATTAGGGTTACCATTACCTTTTATGTTGTGGTGATTTTGTTTAATTGGGATAAAGGAGTTATTATATTTTTGTTACCTATTTCATTGTACATATAACCATGTGATTAAAAAGTAACTTAGTGAATATGTCATTAACGTCATTTTTAATGAAGTACACTATATTCGGATAAATATTTTATTATGGTATACAAGATTTTTTCAATGTATATTGTGTAAAATTATAAAATAATGTATGTTTTTATGGTGGTTTTTCAGTGATATATTTAATATTGGGAAAGTATTATCGTATATAAAGAGAAAATATGATTATAATATTCAGTGTTATATTTTGTGACATTGGTGAGAATATATTTTTTTGGGATAAAATTTAATGTTTATCGTCAAACAAATATGTTACCAAATAATTAATATTGTTATTGTTGTTTTAGATATCAATTTATTATATTATTATATATTAGTCAACTTCTTAAAAACATATTTATTTTGATAATTATATAGACATTAAAGTAATAATATTTTATTCTTTTTTATATATTATGATCAATTAAATTTAATTTTAGAGAATCGGGAATGAAAAATAATTTTGAATATAAATTTAATAGAGTTAGATTTGAACTATATGTGTATCTAAGCATGACATAATGAGGATTTATTCATATTAGTTGGAAATAAATAAATTTTTCATATTTAATATTATTATATATATTTATACAGAATAACTCCATGAACCTTAGGAAATGGATATTTAAATAAAAAAAATCATTATCTTCTCATAGCATATAATTAATATATGTTTTTTTATCCCATATCTTGTTGATCTGTTTGTGATTATTAACAATCAAATTACCTGGTTCTATATCACCTTTGACTAGTTTTTAGATGTTATTTTTCTTCTATATGTCTATATATTATATTTTTTCCTGTTCTCAATATATAGGGACCCTAATATGTGATAATTCTCGTACTATTAAGGTTTCCCACATTCAATTTTTGAAGGAGGTATTATTATACCTTTGTACTCAGTGGAAATCTCCAATAATGTTTTCAATCGTTATAACTTTTATGAATGAAATTAAAGGTTTACGATTACATTTATATATGTGGGTGTAAATATAACACCCTGATATTTTAGAATATATTTTATATTTTAAATAAAAATTATTTTTTTAATTTCTTAACATAGAACACAGATATTAAATGAATAATGATATACAATAGAATTATGATTATTTAAATATAAACATCATAATATATCTGTTATATTAGAGGTTTGAATTAGAGTATTAAAATTATTAGATATATACTAATATTCTTTACTCATATGAAATGAATTTATTAATTCAGTAATATTATTCAGTGACTTTTTAGAAAAGTCATTTAAGGTGTTAAATATTCAGTTTGATAAAAAAACTTTTTATTTCATTTTTAACATGGAAATTATAATTAATTACATCTAATATTAATAAAATATTATTTTTTAAAATTAATAGTCAGTTTTATATCAAAGTAATATAATTATTTGATGATGTAATTTTTTGAGTTTTTTTTTGAATTGTTTGATTTTATACGAAATAGTGATAAGTAATGATTTTCTACATACTTCCTTTTATTTTAATGAATTAATATGACTTAAAAGAACAAAAATTTGTTCAATTTATTTTTTTAATTAAGATAATAAGAATTTTATTAAAATTATTCTAAATATTTCTATATAAAAAAATATCATATTATTTATTATTATACATTTAATTTTCTGATTAAAAACAATAATTTCATAAAACTATTTTTAGGTTTATAATTTTTATAAATATTATTTTATTAAAATAAATCATTGTTTTTAATTAAATTAATTAATTGTATATTTTATTTTTCTATCTATATGAATTCAATTTAATATTTATATGATGACTAGATGGTTGGTTATTGTGGAATCATTTTGTTCCTAAAAAATTTATTCTCTTACAAACACATTTTTATCATTTTTTTGATGTTTATATTGAAAATATATTAATCCAAATTTTCAAATATATTTGTGAAAATTATATAGAATATTATTATAAAGTATGTTAGGTTTTTTAAAAATAATGGAATTTTCATTTTATTTTATTATCAATAGTATCTTTTTTAATTTTTTATTATTATATTATAGTGTTAAATAGGGTAATTAATGTTAAAATAATTTGAAAATGCATTACAATATATGTTAAACACTCTGTTTACATATTGTTTGAGTATATATTATAGAAATAAATCAATGTATCTAACTTATCGACACATGAATCATTTTTCTTTGAAAATTTCTTTTAGAATATTTTAATTAATGAAAAATACAAAAGGTTACAATCATACTTTTTAAGTTATATTGTTCAAAATGGGATGAAGAAAATTTAGAATGATTCATAAAGTATATCATGATCATAATAAAGTAATTTTAATAATTTTAATTTATAACTATATTTTTTTATATAATTACATTAAACACCTATAAATTGTCAATGCATTTCTTAGGAAAGTAGAGAAAAACTCGAAATAAAATATTTTAAAATCAATAAATCTAATAGGTATTTCAGGAATTCTAGTGTTACCTATTTTCTTTTGTGTAATTGTAATGTATATAATATTGATAAAACAATATTTATTATAAATAAATCTCTATCTTCCAATCATTAATTTCATATAAAAATAATATTCCCAAATATATCGTTAATGATATATTTTGTTAAACAATATTTTATTAAATGAGAATTATTAAAAAAGAAAATTGGGATTTCATATGGTGTTATATTTTATAAAATTTTCCATATTTTTTCCCCATGTTATCTTATAAGTAATTATATAACACATAAATATAGAAAAATGTGTTTTGAGGTTATTGAAAAAAATAATTAACAACAGGTTAAATAATATATAATTGTTATAAAAATAAAAACATTACTAAATCCAATTGGTTGAGTTTATTTCAATATTATATCCTATATGAATTTAAGTTAATGAAATATTTTACATATTTTCCATGAAGGTGACATAATATTATTTTAATTAATTGAAAAATTACAATACTGCCCCTTAGCTCATAAAAAGATACCCTTCATATCTATTCTTTATAACAGTTTAAACATTGTATCTCCACCAAACCCAATAAAACACTCTTCATGATTTTTCTATAAATTAATTACATAGTTGGGTATTCATAACAGTACATTCCAAGGGTACTTAATATGTTATATTAAAGAGTTAAACAAAAGAAGATGATATTTTAATGCATAGAATGAAATAGAAAGCATGATGTAAGGGTTTCATACTTAATATATATAACTGTGAAACATTTTATGTATTCGCCTCTTGTTTTAATTTTAAAATCTATATACTACTAATTTATTTATTTTCTTATATTCTTATATAAATTTAGTGGATTTAAAAACCAATATTACATTTTATATTTCATGAGGTTTGGATATGATGATTAAAAAAGTTGTAAGGAATTATCCTCCCAAATTCTTATATTTGGGATATGTGTTATTTCATGTTAATATTTTCTATTATGAGGTTCATATTAAATCAAAATTATATGCTATAAATTGAATCTTTTTTCGATCTATATATTTAATTTTTCATTATTATCATATAATTTCATCGATGATAGGATATTAATGTTTCTAGTGATTTATGGGTTTATTTTGCATTGTCATTTTGAACATTATATGAAAATTATTTGGTAACACATTACAATTTTATTCTCTTATAAGTTTTTAAATTTTTAATTACTCATTTAGTTTTCCTTTATTTTATACAAAAAAAAGACCTGGAAAATGTTTTAATGTGATCGAAACATTATTTCCTATTTCATCAAAAATATTTTTTTATCCATGTTGATGTTTTGTATAAAATTATTTCATGAATGATTTTACAATTCACTCATGATTATTTGAAGTCATTTTTAGTATTATTGAAATTTCAAAAAAAATTACTTTAATGAAATATTGTTAGCATTCTCAAATGTGGTTATTTATTATTTTTAATATATCACATTAAGAAGAATTATTTTATTATACATTGGGTAAATAAAATATCTCATAGTAATAAATTCTCAATGGTTGGAATAATACATTAATAGTTTCCATACTTATTTTCAGATAAATATACTTTTTTAATATTAATTTTTTTTTGATTTTATGTAGTTTATTTCAATGTTAATGGTAATTTTTTTCAATAAATTTTTCATTTATATTTTAAAGGAATTTTTAATCTATGATAATATCATTTTTTGTTAATTATGACTTTAAAGAGATATAATAATATTACATCATCCATAGTCTATCACTTGATATTTTATGATTATTGTAATGACATATTAAAGAATCCTTCTTTTCCAGTTGGTTATGAAATTATTAAATATTGAAATGTTTATGATACTTGTTTCCTTCGAACAAGTTATGATATTATGATATGATGAACTTATTTTTATCTCATAGAAGACATATATATGGATTATGATTATATGATAGTAGGGAATATAAATATATTACCCTCAAATAAATTTGGTGAAAATGAATATCTCATGAGGTAATAAAGAACTGATTTGTGGTGTTATCACATTTTATTAAGGGACTATATCTTCTATGATAATCATCTTTGTGAACTATGACTAAGGATACGATGGAATGGAGAGTAATCCCAAACAAATTTTAGTGTCTTGGTTGTGATCCTTGACTAATGAAATTATTTTCTATTCATATGTATATTCCAAAAACTTATATGTTATTCTTATAATATGTTACCCTGGATCGTGGTTCATCGTTGATGATTCCACACAGTTATATATGATGTGATTTGTATAAATAAATCCATATGAAATTATTTATGAATAATTTCGTCATACGCTATGTCTTATCTTATACCAACATATTACCATTGATTTGTATCTCGTATTTTTGTCTTTACAATATATACAATCTCAATATTTATTATATTTCCCTTTATAAGATTGTTTCAATTCCGAAAATGTATTTTTTTTCTGAGGGTTCTAGATGTGTTGCAAATAAAATGAAATGTTTTGAATCATTTATGTACCATTTTTATATTTCCATGTTTTTGAAGACACTAATACATTATGGTTTTGACATGGATCATAATTTTATATAATTAATATTTAACTAAAAAGATGTGATATTTATGAATGTAGCGTTTGGGTAACTATAATAAACCTTGTTGAAGATGATGAAATTTTTAAAAACGATTTTGTAGAATGATTTTTGTTAACTATGATTTGATTATGCTAAAATATCTAAATCTATAAAATACCTTGATGAATATTAGTAATGATGAAGATACTAATGATATAATAAATCCAAAGATAATTAAATAAGAAAAAAAATTCATATACATGAAGTTCATTATAAAAAATATACTGATATGGAAGACATTAATTAATTAGGTCATATGTTTTAGTCACATGGGTCGAATATAGATCCGTGAAATATTCATAGATAAATAGAAATAGAGAAAAGACCTGATAATGATTTGTTATTTAAATCATTTTACCATTCATTCATATGTTGATGTAAATAGTAATAGTAAAAAGGTAAAACATAATCATTGGATATTAGAAATGGATGAGGATCTAAATAAAAATTGTAAAATAATACATTGGATTTGGGTTCAAATTCCAAATATATTTAGTGGAATCAGATAATATGGGTTTGTTGGAACAAGATCAATGAGTAAGGTAATGCATTATGATTAGAATATCAAATTGTTTATAACATATATATTAAAATTGGGTGTCATAATTTTGATAATACATTGAAAAAAATATTATTGATTGGATATATATAAATCATTCATTTTTTTTATGGTAAAAAAGACTTAATTATTTCCAAAATTGACGGAAATTAAGTGGTCTATCTTGTAAAACAATTGAAATAAGATTATATTGTGTAACCAAAAGGAAATATCCATGATGGTGATGGTACATGAGATTATGGGAATAATAAATAATTATATAGGTTTAAACAATGAGCTTATGAATTATATTTTATTATGGGTAATATATTAATTAGAATATATTTCATTATAAAAAATTAGGTTTAAAATTTATATGTCTTAAAAAAATGAGATATACCTAGTCATTGATAATGTGTATTTAGATTAAAATATATTTCATTAAAATATTGGTGAAACTTTTGAGGAATTATCCTCTCAAATATTAATCATTTCATGATGTTAATGATTTATGAGAGGACATTTTTCATTTTTTTAATTCTTTAATATGGAAAATTATATCTTTCAGTCACTAGATTTGCTATTTCCATGAGTCAGGTGAGATGTATGTAACTAAGGGATTATGTGAAGTTTCAACTCATGTGATTCATAGTATTTAGTTGTTCAATGTTTAATAAGGATAGAGTTTTACTCAAATATATTTTTTGAGGCTCACTGGAAGCCTACTCTTTTGGAAAGTGTTAATTAAAAATATTTTTTTAATAACACATTATATATAAGTCTATTATAACCTGAATTAGTTTGACATTATGGAAGAAATATAGATCATTTAATATATAAAGTAAAATTATAGTTTTTATATATGGTATGTAAAGATCACAACCTTACAGCTTTATATATAAAATGATGTTGATTGGGTAAGAGATAATACATATTAAATGTTAATATATAATGATTAATTCTTTATTAAATTATGACTTGTTTCAGAGAATTCTATGTAATTAAATTGTTTCTCTCATAAATTAGTTGAATCATAGAATTTTAGAGTTCTAGAATACATATCGTAATTACATCTGGTGAAGAAATAACTATAATATAATATGTTTCATATTTTATACCAATTTGTTATAACATATGATATTAAATGTATAATCAATTTTCAAAAAAATCATGAGAAACATTACTGATGAATAATATTTTAATTAAGCACCAATTGATCATGATAAGGTGGAGTGTGGGGTATTTTATTATAATTTGTTTTCAACTAAGGGAAATCAATCGATAACATTGATAACCCACATTAAATGGATTTCATCTAAAACAATATACAATGGTTGGGTGTGCATTATTTCCCAAAAAGAAAATAATTTTTTCCAAGTTATTCTCTATATTTTAATTCATTAAATATGTTGACAAATAGGGATAATTTATTGACATTTCATCTTGATTTAAAGAAGTGAATCTATATTCATTTTTAGGATACCAATAAGGGTGAGAGGATTAGATAATTCATCCAAACATAGAATAACATATGGTAGTGGTTCTTGATGATTATAGAAGAGATAATTTATTGATTTTTTGTTTACTATAAAATATAATGGTGAATATTTAAGATACCAATTTGATATTAAATCATCATAACTATCACATCATAATGTTTGATAGATATATTACTAGATAACATGAGATCTTTGGAATTTTGTTTTTTATCAATCATATAGGAGGATCACATCTCATCTAAGAACAACATTCTAAAATATATGGGTGTTATACAAGTTGTTTTTGACCATGATGGGGAAATAAGCGTTTTATGAATGTGAAATCACTGACTGGATTATATATTATTAAATGGAGGGTTAGGCATTTTATGTAGTGGAGAACAATGTTTCACATAAAGGATAAATTTTTTGGACACTTTATGCATCGAAAAAAATGTCATTTAATTATAGATTACATCTTTTCATCCTATAATTAGGTTATTCAAGCAATCCTATTCTTCTACTTGTTATTCATTTGATAATAAATTTAATGATGTGTATTGTTACGTATCTTGATTTACACTAAGGATTATCTATCTTATTATATGGGTATGTGAAAATTCTAAAAACACACTTTCCCATGTGTGTCATACACTTCAAATATCTCATAATCATATTATCAGGATCTCTATCCCTTTTTAGTAACTATTGGTTGAAAATAGAGTCATTGAGTCTGTGTTTTGGATATCACTGATTCACCCTACACTCAATAGATGTATGGTCATTGTATAATTTCTTCATTAATATTATTAAATAAGTCTTAGTGTAATATTTTAATTAGGTTTAGGAACACGAATGTGTCAGGTAAAGTGATTAATGATTTCAATTTTTTAGTAGACTATTCTCTTCTTATATATTTGGAATTATAGTAAAACAATTAGAGATAGTGATCCCATTATATGATTATATGAAATGCAGTGAACATGTATTGGATTATATTATTATAAAAATTTTCATGTTCATTATAAATGGAAACAGATCATTTGTTAGTGAACCACGTCAATCACTATATATTTATAAATTATTTTAATTACTATGCTTGATATAAGGTTGTTGAAATAAACTAAAATTAAAGAACATTAGGAATAACCCTTTAAATTTATAATTCAATGATTCACCCTCTCTCAGAAATTATTCATTATGTATAAATTCTAATATATATAAAAATTATGTAATGTAATTAATATATAAATAAAAATGATAAAAACCATAAAATTTTAATTTAATTTAATTAAGTAATTCAAACAAGTTATAATACAACTTTATCCTTAATTAAATGATATAATTTTTTTTACAATGGTTTAAAATATTAAAAATAACCTAAATTAATGTACAATATATTTATAATAATATTTTAATAAATATTTTTTGGTTATACAAGAGGTATAGTCATGTTTAATAATAGAATATGCATGGTAAAGGGATTCCCTAGTGGTTGTCCATTATTTTGGTTTTTTTACCTTTTTCAGACCATTTTAAAATAAATGTGATATTCTTCTCCAAATTAATGTATAATTATAAATATCCAATTATAATGTCATTTTTTTCTTCTCAATATCCAATTTGTATTATTATTATATTGTATATAAAAAACATTATTATTTAGTTTAACAACACAGGGCTTTAAAAAAATTATTTAGAATTTTTATACGATACATTCTATTCATCATTATTTTATTTCATTATTATTATTTTGTATTTATATGAATTTTTAATTTATTTTATTAATGTAAATGAAATTCACATTTTATTTTTTTTAATATTAACACTTTTCCATTCCACTCTTTATTTATTTCCAATTCATATTCCATTAATCATATCCCTAAACAAAATGAATATAAATGAATATTTATCCATCATAAATTTTTAATATGAAAAAAATTTTACTAAAAATTATTTAACAAAATTCAAAAAGGTTTCTTCCTATTAAATGAAATTATATGAATACGCATCATTCTTATGAATTCCATTAATATTTCTATCGTGGATTATACCTTGAGTTCATAGAGATTTTTGTATGAAAATTTAATCCATTGAGTTATATTTGGGTTTAAAAATATCAACATATTATGGTTTGATATGTGGGATTGAAATTATACATCCCCTCTGTAAATTTCATTCTTTTTTTCATTATATTAATATGTGTGGTAATTATATTGTAACAGCCCAAGATTTTATAAAGAAATATTATTTTTAATTTTATTAATGTCATGTGTTGTACGCTACACAAAAAGGAGCTTGCACAACACGCATCCTTGTATTGCCTTGCATTACACGCAATCGCGACCTTCCTCGATAGCGTGTGTAATACGCAATACCAAGTTTCACTAAACAATGATGTGCTATTAAAATATTATTAAAACTATCCGTTATGAATAGTAATAACCACTTTTTAAAATTCTGTAAATATTATTTTTCAAAATGAACTTCATTCTTGGATTTGGAGTATCGAATTTAGCCTAAGGTGAAATTTTGGTACTTTTCGGATAACTTTCATATTCTGATGAATAGTGAAAAATTACTAAATTATAATTAAAAACAACTTTTTTAATCGAAATAATTAATAGTGATAAATCATTAATTTGAGTGGTTTTAAAGTATATTTAGAATATATTTTTACAATTTAATACAATGTTGGTCATTGGATGTAATTTCACATTTAAACTAGACATAAACAAGTGTCAATCTTTTGATAGATATTGTTTCTTAAAAACACGCTATTTGTTTTAACAGCGGAGTTTAATTATAAAATTAATTAATGCAACTTTTATGTTATGAATTTGGTAAAATAGACTTCATTTTTGAATTCGGAATATGAAATATAGCTTGGGATGAAATTTTGGCATTGTTCTGAAAAACATCAATTTTTGATGAATAGTGAAACTACTAAGTGGTAGGTTAAAAACTGAATTTTTGCATAAAACTTAATTTTACCGCTTCTGTGAATGGAATTTCGAAAATCCGAGAGACACGGTTAATATCAAGGACTAAAATGTGGTTCAATGAGATGAAAATAATTTTTTGGTGAATAGTAACTTTTTACTTTTTTTTACCACGGTTAATAGTAAATAGGGTAACTAAGGGTAAATATGATATCAATATTACCCTAACACATGTCCTAATTCTATTGGACAAGTGAAATTCGACCAAAAACAAACTTAGGAATAAAATATGACCATTTAGGCCCACTTGGATTAGATTAGGACATTTATTATTAATTTATTTAAAAAAGGGTTAAAATAGTTAAAATCAAAGTTTAATAAGTAAATCATTTTTAATATGGGGTTATACATAAGATAAATTCGACTATAAATATTCATTAGAAAGCTAAAAAGATTTCCTACATAATGGTATTTTATTTGTAATTTTTAGACGTCAAATAATTTAATTAATTTATGACACAAAGATGATGCAGTAATTATCTTATTTATGAAATATTGACATAATTGATGTTATAAACACCAAAATAAATGTAATTTGAGAATTTTTATGAATTCCACTAATTTTATAGGTTACTATGATATATTAATGTTGATTTAATCAACTTGGTTCGAACATTTAATTCTGTTATGACTTTCACAAAAAATCATATATCAAATAGTGTCTAAATTGACACAAAATAGTTTTTAAATCAAATATTATATTATTAATTGTTGTTTTATTCCTAAAAATCTAAGGTTCGGCCAAATGACTTAGATAAGGATATATATATTAATAATAAACCATTTGGGGTTCGTTTGGCATGTTATAGTAAGTGTATTAACCATATAGTGAAAGAAAACAAAAAGACACGGTAAAAGTTAAATTATTTAACTTAGAGTTAAATCTAATTGATAAGGTTTAAAATAAGATCCAAACATGTCTAAATTTGATTGGTTGATGAGATTACAACCCTATCTCATCTAAGCTTCGAATATGAGTCATTTTTGGAGGTTTTTAAGTGGGGTTATATTTATTATAAATTAATATTTTTAAGAATTCCTAAGGTGCCCCTCTCCTCCCCTATAAAAGGACACCTCCTCCCCCTCCTCCTCACACCAAATTGAGCACTCAAGCTCGGCCAACCCCTACCAAAATCCCTTCTTCACTTCCCTAGAATAATCCTAGAGGTTCTGGTCTTCCTCAAAGACCCATTTTAGTGCCCTAAGAGGAGGTCTCAAAGAGGCACTTCAAAGAAGAGGTAATTACCGTTACCAATTCTTTCATCTTTATTTCTTCTTCCACTTCTTCTTCTTAGGTTGATTCATTATGAAGTAATAACATCAGTATCACTCATATACTGATATGTTATTATAAGTATGAAACAACCCTATTTCACCATCTATCCATCCTACGGAAAAAGAAATCACCGCGCGTGCGTACGTACGGAATACCGTCTCCACGCCGTGGTGTAATCTATTTTCCACCACCACCTTACATGGATGGGTATAATGGTGTAAAGAATAACTATACATAGTTATTACAACATCATATTTATTCTGATATATTGTATAATCCACTCCAATTCAATTCAATATTTATAGAAATGATATCATCGCTCGTCCGTACGTACGGACTACCGTCTCCACGACGCGATGAGATTCATTCTCCATGTTAACCATTTAAGAATGATTATAATGTATATATAAGAAATAATAATGAAATATATGACATTATAAAGCTACTGGATTTATGTATATATATACATATGTATGTCATCTACTTACTTCCATTTCAAGACAATAAGGAAAGGAAAACAGCGTTCATGCGTACGTACGGACTACCGTCTCCATGAACGGTGTTTTTCATTTTATTTATCTACCTATTATATATATATATATACTGAATATATATGATATATAAATCATATTTTATATTCTGGAAGTAAGTAAATCATGATATAAGTAATAATGATGTCAAGAACAACAAGTCAAAACACCTACGATAAATGAAACGATTTTACCCAAAACGCTTCTTTAACATGGAATTTACAAAAGAACGGGTAATATAATGTCATAAGTAAACCATATATGATATCATAACAATGAATATGATTCTGTAATAAGAAAATGACATTATTTAAATCATTATACAGGAGGTTCGGACACATACGAAGCAAATTGGACCTAAGGTAAGGGAAATATCACAATCTCATTTTTATCCGAGATTGTTTATTCGTAAGTATTTACTGGGGTGTATTTTATCATCCACATCCATGTTCCCTCAATATGTAATATTATTTCCTTCCACCTACAATTGTTTAAATCCAATTTTACCCTTCTATGAGTTTTTAGTAAAGGATATGAAAGGAATCTTTTTTCGTTTTTCGTACGAAGTACTTTTTGACTTTTCCGACAAAAGTACGAAGAATGTTTTTTTTAACTTAAACGGCATGAATGGATTTTTACGGTTTTATAAAGCCTTATTTTCATGAAGCTTCCTCCAAAAGATTTCATGACTATTTTTAATAAAATCTATTTCTTTTAAAATTTCATGATGTTTTGTGAAAAGAAATTGATTTTGAAGAAGAAAGGATATTTTCCTCAAGAATTCATTTCAAGTGTTTTATCAAAATTATTTTCCATCTAAGATAATAAAGGGTTCTGTTTCTATCCATATTTTTACATTGATTTGACTATGTTGTGATGGAATTATGTTTATGAATTCCTTTATCTTATATGAATGGTTTTATGATGTCTTGTTGTTTTAAGAATCCCATTTTTATTACATGAGGTATGCAATGATGTATGATTTATGATTTTGTGGCACACATAAGAAAGGATTCATTAAGAGATGGGTGGGCCTATATCTCCCTCCAATGCATTGGGTAAAGATTTCATATCTCATGAGATAGACATGGCTGGAATGGTAGGTTATACCGGTTCAGTGAAACAGGACTGAAACGAGGATTACTCGATTCAGAAAGGGACTTTGTCCACTAAGATAGCCTTGGCAATGAGTCTTGACTAACAAGAAATGATTCTCTATGATTATGTGTGTATGCCACAATGAGTAATGTTTTAAGTTATGGTTTCATTTTCACTACTATGATTTATCCCATGTTATGAAATTATGCTCTCTTTTGCAGGTTAAGATTTCCAAAAATGTTATGTTCTTATGAAAATTATGTGATTGATATTTCTTTTGTTTACCCTTACTGAGCATTTCAGCTCACCCTTTTATGTTTTCTTTTCCCCAGTATATAAAGAAAGGTTTTAGGTAAAAAAAAAGGGAAGATCTTTGTGGGAGATTTTGAAGATCTTTCACCAGGATTAGAAGATTACGTTCCGAGTTTCCAAAGACACTAAACTATTACGATCCTTGTGTGTGTATTTTTGTTATGTATTAAGTATTCCGCAAAAGTAATGTAATGTTCATGTATGTTAGGCTTCGGGTCTCTACATATATGGTATGAATTTTCAACTATGTTATTCATGGACAAGACATGGTTCACTTTGTCAACCAAGATATCATATCATAAAAGATAGTCTTGAATTATAAATATGAAATATAATTAAGGTTCATGATATATATTCCACATAGTATTCATATGATTCTAATAATTTAATTACTTGTAGTACATGCTTACGTATTAAAAAAATTATATGATAACCAATTTAATCAATTACAATGCTCTATAATTTACTCATGTTTTTATATCTTTTATATTCATATTATTCCTATCAAAACATTCACTCACCCTTTCATTTATGTATCACCTCTTGTGATTGTATTTATTAATAAGGTCTTTATGAGATTGTAGGAAAACAATAAGGAATGATTTTAATGTTTACATATTATTAAAATTAAATATTGTGGAAGAAAATCATCCATGATAATGAAAATATCATTCTTGGGATGTGTGTTGTCATATATGTTTTACTATAAATATTGTAATAATATTGTATTATGTGGAAGATACACATTTTGTCAATTAAATTTGAAGGTATGTTTTTTTAATTAATTAATACTCAAGGAATTTTAATAGGGTATACATTTCTAAAAATTAATAATTATAATTCATTAAAATTTTTATGCATAGAATAATACTAGAAGGTAATTTGAGATTAGTAAAATTAATATACACTATTTACCTACACAAATTAAGTATTATTTTATTATTTTGACCAAATAACGATTAAAAGAAAAACAAAATTCACATAAGGGGTTTGAAAATTTATTAAATATATTCTAATTTGTAATTTTGGGTAATTAACATTACACTTTACATTATAAAAATCTCATTGAACAAATACTAATATTAAATACAATTATTTATTCACAATTTTATAATCAAATATAAGGTCATATGATTGTAATGGGGATAACGACCATTGCAATTTTAAAATAATTAAATAATTTAAGTTAATATTTTTTAATCTATGAAAATATTTAATCATGGGACAATAGTAAAATGTGTATATTATCAATCTAGGTGGAACTTTGAAGGATAAAAATTTAATCATGGTACAAAAAATTGATTGAAACCACACATTAGAGAACTTATTTACTGCCTCCCAATAATATAGTATAATATTTCAAAAAAAATTAGAATAACTATGTGTACGATTTGAACAATAAGCCAACTTTATTTTACATTGTTTCAATTTTGAAAGACATAATGTAGATTGATTATATATTAAATATGAGAGTTTGAAAACCAAATAATTGTTGAGAGTATATCTATTGATACATAAAATAATTATGATCTTTAAATGATAATTTTTAGAATAATAATCTTCAATGTGTACTATGATATAATAATATTTTTTAATGGATAAATATGACCTCGAATAAAGATGTTTGAAAAATGATGTAACACATGGGTTATATAAATTTTTATAAAAAGAATAAAAAATGTTAAAAATATATTCTATTAATATAATTCTGACATCCCACTTTAACATCAATCAAGATTTATTTTAATAACCAAATTTATATATATGAATTGATGTTTTGAATCAATTATGGAGGTTTCAGAATGGGATCATGAGTTCGGAGTAGTGTAAAGGTTGTTAAAGTTTGGTTGGTGGTAGATACCCCACATCATCCTCTAGTACTAGGCCATTAAATGATCATTTTGTAGCAATTTATATATTTTTTGAATATGGTATAGATTTTTGAAAATTTGGGTCATGTGTTTGAGGAGTGGAAAGGAATAAAAAGGATATTCAATGGTTATATGGGCCACCAACTCACCAGTGGGTGCCACTAACCAGTTGGATGAATCCTAGAATAAATATATTCTTATTCGAATGAAATAAGACAGAATTTGGAATTGATGGAAGATACAGCTCACCAAGTGGTTTTCATAAATTCTTCTGGTACCCACATATTCCTATATGGATAAATATCAATGTGTAAGGGGCCCCAAAAGGGAACCTAGGGCCTTTAGGATATGCTATCATATGCATAAATCACAAAAGAAACATTCATGGATGAAACTATGGTCCTTGTGGACATGAAACCTACCTTAAAGATGAGATGTACAATTTCATCAATCATGTTGATCTGATATGGAAAAATGTATGGAACAAAGTCTGGATTGAAAGTGATTCAAATACCATCATTCATGCTCTTAGACATGGTATAACTCACTTGTCTTGGACCCTCACTACTAAATTGATCATCTGCCTACAATACCTAGCATGTCTCAACCATGTTATCACTCAGACATATCAAGAGGAGAATAAGGTGGTAGATGGAATTTTTAATAAAGGTGTCGACATATATACTAGGTGTGGAAAAATTATTCCTATAGAGTTCACTCATCTTCACCGGAATGATTGTAATAAAATCCCATACTTTGGAATTTTGTAACTTTTATTTTTATATATTTTAGTGCTTCAGTCCTTTGACCAAGGAATCATCTCTTCAAAAAATTCCATATATCTGTTGGAAATGGGATATGATGACTTTCCATGTTCAATATTGAAATCTACCCTCCATAACCCATGATTAGAATTTTTAATTACACACATTACCCTAATCACTCTAGTGTGAATACGTGGGATCTTCTCGTTTGGTGTGCGCACCCATCGACACCATATCTTAATGCATTGTTCTATAGTTTACTATTTTAAATTTGATTTATTATGTTTTAACATTCTATACAGTTTCAATCCATTACTCTTAGAAATGGATGTGGTGTTGGGATGTAATTCTAGGATCCATTAGTCATGTAATAGTATTTTCTAATCACTTTAAGACCCCTTGTACATTATCTTATAGAGGTTGGATCCCTCATTTTTTGGCTTGGAATAATAGATTCTCATGGTATATATTTATATAATCTCTATGTAATCTTATATTTATGAAAAATTGATTCAAATATGTGAAAATTATTGGTAGTACTATATGATGTTTCTCTTACAGCTTCATTACATCTTGAATATATGAATAAAATTGTGGGTGGTGTGAAACCTGATTTTGGGCTAGAAGTTTATGTCGCATGTCTATGTTCAAAGTATCGGGGACACTATTTCTTATAGCTGGTTTTATAAATCATTTGACCTGATATACAATTTTAGTTATTTTCATGTGTAGAAAATATTTTTTGATAGAATTTTGTTCTCTCCATTCATTTGTAGAAATTTTTTTTAAAAAAACATCCATAAATGAGTTGGGAAACTATTATTCAATGAATTATTTTAATAAAGGATTTATTGAATGGTTTGAGAAATAGTGTAATACATATAATTTATTTTTAAAACATGCCACATGTGGGAGCATTTATCACCTTGGTAGAGGGTTCATTATTGGTCCTTTTACATTCAAATCATAATGGGATTCTGTTTTTGAGGTGTTATATGATTCCAATATCATAGAAAATTTACCGCATGTTTTTTATTTAAAAGGAAGGATGTTTTCTTCCATGGTTGTTCCTCTTTCCCAAGATTATCAATCCATTATTTATAGGATCATATTTTGGCACAATTAGTTCATTTATTGATGTATGTGTGACCTATTTATAGTTAAAATTGTCATCGTAGGGGTTTTTACCAAATAGTTTTTCATTTTTATAATTTTATATTTGATATGACGTGATATATGATTTTATAAATGTATCCAATTAATTTAAATTAATAATGGAAATTTTTCCACATAGTTTTTGAATGATTTTAAAAAGGGATCTATTCACTATGATTTCATAATAAAACCATGTAACTACATATCATGATAACATTTCAATTATATTGAACATATTTGTAATGTTTAATAGAGAACTGATATTGAGCAGTCGAATTGGATCCTAATGATCTATTTTATTTCACATCATATACATCACCAATACAATGTGTATACCTTATTTTCTATTATGTAGGAATGACAATGATACCACATAGAGTCATATAGGTTTCTGTCTATTGGTATTTTTATTGTTGGTGGTGATATGAGGGGTTATCACCTATGGAAAACAAGTGGTAATAGAGTTTAGTAATTGTTTTTATAGTAGTTTTTATGGTGAATATTTTGGGTAATTTATTCATTATCCTTTTCTATAATTATTCCATAGGAACACTTTTTTGGTTTAGGTCATGTTAACATTTTATTCTTATTATTTATAAATGTTCCATGTGTCTTGTTTGAGGTTGGGTGAAATCATTCCCTCTATTTTTAATTCTATGATTGAGTGATTTTTCAAGCCTTTGGGGATTAATAATGAACTCTAGGTATAACTATAGTATATATAAATTCCTATTTATATAGGTTGTCTATGACAAGTTATGACAATTAAATATAAATTTTTTTTATTAAAATTTATATGTTTTTGGAAAAGAGGTAGGATTTTTGAGAATTGAGATGTGTATTGAATTGAGATTCAAGCCATATTTTCATTGAAGAACTTTATGAAAACATTTTATGATGGGATGTGTCTCCTTAATTAGGTCATGGCCTTGATTAATTTTTTTTCATATGTTCTTCTGGTTTAAATTTATATTTCTATTTTTATTATCATTTCTATATGCTTCAAGAATATAGAAATAAGATTCTAGGATGTCCATTTAGGGATCTATATGAGTTTTAAATATTAGGTTCTCCACAAGGGAATCATACTTTGGAGAAGAATACATTAGAATATATCATCTGAGTGGTTCATTCTATGGACCCCACTCTACTAAATGTTAGAACCAAGATATTATGGTGCATCCTGGAACCGGCATGGATACATATATAGAATGCTAGTTTCTACATTATAATACCATATCATTTCAGGTTACTAATGAACATAGGGAGGTGGAATATTGCAAGAAAAATATTGATATGGTCTTCAAAATCCTTGAGACATTTAAGGATATCAATGTGAAATGTTCTATATTAATGATATTGGTTTTTAATAAGCGGTGGTGGGATTCTAGGTATCTTCTAAACCAATATTTCTTCTTGTAGTGGAAGTTATTCAAGAACATTATCATTCATATGTTCTACATATAATCTCATTTTATAATGAGGTATCAGGAGTTACCCTCCTTGAAATATGGATTGAATTTAATTTTGTAGTACACCAATTATTTTGTTGATATGGATCAATTTTCCCAGGAGGTGGAAATGAATTATCATTTATAAGATATAAAATAACTATAGGTTTTTAGAATAGGAAACTGCTCTTAAGTATTACTATTGAATTCTTACACCTTCATAGAGAAAGTTGAAATTTTGATGATCGTTGTAATGGAAATAGTGTGAAGGATTATTTTCTCTACATCACCTCTTTCTCAAAGTGGATGTTTCAATAGAGGACATAATATAAAGATAAATTGCATTGAAAATCAGAAGGGTGGCGGTGGTGGTTCATAGTATTAGTACTATATTTCCAAATATTTAATAGTAAATAGTGTGATCATGAATTTTAATCATTAAAAAATGTTAGGGACAATATGGAATTCTTTTTCCACACACATGAATACATTCAATCCTTATGGCCACTAATTCCATTTTAATTTATCTTATTGACATTTCATAATCAAATTTTTTGTTTGGGATAATCATCTCCAAAGCCTCATTATTGATTTCATATGCCTCCAAATCCCTAGGGATTTATCTATAGGTATCTAGAGTAAGGAATTATGACATTGTGGATTAGATTCTTGTAGGTTTTGAGGCCCATCTAACTATAGTTATAGGTACCACCATTGGTTCATCTTTGATTACATGTGATCTATTTGTTATAGGTGTCCTTAAATAATAAATATTTTACAATTTTTTTATGTGATGAAACATTCATCATGACTCGTATTCCATCTTATAGAGTAGGTGATGTATTATAGAATATGTTTACATCTCCCCCATGTTATCTTCCAATAGTTGACCCAATATTATTATTTAACATCATTGTTCTCAATCATGATCTCTTTTACTTCATCACCTGTATAAATGTTTTTACATTCTAATCATGCTAGGATTATAATATAACATCATCATATAAAATTCATTGCTGTAGATGGGTGATTTTGGTTGTTTTAGGGAGATTAGGAATTGTGGTTCGGTCATATGAGAATTTCTCAACTAGTGCTCAGGAGTCTATTGTATATAATCACTATTCTTGAGACTAAATACATTATGCCTATTAATGACCATTCATTAGTGGAATAGGACTTACATTAGGTTTTCCTAGGTTACTATAACGAATTTCATCCACAAAGGGATTTAGAGTTAATGATTGTTCTCGTGTATGGTGCACAACATAGTTTAATATCCTCATATCTCATGACACCCAAAAAGATGAAAGATCTAAAGATTGGGTTAGATGATCCGATTTTATAAAGACTAGGTTCACCATATTGTGTCATCATTGGTAGGACTATGATCATTATTAATAATTCTTAAGGTTCCATGAATCTATTTTTATACTATCGAAGGATAAACGTTGTTACTGTCAATAATAAATACCACATTACACATGTGGGTGAACTATCTGACCCTAGTATTAAATTTCCTATATTTTTTCTATTTATTTTGATCCCTCATTTATAACATGGATTTCCTATGTGTATTGGAGAATGAATATGTTTTTGTTCTATAAAAGTTGGTTCCCATGGTTGGCACATCATTTTCCAAACTATGCTCCCTCTCCAGGTAAACGTGCGACCATGTGGTGTTTTTGGTCAGTGTCTTAATGCACAGTCGACACTAGGTTTGTAAACTCAGTGGGATGACTTTGTGATATGACCTCCATGGAAATTAAGGGGAGTATGGTTCCTGTACATTTTGGAAGTCTATGCAGGGAAACCATATGCCATATCCAGGTCATTAAAAATTGAATTTCAATTTTATTTATATACTCAATAGTTTACAATATTCGCCCAAAATTCTCCCCCTTCAAGATTTATCACCCTAGGATCCTCTATTATGACTTCTTACACGAATGGATCTCTACTTGGATGGTGGATATGGAGTGACTTATCCAAAACCCTCCATGTAAGTCCTTAATTTCTTGGTTCATCCATATCTTCTTGGGGTTTCACCCAATTTCATTTCTATTTCATATCTGTAGCATGATGGGTGAATTGTTTTGTGTTGAATAATTATTATGACGGTTTAGTGATGATGTTTAAGGATATATCGTTCCTATATTTGTTTTTCTTGCTGTAAAATATCTTATAGAAGTGTCTTCACTTGAGGGAGGTGGTTCTGTGCATCAAACATTATTTGAATAATTTGATTTTCTTACCCGAGAATTTAAATATGTTCTATTATTTATGTAAGTGGTGAAAAAGTATTTTTTAAGGTTTATATATACTTATAGATTTAAAGTGGTTTATCTAATGTATATTTTTGTGTATTTCAAGTTTGAACCTTTATTGTGAATTTTTATTATGCTTTATATATTATGCAACATGTTATAAAAATTGTGAAAGTGGCTGGAACACATTGTAAAATTGATAAGGAATGTATTAGACCTAACAATGTTATTGGTCGTGAATGTAGTAATTTATCAAGAACTATAATATTGTTCTGATTATTTTTATTTTTGGGGTGGTGTTTTAAATGACATGTGAAATAGAAAATAACACAAAGGGATTCATGGGTATATAGGTGGGAAAACTAGGACTAGTATGCTATTTTAATCTAAAAATTATCATCTTGGATTCATCAAGATGGTTTTTTGATACAACACTAACTAAATGACTATGATTATTTGATACCACTAGGTCTATGGGGTCTCTCCTCATAGTGGATCGTGAAAAGAACATTTGTTCATGGATTGTATACCACTTTTCACCAATAAACAATGTAAATAGTTCCCCATTTATATCATGTTACTATACTGTATTGATGTGACATATTTATATTTATATAAATTATACTCACAGTCAACATAAAATATACTTTATTGGTTATTTGAAAAGATACCATGTATCACTTATAATGGTTTTCTTTAAAAAAAAATCCATAAAACTTTTACTATTTTTATTTTATAAAACATTAATATTATTTTAACTGAAACTGTTTATAGCATAGAATCACAATATGGGGTGTCATCCGAATTGGATTTAGATCGTACCCTACATACACATTTGGGAGTAAGTGTACTTGGTTAGGATTGAAATATGTAAAGGTAATATTATTGGAGATGGTTTTTTGGGATTCCAGTGGTATCCCCTTGAAGGTGTTATGGTGTTGTATTAAGGATGATGATCATTTTGTTTTATGGTGGTTTTGGGATAGTTAGTTGTTACCATTTTTATTTTCTCCCCTTTTATGTTTTTTTATTAATGTTGTAAACTTGAGTCTGATGGTTTTTGTATTGTTTCGTTCTGATTGTTTAGTTATGTTTATTTAATAATGTAGGTTTGTTGTGAATATTTACATTGGGGAAATCATTCCCAATATCCATAGTTGATACCCAGGAACTTGTTTCTAGCATGTGGGGATTGAGAACACCCTTTGTGATATTCCATATACAAGTTTAGTTGATTGGTGGGATGAAACTCCAAATTTGTTCACGAAATTGGTATAAAAGGTGTTATATCAATTTTGGGTCATTTTATTTTGTAATGAGTAAATTTATTTATAAGCTAGGATAGTCAGGACATCATGCCTGGGTTCTTTTTTGGGTTTTTAGTCCACACACCTTATAATATAACTGGAGTCATCATGGGATGTTGGGGTTTTTGTTAGACTTCATCTCTAGATGGGTTGTATAGGCTACATACTGTATATGGAAACTATTTGGAGGTGGATTGGTCTGTTTGTTATGTTATTGTGATGAGATAGTTTTTTGAATGTATGGGATGTTGTTAAATTTAGTTATTGATGAAAATTTTTCAAATTAGTAGTACTGATAGATTTATTGTAGAAATTTCATTCTGTATAAAAATTCCACCCTAGAGAATCATTATGAAACCGTGTGAAGTGGATTGAGTGTATTCTACCTCACTAATTTGATTAGTATCATTTGGATGTTTTGGTCTGTGTTATTCAGGATTTGGGCTAGTGAGAATTTCCGGGTCCAGCTCCGGTTAGAGAGGATGAACATGGTCCAAGGAAAGAAAATGATTTTTAGTTCCTTAAGAACAATCCTTGAACCTTATATGGTAGTATGAAAACTGAGGAAGTTGTGGAGTGGCTTGATAAGATACATTAGATGTTCTCATTAATTAATTCTGATAAGGAATTTAGGGAGAAATGATCTTAGTTCATTCTACAAGTTCCATGTTGGGGGTGGTGGGACTCAATGTTCTAACTGGGAAGAGTAAGCATTTGAACAAGAATTAATTCAAATATATTTTCAATGATGAGTACATCTCTATGGTATTGGACTACGCTAGATATTGAGATTTTATGTATATTTTTTTTGGAGGGCCATTTACTGATGGAGTACAATAACTGATTTAATGAACTAGTTAGTTATGCACACAGTTTGTTTTAAATGAGCTGATGAAATCTCGGTTGTTCGAGACTCAGATGCTTGAATAGATTTATTATCAAGAGTTTTTGTTTATGTTGAATACCTACACTAAGGTGTTTGATCATTCTTTTATAGTTTATATAGATAATAAGAGAATCTATGGATTCCATGGATACATTTCAGCCATCAGAAGTGGAATCTCATTAGAGAAGAAGAGGAAGTGGGATGAGCAGGGGAAGAAGGGATATGGTAGTTCATGCCTTCCTACCTATCAGCCTTCATCCATGGGGTTTGATGGTGGGTCAGATGCGTTCCCTAATTATGGAAATGTTGGTCACATTCTAACTTCATTCACATCTCTTCCAAAACATTGTAATCTTAGTAGAGCTGTGGAACATCTAGAACATTTTTTAAAATTAACGTGCCCATATCAGAGTGGGGTGGGATCAATGGATTCTATGGGGTGACCATCCAATAAAATCCAGTCAGATCAGTGGATTATTATTTTATAAGTAATGGAAATTGAATGGAATACTCTTTCATTTAGAGTTAGTTCAGGAAATAAACATTTTTCAGTGTTTTCACTCAGTCTCAAGTGGAAACAAGGCATCTTCATGTCGTGGATCAGCCACCAACATGATTAGATGAAATACCATCAATATTTTGAGGAAGTATTTTTATTTCATGGTCCATATCTATTTCCTAGGATGATACTAGTGAATCTATTTCTTTCTTCGCTTAATTATTTATTAACTTTTTAATTTTTGAATTAATCTCGTGTCTTATGTGATGGAGTGTGTAATGCTTCTTGTTATGAAGCAAGAGAAGGGTAATAGGTGTCCATCTTATTCACTCACCGTGTCAGGGGTTGAGATGGAATGCGATTTTCTAGTCATGGATAAGGACCTACTTTTTTTAATACCAGGTAAGGATAGGATGGTTCAATATCATGTGCATATTGATTGTTATAGGTGGTGGATGAGTTTCATGGAACTTGATGAATGTACCCTGGTTTTTTATGGAGAAGGGGTTACTTGGTCGAGACATACCTGATTTCCAATACTTGAATTTAGAAATATCATTTTTTAGTTATCATAACTCAAATTGGATGATGCTAGTAATTCTCCAATGTTATAATTATCATTTATGGAAGAAGGGTTTCTAGAGGTTTTTCAATAGTTTTTTAGATCCTGTAGCATAGTGGGATATGTAGTTCTCGATCGATTTGGTGATGGGAACCCAGTGGATATATATCCCCTCATATAGTATGTCACACACTAGGATGAGGTAATTATAGGTATATCTGAATGATTTTAAATACAATGTATTAATTATCCTAATCATGTTTCATTGTCCCACCCCTGTCATTTTTTCAAAGAAGGCCGATAGATCCTTTCAGATGTTTATTGATTACCAGAATCTAATCAAGGTAACCATGAATAACATGTCTCATTTTCAACGAATTGATTACTTGGTTGACCAGATAAAACGGTAATGGTGGTTTTATATGATAGGTTTTAATTTTGGTTACCACCATGTCAAGATGAGACAGGTGGATGTCCAAAATTTGATTTCAATAAAATGTGCATCCATTTTGTGTACTTATTCATTCATTTATGCTTGACAAATGCTCCAACGGTTTTCATGGAGCTCAGGAACAAAATATTCCAACAATATCATTATTACAATGTTATTCTATTCATGGATGAAATCTTGGATTATTATGGATCTTAATGTGAGCATGGGAAGAATTTTTAGATCTTGCGGGGCATAATTTGAGATCATCACCTATATGCCTTGTTTTATAAATACCCCTTCTTGGTTAAAGTGGTGATGTTTCATGGATATGTTATCTCATATAAAGGTGGTATATTGGACCATGAGATGGTTAGTGGAGTTATATCATGGGTGTATAAAATGAATTATTTTGAAATAAAAAGTTTTCTAGGATTGGAAGCGTACTACTGGAAGGTTCCTTAGGATTTATCTCATCGTTCATCTTCTAGGACCACACTCTCTTGAAAATGGGTGACATTTTAATGGATCCCTAAATTCCAAGAATTCATCGTGGAGTTGAAGAGACATTTGACTACCACACATTTTATGATCCTTATAGATATAGTAAATGGGTATGTGGTTTATTACGATGCCTCAGGTATGGTTCTTCTGTGTGTGCTTATGAATGATGACCCTGTGGTGGAATATGGTTTTCACCATACTGAACCACATGAGAAAAATTACCCAACCAATGAATTGTTATTAGATATGATGATGTATTAGCTATGGTTATGGTTACATTATCAATTTTTGTTGAAATTTCTTGTTTATTTTGATCATAATATCATGGATTATATTTTCTACTAAAAATATATATATTAAAGGAATCACATTTAGGTTGAGTTTCATCAAGGGTTTTATTTTGATATCATTTGTAGAGAAATCAAAAGAAATTTTGTAGCTGAATCATTGATAAGAAAAGTTCCAGTGCATGTATTGAAAGAGTATAATGATTAGTGGACCTTGATGGGTCTCTTTTCCCACTTGCACTTAGAAACCGAGGACCACATTAGAGGTGCGTTCTTAGACAACATTGAATTGAATCCTTATCTTCTGAATCCAATTCAAAAGGAGTTGCATGTAGATTAGCTAAGAATGTAGTATATTAATTCTTTTCATGGTAGAGAGACACCTTATTATTGGTTGTTGTTTCCCAAGGGAGCATTATTTTTCATGCGCCTCCTTGATGTTCTGTTATCTCTAAGGAAGGTGGTGAAGAAAGATATCCCCTAGTATCAGAGGGATGACCATCCTAGAGACACCTAGTTGTATTATGATGTGTGCCTAAATTTATACTAGCTAGGTATAAGGATGGATATAACTAAAAATGTGTTGACATGTTACACATGTTAGAAGGTACAATCAAGGAATCAAAGGCCCTTGGGTTTTCTCTAGCTAGTACCTATTCCTACCTAGATGTGGGAAGAGATCACCATGGACTTCATTGTCAGATTTCCTCGTAAAACCCAGGGAAGGAATTATATTTGGGTAGTAATCAATCATCTCACCAAATATGACCGTTTCATTCCAGAAAATGATTCAAAAAAGGGGGTTAAATTTATCCAATTATAAGTTTAGGATTTTTTTGATACTTTATGGTGTTATTTCAACGATTATCTCTGAAAGGGACACCCATTTTACCTCTCGATTCATGGAAGGCCTTCAAAAGGCATTGTGTTCCCAAGACATGTTGGGCAAGGAATACCACCCCGAAAAATATTGTCAGATGGAATGGGAATATCAAATTTTTGAGGATATTCTTTGAGAATGGGTCTTAGATTTAGGTGGATTGTTTGAAAACCACTTGGGATTATTCTGGATTAAATATAATAACAGTTATCAATCCTTGATATGGATTGATCCCTTTATGTCACTCTATGGTCATCTATGTGAGTCACCTTTGTGTTGGGCTGAGGTGGGTGATACCTCCCTACTCGGACCAAGAGTAGTGAAATAGAAAGATGATAATGTCAATTTATTCAAGAAGTGGTCATTGGTATCTCCAATTTTCCACAAGTATTATGCTAATTAGTGGCTCTAAGACCATGAGTTTTATGTGGGTGATCAGGTGTTCCTTAATGTGGAACCTTATTTAGGTCATCTTTGTTTTGTTAACCAAGGGAAGCTGGCACAAAGGTATATAATACATTTTATTATCACCAATTGGATTGGAAAGGTGGCATAACAATTATTTTTTATTTCATGGTTGATGTTATTTCTTTATTTTTTTCATGTACCCTAGTTGATGAAATATAACCCATGTCTGTCTCATGTAATACATTTTGATGAGTTAGAAATAGATCCTAACTTATCTACGTTTGACCGACAAGTGCATATAGTAGATTACAATGAGAATTGTTTTAAGGGAAGTCTATTACAGTAGACCAAATTGTAGATAATAATGTTAATTGTATGCCTGAGACTTTAGAGTGGAGGTTGTGGTCTGAGAAAATGTATCCATTTATATTTTCTCATCATGGATCGTGTTGAATTTCTTGGGATGGAATGTTTTCATGGTGGGGAAAATTGACACACCCATGTAATTCTTATGTATGTATTTGTTCTATTTTTTTTGAACTGATATTTATCCTTGGGATTTCCTTTGGTTTTATGGTGAATAAGATTTTTTTGGACCTTGAAAACTAGTTCACATGGTTGGAACACATTTTTACATAACATACACCCTTTCCTAGGTAATTGTGAGTCCATGTGGTGTATTGGGACAATGGAATATAACATTTTTAGTTCATATTTTGTAAAAAGTGAGGATTAACTATGTGGAATGTTCTAATAGGACAATAATGGGACCACAATTTTCACATGGTTTGGAAAACCATATGGCATATGCAGTTCATTTAAAATTGGAATGTAATGATTTCTATTTTACCAATTTTTTACCCTAAACCACCAAAATCCTTCCTCGTTGGGATTCATCACCCTATGTGGCTCCCTCTAGCCTTGTTCCTACATTGAAAAGATATTTTGGTGGTGTATTTGGAGCGATTTATCAACAAAACATCATGAAAGTCCTTCTATTCTTGATTTCACCCTATATTCTAGTGTTCTATCACAATATGTCTAGGGTTTCATATCTCCAATGGGATGGGAGACTTTTTTAGTCTTGAATCGTATTTTTTATGAATTAATAATGATGTTAATGGTTCATTATTTCTTTATATATGGTTCACATGGTTCATGGTAGTTGTTTTCTACTATTTCATGGATGATTCTTCAGTTGAGGTAGGTAGTTCCATTCTTAAACATTATTTTATGAATTTAAAATTATTTTCTGAGTATTTAAATGTGTTCTACGATTTTTGTGTGTGGAGTGACAAGTGTTTTTGAAGTTTTCGATTATTGTATAGACTGAAAGTGATTTATCTAATCAAAATTGGGTGTATTTCATGTGTCAGCCCTTGTTGAATATTTTTAATATACATTATAAATTATGGAACATGTTTGATAAATTTTGAAAGTGGGGAGGAACACATTTTTTAATGGTTTTATTTTGCATTGGAATTTTAGGTGGTCTTGGTTTTGATGGTAGTGAATTATCGTGAATAATTATAATGTTCAAATTATATTTATGTTAGGGTGGTGTTTCACATGACATGGAAAATAGAAACTTACCAAATAAGTAAACCTTGGTATCTAGGTGGTTGGACTAGGATAAATAATATTTTTGGTTAGGAAGTCTCTCATCTTGGATTCAACATGTAGGATTTATAATGAAAAAATAACTAAATTATAATGATGATTGGAGACCACTAGGCATATGGGGTGTCCCCTCCTAGTGGATCATTCACGAGAGTGTTGTTGGTCACAGTTTCATTACAACTTTTAACAAAGTTATAATGTACCTAGTGTTTCATTACAAGCTAGTGCCTATAAGATTTTCCCATGACATAGTACTCTTTTATCATATTTTACTCACCATCAACATTCAATATACTATGTTTTTTATTTGAAAATATAGCATGTTTTCCAAAAAAATGGTTCTTATAAAAACCTTCTTAGTTTTATTTTATATGACATGAATGCTAATTTGTATTATAATGTCTATAGAATGTACTCACTTTTTGGTGTGTAATCCTTCTGGGATTTGTATAACACCCAAATTACACCTTTGGGTTTAAGTAGAATTGGTTTTCCTTGACATAAGTAAATGAAATTGGTTTAGATATGGGGCTTTGGGATGCTAGTGGTCTTCCGTTGTAGGTGCTCTGATGGTGGCATGAGAATTATGCTCATCTTGTTTTATAGTGGTTTTGGGGGTATTTTCTTGTCCCCTTATTATTTATGTCCCTTAATATCATAAAATTTAATCTAAAAATTATATTCCTATTTTTTAGTGATTGTTCAGTTTTAAATTTTTTTTATTGTCGGTTTTTTAGGATTATTTACATGTGAAAAATAATTCCCATGTTTCATAATTGATACCCAGGCACTCATTTCCAACTCATGAAGATCGAAAATGACCATCGGGACATGCAATAAACATAGTATTTTTTTGGGATTTATAGAACTCTGGATTGGTTCATGAATAGAATTATTGTATCTGTTAATGGTTTGGAAGTGATTATCAAAAATCAATCCATGTCCCGGATTCCACCAATTAAGGGTTTGATAGATTGATATTCCGATGAATTAGTTTAGAGAAGGAATGTCCATTAGGAATATATCATGTTGTCGTATATCCTTAATAATTCTAAAATATTATTTATGGAAATAATGAAATGAAGACTCCAATAGTATCTTATCACATTTTTCATAGTATTTGAGGACTAAATCATGGGTTATTCAGGATTTCAGTATGTTCATGTAAACCATGGGAATATTATAATTTTAATCATTTGAAATCACTTCCTTTATTATGATATATCATAATGCAATTTATGAACATAATAAATAATTTTCCTTTAGAATGTGAATTTTGAACACAATCTCATAGTTTATCATTAGAGGTATAACTATATATTTTCATGGAAGGAACCATGTATACACATTGGGATATAGTGATTCCTTTTTGAGGATAGATACATTCAATAGTTTTAAAATATTTATCAATGATAACATCACATATTACTACTCTTACTATGAAATGAGTGAATATCAATATGACTAATAAATTCTGGACTTTTTTGATGAATTGATAATTTTTCTTATATCAAATTTAAATATTATATTACTATAATTTTTAATGGTCTATGTTTTATATTGCAATGATTCTATTGTTGGTTGGGTTTTTTTTCCTTTTTAGTATAATCATCTAATGACCTATATCTCTTTTTAGATTTTCCAGAGGGGAAATATTACCTTACTCACAATATGGATATATCCACTAATACAAAATAATTTAATGGTGGATATATCTATTCATTTTGGGAGAGGCTCATTGGATTTTTTGATCATAGTAATATGAGTTATATCCTTTAATAGAAGCACCTATATCTCGGGAGTAATTTGTGGGTGAAGTAACTCACAATAGTTGATATGAAAATATCTCAAACATCATATAAAGGGAAAGTAATTAGTAAAGGTCATTAAAATAATATTCTATATCAGGCTATCCTAAAAAAATAGTGGAACATTTTAGAGATCATCAATCAGATTAAAATAGAAATATGGGAGCATGATTCAGGTATGGCTAAGAATGGTTCTCATATATAATCATATCTCATTGGTTCTATACTATCGAAATATAATTGGATGATGACTTTATAGGTATTATGTAATCCTTTTATGGCAAGGATACCCTTTTAAGTTAGGCACTCCCACATGGTGGTATTATAATCTTCAAGGGAAGGTTTTTTTCCCATCATCAATGATGAATTTTTATTTCATGATTTTCATATTTAGTCATGGATCATTCAACCTAGAACTATGAATATGTATTTTGATGTGTGAATGAGTATCTAATGACTAGATATGAATCTCATCATTTTTTATCATTATTCCCATTGATACACTTGTCATTAAATAATGAAAGGGAACTTGAATCCTTCCGCTCATCTCCATATTATTCCACATATAATTTAAAATGGTACGATGATTCAATAAACATCATTATTGGAGTACATGGACATCTCAAGGAAATATTTCTATTTATATAGTGGTCAACTAGTTTATTAAATTAAGTCATTTCATTCCAATCAGGGACACCATCATGGTTGAATATCATGATATGTTGTATGTGTAAGGGATGATGTGATTTTATTGGGTCCCTTCTACTATTGAATTCAATAGGGATAGAATTTTTACATCTTAATTATGGAATAATATCCAAGGGGTGATGTAAATCATTTCATATTGAATATAAATTATCCTCCATTGATATATTCATAGATAATAGAGGGTGAAATTTTGTTCTATAAAGGTTATTCCTATAGTATTTTCTTGGATTTCAGTGGATTGGGGTAACCATCTGGGTCTATTTATTTCATTTATAAAAACGTTAACCAATCATATTTCTAAATTCCATATTTGAGGATTTTAATGTTATCTCATGATGGTGGCCTCTTTTTGGTTATATGTTTAGAGATTACTCTTTCATGGGAAGTATACCCATTAAGTAGGCATCGGCGAGGATCTATGATATTTTTAGATATTTTGTTATAACTTAGTGTTCATCAAAGTAATATATAAATTTTCAATGATATCTTTTTTAGTTTTATTTATGTTATTGGGTCTTGAAATGTTTTCTCCTTATTAATTCACCATTACCTTGAGAAATATGGGAAGTTGGATTTAAGATATGTTTAGATATTTGATATCACTGTGTAGGTTGGGAAATTTTATTATTTGACGGTGTTACATGCTCATTATATAGTTATTAATATTGTTTTGATCCTATCAAAAATAAAAACATATCAGTCCAATTTATCCCATGATTGGATTTTAGAGGAGTACGATTTGGAGCTATATGTTTTTGTTCTCAATAAACTGGTGATGATCAACAGCTCATTGCTGAAATTCATATATTTTAAGTTTATTAACTTTGTCAAATTTTTAGGGAGGGATAAATTAGGAAATATCGAGGCTTAGGAGACTGAATATTTAGTGATGGATCATTGGACTTTCTGATATCCATATAATCTATCATCCAAATGAATTTTTGGGGAAAATTCATATTAGATAGAGAATATTATTGACCATATTAAACATTAGGTACATGATATTTTAAGATATATATTTATAAATTTCCAAGAATATTAGGAAATTGGTAATGTGGTCTTAAAAAGTGGGTAAAGTATTTGTCATGGTGAAAATCCGTTCAAAATATGATTGGTAGTTGTTGAGGGCTACATGAATGTTGGTCATGGTAGAATATTATTCTTAGAGGAATTCCACTAGCTAGACAATGGGACCCATGAATTTTTTTTTAAATACTCCCTTTGATTTAATCCAACATATGAGAATATAGTGTTTCTTTAGTGTGCCGTTGTGATCTCTCTCCACCTCTTTTTTATGGCACTATAAGATATTCTAAGATGGTTTATAGTGACCTGAACATTACATATATATATATATATATATATATATTATATCTAAGAAGATGAATATAATTTACCTAACATAATGAACCACAATATAATTGTAGAGGTATACTATATTATGAAATGGTCAAACAAAAATAACTAATTTATAATAATTCTACATCATCACCAACATAGATAATCATAACTATGTCCATTAATAGAAATATCACACATATAACCTTATTCGTATTCATGGAATGAAAACATATTAATTGGTGAGATATGGTTCTTATTAAGGTTAAATAACTATATAAATGATTAAATAAGAATATCCAGAGAAAAATGGTATGAGAACATGGACATATCATTTAAAACTCATACTATCTATATTATAGATCAGAATCTTGTGTAATTTCATAAATTATGGTAGTTTATAAGAAAGAATCATAATGATATCGTAGAACATGGAATATGAGAGAATAACATAGGCATAAGATGTGGAATTTTGGCATACACATTACCACATAAAATCATTTCCACTATAGTCAAGGGTATTTCAAAATACTATCATAGTTGAATGTGTTCAACCACTAAACCAGCATACTGGTCCTAGTTTATTCCCAAGACTATCATAGTGTATAAATTCTCATGATAAACTGGGTTAAATTCAAATTCCAGTCATATTTATCTCCCATTAAATCAATTATTACCTAATTAATTACAGGTAGATTATGTCCCACCAATCAAATAATTAAAATATTTCATATATATATATATATGTGCCACAAGATCAAAAAAATGAATCATTTTAGAACTAAGTAAATGAAATGTGTTTCTTAAAAATTTCATTATAGAATAACCTATAGGAAAAGAATTGGATTCATAATCATCATTACATCATTAACATAAACCATACATAGAAATAATGTGGATGGTATCCTCATTTCATATTTCTATTAAATCATATGTATCATTGAAATATGGTCCCATTAATGAATAATATTATCTTTAAACCATTTTTAAGAAAATAAACATTCCAATTACTATTTAAGATTATGTTCTCCCTCAATTTTATGAGGTGAAGGCCTCACCATATAGGAGAAACAGAGGATTCATAGTTTAATTGTGAGCTATTACTCCTTAAACTTCAAGGATGTTGTGAGGTGTGGTTCCCTTTACTCTCTATGGTTATAGAGTATTCAATTGTTTCATATCCAAGATATGTGATACCTAAAAATTTTGTATTATTGAGGGACATGTCTGCCGACATGGATTTATTATAACCCTACATAGCGCGTAGGTTAGCGATGGAAGAATCTGTAGTGTTGGTCACTAGGGATGGAACTAGTAGAGTTGTTGCTGATGGACCGTATCACTCATATGGGTTCCATATGGGATGGAAAATCTATTAGAGTATATTATCCTTGTTTTTTTTCCATTATGGACATCTGGTAGAATCATGCTGCTGGCTATGAGTTCAGAACATTATGAGACTTAGAGTCTAATATGAGTATGTGTAGACGATTATTGGGAGTACTTGTGATGTTTCCACATGTGTGGGATGGAATTTCTTATATATCGAGATTACCAGTCATTTATATCAAAGGATGTTTTTTGATGTAGTTTATATCCCATTTGGGTTTCCCTTTGTCTAGGTCAAGGGTATTATTTCCTTTTAGATTATCCCTTTTCATTTTTATGGTTTTGGGGAAACTAATAATTATTCTTATACTCACCACTAAATGGGATTTTCACACACATTTTATGTATTATGTAAAACATAGGCCTTTTTATAGATTCCATAGAGGACCTAAAACTAGTGATGAATAGTTATCTCGACTGACTGTGGTGTTTACTATAGTTTGGATGAGCCCTTTTTGGCCATTTCATTTAACAATGACTCCCACCTTTTGTGTTTGTAAAATGATTTAATCATTTTTTTTGGTGGGGATGTTTTTTTATTTTTACATAGTTAATAAAAAAAATTATTTTTTTTCTAATATCTATATGTATAATTTTTAGTTTTTAATGTTTTATATCTCCGCACTATTGAATTGAAATATTTACAAGTGCATGAGTAAAAGATCCTTATCCCGAGTCCACCCATTTGTGTGATATTCCTTCTTTGCACGAGTCTCCATCCCCATGAATATTGTAGGATGGATTTGGGAGTGGAGTCTTAGGACTAGTGGAGACATATCTTGATAAATTGGTTTCCTAATAAGTTCCACAATGGGGATTTTGTTTCGTGATCTTATTTTGGGATTTATAGAAAAAGTGTTAGGATGTTTTTTGTTTATTCTATGAGGATAGTGGGTCTAGTTTTAGTGTGGAATCCAATGTACCAATTCACTAGGGCTATGATAATATGTGTTTTTAATATATAAATTTGGAAACTGGTCAACGAGAAATAATGGTATTTGCACCACATTGGATTAAAGATTGGTTTTCCCTCGTCCTTCTTGACCAATCTTACCTAGTATACTATTTTTCCATGGTGCATCATGAAATTTGTTTTAGTATTCCTATATGATGATATCTACACATGATTCCATGGAAGTATTATGGTTATGATACTCCATATGATGAGGTTTCGGTGAAGGGAACTACATCAATGGAATTATCTCATGGAGGTCAACTAGATGAGACCGAACACATTAATAAGCTAGTTGTGTGGGATGTTTGGGTTAAGGATGTATGAAGGATGAGTATGACGCATGATTTTATGAGGTAGTGACCTCTGATGTACTAGTGTGATCCAGACCCCTAGGAAATTAATGACTATCCTCAGGAATCCATGCATGTTTTCTTCCTAATGATCAAAAATCCCAGTTAGATTGTGGTCCTAAAGGTAACCCTCATGTAGTGTTCTGTTGGCCAATGGTGGAGATTAGTCACAAAGTCCCATGAAGATGATACACTTACTTGTGTGGAGATCATGTGACTTTTCACTTGTTTGGAGTTCTAGTGACTTTTCATGAAGTGTCTTAGCCATCCACATTAAAGTCAGTGCTTATATAGAAGAATCTGCAACATTGGTAATGCATCATGATGATGGTGGAGTATTAAGAATGGTTCATAGAACATTTTCATTACACATTGGATATTTTGTGGGAACAATTATAAAAAATATAAGACCATTTAGAAGGGCCTTTTCATAGGTGTTTAAGAACACGTTCTTTCCTTTTTTTCTTTCCCACTTTGGACGGGATAATAGTGAGTGCTTTGGTAGTTGAGTGTTTAATAGAGGAGTGATAGGAAGATGTGTCCAATAGTGGGTTTCATACGGCTGAGTCATATGATATAGTGGTCACATGAAAAATGATTGGATTAAGAAACATGCGGCATAACCATGCACAAACTATGGAATATGGGCATGTAGCATAAGAGAAGTGTAGAGGATTGCACTAATATTAAGAGAGGCGGTGTACTGATTTTGATTTCTTAGGGGAATCATGATTGAGAACCCACTATTATTTTGAAATGGAGAAGTTTGATAGATCGCCTTTTGAGAGGTAACATTTGGAACTGGGAGTTCTAGAAGATGAATCATGTGACAGAGGATCCAAGCGAGCTACAAGAGGTGGAAGGCAGGTCAATGTGTTTCTACCACCACCCTTGTTGGTATACACTATTCTTAGGGAGATGGAGGATGTGGGAAATGATAGCTACAGGTCATATAGGCATTTGACTAGAAATATATATTGATAAATAGAGGTATAATCTTTTTTCCTTTGATCTTTATGGTGTAGTAATTGGTATCCAATATTATTAGGTACTTGTTATTTCCAATTAACACTCTTATTTTATACTAGGGTGACACATGGCACCAATAGAACCCTAGGATGGTAGTTGCAACAATGGAGCTAGTAAGACCCAATGTGAGTTTTTTGGAACCCATTTATTGTTCATCATTAAACATGTGTTCTTTTATTCATCTTTGTACCTGAGACACTCGAGGAATACGTGATGCGATTTGACATAACTTTTGAATCACGAGAAAGTGGGGCACCTTCCCCAATCAGATGTATTTTTATGATTTGATCAAAATAGTTTTTGTGGGTTAGTTCCACCATAAATGGAAAGTGTTGTGGTGTGGTGGAAAAGTTCCATAAACATGTGTTTTTAGGGAGAGGTTGAGTATTGGAGTGTTAGAACTATTCATGCCCTTTCTAGTAGAGTTTTTCTCCTCAAACCCTTCTTCTCCACTACCCTAGTAGAGGGAGATCCCTTCATAGAGTCATTCTGTTGTGGCAGAGTTAGACCCTATGTTTTTTTCTAATTATGGGAATTTTTTCAACCATCAATAGTTAGTTGGAATGACAGTAGTGTGTGTGAATGTATATATTTTTTTTGCGAGGTATATAACATTATGAGGTTTTAAATAAAGGTAATCGTAAGACCCAATTTTTACCCTTCACATCACTATTTGTATCATTGGTACCCTCACATTCTTAGTATCTACATTGAATGCATGAAATGTGAGGATGATGAATGATTTTCATCTATGGGAGGATTTGATCTAGTGGGTTTCAATGTTATCTATGCCATGTTAGTTATGTTGTATACCACTAGACCCTATAATGTCTAATAGATTGTGATGCATGATGATTTTCCACATGTTTCATGCGAAGAGAAATGTGTTTCTTATTTGAAAATGTTAACCATGTTGGGGTTGGATGTGACTGTGGTTTGGCCTTGGTGGTTTTCATGAGTGTTTACTTGGAAGCATCACGCCAACACAAGAGATTTCACTTGTTTGGGAGTACTAGTAAAGATATTAGAGGCTTTACATGTTCATATGATTTCTATTTCCCAGGAAGAAATTATATACAATCGAAATAATGTAATAACTCAGCATTATACTGGTATGTATTTGGATTATTAAAAAAAATATTTCTGATGTGAGGCACTATATCAGCATGGGAATTTGATGGTCGAAGAGCCTCATAGCATTGATTATAAGAATACAAAATATATTTTTTCATAAGCATGATGATTCTCCTAAAACATTGAATAACTCCGGAGTAGAGTCTAAGATCATAAATCTATGAACATGGTTTAGTTTAGAATGTTGTGTTTACACTATGTGTGACATAAAGGTATACACACTAGGAGATTTGGCCAAAGTTGAGTTTGAAGAGGCATTATGAGGTTGAATAATTAATTAAATAAAAAATTCATTATAATTATATCCTAATCCACCACTCCCATCAAGGTGGGTGCACAACACACCAAGTGAATAATATTCTTCTCTCTTATCCCCCTTTAGAAATGATAAACAAACAATAAATCATTTCAATTAGGTTCTTCTGATATATGTTTATGATTCCCATAATCTGTAGATCACGGAGCATCAGAATCTAGGTGTCGTTCTACACCTGATGCTTTGACGCTTCACCCTCAAGGTTTGAATAATTAGTTTTTGTTCTTGATTCATTTCATTATGATTTTTTAATCTTGTATATTTAAAATACAATTTATATAGATCCCTCCTAGGTTTATCATGATTTTTTATAGTAAAATGTGTATAATTGAGTATTTTTTATGTTAATTACTTATTGGAATTATAGTCTACGTGTCATGTAGCCTAGATAGACATTCCGTGTTGCCATTCATATTCAGCGAAGATAACCTTTGGGATCTACATGCCATTAATCGGGTTACAAGACATGGTGTGACCCAAACAATATGGCCATAGGAAATGGAAAAGGATATTCAAGTAAATGTACATGACTAAAGTATAAGACCACAGGTTTACAGACAAGGGAACATGAATAACACTTGGACATGTTCCCATTTATCCGGAATATTCTACATAGTATAGGATATAAGTTGTGTGAGGACATGGTTGGTTAGTTGTTACCAAGAAGAGTAAAATGGACAGGGGATGAGTGAGGTGGGACAATCAGTGTACATGTTGTACACATGCAGTACCCCAATAAGGTTTAGAAATCTGTATATATATTTTACGATTCTAGGTTCTTGGTTGGGTCCACATGCAAGGTGGACCCTAGGGTATGATGTGCAATCCTTGGGTATATTTTTGAGATCAGATTCCTTGATAATATCCTAATCTTGAAATCAGATTCAGGTTTGTGAGTATCTTA
Source organism: Viscum album (assembly GCA_963277665.1). Classification (NCBI taxonomy): domain Eukaryota; kingdom Viridiplantae; phylum Streptophyta; class Magnoliopsida; order Santalales; family Viscaceae; genus Viscum; species Viscum album. Next base: position 670,394,088 of record OY728119.1, on the reverse strand, counting down.
TCCTGAGAAGTTCCCCATACAGAACATGATGGTGGCCAACGATTTGGTCTACATGTTACCTGGTTTCGTGATTCGAGCACGACTCTTGTGTTGCAGTTCATAATTTTGTATAGTGATTAGAATGATTCAATGTGTTGACATCAGGGTTGGTTCAATTTTCCTACAATTAAGCATGTGGGTCCCCCAGACTATATAGGCTAGTAGAGATATGATCCTCTCTTGTATCAGGGTGCTGGTCCCCTACTTTTCAACGTGTTCTGACACATGCTATGAAAATCATGATTCCCTTTCTAGAGAAATTAAGCAATTGTTGTATATCGGTGTGGTCCTTTAAAAGACATGTTGGGGTTTGAACAACCATGAAAAAACAGCACTAGGATTACCATTCATATCATCTTTAGAAGACATAATACTCCCCAAGTCATTGGTGTGCGGTCTATAAAACATAGTGGTTCTTATGGGGTTGGTACACCCCTTATGGATTATGTCACGGGATCCCCATATATTTTGTTAATGTTGACAATGATCCGTTTCCATTATAGGGTGTGGTCCCACCATACACTTTGTCCAGATATAGTCTGTACTCCCATGATTCACCAGGTTCTGAGTCCTCATTCCATTGAGTCTGTACTCCTATGTCATAATAGGGAACATGTCCTTCATATGTGACATATCGATAAATTTGATTCTCCCCTATCAGGTTAGGGAGTTTTTCCTCGATTCTTGGAGTCATTACTCAGCAATTGTTCAAGGGAATGGGACCTCCATACATGTTATTTTGTAATATTTTATACCCCATTCTTGTATCATGTAGGGGGTCATATATTCTAGGGTTGATACTATACATTTGATTCAATGTGATGGTCCCCCATAGTAACTGAGATTGTAGAGTTGTATTTGTATATCCTACCAAGGTGTGGGACCTATAGAAATTTTGTGGTAATTGAATATCATGTTAGGTGTGGGAACTATATTACTTGAGTGGTACTCCCATGTCATACAAGGGTGTTGGTCATCTCTTATGGAGTAGTAATTCCACATATCTGAGTAGTCGTGCGAAGAACGCTCTCCAATGGAGTTGGATCTCCCTCTACTATTGAGTATAGTTACAAAGAGTGGGCCCCTCTATATTATAAGACAATTAATGGTGAGGAGTTAGTTATTCATTAATAAAATGAGGTTTGTTACACTTCATACATGAGCAATAGATGTTTTAAGGGTTGGTTAGGAGCTAGTACCCCATAAACATTATGTGGTATTGAGGGGAGAGTCTCTCCACTTTTTTTTCTTCTATCCCTTTTTAGGGAACAAGTTAGCAATGGTAGAATCTCTGATGATGGGATCTAGAGTTGTACATGGTAGAGTTTTTCCAAGTGGAGTGTATCTCTCTGAATAGTTTCATATGGGATGGAAGAGACTATATACTGTTCTCTAATTTTTATTTTTTCACCTTTAGATACATATAGTAGAATTATTTTTCATGTTATGATTTCAAAACCTCATGAGACATGGATTATGAGACATGTATATATAGGTGACTTCTGGGAGTCCATGAAATGTTTTCACAACTTTTGGTTGACACCCCTTGTGTAATGAGATTACCTATCACATTTACCGATGGATTCTTCGTGATGGAGATTCTTTCATGTTATGGGTTCCAAAAAGCTAGTTCATGTGTAATTTTTATTTTTATTTTCTACCTATTCTTTTGGCGGTTTTGGGGAACCTATTCAATATTATTATACTAACCCCTGCACATGATTTTACTTCACATGTTCTGACTTTGCAAACCATAATCTTTTTGATTGATTCTATAGAGGACCCAATGTAGGCATATCTTAGTGAGCTTTAACAACCATTTAGTTCACTAGAGTTGGTACGAGTATTACTCCAGTAGTTTCATATTTTATTGTTCCCCTTCTTTTGTGATGGATGGACACTTTCATAGTTTTCTATTGGTGGGTGTGTTTTTTCCTTTTTACGCTTTAATTAATTAAATTTTACTCTATTTTGGGATTTTTGTATGCATGATTTTTTGTTTCTAACTTTTTATATATATTAATTATTGTATTGTGGTGTTTTTTTATGCATGTGTATAGGTACCAAAGAAAATTTCCTTCCATTTATGTGATATTCCTACTTAGAGCAAGTCACTATCCCTTGCCAACAGGAGGAATACATGGGGAGTTTCATCTTAGGACCCTTTTATGGGTCACAAAAATATATCTACGAAGGGTTATAATTAATAATATCATTGTGGAATTCAATGTATTTTACCAATAGACAAGCTATTTGGGTTTCCATGTTTCCAAATAATGGAATCTCTTAAGGTCCACTAAACTTGGATTTTGTGATGTAATAAATATTAAATACAAAATTTATTATCTATGTATGATTAACCCCATATTAAATAGTTGGTATTAGAGGTTAGGTTCATATAACATTCAAAAAAATGATTATGAAACTATAGTGAGATCATTATTCATGTGTTTAAGTGTGAGTCTAAGGATGACTCAATGTATAGGGGTTAACCTAATGTATTGGAAGAGGATAGAGGAAGTGTTTCTAAGAAATTAAATCCATGTTTGGATACTACAATTTTATAGGGTACATGTAAAAGGTATATAGAGGGTAATAAATCCAAAATGAGTGCATTGAGATTGAATCAATTTTCATATAATGCATGATAATAGGACATTTTTCACACCTAGTATGACATACTCATGGGATATGGTTTGAAAATTTATAAATTCATTAAAAACCAACATAAAGTATTTAAATAGATAATTATTATGAATGACCTTAGTTAACCTATGTTTTTTATAATAAATATGTTATCATGATTTAGAAATCCTATAACAGATCCTTTCTGGATTATGTGGCTCCCCATCATGATTATTGTTTCTTACACTATGATTTATAGAATCAGTTAATTGATGATACTTTAAATATCCCTTTTAATGATGAGTGTGATAGAAAATATATTGATTTTACTCACAAAAATGTTAATGATATAGTATGTGGAATAAAAAATCTTATTACATTGATAACATAACATTCTCAAGATATAAATCATGATAGAAATCTAAATGAACCAAGGAAGGAAGAACATTCTGTTGAGTCCTCCATGAAGAAACATCCACCTTGTATTAGAGAGTCTTCTAATCCATTAGTTGTTGAAAAATGAATTATAAGCAATTAAAAGATATTTTCTATTATACAGGGTTTATAAGATTAAAAGTTCATTTTTTCTACCATATAGATGGTGATGAAGATCAATGGTTGACACCTAATAATAATTCTAGAAAAAATGATAAAATTTTTTATGGGGATTGGGATAAGTTCAAGAAATTATTTATCAGTATGAACATTGATATTATTCTACATATCAATAAGGATAAGGATTTCCATTAATTAAATAAAAATTTTTATGAATCTATTGTTGATAATGTGGCATATTTTATAGGACATGTGGGGTACACATCATGTGTTACCGTCCTACCTGAATGTATGGTTCATCTATTCTTTGGTGGATTAAAACAATTTCTGTAAATGTCATTTTCAATAAGACACATTAGTAAAATATGAATATTTTGTTCTATGTTCTATCAATGTGGGAATTTATATTAAAAATTTATATCAATCACATGGTCATTATATATAGTGAAAATTTCAATTAAATAGAAAATAAATGAAACTTGGAGAGAAGAAGATTATATTTTCATTATGATTTTAGTGTGGGGAATATCATGGGTGAAATTGTATTAAGTAGACTAGTATGATAATTATAAAAACCAATTCCAAAATATGAATGTCAATATTGATGATTGATGTTAGTGACTTATTAATACAATATACAAATGGAAATATCCTTTGATCATTGTTTATTACAAGTTCCACACTAATGATGTGTCGAGAGGTACACATACCATCCACTCAAGAAATAGATACTATTGTATTTCAATCTAGAACTACCTGTAATCTAATATCAAAATAATTTTAAAATGTTATCTGGCTTCCCCCAATAAAATCAGATATATTTTTATTACTAAAAATATCTATAAGTATTAAAATCACATGTCATATCTATGTTTTCCCTATATATTTTGTCGGTAGAAATGTGTTTTTTGTGAATCATATCATTCTTCCTATTGAAATATTTGATGTAATTGTAGAAATGGATTTGATTTCCCTAAATAACCCACACAACAATTTTCAATGAATGGATGTTACATTTTATATTCCAAAACAACCGAAGATCATTTATTAATGTGATGATAAGTACGAACATCCAATGATCATCACTTATTTTGTATAGGTATGCATTCCAAATTATAAGGCATGTTTATCTCTAATGCATGAGAATAAGAATGACATAAATTATATTAATAATTTGTGTTAATTAGATAATTTCATTATATATGATTTTTTTGGGGATTCCTTAAACACATACTGGAATTTTACACTTTACCGATGGTTAAAAACCATGGGTAAAGGCCTAGAAACCATTGGTATATAGTATACCAATGGTTCCATCAACCGTGTCCAAGTGCGGAGTGACAATAGGTCTATACCAACGGTTTTGTGAAAACCGTTGGTATAGGTTTCAAAATAGAAGTTATACCAACAGTTTTCTATAAACAATTGGAATATGTGTGTCAAATATAACATATACCAATGGTTTGTAAAACTGTTGGAATATGTGTGTTACACTTATACCAACAGTTATAAACCATTGGTATAGAGGGAATATGCCATGACATAAGGATATACCAATGGTTCTGCAACCATTGGTATACAATTGATCATCTCCACAGCAGCATGCCCCTCTCCCATCTCTATACCTTAACAACACATCAACCCCTCTCCAGAACTGCAACAACACCAATACAGAATCCCCATCCAAATATTCAAAATTTTGACTTCAATCTAGAATTTAGAAATTTAGAAATTCAAATGTAAAAACACCCCAAAGAGAAAACGCCTAGATGTTATATGAAATTAAATAACACCCATAAGAGTATTCCAAACACAGATCACAAAACTAACACACATAAGAGTATTCAAAATTTAGAATTCATTCCTCACTCAAACAAAAACTATAATACACACAAGAGAAAAAACCTACATATTATAGGAAGCACATGGGATGTTTAGTCCTGGTATTGGGTTAAGTATTTTAAAACCCATAGAAAAACATGGGTAGAGTGGAAAGGATCATGATACCCATAAGATAGAAAATTGTAGTGCTCATGTTCTTAGACCTAGGATAAGTTATAGGAAGCACATGGGATTTTTATATTCTTCTAATGACTATGTATCCATGTGTAAATGGTTCATGATGTCTTAGTGGGAAAAATTGGCCAATCTTGACATATGATATGGGTTACCAGAATAGAATACATGTTTTTTATATATTTTTCAATTAGAATAAGGGGGTATGTGGATAATTGTCATTTTCTCTCTCGGGTGTGATGTGAGATGAATCCCCATTTGGGTAGTGGGTATGAATATTCAATTAAATCTTTGGTATTGGGTTCCCAAAGGGACTTTGGTTTGGTCTTAGAACCCACTGTTTGAGGATGGGATTGAGGTGATCCCTGGGGCTATGGTGTCACCATATGTATTCCTCACCATTGAGGTATTTTTAATGAGACTTTGAAACTAATTTTACCAGAATCAATGTGTAGCCTTCTTGACCAATTTGTTATATGGTATTTTTGACTATTCGTAGGTTTTATATGAAATCACTATATGATATTTATTTGTTGTATTCTATTGTATAGAATGAACGAACCATGATTGAGAATTAGAACACGAGTGTTGGTGCATGTTCATGATGGGATGTCGAGATTCATTCCTAATAAAATTCTTTTTTTCTATATATTCTATGACCAATTTTGTTTCAATCTATGCCTTGTGAATATTTTCTTCTAATAATGTATGACAAATAAACCATATTTATTTTTTACCCATAATTTCATGAATAAATGTGTAGCCTTGTGATGATTTTCCGCATGTATGTTTTTGTTTTCAATTAAAATGTAGTCTGTTTCAAACAAAAGTGAGACACTTTGAGTGATACCAGTCACAATGTGCCTCGGATTGAGGTGGGGTTGAATCTTACCCCTCACAAATGATCCATGGATCATTGGATGGGGGGTTGTCCGGTGGTTGGGGGTTGTCTTGGGTGGGAGGGCTATCTGGGGGGTGCAGGGGGGGGCTATCCGAAGTTCGTTGTCAGCCACTGGAGTCACACGACATCTCCGATTGATGTGCCGTCTGGCCGACCATTTCACAATTCACCCAACCATTGTTTTCGTCTTATTTAATGGCATTTCGAGGTCATTTGGCCAATTTCAACCACCCCACACACATTTTTCAAGCGTGTAAAACACCTAAAAAACACATATTCAGTCGTGTTGCGCAAACCACGAGTCCGAATGATGTTCTGTATTTTCATACACCTCACGAATATAAATTAGAGTGTTTTTGTGTGATTTAAAGCAATTCTGATGTCGTTTGGAATGCATTTTACCGTAAAACACATGTTTTATCCATCTACGACATGCATTGTACGTTTTCGGCCACCGTGGTCAAAAAAAACCTCCGATTGATGTGACGTCTAGCCGACCATTTTACAATTCACCCACCCTTTGTTGTCATCCGATTTCATGGCATTACAAGGTCATTCGGCCGGTTTCGACCACCCAACGCATGCTTTTCAAGCACGCTAAACACCTACAAAACACATATTCCACCGTGCCGCAAAAACCGCGGGTCTGAATGATGTGTCGTCTCCTAATACACCTCATGAATAATAATTAGGGTGTTTTCATGTGATTTCAAGTCATTCTGATGTCGTTCGACATGCATTTGATCATAAAACACATGTTTTGGCCATTTACGACATGATGAGTGAGTTTTTGGTCAGCACGGTAACATGGAACCTCTTATTGATGTGTCGTGTAGCCGACCGTTTCAAAATTCACCCACCCTATGTTGTTATCTGATTTCATGGCATTTTGAGGTTGTTCGGATAGTTTTGACCACCCTACACTCGCTTTTCAAGTGCGCCAAACACCTAAAAACACAGATTCAGTTGTTCCATTCATACCACGCATCTGAATTATGTGTCATATCCTTTTACACCTCACAAATAATAATTATGTTGTTTTTTGTGATTTCAAGTCATTACGAAGTAGTTCAGCATAAATTTGACCATAAATCCCATGTTTAGGCCATTTACGACACACAGAGTGCATTTTGGGAAAGCGCTGTCACACGACACCTCTAATTAATGTTCCGCCTGGCTGAAAATTTTACAATTCACCCACCCTTTATTGTCTTCATATTTAATGGAATTACTAGGTCGTTCGGCCGGTTTCGACCACCCTGTGGATGCTTTTGAAGAACCCCAAACACGTAAGAAAACACATATTCAGCTGTTCCACGCAAACCGCGCATCTGAATGACGTGTCGTCTCCTCTTACACATCAATAATGATAATTAGGGTGTTTTAGTGTGATTTCAAGTCATTCTGATGTTGTTTGTCATGCATTTGACCGTTAAATGCACATTTTGGCCATTTACAACATGTAGAGTGCATTTTCTACTAGCACGGTCACATGACACCTCTGATTGACGTGTCGTCTGGCCGACCATTTTAAAATTCTCCCGCCCTTTTTTTGTTCGATTTCATGGCATTCTAAGGTTTTTCGTCTGGTTTCGACCACCCCAAGCACGCTTTTCAAGCGAGCCAAACACCTAAAAAACTCATATTTAGCCATCCCACGCAAACCACACGTCTGAATGACATGTCTTATCCTTTTACACCTCAATAATAATAATTAGATTGTTTTCCTAAAGTATCTACACAACCTGAATTTGTTTGGTTGGTTCTTCATATGTCGGTTGTTGTTTTCACTTAAAATGTTGTCCATTTCAAAGAAAAGTGAGACACTTTGAGTGGTGTCGGCCACACCGCGCATTGGATTGAGGCGGGGTTGACTCTTAAACAACAAAAATTACCCATGTATCATTTTCCTAATGTTTTAATTGAATCCAAATGTGTTTGGTCGGTTTTAAGTATGATAGTAGTTGTTTTCACATTAAATCTTGTCGATTTCAAATAAAAGTGAGATAGTGTGAGTGGTACCAGACACACCGGAAATTGGATTGAGCTGGGGTTGACTTTTACATGTCGCATATGAGCCATGGATCATTTTCCTAATGTTTCAATAGAATCTGAATGCCTTTGGTCAGTTTTCCATATGTCAGTTGTTGTATTAACTTAAACTGATGTCCTTTTGAAACAAAAGCAAGACATTGAGTGGTGTCGACCTCACCGCGCCTCGTATTGTGGCGAGGTTGACTTGTACATGTCCAAAATGACCCATGGATCATTTTTTTAAGTATCGACACAATCCAAATGCATTTGGTCAGTTTACCGTATGGCAGTTATTTTTTCCACTTAAAATGTTATCCATTTCAAATAAAAGTGAGACACTTTGAGTGGTGGTGGCAACACTGCACCTAATATTGAGGCGGGGTTGACTCATACACATCACAAATGACCCATGGATCATTTTCCTAATGTATCAACACAATATGAATGCATTTGGTCAGTTTTCTGTATGCCAATTGTTTTTACTTAAAAGAGTATCCATTTTAAAAAAAAGGAATATACTTTGAGTGGTACCGGCCACCCCATTCCTCGAATTGAGGCGGTTGGGTGTGGGGGGGGGTTTGTCTGGGGGGGCTACTAGGGGTCCAGGGAGGAGGTTTGGTGGCTATCCTGGGTCCCGAAAGGAGGGTGGGTAATGTATCTAAAACTCTATCTTGGAATCATACATCGAATTCTGATAGTACTGCTAACCGTCACGGGGTGTCGTCCTATAGCAGGGCCAAATCATGGCATTACCGCAGCATGACTGCGGTGTGTTGTCCCAGTCTAGCGACATCCACGGGGTAGCATCTTCCAGTCATTATTCCAAATGAATCCTATATAGTTGTCCATCACATTATATAAACAAATATTATGTTATAATAAATAAGCTCTTCATTCAAGATTATGGTATGATAAAGATATATATTTTATATTAGTTGTTTTTAAATGTGGTTCTAGGTAGTTGAAACAACTATTTGATAGTCAAATTATCACACCCTAAACTATCACTGTGAGCTTTCATAGATAGAGCACCTCTATTGGAAGAGTTTTTTTATAAAAACGTGACATTATTTATCAAATGAAACAATTATATTAAAGAAATCTTATTCAAGATATTCAACGAAATATAATTATGCATAATTAAGAAAAAATATAAATTCAATTTAAATCATTCATAAATTAAAGAGGCATCCATATTTCATAAAAAATATAGAGTTATACTGAATTCAGAAATATCCACACCAGAGTGAAAAACCTGGTTCAAAAATAAAGAGTTATACATAATTAAAAAATGTAATGGATCAATTTTCACCTGATCACCATCACTATCACCAATTTCATCATCATCCTCATCCTCGCTGCCATCTTTTTCATGGTCATAGTCCTCGTCATCATCCACATCCTCGCCCTCGACCCCATCCTCGCCCTTGGCCCCATACTCGCCCTCGTCCTCATCCTCATCATCACCCTCATCCTATTTAGTATCCTCGTCATCACCAGGAATGTAATCATCTCGACCCCCACTAGAACTGCTGCTTGGTGCATTGGATAAAGAACCCTTCGATGACATATATTTTTGGAAAGTCGTGCTGGCCTCTAGTGGAAGTGATGAAGATAAAGCTTTGATCAGTTTCATAAATTCATTCTCCCTCATTTGAACCTATTCATACAACTTTGTGACCCTTTTATCAAACTACCGTGAATGCTCCTTGACCTATTCCAACTTGGTGGTACTGTAATCGATACCTCAAGAAGACCAATACCTCGTCGGGACTATATTCTTTCCAGGTCGGCAGCATACTCGAGCAGAGTGCTCATCTCCCAAAATCTGATATAAATGATATTGTGGCCCTAAATTGTGAGGCTTCTGGGCATCAAGGGCCTCTAAAAAATCCTATTAAAAATATTGATAGATTATTAAATTTCAAAATAGATATTAAACATTGAAATAATCAAATTAAAACTTACAATCTTTTCTTATGTCCGTTCATTAACCGCATTTCCATATTTTTTCTTTCTACTTTTGAAAAATAATTGCTCGAGGGATACATGCTTCAATATTAAATTTGTGCTTATGAAATTTCATTGAAACAATATAAAGTGCAAGTATAATCATATATTTAATATTAAATAAATCACACAATTTATGTATGAAATAATAAAATGGTAAATCCCTAAAAATAAATTATAAATAACTATATCGTACCAAGTGCCCCTCATGATCTGAAATAGTTGTGTTCTCCAAAGTTTGGAGGTATTTCATTGATTCAATTTTTTTCAGAAGATTCATAAATAATTTTTAATAATAAATAATATAATATTAATGAAAAATATGAAAACTGTCATTTAAATACATCAAATGGGATTAATACCTTAAATTTGGCAGTCACCCAATGGGTAATCATATGGCTATATTGCTCTATCGTGTAGTCATCCATGATAGGTAATGTCTCCAACTATTTGCCCACTCTATCACACCATCCAACATACATATCATTCTTATAAGCTCTCCTAGATCCTTTAAACGTGTTGGTTGTACACCTTCACCAATAGGGAAGTTAAAACGAAGATGAAACCCAATATATTAACTCATATAAATATAAAAAAAATAATACTTTAAATCCAATAGATTTTTTACCCATATTTGCACCCACACGCTATCCTTGACTTCGGGTGGAAGATGTCTCCAAGAGAGAGGGCTGACAGGAATGATGTCAGAGTATTTGGATAGAGTCACTAAAAAACCCTGACATTCATGTCCATATTTATCAGTAATCTATCCATCATCATTGTATTAAACCATAAACTGTGTCTAGAGGTTCCATACCGCATGCAAGCGAGTAAACCCCTCCCCCATCTCCTATCAGTAGATGAATATGTTATTAATGAAAAACATATTAGTACAAGTTATAATAAAAATAAATGTTGGTACCAAATTTTTTTTAGACTTTTATAAATATACATGAGGTAGTCGGATCAATGGGTTTCACTAGATGTGCAGAAGCTGAAGGAATATTCTGTACAGGTGGAATTTTGCTAGGTGTCCGTACCTCATCCACATACTATGTCGGAGCAGGAGTCGAAGATGGTGGAATATAATAGCTTGGAGATAATGAACCAGAAGAAAAAGATGATGGCACAAACGTCTGGCCAACTAGTAGTGTAAACATTGGAGTCCTAAATATCTCATGTGTCCCTAAAGACACACCAAGATCAAAATGGGATGTAGATGATATGTTTGTGGTAAGGGCATATTCCAATCAGGTACGGCCAGTGGATCGTCTAAATCTCGCACCATGAGCCCTCGTACCACCGGCATCAATACTAAGACCACCAGATGATCATCTATCTCTGACACCCCCCTCCTACCACCAGCCTCTATACTGGGAGCAATACGAGGATCCACATTGGATATCTCTCGTCTAGGGGGGTGGATCCTGAAAAAAAAATTTAACACCAAAGTAAATACATGATATTATAAGTTATTGAAATATATATATTTGAAATAAAATACTCACAATAGGGATGAGTGGAGGATTTCCCATATCTTTCATGCGACCATTAATTTCTGTCATGTTTTTCCACTACATCTCTTCAATGGGTGTCATTTCATACAATGAAAACAAATATGGAAGTAATCAGAAATAGATATATAATGTGTAACCCAAAAAACAGATAATAGAAAAACCATTCTAATAAAAAATCATAAAGAAAAAGAAGATTTATGGTGGTTTGATGGTAAGTACTAGGATACACACTATGAATAATGTACTATTTGGGAAAAGGAGAGGTCCCACCGAGAGTTACCTATGTAGATATTTTATTCACAAATAACATTGGATTGTACGATTATGTATTTCTTATTTATAATGTGAAGAATAATTAGGGACCACATACTATTTTTCAATGTTCAAGAAGATACTCCATATGCTATATTATGGAAAGGATAAGTGAACATTGTGTAATTTTATATATATATAGATTTTGATAGAAATATGATACATAATTGTTATGTATACACATAGTGTACAAAAATTAAGATGAATAAGATCTTCATGCTTGAAATGATGTTAATGAAATTAGTCATTTTCATGAAATACTATGAATAAATATTACAAAAAAATCTTATGAGTTCATATACATGAAGCTGTAATATTTGAAGCATTGAGATTAAAACAAATACTATGAATCATTAACATTAGAACACAACAAAGAGACATCATTCCCATATAAATGTATATGTTTAATGAAAACATTTATTGGACAATGTGTACACTAATGTAGTGAATTTAGTATACAATTCGTAGAGTAGTGAATAATTTTTTTTCCAAAATCCCTAGAAATATGGAATAACAAAATCCTTGAGAATAGAATGATATCCTTGAGAAGTGGTAGAAAGATAACCTTGAGATGAGGTGGAAGGAGTCTAACCTGGTAGTTGATCAGATGGAAGAGGTGAACCTGTGTTTGGGCTTCTCAAGGGCTTCTGGTAGTTGGGCGGCACTTCGAGAGTTGCACAATATGCTTCTGCAAAGATTCTGGAATGGGGGGGGGTCTCCTTCCATAGTGGGAATTGGGGTTTTTTCCATCTATTATTAAAACCGTTTGTAAAACAATTATTTCCCAATGGTTGGATGAAACCGTTGGGAAAACTCATCTAAAGTATATCTTTACCAACGGTTATTATAGACCATTCATAAAGAAAAATGCTTTCCCAATGGTTTGATGAAACCATTGGTAAAGCACATAAAAATCCATATTTACCAGTGGTTCATGCAAACCGTTGATAATGAACACCAATACCAATGGTTCAAAAAACTATTGGTATCCATGTTTTGGGAAAACAATGATTTCTAGTAGTGAAATGTGAAGTTTATTTATCCAAATAAATCATACCTAGTACGTTAACAATTTAAAATACTCACTATAGAATGTACTATATTTTGTTAAAGAAATTGAATAAAAACCCCAAGAAAACATTACAATTGGATTCTTTCAGCCATGGTTTTCACAATTAGAAAAAACTATTATTCTTTTTATAAATAATTATGGAACCATGAAAATATTAATTTATTATCCAGACCTATTAATGATCAAAATTAATAGAAGTTATCATCTTCCTTTTACTCATGTCTTTTTTAACAACTATACATATATCAATAATTTTATTATAATATAATTTTCTACGAATATCATCAATTGAGGGGTAAAAAGGGGGATATACATGAGACACAATTGCATAAATGGTATTTAAATTATGATTGATAGTGATTCCATTCAGTCTTAATACTGACCCCTCTATCTTTAGGGATTTAATTAATAGATTCTTTATAGTCTATCATTATCTATTTATAACATTATTTAGAGATTATATTATTTTCTAATCAAAGTGGAAATAATATTATTAAGACCACATGAGAGTTATACAAAAGATCCAATGTTATGATAAACTATATGAAAAATTTACATAGTTTGAAGTTTTTCTGGAAAAGAATTAATTTTTTTTAATAGATTTTCATGAGAGGGTATATTAGAAGACCCACCAGAGAAGAAGGATTTTTAATGTTGGACTAAATCAGATATGATGACTGAGATGTATAATTGTCTTTGTTTATCTAGATACGATTAATGGTTTTTTGAGAATATATCATGGATATCTATTCCTCAGACCAATTTAACTCATAATGTTTCCATCGTCCTATGGATAGTTAATTTTGATCAATATTTCTAGGAACTAAAGAGAATATTATTAAGCTCACATATTATTATATTACAATATTGTGGATATGTGTGTGTAATATATACTGTTAAATTAATAAATGGATTTATATGTGTTATTGAGAATAATTACATGGGTATAACTTATTCCTCATGAATGTTGATGATTATTGAGAAATATTACCCAACCCATGGTTTTGAGTTAGATTTTAAATGTGTTCCATTAGGAAAATTGAGGACATATCTTTATTGAGAAAATTGTGATACATGTACTATCTATAAATTTTTTAAATATATATTCACATTGAAGGAGTATAATATCCACTAAATAATATGGTTATATCTTTCTATAGATTATAACTACATTATACAATACCACCATGGGTAAGAGAATAAGGTGGCCGATTATTTGAATCAATATGATTATGCTAGTATATCGATGATGAGGATTTAAAAAGATCTAAAATATTTATATTTTCAATTGATAGATATATAAATCAAGAAGTAAGGGGAAATATATAATCATTCTCAACTGAATGTTCATCAATCAATCATAGTGGATATTAATGTGGGGTAAAGGAAGATGTAGAGTCCGAAAGAATGTTAGAAATGTTTCAAATTTTAGCCTTGATCAAAATGGAATGATATAGATTATGAACTATGCATTTATTACATCCATAATATATTAAATTAAGGGGGTTTAGAGGTATATTATAGTTATTCACTCACTTTTCATCCAGGAAGTATAAATATGTCTTCATATTTTAAAGAGTATTTCAAGAGAGATGGACATAAGAGAGAAATCGTTGAGTGTTTATATAAATGATTTGTATGTTATCAAGTTAAATATAGAAGGAAAAATCCAAGTTGATGTTATATCCATTACCAATAATTGACTTGAAATATGAAACATTACCTATGGCTTATTTTCAGTAGATTCTACAAAATGTATAAAGGATTTAAAGATATATGGGTTGTATTCAATCACCTTATTATGTTAGAAAAGACACAAAAATAATACAATACTTATATTTAGATATGATTTCTATGATATACAATAAAGATGTTGTAAGTTTTAACAATGTTACATATTCCATAATATCTTATTGGGATGCATGGATTGCCTATTTTTCTGGAGAAATCTTTACCATGTTCTTCATACTGAGTTCATTTTTAGAACTGTGTATCATCCTCAAATAGAAGGTTAGTATAAGATAATAATTAAAACCCTTATAGATACGTTTTGATATTTCTCTATGGATTTCAAAGTGTTTTGGGATCAAAACATTCATCTATTTGATTCTTAATTCAACAATATCTTTTACACTATTATTCATATGTATCCTTATAAATCCCTAAATAGAATAAAAATTCAATCTCTAACCTGTCGAAATGAATTCAGAGAATTAAATGTTTTCATACTTGAAATAGATAAATAAATATAATTATTTGTATTTAATTTTAAAAAAATCATTTCACATCATAGTAAGAAGAAGTTTTATTATGATAATCATCTGAATTATCTATATTTTTAATTTGGTGATAATGCATTTATATGAATTTATAAATGGAAAAGGCTATGATATTTAGGTTGAATGGGAAACTGTGAACTTGGTGTATTAGACCCTTTGAAATTTATTAATTTATCATGATGGTAAAATTTCGACTGGAACATCCTATAAAACACTCTCAATACCACAATGTGTTTCATGTATATCTCGTGATAATTTGTGTACCTAACCCATCACATGTACTTACCTCAGAGGTTATCCTAGAGGTCCTAGATTAGTAATTTAATTAAATATGTATAGAGATTATGGATTTTATATTGAATGTTATACAAAAAACAACACTCACATAGTAATTCCTTTGTGGTGAAACGACCATTTTGATGAAGCATTGTTGGAATGAGAGGAATTGATGGTGAAACATTATCCTCATTACTTTGTATCAATTTGATGAATTTTGATGGATAAATTTAATTTAATGGGGGGTATAATTCAATATCTATAGATTTAATGAATAAAGTTCATTTTGAATAAATCTAATTTCCTGTTATCTAGCATTACACATAACCCAATGTAATTATTGTGGTATAGGCAACCCTTGGTTAACTTCTTTTACACATGGAAATAAGTTTAAACAAAACCATGTTTTATTATTATTATATCATTTTAAATTTTACTATTATAACATATCCATTAAAAATTGTAATATAAATAGTAATAAGAAATTTTAAATTATAAATTATAATGGTATTATTTGTTGAAGATGTATTTAATAAAAGTAATTAATTTTTTATATTATATTTATCGATTTGGAAAGTACTATTTCCTCAAAAATTGTATATTTTAAATTAATAAAATTTATTTTTAACACTTGTAAAAATGTATTTGATAAAATTTTCTTCATTTTTGAA
Organism: Viscum album; assembly: GCA_963277665.1. Classification (NCBI taxonomy): domain Eukaryota; kingdom Viridiplantae; phylum Streptophyta; class Magnoliopsida; order Santalales; family Viscaceae; genus Viscum; species Viscum album. Next base: position 670,377,781 of record OY728119.1, on the reverse strand, counting down.
AATATTATGTGAAAATTAGCTTTTGGAGAATTTTTTAGGATTTTCTAAAAATTAAACTTTTTTGATGAATTGAGTGTAATAGTGAATAACAATTAAAAAATTTCTTCTCATTTTATTTATTAATAAATTTAAATAAAAATTTTTTTGTTTTGGAAATTAAAATTATTTCAAATATATATATATATATATATATTAATCTAATATAGTTCATTGAAATCAATTTAATTTTTATTTTTTGAATGATAAAATTTCAATATTTTGATATGTTTTTCATAAAAAAAAGCTATTTATTGCATATATGGGATTTAAAAAAATATACTTATGAGAATGTAGTTGGAAAAAATGGATTCTATATTGGGAATGAAAATAATTTATATTATAAAATAATGGTAGATTAATTTTTTAAAAAAATTATAAGAAAAAAATAAAAAATCATTTACCATGGTCAAGTAAAAAAAGAGTTTCATGGGGTTAAACTAAAAATATAAGGGATAAATAACCCAATAATTCCAAAACAGATTTTCTAGCAATATATAGAACTTATATATTCTATTAATTATAATTTTACATTTTTTGAGCCCTTTTACATAATAAAATGTCAGTGATATGGTTTCATTCAAAAATTAATAGTTGTGACACTCTCCCCACATATAAAAGTTTAACACCTATCATCTCTTATGTTAATAATTAAACTATTTGGTTTTAGTGAATACCAACAACATTAACATCCATACCTACCTCCACTCATTATAGAATCTTTATTTTTGACATAAATAGTACCTAAGATGGTTTTGGGTGAAAAACAAAATAGGATACCTAAAGAATATGTAATATTTATCCACAAAAAATTAGTATTTTTTATTCATCCGTATCATTATATTATTATCATAACATTCCGAAATAATAACATAAGTGTATTCCATATACATATGTTTTTTTATTTTATGGTATTGACCTACAACCATCTTCACCTTCATCAAATTAGATATGAAATAATTATTCGTGTGTACGGAATATAACCACCTCATGAACTGATGTCATCTTTCATCAAATAACACCTTTAAAGGATGAAAATAATTATTAAATTACATTTTATTTACGATATTTATGATATTATAATAATTTATTTATTATTATATAACACATACCAACATAATATCTATTTTTTGTAAATATGATAATGTTTCTTTAGTGTACCATAGAGTACCACCTTATAAAGCGATGAGATTATTTTATGATTTACATGGAAGGTAATATGGGTTTGTTTAATTAATATATTATATATAAATAAAACTATTAATATTTTTTATTGATAATGTATCAGATATATTTATTCCATTCAATACGATGAGAAATTTCAAACAATGTTAATGTGTCTGTGCAGCCTACCATCTCCATGAATGGCATATTTAATTTTCGATCACTAAATCTTATGGATAAGTGGTAATAAATGTATATTGATTATATATGATACAAACATAACTATTAAATTTTTTGAGATAATGAAACTATTATGGATGTAATAAGACCAAAAATTACAAATCAAAACATATATGAAAAAACCATGAAGTTATTACACAAAACATATAATTAATATGGAATTATTTATTAAAAGTAAATAATGTGTCATAATAAAAAATTATATGGTGTGATATATAAAACAATTTTCTTTAATAAATTTATAATAAACATGTTTTTATTATAAAATAGGTTACAATGTGTATGATGCAATTCTATACTTATGGAATGATATTTCCCTCTCATGTTTTCTTCATTGACACATAAGCTATGTTATGGACATATATAAATTCGTGTGGTGTTTATAAATGCCATTTGAAATTTAATCTAATGAATTTATTTTTCCACATGATATTTTTTCGATTTTTTGTTATTCCTACAAGGGTCTTACTATTCAATGATATATATGTGGAAATGATTTAATATTACAATCCCATGGTTTATTAATATTCCATATGATTATGTTTCCATTGATAAAAAAATTATAAAACATTCAAAAAACATTAATTTATTCATAATTTTAATATTCATGATTATTTCAAAAATTAGAAACATTTATTCAATTTCTAGAACATAAAATAACTTTTAAATATTATTAAGAAAATCATATCTTATTTTCTTCCTTGGTTGAAATTTCTTTTTCATACAAAACCATTCATTCTAAAAAAGTTTTAAAAAATGTTCAATTATTTCCGTATGATTTAAAAAATACATTAATACCCATGTTTTACTTTTTAAATGTTCTTTCCAATGAATATTAATGTCTTTTTTTTCAAACAACACCCATTTTTATTTTACCAAAATTGTTAAAGGAATATATTTTTATAGTATACCTTATGATTGTAATATTTTATAATTATGAACGTTATTTTCATTGAAGATTTTTTTTATAATTTTAAGAATATTTGAAAGTGAAAATATACTAAAAATTTTCATTTTTTAAAATCCAATTAAATGAAGAAATAGAATTAAACTTCTTAAATGATGCTAATGATCATTCAAAATAATTTTCTATATATGAAGAATTATTTTGATATAACTTAGGATTTACATGGGATATGCTCCATGGATCCAATAATTTTTATTTATCTTAATAATTGTTTATGGAAATAAATTTTTGAAACTTTTTTTGTCCTTAGGTTGATCCATGAGAGAATGGTTATAAAACCTATTTCTGTATTCACGAGTCATGTTTTGATGACATAATGATATGACAATGAATCATGTCTCTTATACATTGGTTTTGATATGATGAAATGTTTATGAAACTGTTTTTATTTCATGGTGTGTGATAGATAATTATTTTATGATCTTCTTCCAAAAACTAATATCATATTTATTATGAGACGGGTGGGACTTATATCTCACACATATTCAATGGGTAACTATTTATATATCATGAGGTAGTTATAATAGGAATGAAGATGAAATTTGGTTCAACTAGGGAATTTTTCCTCTTTTATGGTCTTAGGAGTGAACAATGAATACCATGATGGTTTGGGTAGTGAACCCATTATACTATGATATATTTTAATGTGACCCTATATTAAAAAGTAAATTATATTTTATTCATTTTTGTATGTTACAAATCTATGTTTACTTCTAATATTAATCTCTCTTTAATCAATTTATTTTCTTCTATTATGATACATGCCTTAATAAATTCAAATCCTTATTCCATGACAATATATTATTATATTTGAAATGATGGACATGGAATTAAAATGTCATTCCCCTATTCACATTCCATTATGATCATTCTATTCTTATGTGTCTCATTTTTTTACACTTAGTATACATCTGATATCTCTATTTTTTATGTTTATTTTTCCTAGGTTTTTCAGCAACATATTATATACGATCTGTCTAAAAATTGTGATAGTTATGAATATCATAGTGGTATATAATGTGGTTTACCAATAGATTGATTGTTTATGTTAATATATTTCCAAATACAATTATATTTTATAGACCACAGGAATGTGTTATAGATATTAAATTAACATTTATAATAAATGATGTAATATATCTACATGATAATCCAAGGTCACAAAATCATGTCATCAACCCTAACTAAAATAAATAATAAATATTTTCAGTCGATTTCCAATCCCTAAATTATCATCACATATCATATGTCTAAACTACCAGTTCATGATTAAGAGTGAAAACTACAACATCCCTACATATTCCAATGTTATCCACCCCTATAAGCATACAAGTCAATGGGGAACCAATGTGGGACCCTAATGTCACATGTATTCCTCCATTTCCTTTGCAAAAATCATTCCAATGAATTATCCTCAAGACAATCCCAATTCCCTTCTGTCCTAGGTAGGACTGTACACCCAAAATATCACTAGTAATCATAGATTATAACTACACACAATCTCATGTTCATGTCGGGTGGGGATTCCTGCTACATAGTCATATATATTACCCAAATGGATCTAGGGTATCCTTTATATACAAAAACATTTTCCACGAATACTTAGTCACCCCCTCACTACATAGGGGTTAATAACTAGCATATCATAGGGGATAATAAGCCCTACCTATTTCAATTTAATAAATTCTCATCCCTTAAGGGATCTATATCTAAAAGTTTTATGATTCAATTTAAATACTGAACAATCATTTCATGATAATTCCATTAACCACATGAGGTACCATTAATGACCTTGATAGATTGTGCAGTTCTTTAATTATATTTAATTTTTCTTTAAATAATACTAATTATTTAATGTAACCCACATACAAACATGAAGGGGAAAAAATAATTCTTGAATTTTAATAAATTCATTATACTAAAGGATACATACCTAAGGGTCATAAACTATAATCCAATTATAAATCCCATTTCAATGTTCCTAAGATTATCGTAATGAGACACACCAAGTTCCATCCATTCCTGGTCTCGATAACTCCCCCAAATGAGATTCTATCTAACAAAAATAAACTCAATCTAATTAATTATATTACTTATCATTAATTAAAAATATTAATTTTTGGTGATAACTCAACAACCCATCATGTTTCATTGAAACTAGAACCAAACAATCTCTAATATCCTATTAAATAACTCCACTTTATTCATGGAATATACATTAAAAAATATAAAATATTACTTCAAAACATTGAAAATTAATATTGGATACATACCTCAAAAAAATTATGTGTTATAGTATGGACATGTTTTCTCAAGTTCACCACTATATCGGTTGATTTAAAACTACCTTATAATTTTTATATTCCACCATGCTCTAGTGGAATTGAAATTCGAAAAAAATTGAAAATGATAAAATTAGTGGCCAACTATGGAAATAAAAATAGAATAAGAAATGTGGAATATATTACCTCAAGTGATGTTTGATCTAACCTAAAATAACCTAATAAGATGTTGAATTGAAGATCTAGGGAAATTATAATAAATTTTCCTTTAATTTAAATGCTTTAGAAAGTATCACAAATCACTTGACCCCATTTACAAAAAAATTATAATAAATACTTATATGGTTTGATGTAATGGGTCACTTTGTAAATTTTCGTGCTAGGGGTATCTTCACACTATACCAAATATTTATAGAATTTGATACTAGCCATAAAAATAACAATGTTCTTTTACAATATTACAATATCCTAGCTATCGGTCCTCCCAAAAGACTCCTTTAATCCCCCAATGTAACCACACGAGCCTTAAACCACATAAAAAAACAGCCTTTTAAAATGTCTAAAAACTATGAAAATGATTTAAAAAATAGTTTCTCAAAAAAATCTATCCAGTGTATGAGAAATAAAATTCTTAATAAAATATTACACTCATACTGACATGGGGTATTACATTTATCTCAATGTATTCACCATATTTAGATAGACAATACATCAACACAATAATCTTTATTTATTTAAAAAAATTATTCCATATCCATAGTTGTACCACATATGGGTCCTTTGAGGGATCTAGGGTATCCCAATTAATGATTCATGAAGAAACATAGATAGTTATATCCACTATAATATCCATAACCCTATTAGTCATATCTTCACATCAAAGTTTTTACTATTATTTTAAATATATATAAAAATCTACATCCTAAAGGGACAAGACAACACCATATATTACCTCATAAACAAGGGAAAAAAACTCCAAGAATTTCACATCAACAACAGAGGTACAACAGTTACCACACCAACTATTAGTATTGATACTATATTTAGATTCTAGTACCATAACACCTGACCTCTATGTATAATTTCCCTATCACAGTATATCACCAAACAGATATAACACCTCAACTAGGAGGGTGAATAAATGTTTTGTTGGATGAATTATTTCATATGTAATACCAAATGAAAATGATTCATAATACATTTTTAAGATAATATATTATTATGTGAGACAAACATTAAAAAATTATTATAGTATAACTGGAAACACCATTACAAAAATTGGCAGAGAAATAAAACCCCACGTAAATAAAAATAATATGATCATAAAATCATAATATTTTTCGATTTCCATGATGATCATGAACATGATTTAAATTAACGAAATAAGGAAATTAATTTAGAATATATTATACTTTTTTAGTGTGAAGAACATGAATAAAATGAATTATTTTATAAATATAAATAATTCTATATATTAGAATGAAATATGAATATTAAATATATGGTTGTTAAGTATATATAAGGGGTATAATATGTAACTTAAAATAATATATGTCATTAATAACACATTTTTCTCGATGGAAATTAATAGATACCATTTACATAAGATATGTTATAATTATACAGATTTTATAATATATCATTATTGTCAAATAATGATTTTATTTTTTTAGTAAAACTAATAAAATTACATCAATTGTAATGTTCTAATAAAATTAAATGGGTAAAATATAAATAAAAAAATCTAATAGTTTTTTATTAAAAATATTTTCAATATAAAATGACAATTTTTTAAAAGATGTTATTTTATTAAGTAATGTGTAGTTTTATATAAATAAATTATCATGATAACATTTAGATAATAAATATTATGTAACATTTATATCTATAAATATGTATATGAAAACATATTTTAAATGTAATTTTTCTTAAATAAATCTAATTAAAATAAATATTAAAAAACCAGGAATCTTTAAAATCTATTTTTATAAAAATATTTTATATTTTAATCTAAAAACATTATTTCATATATTAATATATAGAATTATATAATGTGGTCTTAAGATTAATATTTACTATATAAAATATAAAATATGGGTAAATTTAATTTTTGACAATAAATATAATATTTCAAAGGTAAACATTGAGTTCTAAAAATGGTAAAACATCATAGAAATTACAAAACAATGTACTATTGAATTAAAATAACATGAATATATATATATAATTATATTCATGAATAATTTCACATCCAAAATGTATCCCAAATCCATTATTTCTTATCTTTATTCCTTTTCTTCTTTACAATTATATTTTTATTCATCATGTAATGGAAAAGTTTTGAAATTACATTCAAAATACTCATATAAAAAGAATACTCCTCTACCCCTCCCAAACCACTAAAAGAATTTAGTTCCCTCTGATATTAAAACCCATTTTCCATCCCCCAAAACCTTTTTACACAATTTTTATCCCACCATTCTATGGTGGAATATCAAATTTTTTACCCCATATAAACTAATATCTAGGATGAAAAAATCCTTCAAATATGTTTTTGTGATTTTGGGGAAGTCAATAGTAAAAGTAAAGGATTTATTTACCAATCCAATTTTAAAATGGAAATATTTTTTGTTAGAACACTAAACTATTCATATTGAATTTTATTTTTTTGCAAAATATATATACATTTTTCAACTTATTTTATTCATGGAGTTTTCATGTATTCATACAATTTAACATCCATTTGATTCTTAATATTTCATCTTTATTTTTTTCTATTGAATATAAATTATTATTTCATTTTAGTTTTTAATATTTCTCCCCAATTTCCATATTCATAATTTTAAGTACATTTATCATTTTCTCTGATTATATGACTTTGTAATATTTATTTCAATTGGTGTTACATTCCTTACAAAAATAAAATGATTCTATCATTTTCAGTATGGTTGGTTTATTCTATCATTAACCTTATTTAAAAGGTTTGAATGTAATATTACTTTGAATAGTTTTAAATGTTAATTCATTTCTCACAATCATCACTTATTTTCCTTGGGAAACATACTTCTCATGTTTTTTTATTTCCCAATTTTTTTCTTAAAAACCTTATAAAATATAATTATTTCAACAAATTATATGAGAATATAAATTATATGTCTTCTTCTTTTATAATAATTTTACAATTACTGTATATATTTTATTTTTTCACTATTCTATATCCTCTAGGGATCATCATCATCGTCGTCATCATCGTCATCATATTTATATTTTTTCTCAATAAGATGGTACAGAATACAAGAAAAAAGTGAAACATAACAAGAAGGGATAGGGAGACAGGGCAGCCCTATATTAGGGAGGTTTGATGTAATGAAGCTCGAAGGCATCACTTCAAATTAGGTTAATATCATCTTCATTGAGAGAGGCTAAATTCGTGATAAAACTCTATTTATATCATGTTAAACCCATGGATTCTTGATAATATACAACCTTGTTCCCCTCTCTCCATGTGTGAGTGATCTAAATGCTACTATCAAAGAGCTGTCCGCACTTCCGGATAGTGTATTCCACTATCCATGGAGTAGAATCTCTACCCATCAACGACTCATAAATAATCCTTGAGTTCATTTACACTTCGGAGAGTGCAATGCTATTCATTTTTCATAACTTGAGTCCTATGAGAACAACATTTGAATCTTCCTAAAGGGCACTACTATCACCATAGTGTGATGTGAAGGCCAAGAACACACTCCATCCATGATTGGGATCCACTCCATCTCCCTGCATTTCCTCATGATACAAAAACCATTCAAATTTAACTTCAGGCCTTCATTTAGAGGAGACCATTTAATCCAAAGGCCCAACACTCCATCCAATGGAGGGATGGTCAAGGAAGAGGATGGATGACCATGTAGAAACTACATGGAGGTGGCATCCCACCCATTTTAAACAAGGGTGACCATATCGATCTTCAGCATCTTGGTTCTCATAATTATGGACCGACCTGTGGGTAGTGATCCCTCAAATTTCACCCCATTGTATGCTTACCAAAAACATCAGCACCTGACACTGAGGATAATGGTCCTCGCCACACTCTCGGGGCCTCTGTATGTAGTCCCCTAGAACCATCTCTCTAGAAATGACAAGTTTTGTAGGTCTGTAGATAACAACACCAAGAGATCCCCAAAGTACATCCAAACCGTATGTGATCATCCACCTTCAAATAAAATATGGTTAATAATTTCATCTTGTTTGACATTGTAGCACTAGAAGAGGGAGGCAAGATTGAGGCCCGTTTTTAATACCCTTATTAGATGGGATCGTGGAGTTCCCGAACCTCTATAAATGAAAATTTATTTAGGTTGGTATTTTTTACATCATAATAACTCATTCTAACTTCCCTACTTCCCCCAATGCATTGAAATCGATCTGAAATCCTTACTATTGAACATCCTAGATGGTGAGGGGGTGAAGGGACATTGATCCAGTTTCGAAATTAGGATGATGTAGTCAAATATTTATTTCTGGTCCTCATCCAGCACTGACTTGTTAAAGTCGGGATGCATTCTCGCATCCTTTAAGGTAATAAAATGTATCAGGAACTCCGAGAAGTCTAGAACGATTCCAACCCAGTTCGGTTTCAAGAATAAAATTTTTCCATCATCCACAATAAACCTAGACTGTTGTCAGAGGCTCGGGATGTTAGAACCAAACTATTTCTAGAGGGAAGATCCCTGACTACTTTCTAACTCCTTTTTGATTTCTATGATGTCCTTCATCATCCTCCCACATAGATTACACCCCACCAAAATATCACATGTATGTTTGGAGTGCATTCTTCTGAGAGTGTCCCTCATGCTCCTAACATTGACCCCCCCTGAATCGAATGAGCTATCATGTCCTGTGAAACCCAATGTTTTTCCCTTCCTTAAGTGCATCATAAATAAAACATGCAAGGAACTTGTTGATAGATTTCATCGCCACCCCTTGGGCACCGAAGTAGCCGCCATAACATGCATTGGGCTTCTGTCCAGCAAAATGTTAAGCAGTGCAATTCTGTATCCGAATCATAAATAATGTCTCTTACTATTGTAATCATGACCCATAGTCCTTATAAAAACCTTATCAAAGTCTCCTATGCGCACTCTACCTAGGGAGAGAGGTAAACCATGGTACTCCATCAGGAATTTTATAGGATATATTTCTATATTATTACAAATAGATTGGCCCATCTCATCGCACATTTGATTGAGATTAAGATGTTACTCTTGGGGTGGTTTATCATCTGGGCGCTCCAGTGGAAATGTTCATCCAGAATTCTCTTCATGAACCATTATACATCTCTTCCCTCCATTTGAAAATTGTGTCATGTTTTTGTAATACATAAGGTGAGATAAGGGATGAATATTCCTTTTTTATAAAGTATAATGCTCCCATTAGAAATGCCTCTGTTCAACATACTTCTTAAAGTGTCCAGCAAAATAATAAACAATGTCGGTAAATATGGTCACATTGTCGAAGGTCGTGGGTTTGATTGAATAAACCATGTGATTTCCCCATGAAATACAATGCCATCTAGGATGAGATAATGCATCAGAAAAGCATATCCATGGCATTACAAGAGAGACAGATGCACACTAATACCCTGTTAACAAGGTCTCACTCCAATATAGCATACTCCTTATTCATATCCCCTTTAATAGACATATTGGAACCATGTTCCTGAATGTTTAGGTCCATCATCATTTAACGCACTAGTACAATTTCCCCTTGAATTGAGTGACCCCTCACAAACCCCTATTATTCCATGGAGGTCCATCATCGGAGGTACATCGACAATATCAAGTTAATAATACATTTTATGATATTTTATGTGATGTTGCACAAACTAACAGGACGATAGTGATGAATGGATTAGGGATCCTTCACCTTAGGGATGAGGACCAAATACAAGGCATTAGCAACCCACAAGAGGGATCCACCAAGGGAGAAATCCAGAGTATCTGTAACCATGTAACCTTTGATCACTTCTCACAAGGCATTGTAGAACGAACCTGAAAAACATGTGGGCCATAGAGCACTCTTAGGGTTCAATATCCTCATAACTTCATAGATATACCTCTCATCTAGGACCTCTTCCTATCGCACATTGTCCTCAGGGGATACCCTTCTTGGAACTACCTCGCAAAGCTCTGCACTCTCAAACGGGTACCCGCTGGTCATCCTATTATTTGTACCATAAAGAAACTATTCAATGAAAGTGTAGTCCATTCTACCCACAGTCTCCCTATTGTCTATATAAGAGCCATCTTCAAACTTGATATTGGTTTTAATTGGGCGTCTCTTATCCCTGATGCAGGCATAGATGTACGTTGAGTTTTCCTCCCCCTCATGCATCTACCTTATCCTTAATTTTTCATGTGCCTCTAGCTCCTATATTCAAATCATGTTAACTAGAATGTACTTATTTATTTAAAGTTCCTCAAATAAATCATCATTCCATGACTCCTCCATGCTGGCCTCCAGGCATTCGACGTCCAGTTTGATCACCTCCATATCTTAATTGATTGAAAGGATATCCCATGCCGAGGCCTATAAAACCAGTTTTAGCCACTATAACTTATTATGCAGTTCTACCCAGAGGATTCCGTGGACTTGTTCTCCTAATGAAGGCCTCAACACCTGATGATTAACTAGATTCCATGTTCAATGGTCATGGAAACTGAATATCTTGATGTTGGTAGTTCAGTGAGGACAAAGAGACCAGAAGCGGTGAGTCATCAGAGATTCCCCTCAAAAGATGGTTGTCTCAGTATCCAGAAACTTTGATAAAGCATGAAAATTGGTGAGGCATTAATATATCTAGATCTAACATCTCACAATCCATTTTTGATTGTTACACCATTTATATCAGTCTCCATAGTACCCCAGAACCATTAAACCTTTGTAGAGCATGAACTAAACAAGGTTTTTACTCGCGCGATGTGGAAACAACCCGCACTCTATATTCAATGATGGATCCATGATGCAGTTAATTCTCTTCCAAAAATCCATTGCTCCTCTCCTAGATCAAATAATCTATTATCCTCCCATAGAGTTTCTCTGACTCCATTTTCATAGCTCCTATAGATGAAGGACCCAAATAAAGTGAGAGACGCCTGTGTCACACTTGTCGTAATAACCTAGTCCTCTGCCAATATCAAGTACACTAAAATATACGTCCTCTAAAAGATATATATATTCATGTTTGTTTGATCCACCTGCATGGACACATGCATTTTTATCATGTTGGTGAAATCCCCTATTTTGTCATGATCCTATTAAGGTTCCTAAATAGAACGTTGAGGGATTTGATTTATGTGGACTCTAATTCTATGAATTCAGTTTTGATCCTCTACCCAAGTCATTGATATTTCGATATGAAGATGGGTATCATTGGGAAATTGTTTTCCCATCTTTAGACCCAAGAGACATGGTCTCTTTGTAGTAGCGTGAGAGGGACTCACTGAACTGTGCGTTTTGCAGTTTCGATTTCACAAGGGTACTCGCACCTTAACATCTATCCTTTGAAGGGGAAGACATTTTTATGTGAGAGTGGAGTTTGATTGTCGTTCCTCTCACATCTATGGGGAATATTGTACCATTGTATGTTTACCCTTATCACATGGTGTCTTGTTATCAAAAACTGTTGGCCAATCCGATTAAAATATATCATTAGTTTCTTAAATCAAGGTCATCCTAATGAAATAACAATAAGAAAATTAGGTAAACAAGAATAAGATTTTTATGTTTAATTACATTTGAAATGGAAACTAGATTATATAAAATTTATTATAAATTTCATCAACTGAAATGCTAATTGAAATTTAAATCAAACATGAATATAAAATTGAATTAAGGTAATAATATTTCTCCAACAGTATTCCAAAAAATGTGTTAGTATTCTGCCTAGATATTTCATGAATGAAATAATAAATTCTATTACATATATAATGATATTTAATTGAACTTGGTGTTCTCTTGTGGAGTGAAATAGGTCTTTCTATAGTATAGAGGATAAAAATTTCTGAATTTCTAATCCAAAATAAACATAAATATATTAAATTTATGGACTATAGAAAATACTAAAACCCATGTAGCTACAAAAGGGATAAAAATAATAATAATCAACATTGATAGACTAAAAATAATATATATATATATATATATGTGTGTGTGTGTGTGTGTGTAATTATAATGAAATAAAACCCCCTAAAGTGGAACATAAAAATGATGTAGTGTATGGTGAATTCATAATTAACTATAGAACTAAAATTCTTTTTTTGATTATTTTTATATTTTGTGAGTCAGGATAAACTTAAATGAATATTATTTTTATTTTATGATAAATTAATACACCTCACCATTAAATATGAAACTCATTTACTGAATGTTTTAGTGTCTTGTATAAAATCAAAATAAAAAATAATTTTCCAACATTTGTTAAAATCCATTCATATCTATTTTTGTTAAGAAAAACTTCTATAAATCATATATGATATACTTATATACATTACCTATCTAATGTAAACATAATAAACAAGAGATCCTAAACTCATAGTAATAGATGAAAAAATAGCTCACCATGGTCGAGTTCGTATGAATAAATAAAAAATGGATAATACACGTAATATAATATCACTATTAGTGATAACCATGAATCATAAATGTGAATCTGAGTAAATGGGAAAATCATTAAAGATATAAAAAATCAACTTCAAATCCTAGTAGTTGTTACATTCCATAGAATAATTCAAAAAAAGAATTGAATCATTATTTAATAACATAAAATTAATAACATCCATTAACTATAGACTATAATAAGAAAACAAATATTGGAAAAATGATTTAAATATCACACTCATTCCCAACCATATGATAAATGACTATCTAATATCTCTCAAAAAAACATGAAATAAAATCCTATGACATAAAATTTACACAAAGATATATTAAAAACACTCCCCATATATGTCACGACCCATCCCCCAGGCCCATGATGTGAATACCCAAGTCCGCCTTCCATTGGCCAGGGGATGGTGACTAGCATTGGAAATGAATATACATAAAATGGGAGGGAATTACCTATAAACATGCAAAAACATAGACCATGAACAAAACTAGAAAAATCCACGCAGAAAAAATGCTAAAGTAAAATGTGTGAACAGAAAGTATAGGGGCCAATATACAAGCCCAAATGATTGAGATAGTACAACAGAAATAGAAAACAGCTTCTGAGATCATCCTCCAAGGATCCTATTTGAAGCTTAGGTAAGACTCGTCACTACGGCTCTCCACATCAACTAGTCACATCTGTGCACCATCTATTCCTAGCTCCCAAACCTCAGTCTAAGTTGTCTAGAATTTGCACAAGACACAACATGGTGCGAGTGAAGACAATGCATGGGTTATTATAACAATACCCATTGGGGACCCTGAGACCCCCGATGGTCTCCTAGAATTCCACAAAGGAAAAACCATGAACCATGATCCCAATAACAAATCCAAAGTGAAATAATCATCTCAAAACAGGTATATAAAATAAAGGAAAAGAATAATTATGATTAGTTGTAATGAAAAATCATCTTATTCTATAGAGAAATTCCACTGTTGAACCATGAAAAAGTCACGTAGTCACCAATCTACATGGGGTCATGATTCATTTTATCCACATAGGGTCATATTTTGTCGATCACCACAGGGTCGAATGTTGATGATCCACGACGGGCCTTTTTATGGTTAGTCGTTGTCGGGTTATGCTACTTCTAATCCAAACAAGGTCGTAAGTCATCGACCCACACAGGGTCGTAAGTCTCCAATCCATACAGGGTCCTAAGCCGTCAATCCACATAGGGTCTTATGTTGTTGACAAATACAAGGTCTTAAGTTATCTATCCACTAATGGTTGTAAGTCACTGATCTACATAGGGTCGTAAGTCCCCGATCCACATAGGGTTGTAAGTCGTTGATCCCCTATTTTCCACTCTAAAGCTGGTCCTTGTTGGGTCATGCTACTGATGATCCACACATGGTCATTAGGCACTGAAACATATAGGATCACTATTCATTATTCTTGTCACAATCAACCATTGGAATCCCACACATAACACACGTGATTTTTGGGGCTCCAATCTTCAATCCATCAGTCAAACCTCAACCATAGAGAACTATCATGATGATGTAAACTGATGAACCTCCATTTCGTAAGGGTTCCAACGCTATAGATGGTGCGTCAACCAGATTCCCAGTCTGAAAGATATAGAAATTTTAGTGTTTAGGGTCTGGTTGGATTTGTGTCTGATCCAACATGGGTGTACATCATATTTCTTCAAAGCCAAAGTGGAGTATCTCAAAATGACCGTCTCATCCTAAGGGTCCCATCACCGTATACAGTTCGTCAAATAGACATCATATTTTTGAGATATAGACCTTTAATCGAACCTGGGATGTTAGTGGGCCCGAGTCCGGTCCGACCCGGCCTAATGCGCTCAGCCCAAAGGGGGTGGGCCGCGGGATCACCCCGTTGTGCCAGGGGATCGGAAAATTGGCCACGAGATCATCCCGCTCAACTGCGGGGTCGGCCCAGACCACTCGGATGAGCGCGTCCAACCAGCTTGGCGTGGGTGTATGCTCTCCTCCCAAACGAGCGAGTTGTTCGTTCAGCTCTTGAATCAGCGATGCCAGTTGGCGCCACTCCACCTGGCCATTATTCTTGGACCGGTCATTTGTGGGACCTGTGGTTGTGGGTCAACCCTTCTCAACCCACCATAGCTCAGAGCCACAACACCTCCTCCGAGGTGGGCTATCGTGGCGCCTTCAGGCACCACCCCCTCTACCACCACTGGTCGCCGCCGCCACTAGTCACCGGCACCGCCACACCATAGGTTCTTCTAACAGCCACTGATGAAACCTTAGTGGCTCATGTTTCTTCTAGACTACTTCTACGGGCCATCTAGGACTTCTCTATAACTGTGTGGCCCCCCGGCTTGATCATTTCGTAGTATTGATTGGTCCCCTAAGGAGAACGCAATCAATACAGAGATCAGTGGAGTGTCAAGGCCTTGTTCAATTCTGCTTCTGCCCTCTGTGTTAGAATCAAATCATGGTAAGGGTTTAACATCAAAAGAAGAAGATGAAACATGAAACCCCTAAACAAAACCCATTCTTAGAACTTATTGTAAGACAGTGCAGATAAGGGAGATGAACCCACTATTTAAGGTGTTCATCGTTGTCCATCGCTGTCCGGTTTGAATCCCCCAATATTCATCGAATCACCATTCTACATTGGTGGAAGACATCACTGGCACATTTTCAGGGGTTCCTCTCATGAGTGACCAAAACATATGCCCAAATATTTTTTCAAAAGATGATATGGAACCACCAACATTGAATTTCATTAATTTTATTTATTAAGGAACTCTAATTAATGTTCCATTAATTCAATGTACGTCGTGGTTAAGAATCACAAGGGTCATGTAACCAAATTTCATTCATTCAAGCCCAACATTACACTGCGTTCCCTCAACAAATTTTAACAGTAATGAGAAACACTAATATAACCTTGGAGTTATTTTATTAAATTTTTGTAGTGTCTATAAATTAACCTTTTCATCCAACCCTTGTCTGTCAAAGTTTCACTTTTCATATGCGAATCCCAACACTACGAATTAAATGGTGACTTTGGATTTTTAATACAACAAAAAATAAAAAAGATATAAAATGAAACTTGAACGACTACTTAAAATACCTTAAAAAAGTTCAAAATTCCATTTCAGGATCCTCGTGCCTTAGAATCACGTGCTGCAAATTTTCACAGACCCGTAATAATCCCAAATAATTTCAAAAATATATATGAAAAATTCCACATATTTACATCTTAACCACCTTTGGGCTTCATTTACTCAAAATCCACAAAAATATAGGGAAACAAACGGGGGTATCGAGCATGTATTCTACCCTCCCACTCTTATGTTCTCTCCTGAAGGTTCCTGTGCTACCTAGAACTCACAGTAGTGGAATCGACCTCTCATGACTGACTCACTCTTTTTGATTCTCTATCATCATAAGGAAATCCATGAACATCACCCCATCATCAATTTCCCGCTCACCACAATCGATAACATGTGATGGATCATGATCGTACCTCCTCAGCTGTGACACATAGAAAACATTATGTACATGGTGCATATGTGGGGGAAGAGATTGGTAGTATTCCACCTCACCTACTCTATGGAGGATCAGGAAATTTCCTTTTAACCGTATAGATAACTTGTTGTTGTAGCCAAATCTCCACTATCCTCATCGGGATGAGACCCCTAGGATGACATGGTCTCCCTACTTGAAATCCATGGGTCTCCATCTCCTATCTACATAAGACTTTTTGTTGATCTTTGCAGTCTACATCAACTCTTGTATGATCTGCACCTTCTCTATGGTATCCGGTACCAACTCTAGTCACATAATTTTTAACACCCCTGGATCTGTCCAGCATAGAGTTGATCTACGTGGTCCCTCATACAAGGCCTCAAATGATGCCATTCCGATGGAGTCATGATAACTATTGTTGTATAAAAACTCCACTAGTGGAATGTGGTCCTCCCAACTATGGCCAAAATCCAGGGCACAAGCAAATAACATGTCCTTATGTTTTTTCTCCCTGACTCGCTGATGGATTGGGGAATTAACTGTCATAGATTGGAGTTAAGATGCTCTAACACTATCCTTGAATGATATCTGCAACATGGCTAGCCTCTCTGTTGCCTCACTCGAAAAATATAAACTAGACATACTACTCAATATGTCTTCCACCACGTTCCCCTTCTATGGGGTATAGACTATCTAAAATTCATAGTACTAGAGAAACTATAGACATCACTTTTGTCAAAGGTTCAGGTCCTTCGGCAAGAAGATATACCTGAGACACTTCTGTTCGGAGAAGACAGTAAACCATTCTCTCATCATGTAGTTCATGAAAATCTTCAATGCAAATACCACTAATTCTAACTCCAGGTCATGGGTTGTGTAGTTTTGTTTGTGTTTCCCCAGCTTTCGTGAGACTTCGGTGCCCCCCCTCTCTCCTTCATCAGGAAACATCCCAATCTATTCACTAATACATCGTATTAGAATACATACTCAATGCCCTCTTCTGATAGCCTCAAGATTGGACTAATTTTCAGTCTCTTCCTCGCCTCTTGGACACTATGTTGGCATCTCTCTGTCCACAAGAATGGTTGTCCCTTCTTTTTCAAAGCTAACAAGGGTGTTTCTACTATGGAAAAGACATGTACGAATCTCTTATAGTACTCATCCATCCCATGAAAACTACGCACCTATGTCACACTCTTCTGTGGAACCCACGAAAAAATTTCCTCTATCTTTGCTGGATCCAAAGCCACTCCATCATCCGAGATAACGTGTCCCAGAAAGTGGACCTCTTATATCCAAAACTAGAACTTAGATATATTTCCATAATAATGGTTCTCTCAGAGTGTATCTAATACTATCTACAGAAGCGTAGGGTGTTACTCCTATGACGTCGAATATATCAAGATGTCGTCAATGAAAACACCACAAAGCGACTGAGGTAAGGTTGGAAGATCATCTTCGTGAGCCCCATGAACTTTTCTAGAGCTTTGTTCACTCCAAAATGCATAACAATGAACTCATAGTGGCCATATAAAAATCAGATGGTTGTCTTCAGTACAACATAATCTTATACCTGAAACTACTGATATCCTGATCTAGGTTCTATCTTCGAAAACTGATGAGCTCCCTTCAGTTGATCGAAGAGAGAATAAATCCTCGATAGTGGATACATGTTCTTCACAGTAACATGGTTCTCATGATGATAGTCCACACAAAGCCTCAAACTCCCTTCTTCCTTCTTGGAAATCAAAATTAAGGCTATCCAAGGAGAAAAACTAGGCCTTATGAACACCTTACCTTGAAATTCCTCCAATTGTACCCTCAACTCCTGAAGCATTGCAAGAGCCATATGATATACTAGTGTAGATATCTGTGTCGAACCAGGGTTCAAGTAGATGTATATATTTTCCTATGTATGTGTTGATTCAATAAGGTTTTCCTTATGACTTTTCCATTCCTTTTTTTTTTGAAAATCACAAACACCTTATCTTTAAGGAAAATCTCTTTTATAAGGAAAATTTATTTTATAAGGAAAATCGCTTTTATAAGGAAAATTGCTTTTATAAGGAAAAATTATTTTATAAGGAAAATTACTTTTATAAGGATAATGGATTTTATAAGAAAAATTATCCTTATCATATTTTCATCCATATATTTCTTAAGTATAAGATTAAGATTCATTTCCATATTCTCGGAATCGTTTGAAACCATGATATGAAGCATTATGTTTTAGGCTCTGAATTCTATATAAGAACTGTAATGAAGTTTCATTCCAAATTATGGATACAAACTCTGATAAAGTTCTACTCCGAATTCCAGATACGAACTCTGATAAAGTACTACTCCGAATTCTGGATATGAATTATCATGAAGTTCTACATCGAATTCTCATTACGAATTCTGATGACGAATTCTCATTACAAATTCTGATGACGAATTCTTATTACGAATTATGATAACGAATTCTCATTACGAATTCTGATGATGAATTCTCATTCTGAATTCTCATTCCGAATTCACCTATTAAATAGAATCTGATAATCTTTTCTTTATACACTCTGAATTTATTTAGACTCCGAAAATTTTTTTTGGTTAGACTCCGAACTTTCATTTTTCTTACACTTTTATAATTTTTCTAATCTTTGATATTTTGTTTACACTCCAAACCTTCACTCCGAACTTTTTAGTTAGACATAAAACAAGGTCGTACATTCTGGTACACTTGTTTTGTTATAAAATGATGTCGTCTATTCTGTTATAAACTAACTGTTGGTTAAGTTACACGTGAACATGTTCCTCTTATTTTTAAGGAAAATATGACCGTTGGAAAAGAGGCCGACCATGCCTATAAATAAGAGCTCAGTTGAAATAGCTCGGAAAAAGAAGATAGAAGATGATCGATCTAGAGACCACACGCTGCTAAGGTGATTTCTAGAGAGAGAAAGCTTTTTCATGCCTTGTGCGTACTGAACCACTTGTTCAGGTTTTTCTTCGTGCGACTCCAAATGATGGTGATTACATTCAAGGAATTCTGGGGATAGGAAGACAATGGTTCCAACTACCTTGATGTTCTAGGGCTTCCTTGCTGAGGAAGATAGGGGTTGCCAACTACCTTGATGTTGAGGGCTTGCGGAGATAGCAAGACAGAGACTCTGATCTTCGTATCGAGGGCTTACCCTAGTGTGGGTAAGACAGACATTCTTGAAAGTATAAATCAAGGGACCTTTATCCAAGGTTGTTGGATACCCTTATCTTTGGGTTAAAAGACTTATATCTTGTTACTTGTAGTTTTACTACTTGTTTGTTTCTGCTACATTCTGTATTGTAAGGAAAGTATAACATTCTTATACTTATTTTCTTGTAATCTGTTTCATTTAGATTCTATACTCTTTACGGTAGAATATGATATTGTTATCTTTAGTTAGGTTTCAATTTCCAGATCCATATTTCCAGAACCTACTTTCGGAATAACTAACTTTAAAGGTTCCAAATGAATTTTTATAGTATACAATTTACCCCCCTATTGTATATTGAGCATCTACATCATTATTTCGATCCTACAATTGGTATCAGAGGAGGTCTCTGAAATACTTGTACTCACGTATATGTTTTTCTTGCTCACTTGTTCATTTCGTACTTTTTCATTCTGAACATTGTCATTCCGAACATTCTTATTACGAACCTTTTCTACTAACAAGTTTGTGTAACAAAGGTTATTTTAAGTATGGCAGGAATTAATGTTTGTTCAATTGATAATCTAAATCCTACAAGACCACCAAACATTGATGGTAATGATTATGAGTACTGGAGAGATCAAATGAAGACTTTTGTTATCAATACTGGAGTGGACAAATTTGTTATGCTTACTGGTGATTATAAAATTCATGATAAGGAACTTAGAACATTTACTAACCAGGAAAAGAAAGAGTATCAACTCAATTATAAGGTACACAATACCTTACTATGTTCAATGACTAGAAATATATATAGCCAAATTTCTTCATTTGAAGCAGCTAATTGTATCTGGAAGAAGTTATAGGTTACACACTTTGGAACTTCTAAAGTGATTCAAACTAGGAGAGATATGCTTAGAGATGAATACCATGGCTTCAATTTTCCTTTTGGTGAACCAATTTGTAAAGTTCAACAGTGGTTTATGACTATCGTCAATAGTTTATAGTTTATGGGAGAGAAAGGGTTAGATTATGAAGGACTTGTGGACAAGATAATTGTCATTTTGCCTAATGAGTGGGAATCCAAAAGAAATGCTATAGATGAGAACATGAAGGTCACTCAAATTTCTCTTGATGAGATTTTTGGAACTCTTCACAAACATGAAACAAGAATGAAGAGAGATGCTGACAACATCAAAAATAAGAATAGAAATGGTACTGTTTCTTTTACAACAACATCAAATTAGATGAAAGCTAAGACTCCTGAGAGAGTAACCAGATCCAACTCTAAGAAAGTCATTTTCCAATCTGAATCTAGAGAGAGTGAAGTCTCTGAAAATGAGTTAGCAAATCTTGCTCGAAGGATGAACAAGATAGCTGGGAAAAGAAATTTCCAATCCAAGTATAAGAAAAAGGAACGAAAAGATAAGAAATATGGAGAAGTCATGTGTTATGAATGCAAGAAAGCTGGACATATTAGGCCAGATTGCCCTCTGCTCAAAAAGAAAGAAAGGAAATAAAGGCATTCAGACAGGAACAGAAAGAAGTATCATAAAGCCAATGCTAAGAAGGTTCTGAAAGCTAATTACACCTGGGGTGCCAGCGGTGGTGACTCTTCAGATGAATCTTCTGATTATGAATCTTCAGGACAGAAGAATCATGGTCTTATTGCCGGACTACCTATTGATAATCATTGTTTTATGGATAAGGTAGGAAATGTTGAATCATTGACCAATGTTTCTTTAAATTCTAATGATATTAAGTATTATAAATCTTCTGATGAAGAAAATACTTTACCTACTTATGAAGAAGTTTTTAGGTTTGATGAACTTCTTGAGATTGAGAATTCCAAACTCAATAAGAAACTTGATAATGAAAAATCTATGAATGATATTCTTATAAAAGAGATATCACATCTTTCAAAATATCTTGATAAGAAAAATTCTTATTTTGAAAGTATTTCAAAAAACCTTGATGAAGTATGTTCTGAGAAGAACAAACATTCTAAAGAGTTAGAAAAAGTAATTTCTAAGAAATATGTTTTCGAGCCTAGCTCTAGTTCTAAAACTAATGATTTTGAGGATAAAAACTTGGTTATAAAACTCATGTCCTAAATTTTTTCCTTAAATAAGTGTTTATCAAACTTTACCCATGGTAAGGAAAATTTTGATAAAATGTATTCCCAAATACGACCTTTATGAAGTAAATCCAGATTTGGTTATACCCATGCAAAACCTATTTTTAGTAACAATTATTTTTTTCCCCAAAGTGCCCCATTTTGTACCAAGTGTCAATGTGGTGGTCACTGGGCAAAGAATTGTTCATTAAACAAAACACAATCTCTAGGATTTCACAAAGCTTATTTTTTTAAGAAGATGTGGGTACCTAAAATTTTGTTATCTGGAAATCTCGGATCCAAACAAGTTTGGATTCTGAAAGTCTAATTTTCTTCTTAATTTCAAGAATATAAAGAGAGTACCAGCAATAACACATGGTACATGGATAGTGGGTGTTCCCAGCACATGACTAGTACCAAAAGCTATTTTGAAAAGATTATAAAAACAAAAGGAGGAAAGGTAACTTTCGGAGATAATGCTAAGGGAGAGATTGTCAGTATTGGTAATATTGTTCCTCTAGGTAAAACCATGATTTCAAATGTTAT
This sequence comes from Viscum album, assembly GCA_963277665.1. Taxonomy (NCBI): domain Eukaryota; kingdom Viridiplantae; phylum Streptophyta; class Magnoliopsida; order Santalales; family Viscaceae; genus Viscum; species Viscum album. The sequence goes on along the minus strand of OY728119.1, from coordinate 670,355,077 downwards.
TTTTGTTAAAGGTCCTAAGCCCAACCTCATTAGCATAAGTCAGTTTTGTGATGAAATATACCTTGTGAATTTTAGGAATGATAAGTGCTTAGTTCACAATTCCAAGGAAGAATCTATTCTCTCAGCCAATAGGCAAGATAATGTTTACACCATAAATTTAGAAGACCTTAGGAGCCAAGATTTACTTTACCTAAGTGAAATGGAAGATCATTCCTTGTTCTGGCATAGAATACTAGGTCACTGTAACCTTAGAAACTTATGTAAACTCTCTATGATGAAACTAGTTAAGGATCTACCGAATCTTAGATTTGATTCTTCTAAAGTGTGTGATCCTTACCAATATGGCAAGCAACATAAATATAGTTTTAAATCAATTGGTGAAGTCTCAAAAACTGATGCATTACAGTTAGTGCACAATGATCTTTTTGTTCCAACACAAACTGGAAGTATTAGAGGCAAATACTATGTGTTTTTTCTAGTTGATGATTACACTAGATTTACTTGGGTCTATTTTCTAGCAAAGAAATCTGAAGCTTTTTCTTATTTAAAATGTTTTAGAGATCAAGTTAAAAATGAGAAAAACCTTCCTTTGGAAACTATTCATAGTGATCATGGAGGAGAATTTCAAAATTCTGATTTTGAATCTTTTTGTAGCAGAAAAGGTGTTACTCACAACTTTTCAGCACCTAGAACTCCTCAACAAAATGGTGTAGTTGAAAGAAGAAATAGAATTATTCAAGAGATAACTAGAACCATGTTTAGTGAATTCTCTATAGCTAGACATTGCTGGGCTGAAGCTGTAAGTACTGCTTTTTATAATATAAATCGAGTTTTGATTAGATGTTTTCTTAATAAAACACCATATGAGTTATGGAATAGTAGAGAACCAAGACAATCCTACTTCAAGGATTTTGGTTGCAAGGTATTCATTTTGAATACTAAAGATAACTTACATAAATTCTCACCAAAATAAGATGAAGGAATTTCCTTAGATTATTCCACAACTTCTATGGCATATAGAGTTTTTAATAAAAATACTTGTACTGTTGAAGAAATAGTGCATGTAAAATTTAATGAGTATGATCCTTTTGTTTTTAATCCATCTCAGCCTACATCCTCGGATGTGTTTTCAAAAACTGATTATCAACCTTTGATAAAAGATCCTTCTGATAAAAAAAATGTTCACGACGATACTTCTGAAACATTTACCCCAAAAGAATTTCTACCCTATGTTGATGAATAGGCTTTTCAAAATCCAAATTAGGTGTTTCTTAAGAATCATCCCAATGATAGTATCATTGGTGATGTAAATAAACCGGTGAGAACTAGAAGTTCCTTAAGAAATGAAGTAGAACATCTAGTATTTATTTCCCAATTAGAACCAAAAAGCACTGATGAAGCTTTAGGTGATGATGATTGGATCAAAGCCATGCAAGATGAACTAAATGAATTTGAAAGGAATAAAGTATGGACTTTGGTTGAAAGACCTAAAGAAAATTTTGCTATTAGAGTAAAATGGGATTTTAGAAATAAATGTTATGAAAATGGAGTCATAGTAAGAAATAAAGCTAGACTCGTTGCTATAGGATATAATCAGCAAGATGGAATAGACTATGAAGAAACCTTTTCTCCAGTAGCTAGACTTGAATCTATCTGTATTCTACTTGACATTGCAGCATTCTTTAATTTTAAACTTTTTCAAATGGATTTGAAATGTGCTTTTCATAACTATTATGTTCAAGAGGAAGTTTTTGTTGAACAACCTCCTGGATTTGAAGATACAACACATCCTGATCATGTATTTAGACTTACCAAAGCTCTGTATGGTCTTAAACAAGCCCCACGAGCATGGTATGATATACGTACTATATTTTTTCTTCAAAATAACTATGTTAAGGGAAATTCAGATCAAACACTTTTAATAAAGAAAGATAAGAAAAATGTTTTGATTGTTCAAATTTATTTTGATGACATCATATTTGGTTCAACTCAGCAATCTTTAACTGACTCATTTGCAAGTTTAATGAAATCTGAGTTTGAAATGAGTATGATGGGTGAGTTAACTTTTTCCCTTGGTTTTCAAATTTCTCCAAAACCAGAAGGAACCTATATATCTCAACATAAGTATATTAAAGATCTTATCAAAAAGTATGGTTATGACAACACTAAGAGTATAAGTACTCCCATTGGTACCTCAAACTCTTTAGATCTTGATGAAGCTGGGAAACCAGTAGATCAAACATCCTTTATAGGTATGATAGGATGTTTACATTACATAACCGCTAGTCGACCAGACATAATATTCTCAGTATGATTATGTGCAAGATATCAATCCAATCCTATGGAATCTCACTTATAGGCAGTAAAAAGAATTTTTCGCTACATTAAGGGAACCATGGATCTAAGATTATTTTATACTTCTAGAAATGATTTTATTCTAAAAAGCTTTTGTAATGCTGACTTTGGTGGATGTAGAATGGATAGAAAGAGTACATCCGGAACTTGTCATTTCTTAGGAGATTCGTTAGTTTCTTGTTCTTGCAAGAAGCAACATTCTGTAGAACTTTCCACTGCTGAAGCCAAATATGTAGCAGCTGGATGTTGTTGTGCTCAAGTGTTTTGGATGCAACACGCACTCTCAGACTATGGCTCGAGTTTTACTAAAACTCAAATTTTGTGTGATAACACAAGTTCCATTTCCCTATGTAAGAACCCTTAACATCACTCTCGTGCAAAACACATAGATATTAGGCATCACATTCTTAGGGATCACACACAAAAAAGAGACATTATTCTTCAGTTTATCAGAATGCAAGATCAACATGCTGATATTTTCACAAAATCATTTCCTTCTGATAGATTTGAGTATATTAAACAGAAGATAGGAATGATAACCGTAAGGTAATCTTTCTTAATTAAATTTCTGTTGAAAAAGTCTCCTTATAGTAATAAACTCCTTTTCATAGGGGGAGTACATTTGATTGTTAGAGTAACTAAGTTTTTCAAAGTTTGTTTTCAAATTTTTTGTAACTAATTTATGGAATGGAAATTTCTGGAATTAACATTTTCCGGATTGGATATGTTCATATAGAAGACTTCTGGAATCGAAATTTTCATATTGAACACTTCTAGGATGGACAATTTCGTACTGGTATTTCCATAACGGGATTTTCGTACCGAGTCTTTCAGAATGAGCTTTTAGTTTTCAAAATTTTGTAGTAAAATTCTCGTACTGAAATTCTTGTAATGTTTTTCATACTGATTTTTCCGTACTATGTTTGTTTTTCATAGTGAGTTTTGTGATTTTTTTCTTTCATAGTTAATTTTTATTCAAATATCACCCATTACGAATAATCCTCCTAAGCCAATCCGAAAGGTATGATTTCCTAACTCAATGTTTTCGTAATCATACTTTACTTGCTGGTATTTTCATATATTTTGTTTTCGGATTATAGTTTTCTTAAATCATTGTTTTAATAAAAACCTCAAAAGATCGGATTCAAGTTTTCTTGAGAATTGGTTTTCAACCGTCAGATCTGATCTCAGCTTGTCATAACCGTTCGATCAACCGAGGGAGTTGAACTGTTTTCTCGTTGTCTATATAAAGGGGACCCTAAATGGTTGTCCCACATCAGTTTTCAAGCTCAAGCTTTCCGAAGCTCTGGATCTCTGTTTTAAGGCCGTTCCAAACTTCAGCTTTCTCTGTTCCGAACTTCTCAGAGGTCTTCAGATCAGAATGTATGTGGATGTAGCTTCTCATGACATGTCTTCCTCAAAGCAGATTTCGAAGTGGTTAGTATATAGAGAAAGGTTGGTTCATCCTAATTTCTTCAACATGTATGACTCTCTTACATCCAATAATATTAAGCTTAACGGATGGGAAGTTGTTGCTGTGTCGAAACCTGGGAATCAAGATGAAGTGTATTCAGATTTTCTTATAGAGTTCTATGAGATAGTCTCCTTCCTTAAGGAAGACAGAAGGGAGAAGTTGTCTTTTAAGTCTTATTGTAAGACTTATAAGCTTTTATATGCCAAGGAAGCCAGCTTGGTAGTGCTGAACAATGAAGGAGAATCTGAATTCATATATCATGTGTTGCCTGATTCAAAGAGAAGCTTCGACAAGGAAAAGACATTAAAGTCTCTCGGACTGTCAGATGACAAGGCTCCGAAGATTGCTACTCTGTCTACGAATTTTCGGATTCTAGAATTATGGGTAAAAGGCCTTATCATACCGAGAAAGGGTGACAAAGATAGTCTGAAGAAGAGTGAGATTTATATTCTAGATTTTCTGATAAATCTGAGCAAGTTTAATATGATGAAACACATTCTTATTACCCTTGAAAATGTTAAGAAAGGGAATCTGAGAGCTCAGATATTAATGTATCCAACAATCATACCAATGTTGATAGTTCGATGCCTTGATTCTTTTAAGGAGGCTTGCAAGTCTAAGACAAGAGTTTGTAAGATTATGTTGTTGAGTGATGGTACCCTCAAAAGGATGGATGTAGCAATCGATAAGAAGATTGGTCAGTTTGTTGATTTACATGCTCAAGAAAAAGCTATTCTGAAAGTTGCTGATATTGAATCTTCTAGGCTAGTGAATAAGAGAAGGTTGAAAGAAGTTGAAGGAGAAGTAGAGAATCCCAAATATCAGAAATTTCATTCCGCACCTCCAAAACCGAAGAAGAAGAAATATTACCTTGACGAGGTAGTTGATAATTGAAGGGAAATCAAAGAAAAGAGAGTGCAAGGGGAGCCTCAGTTTGGCTTGGATCCTGAGGAGGCTAAGGCCTTGAAGGAAAGAACAGCGGATAAGCTAGAAAAAAAAAGAGAAAGAAAAGAATCTCAAAAAGAAGATGTCTGAAGCTGAGGTGGTTCAGACTTTGTTAATGTTTACTGAGATGGCTTCCATGAACATTCCCGTTCCGAGACCTTTTTCTTTGGAATCTCTACCTGAGACTCCAGGAAGAAACTTTGTTGCTTCGGAAGAGGAAGTTGCTAAGCCTGTTTAGGATGTTGAGCAAGTTGACCAAGTGGAAGAGGAATAAGATGCTGCTGAAGGTAGTGGTGAAACTGGAGATGTTTTGAAGCAAGTAGATGATTAATAGGGGACACCTTCGGAAAATTTGTCGCTCCGAACATCAGAAGATGAGTCATCGAAGTTAGTCACTCCAGGAAAGGATGAGCAGGAAGGAGAAGAATAATTAGCTTATCATGAAGAGTAAGAACAACTTCTACATGATATTTCTCAAATGGAGAATGTAGAAGATGGTGCTCAAAAAGCTGCTGATGATGAAGACAATGTTGTTCAAGTGTCTGACCGTGAAAAGAGAACTCTGGAACAAGACTCCATTCCAAAAAGGGACAAGGGAAAGGAACTTGTTGTTGATACCACGAGCTCTGTGGTGGTAAAGAGAATGGAAGTTGGTTGTTCTTCAAAGAGAATGCTTGAGCATATTGAAGAATAAAATTCTCCAAGCAAAGTCTCCGATTCGGAGTCATCTTCGTTGGGACATGACTTTGTTGTTCAGTCATTAAAGAAGTTGGTAGGTACTATTCCGACTTTCTCGAGTATTGATTCAAGATGCCAGATGCTCCAACATGATTTGAATGAGAAAACAAACACCATATCCATGGTTATGGGCATGTGTGTTGAGAGAGAGGCTCAGTTCAAAATATTCTTTGTCGGCTATGAAGCCCACAAAAGATCTTGCAAAAGGATGACTAGTTGGTCGAGGAAGACTGTAGAAGAGATGAGGCTCTTTGATGAATTCCAAGATAATATGAAGGATGCCTTTGAGACAGAAGACAAGAAGATAAATGAACTGACTTCGTCCTTTGAATAAAAGTTGACATATGAAAAGAATTTCCAGATTCAATAATTTAGAGATCTGAATGGGAAGCTGAATTGTGTTTCTCAAAACTGGAAGTATTAAAGGGATCATCGGTTTGAGTTTGAATATAAGTTGTTAAAGTAGGAACAAATAATGAAGTCCTAGGAAGAAAATCTTAAAGCCCGTGAAGAAAAGCTTCAAGCCTAGGAAGAAAAGATTGAAGCTCAAAATGCAAGAATTGTTGTGTTAGAGAAGAAATCCGAGGAAGACCATAAAGACTTAATAGCGATAAAAACAATTCTTAAGGGTCTCATGGCGAAGGAAAAAGTTCCAAAATAGACAGATCTGATGTTTTTTTGTATCTTAACTTCTTTATTGTTGATTTTTCAAACTTAATGAAAATTGTGCTTTCTCGTTTCTTTTCTTGTTGATACTAATTTTTCAGGTACTTTGTTATATTTTCCATTCCCTCGAATTATTTTTGAAAATCACAAAGGGGGAGAAGGAAAAGAACCCTAATAAAATGGAAAAAGAATCTTAACAAAGGGTGATAAAGAAAACAAACTCTAATAGAGTTTATCTAAGGGGGGGTTTTTCATTAAAGAAGACATTCTTATTCTTAATAAGATATCATTCCAAAAATCTAGAATACAATCCATAGAGTTTCAAAGCCTAAGGGGGAGTTAGTCGTATTCATCTACATCCATAAGCAAATGGAGATAAGCCTTAATGTTTTCTTTCTTCTTAGAATTTCTATTTCGTAAGGATGTTTGTGCTTTCCAAAAAGGGGGAGATTGTGGAGTCAATAAGGTTTTCCTTATGACTTTTCCATTCCTTCTTGTTTTGAAAATCAGAAACACATTATCATTAAGAAAAATCACTTTTATAAGGAAAATTGCTTTTATAAGGAAAATTTCTTTTATAAGGAAAATCGATTTTATAAGGAAAATTGCTTTTATAAGGAAAATCACATTTATAAGGAAAATTGATTTTATAAGGAAAATTGCTTTTATAAGGAAAATTGCTTTTATAAAAAAAATTGCTTTTATAAGAAATATTATCCATATCATATTTTCATCCATATATTTATTAATTATAAGATTCATATTCATTTCCATATTCTCCGAATCGTTTGAAACCTTGATATGAAGCATTCTATTTTAGGCTCCGAATTCTGGATAATAACTGTAATGAAGTTTCATTCTGAATTCTGGATACGAACTCTAATAAAATTCTACATCAAATTCCAGATACGAACTCTGATAATGTACTTCTCCGAATTCTGGATACGAATTCTCATGAAGTTCAACATAGAATTCTCATTACGAATTCTGATGACGAATTCTCATTACGAATTCTGATGAAGAATTCTCATTACGAATTCTGATGACGAATTCTCATTACGAATTCTAATGAAGAATTCTCATTACGAATTCTGATGAGGAATTCTCATTCCGAATTCTCATTCCGAATTCCTCTATTAAATAGAATCTTATCACCATTGATTTATACACTCCGAATTTATTTAGACTCTGAAAATTATTTTTTGTTAGACTCCGAACGTTCATTTTTCTTACACTTTTATAATTTGTCTACTCTTTGATATTTTGTTTACATGCCGAACCTTCACTCTGAACTTTTTAGTTAGACTTAAAACGATGTCTTACATTCTGTTACACTTGTTTTGTTATAAAACAATGTCGTCTATTATATTATAAACTAACCGTCGGTTAAGTTACACATGTACAGGTCCCTCCGATTTTAAGGAAAATATGACCATTGGAAAGGAGCCCGACCTTGCCTATAAATAAGAGCTCATTTGAAAGTGCTCAGAAAAATAAGATAGAAGTTGATCGATCTAGAGACCACACACTGCTATGGTGATTTCTAGAGAGAGAATGCTTTTTTCATGCCTTGTGCGTACTGAAACACTCGTTCAGTTTTTTCTTCGTGCGACTCCGAATGTTGGTGATTACATTCGAGGACTTCTGGGGATAAGAAGACAGCGGTGCCGACTACCTTGAAGTTCGAGGGATTCCTTGCTGAGGAAGACAGAGGTTTCCAACTACCTTGAAGTTGAGGGCTTGTAGGGATAGCAAGACAGAGACTCCGATCTTCGTATTGAGGGCTTACCCTGGCGTGGGTAAGACAGACTTGCTTAAAAATATAAATCAAGGGACCATTATCCAAGGTTTTTGGATACGTTTCTCTTTGGGTTAAAAGACTTATATCTTGTTACTTATAGTTTTACTACTTGTTTGTTTCCGCTGCATTCTATATTGTAAGGAATGTATAACTTTCTTATAATTCTTTACTTTTACTCGATTTCATTTAGATTCTATACGCATTAAGGTAGAATCTCATATTGTAATATTAAGTTAAGTTTCAATTTTAGGATCCATATTTCCGGAACCTACTTTCGGAATAACTAACATTAATGGTTCCAAAGGAATTTTTAAAGTATACAATTCATCCCCCCCACTCTTGTATATTGATCATCTAAATCATTATTTCGATCCTACAGTATGAGGAGTTAATCCCGGAACATCATCCAGAAAGACATCATCATACCTATCCACCACTATAGGATAACTCTGACTCCTCTTGTCAATTACTCTATGGCTAAGGATATCCAACTGATGAGTTATCGGCTGCACCCTCCTATGATAATGACCATCTTGACCTAAAAAGGCTCCCTTCTCACTTGTGATGGAAAACATGGTCCCATAATTGTGGTCACACCACACTTTGTGCCTAAAATAGTCGATTTGAACATGGATTGTGGACAGCTAGTCCATACTCAAGATGATGTCGTAAGCCCACGAAGATTCTACTAGGAGATCACAGCTGAAGATATCACCTCCCAGAGTAGGCCCCCACTACCAAAACCATTGCATAATCGTAAAACCTCTCCCATAAGAGTCTAAATTTTAATGATCCAGAAAATTTCTTTACCAGAATCTCAGAGCTCCAAACAAGAGCCATGGAAATAAAATTTTGACTGATACATGTGTCTATGAGAACTTACTCTACGGTGGAGTAGATATAGATCGTAACTAAAATCATCTATGGATCACTCTAGTCATAGTCCTCACCTAACTATACTAGAGATCGTCCTTGACCGCCTGCTCCCTGGGGTCAAGGTGGACCACCTGGAAGTGGGGGCAGTAGAACCTCAAACAATCGCCCATCACCTACTGCACGACCTTCCCCTCTACCATGTCTACCACCCTAAACACCTCCCTACATGAATCTCTTCCAATACCTCAGTGGTACCTCGACCGTCTATTGATCATCTGTATGGAGGGTCGGGAAGATTCAAGCCATCTGACCCTACCTACCGCACATGTAGCACAATCTGCTCTCCTACTCCCTCCTCTATCTCGTGAGCTCTGTACCTATGACCCTATATCATTGGGTCATCCGCTAGAAGGCATGGCCCACTTGGGCCCCTGCGCCATCAAGTAGCTACCAGCTGTAGATGAGTCCGCCATGTGTCATCGGGTGGTGGCTCTCACTGTCAGTGCCTATTCACATAAGAAGCTCTCCACCAGAAGTTCTTTCTCTAGCACTCCATCCTACGTCGGTATGTTGAGTGATATCATCAACACTTTGATCTCACGTCAGATACATTCTCAATGTTCCATTTCCTAAATAAAGGGTCACGTACCATGTATGTGGAGTAGTGGGAGATGTCATTGAATGTCACCAAGTACTTGGCTTTTGTCAGGCTGCCCAACTGTAAGTGTCACATCTCTTAAATATGCACAGAGAGTAGAGTCACTGGAACGAACTCCACATTGAAGAGGCTCTCGAATTCCAACAAGGTGAGGGTCACCTCATCATGTATATAAATGGTTAGGAACCAATATCTCCCTATCTTTCCCTGGAAGAGGCTAGCAGCTAGGATCACCATCTAGTATGCTAGTCTCTCAACCAAATAGAAAAATTGTGCCACAGTCTTTAGCCAGTCCTCAGCTACCTGGGAATCTGTCATGCCTCGAAACCTTAGAGGCATCTTCCAGTAGACCTCATGGAATATGGTATGTCGGCGCTCACCATCCACTGGTAGGGAATGTAGAAACTACTAAGATATGGGTAGTGGTGCTACAGGTACACCACTTGAATAAAACATCACTATAAGAGGTCCATGCGTTGAAACCTCGTCTCTCGGTGGGTCATCATCATGAAATATCTCTAGAATCAGGGTTTTCTATCTACACGTAGGCATCCTTTAAAGAAATAGACACACCTAGGTCACTAAGATTATACCTAGTGATATGACTCAAAATAGATCAAAAGAAAAACAACATTATCAAAACACTTGCAAACAATGTTCTCATGTAACGAATTAGAAATCAAAATTTCAGGGTCCTGGTGTATGGATATTTTGGTTCCGCACCAACAATGTTCTCCATAAATGAAATGAAAACTCAATAGAGTTAGCACTATTGCTCAACTGAAAACATAGAATCTTAGATCTTATGAAAAAACAAACTCCTTTGACAACATTTTGTCACAAACTCACCCCTAGGGCCCGTGCCGTGACTACCCCAAAACCTCATTCCATAGGCAAGGGGTTGGCGAGTAGCACCGGAACGACATATCCATAAAATAGGAAGACATTGTAGTTATACCTACAAACACACAGAGCACGAACCCAACAAGAAAAAACAACATAGTAAACTGCTAAAGTAAAATGTGTGAACCGGATGTAAAGGGGACAGTATACAAGCCCAACTAAAAGAGATAGTACAAAAAAATAGAAAGAAACTCCTTAGATCATCCGCGAAGGATTATTCCTAAAGGGTAGTTACTCTTCCTAACTGAGGCTCTCCATGTAAATCTGTCACCTCTCTACACCGTCTAATCCTAGCTCCCTAACCTGGGTCAATGCTGTCTGTCGGCTTCACAAGACACAACACTTACAGGAGAAGCCCATGTAGGGGTGAGTATAACAATACCCATTAGAGATTTGGATACCCCCAAAGGTCTCCCAAAATTATACAATAGAAAAAACCACAATGTAGGATCCAAATCAAAAATCACAAGTAAAAGAATCCTCTCAAACTAGGTAAGTTACTTAATGATCATGAATAATGATGATTAGTCATAAAGCTAAATCATTATATCCTGTTAAGAAATTCCATTGTTGAACCACGGAAAAGTTTCCCTTTCATAGATCCCCATAGGGGAACAAGTCACCGATCCCCATAGGGTCGTAAGTCATCAATCCACATGGGGTTGTATGTTGTTGATCCATGATGGGTTGCTCTACGACTGGTCTTTGTTGGGATGCTCTACTACAGATTCAAACCGAGTCATAAGACATCTATTCATACATGGTAATATGGTGTCAATCCACACAGGGTCATAAGATGTCGATCTACAGATAGTCACAAGTCTTTGATTTACACAAAGTTTTAAGTCATCGATCCACACATGATTGTATTTCACTGATCAACACACTGTCGTAAGTCGTCAATCCACAAAGTGGCGTAAGTCACCAATCCCCACAGGCTCATAAGTCACGGATCCACATAGTTTCATAAGTTACTGATCCATGGTGGGACACTATAAGGCTAGTCCTCATTGGGTTTCACTACTTCTTTTCCACAGAGGGTCGATAGGTACTAACCCACACATGATCTATAAGGCCCCAGCCTTAAACCTTACTTAATCTTGAGTTATTACAATATTTCACATTGAGGATCTTTTCAGGTTTAGAGTTTTATAGAATTAGATCATGAAACTTGCATTACATTCCACATTTAAACAAAGTGGTTCCATAAAAGACAGTATTCATTCTTCCCATCAACGAAAACATATTTAAAATAAAACATGGATTCTTTATTAACACATCCTTGACACTATCATCCCATCATGTACCTTTCCCTTGACCTGTGAAAAACATTTCAAAAACATGGGATGAGCATAAAAAGCTCAGTAAGGGTTATAAAAATATGGAAACGAAACATGAGTTCATATATACATAAGAATGAAATCATACATTACCCATAAAACATAGGCACTTTAAAATACCTCATCAAATCATGAATAAATCATAGAAATCATAAGACATAAAAGGTAACTTGAGGCATTTATAACATTCGTACGTAGGGAGTAACCCTCTTGGTTACGTTTGGAATACCCATCACAGTATATTCCTTAAATCTCTTCGGAGAAACCTTAACATTTCACTCCTTCGCGTTACCCAATGCATTGGAGAGCTATATCGGGCTCACCCGCCCTTAGTTTATCATGGAACTAGCCATCTTCATATCAATTCTCAAGAACCATAACATAATCTTATCACATAAAACATGCATAATGGAAACATAACATTTCCACCTTTCAATAACAAGATATCAATACAACACATTGATATAAAAACATTATGAAAACCATTTTCAATACCAAAATAAAAGAAAAGTAAAACATGGTATTTATTATTCTTTTAAAAAGAATGTATGGCTTGTAGAGGAACCCAAAACTCAAATAATGGTCACGGCGGTGGAGAAGTCGTTGTCACCGCATACATACGACAAAAACATTCCCTTTTTTGTTTAGTAAAACGCTTCGTATAAAAATATTCCTTTTGGATAAACGTAAAAGTCAAAGGGGTTTATACACCATATAAAAGAAAGTTGTGTATAAAACAAAATATGCCTCAATGGAAGGAGATTGAGACGAAGTCCCATACAAAGACGGTATCCTTAGATTAAGGATAAATCAGTAACATAACAATGTGAGACAAACGAATACAGAAAATATAAGTGGGTATTAAGTGTAAAACAATCAGAGGACATTCACACATAATCATAGAACGACATATTCATGGTGTACAAGTTTATCCCAAAGAATCAAAATTGGGTTATGAAGTTCCCTTGCAAAAATTAGACTACCTAACGACGTCACTTCAAAATTTAGAAAAAGAGTTGATGAGAGATAAAATGGGTATCTCATCCCTTGTACATAAAATTTACATAAATAAGGATATAGAAGAACATATCCCAAAATAATATTATGAGAATTAAAATACATAACAAAAGAAGTCTTTAAAAAGAGAAGGGTGAAAGGTTCCCTTACCGACATGGGTATCTTTCGAAACATACGCCCTGTGAAAGAAGGACAATACAACATTGATGTAAGTACTCATAAATGAAAGAATATTACACAATGATTAAAATAATGGTCATTACATACACCACTCAATGTAAATTGTGGAAAATGTAGCATAAATCTTATGGGAATAAAAGTGAGATGAAAAATCCCTTACGAAAACTCGGCAGCCTAACGGCGCCACTTAAAACTTCCGAAAATGGATTGATGAGATCAAATAGGGTATCTCATTAAATTACAACAAAATGTACAGAAATATGAATATAAAATAACATCCCCCATCATAACAAAGAGGAGATTAAAATAAGTTACATAAAGGAGAGTACTTAAAGAGAAAGAGAGAGGTTAGATCTCTTACGAAAATTCGGCAGCCTAACGGCGCCACTCAAAACTTCCAAAATGGATCAATGAGAGAGAATAGGGTCTCTAATCATATGATCATAAAAATTATAGTTAGATTAATATAAAAGAAAATCCCAATAACAAGAAATATGATCTTAGAAGGAATTACATAAAAGAGTGTACTTAAAAAGAAAGAGAGGAGTATGATCCCTTACCTCAAGTCCAACTTGTCTTGTTTGTTTCTTTATATTCCTAAATAATAAAATTTGGTCATTTAATAATTGACTAAGTACCTACTTTAGAGTTTATTATTCAGTTCATATCACATATTATAATGTTATAATAATTGTTTAATAATGTTAGTTCATATTAGACGTTTTTGCCGATGTTTGGTACATGAGTCAAAAATGAACTTGTTTGAAAAAGGATTTCCCAAGTAGTTATAAGTAAATAATTTCCATAATAGTATTAATGATTAAAATATCATATATATCCATTAAATATTAATTTTATACTATTCCATATCATTTGGAGATAAAAACAAAAAACACCGTTCATGGAGACAGTAGGTCGTACGTACGCATAAACGCTACTTTCATTTTTTGTCATATTAATGGAATTAAAACAAAATGAGAGAGATATATATATGTTATAATTACAGAATGATATACATAATTTTGATGTAGTATATTAAATATATATCCATTATATATATGTATTTATAATATTACATAACATTTTGAGATAAGAAATGAAATGTATTGTTCATGGAGACGGTAAGTCGTACGTACTCATGAACGCTACTTCCATTTGTATTTCATATTTAATGGAAATAAAACACAATGATACATAATAATATTTTAATTCCAGTATGGTATCATATATAATTTCAATAAATATATCTTTTATACGTACCACATATGGTATTAATGAATCAAATCACTTTGAGGGGTCGGTAGTCCGCACATCCTTAAATGAAGATATCGTGTTTAACCATAATGGAAACCATAAAGGTACACCATAAATGAAAAATACAGAGCTTAATTAAAACATAAACATATTATATATCATATATAAATATAGTTTCATCTTAATGGCCACCTTTGAAGGTGTTAGAAGAATGTTGAACAATCATCGTTTCGGGAGGCATAAATTCGCCATCCACGGAAACAGTATGTTCATTAACCATTAGATGTAGGTGTGTGTAATTGTAGCTAGAATACTTCTTATAAAAACATCCTAGTATATTGAAGATACTGTATTTGTTACAAAATAAATGAATAAAAATAGTTTAGGGGGTTGGAGAAGCAAAATAAAACAAAAGGACACGAGTGAAGACATTACCTTAAAATCGGGTAAGTCCCTTTGGTTTGAGCTCAAAGGCTTCCTTGGGAAGCCTTCTTCCCAAAGTGAGGCTTAAAGGAGTAATAGAGGGAAGTGTAGAGACAAAATGGGCAGAGGCTGGCCGAGCCAAATGCTTTGGGAGTGTGGGTAAGGAGGTAGAGGTGGGGGCCTTTTATAAGAGGAGAGGAGGGGCACTCTTGTAATGTTACAAAATGTTACTTTATTTTCAAAAGAGTTTCGGATTTCAATGGTCCCACATTGATGTATTTCGAGGATAAGGTGATAAGGTTTCTAATTCCACTCATCCAATAGGTTTTGGTCATGTTTAGGTCTTAGATATTACATTATCTTTCTATTTTATTTAAATTGTTAAATAATGAGGTCATCGCTGCATCATCATGATGTCATAAATAATTTAATTTATATAATGTCTAAAAATTATAAAAAAATACTATAATATAGTAAATCTTTTTATCGTTCCAATGACTATTTATTGTCAAAATTATGACTTGTATAACCCCATGTAAAAATTGTTTTAGTAAAACATCTCATGTTTGTGTCATTTTTTACTTTAACATTAAATAAAAAGATATTTATGTCATTTTCCAACCAAAGTGGCTCCATGGGGTCCCCAAGTTGACCCATGGAGTGTCTTGGTCGGCCATGACACATCCAATTATGGTAGGACACGTTTCTAGGTCATTTCAGTTTATTAAAACATTATTCTTACCATAAACTACACTGATTACCTCTAACCGCGATTAAAAACTTAATAAGTTACTGTTCACCAAAAAAAATATTTTTATCCCATTGAACCACTTTTTTACTTCTTAATGACAACCATTTCTATCGGATATTTGAAATTTAAAATACAAATATGGAAAAATTTCATTTAAACGGAAAAATCAGTTTTTATAAGTACCACTTAGTGGTTTCACTATTCATCAAAAATTGATGTTTTTCAGAAAAATCCCAAAAATTCACCCTAAGCTATATTTGATATTCCGAATTTAAAAATGAAGTCTATTTTACAAAATTAAAAACATATAATTCAAATTAATTAATTTAATAATTAATTCCCGCTTTCAGAGCAAATAGCGTGTTTTTATGATACAATAAGTATCACAAGATTGACACTAGTTTAAGTCTGATTTCAAAGTGAAATTAATTTCAACGACCACTATTGGATTTAATGGTAAAAATATATTCTAATTTCACTTTAAAACCAATTCAAAAGATAATCAAATAATATAAATAAATTAAATTAAAAAGAGGTTTTGAATTAAAATTCAACATTTTACACTATTCATTAAAAAATGAACTTTATCGGAAAGATACCAAAAATTTACACAAATTAAATTTTGATGTCCCGATTCTTAAGAAGAGATTTATTTGGTCCAATAGAATTTATAAGAGTGAACAATACTATATTTAATGACGGTTCTCCATCAAAAGGTGATAAGTGAACCTTTAGTGCAAACTAGGGCATATACGCCTAAAATTGATTTCTTTCCATATTTTAAGCCTTTATCTTTTATTGGATAAATTTAAAAACATTTAAAAACATATATAATCATATTTTAGTTATTTCTATCCATTCCCACCAATACAATGGCTACATGTTAACTACCATTTAAAATAATATTATTTTATTATTAGAGTGCAACATAAGATTCCCAAGAAACTCATTGTTGCGTGTTTGGTACGCCATCAAGCATAGAGTCCCCATTAAAGTAATATTAATATTTTATTCACAAATATGGATAAATATGAAAAGCTCATATTCTTTATTTACCTGGGGTGTTACATCCTTCCCCCCTTTTGGGAATTGCGTCCTCGTAATTTTTAAAATTGAGATTGGAAACATCCTTGAAAGTCCCACATCGGAACAAGAGTCGGTAAAACAATCACTTTAAAATAAAGGAAGATAAGTACAAGGGTCACCCGAGTTAACCCATACTACGATTCCAGGTAGAAAAACATGGACATGGAAGAAAAAACAAAGGGTCATGTTCTTGAGGGAGAGTGATAGTAAACATGTCTAGGAGAAAGTTAACCATAAGAAAATCACAAACTTGTGATGGGTTAAACAGTATTCGATTCCCCAGTAGGAAAAGTTAATAGACAACATTTTTGTTTTAAGTTACATTTTATTGAGGAATTTATTCATAAGGAAACATAATCACTTATCATGTTGACTCTCAACATTTACTAGATTCCTTAATCAAAATCATATTTTTTTTCCAAAAGACGAGTATTTAGGGAGACTTGTTCGCATTAAGAGTACTATAATCAACTTCTAGAGAATCAACTAATCCACCAAAGAGAACTATATTATTCCCATGTCTTTAGGCTTTAACCAAAACCAAAACCATAAAGGTTAGTACAAGGTCAGATAATCCAGAAAAGGATAACCTTTTAAAAAGAAAATCTATGCTTAATATCCAAAATTTTTCCAACATAACCCAATGTTCAATGAGGACCATCCGATAAACAATTTTTCCATAAAATTATTCATAGTAAACCAATCTAAGATTTAAACCCAAATATTTGAAGGATTTAGTCACATAGTCTTCTAAATTAAATCGTAACATTTATCTCCAAACAACATCTGTTGCTCCTAAAGTCTCGTATTGAAAAGTAATTAACCTAATCACATATCCTCCATGATCGGTTAATCATTTTCATAAATAACCCAAAATCAACTTACTCTTAATGAATAAAATCATATAAATAAAAATAATCAGTAAAAATAACCAGGGACTTCACGTAGTCCAGTGGTAGGTGATAAATACCAGTTGAACATTGGTTGTGGGTTCGATTCTCGCAGCATTGTCCGACACGACGGGTAGTCACACGGTCTGTGTGTTGTCCTTTTTCCAAAACTATATAATTCTCAAAACATTTCCCAAAACGAGATAAAATCTTCAAAAATAAACATAACATATTTTGACATCAAGTTTATCTCATGCCTTTCATTTTCCATCATAACATATAATAACCCATAATTACCTCAAAAGTAAGGATCATATAACCCTAGTGGTTACCTTTATAATTATTACCTGAACATCCACACTGATTGGTCATCTCGTACATGATGCATTATAGAACATACCAAGGTTCAAGTGGTTGATCACGACTCCTTGATAGTTGGTTTAGAACAACCACGAGTTTCCTCATTGAATACCCCATTTCATCCAGTCTCTTAATCAGAGAACCACCACAGTTTCGTTCAAACCAATTGTCACGTTGGTGCCAGCTATATCCAGCCATTTACTAAAACCAAAAAGGTCAGTGTGAGTATATCAACAAAACCATCATGTACTAATGAGGAAGATAAACACTAATATATACTTTCTAATTCACTTTATCTAAAACTAGGACTCTTTCAGAAATCCTAACCATTATGGTAATGCCACTTATGCTTAAAGAATACCCTAACATCTCAAGTTATATAAACCGACCTTTGATACCAACTATAAGGCCCCAGCCTTAAACCTTACTTAATATTGAGTTATTACAAGATTTCACATCGAGGATATTTTATGGTTTAGAGTTTTAGAGAATTAGATCATGAAACTTGAATTACATTCCACATTTATACAAAGTGGTTACATAAAAGACAGTATTAATTCTTCCCATAAACGGAAACGTATTTAAAATAAAACATGGATTCATTCTTGACACATCCTTGACACTATCATCCCATCATGTACCTTTCCCTTGACCTATGAAAAACATTTCAAAAACTTGGGATGAGCATAAAAATCTCAGTAAGGGTTATAAAAATATGGAATGGAAACATGAGCTCATATATACATAAGAATGAAATCATACTTTACCCATAAAACATAGGCACTTTAACATACCTCATCAAATCATGAATAAATCATAGAAATCATAAGACATAAAAGGTAAATTAAGGCATTCATAACATTCTTACATAGGGAGTAAACCTCTTGGTTATGTTTGGAATACCCATCACAGTATATTCCCTAAATCTCTTCGGAGAAACCTTAATGTTTCACTCCTTTGCGTTACCCAATGCATTGGAGAGCTATATCGGGCTCACCCGTCCTTATTTTATCACGGAACCACCCGTCATCATAACAATTCCCATGAACCATAACATAATCTTATCACATAAAACATGCATAAAGGAAACATAACATTTCCACCTTTCAATAACAAGATATCAATACAACACATTGATATAAATACATTATGAAAACCAATTTCAATACCAAAACAAAAGAAAAGTAAAACATGGTATTTATTTTTCTTTTAAAAAGAATGTATGGCTTGTAGAGGAAGCCAAAACTCAAATAATGGTCACGGTGGTGGAGAAGTCGTTGTCGCCGCATACCTACGAAAAAAACATTCCCTTTTTTCATTTAGTAAAACGCTTCGTATAAAAAGATTCTTTTTGGATAAACGTATAAGTCAAAGGGGATTATAAACCTTATAAAAGAAACTTGTGTATAAAACAAAATATGCCTCAATGAAAGGATATTGAGACGAAGTCCCATACAAAGACGATATCCTTGGATTAAGGATAAATCAGTTACATAACTATGTGTGACAAACTAATACACGATATATAAGTGGGTATTAAGTTTAAAACAATCAGAGAACATTCACACATAATCATAGAACGACATATTCAAGGTGTACAAGTTTATCCCAAAGAATCGAAATTGGGTTATGAAGTTCCCTTGCAAAAATTAGACTGACTAACGGCGTCACTTCAAAATTCAGAAAAAAGAGTTGATGAGAGATAAAATGGGTATCTCATCACATGGACATAAAATTTACATCAATAAGGATATAGAAAAACATATCCCAAAATAATATTATGTGAATTAAAATACATAACAAAATAAGTCTTTTAAAAAGAGGAGGGTGAAAGGTTCCCTTACCGACATGGGTATCTTTCGAAACATACGCCCTGTGAAAGAAGGACAATACAACATTGATGTAAATACTCATAAATGAAATAATATTACACAATGATTAAAATAATGGTCTGTACATACACCGCTCAAAGGAAATTGTGGAAAATGTTTCATAAATCTCACGGGAATAAAAGTGAGATGAAAAATACCTTACGAAAACTCGGCAGCCTAACGGCGCAACTTAAAACATCCGAAAATGGATTGATGAGATCAAATATGGTATCTAATCACATTAAAATAAAATGTACAGCAAGAGGAATATAAAAGAACATCGCCCATAATAAAAAAGAGGATCTTAAAAGAAGTGACATAAGGGAGAGTACTTAAAGAGAAAGAGAGAGGTTAGATCTCTTACGGAAATTCGGCAGCCTAACGGCGCCACTCAAAACTTCCAAAATGGATTAATGAGAGAGAATAGGGTATCTCATCATATGAACATAAAAATTACAGTAAGATTAATATAAAAGAACATCCCAATAACAAGAAAGATGAGCTTAGAAGGAATGTCATAAAAGAGTGTACTTAAAAAGAAAGAGAGGAGTATGATCCCTTACCTCAAGTCCAACTTGTCTTGTTCGTTTCATTATATTCCTGAATAATAAACTTTGGTCAATTAATAATTTCCTAATTACCTCCTTTATAGATTATTATTCAGTTCATATCACATATTATAATGTTATAATAATTGTTTAATAGTGTTAGTTTATATCAGACGTTTTTGCCGATGTTTGGTACATGAGTCAAAAATGAACTTGTTTGAAAAAAGATTTCCCATGTAGTTATAAGTAAATAATTTCCAGAATAGTATTAATGATTAAAATATCATATATATCCAGTAAATATTAATTTTATACTATTCCATATCATTTGGAGATAAAAAACGAAAAGCATCATTCATGGAGACGGTAGGTCGTACGTACGCGTGAATGCTACTTTCATTTTTTGTCATATTAATGGAATTAAAACAAAATGAGAGAGATATATATATGTTATAATTCCAGAATGATATCCATAATTTAGATGTATTATATTACATATATATCCATTATATATATGTACTTATAATATTACATAACATTTTGAGATAAGAAATGAAATGTACCGTTCATGGAGACGGTAAGTCGTACGTACGCATGAACCCTACTTCCATTTCTATTTCATATTTAATGGAATTAAAAACTAATGATACATAATAATGTTTTAATTCCAGTATGTTTTAATATATAATATCAATAAATATATCCTTTATACGTACCACATATGGTATTAACGAATCAAATCACTTTGAGGGGGCGGTAGTCCGCACTTCTTTAAAGGAAGATATCGCGTTTACCCATAATGGAAATTGTAAAGGTACGCCATAAATGAAAAATACAGAAGCTTAAGTAAAACATAAACATATTATATATCATATATAAATATAGTTTCATCTTAATGGACACCTTTGAAGGTTTTAGAAGAATGTTGAACAATCATCGTTTCAGGAGGCAGAAATTCGCCATCCACAGAAACAGTATGTTGTTTAACCATTAGATGTATGTGTTTGTAAGTGTAGCTCGAATACTTCTTATAACAACATCCTAGTATATTTAAGATACTGTATTTGTTAAAAAATAAATATATAAAAAGATTTTATGGGGTTGGAGAAGAAAAATAAAACAAAAGGACACTAGTGAAGACATTACCTTAAAATCGAGTAACTCCCTTTGGTTTAAGCTCAAAGGCTTCCTTGGGAAGCCTTCTGCCCAAAGTGAGGCTTCAAGGAGTAATAGATGGAAGTTTAGAGGCAAAATGGGCCAGGTAGGGCCGAGCCAAATGCTTTGGGAGTGTGGGTAAAGAGGTAGATGTGGGGGCCTTTTATAAGAGGAGAGGAGGGGCACTCTTGTAAAGTTAAAAAATGTTACTTTATTTTCAAAAGCGTTTCGGATTTTAAAGGTCCAAAATTGATTTCTTTCGAGGATAATGTGATAAGGGTTCGAAATCCACTTATCCAATAGGTTTTGGACATGTGTAGGGCTTAGATATTACATTTTCTTTACATTTTATTTAAATCGTTAAATAATGAGGTCATCGCTCCATCATCATGATGTCATAAATAATTTAATTTATTTAATGTCTAAAAATTATAAAAAAAATACTATGATGTAGGAAATCGTTTTATCTTTCCAATGACTATTTATAGTCAAAAATAGGACTTGTATAACCCCATGTAAAAATTGTTTTAGTAAAACATCTCATGTTTGTGTCATTTTTACTTTAACATTAAATAAAAAGATATTTATGTCATTTTCCAACCAAAGTGGCTCCATGGGGTCCCCAAGTTGACCAATGGATTTTCTTGGTCGGCCATGACATATCCAATGAGGGTAGAACATGTTTCTAGGTCATTTCATTTAATTAAAACATTATTCTTACCATAAACTACACTAATTACCTCTAATCGTGATTAAAACATAATAAGTTACTATTCACCAAAAAATTATTTTTATCCCATTGAACCACATTTTGCTTCTTAATGACAACCATGTATGTCGGATTTTTGAAATTCAAAACACAAAGATGGCAAAATTTTATTTAAACGGAAAAATCAGTTTTTATAAGTTCCACTTAGTGGTTTCACTATTCATCAAAAATTAATGTTTTTCAGAAAAATCCCAAAAATTCACCCTAAGATATATTTGATATTCCGAATTCAAAAATAAAGTCTATTTTACAAAATTCAAAACATATAAGTGACATTAATTAATTTAATAATTAATTCCCGCTGTCAGAGCAAATAACGTGTTTTTATAAAATAATAAGTATCAAAAGATTGACACTAGTTTAAATCTGATTTCAAAGTGAAATTAATTTCAATGACCACTATTGGATTTAATGGTAAAAATATATTCTAATTTCACTTTAAAACCAGTTCGAAAGACAATATAATCATATAAATAAATTATATTAAAAAGAGGGTTTGAATTAAAATACAACATTTTACACTATTCATTAAAAAATGAACTTTATCGGAAAGATACCAAAAATTTACACAACGTAAATATTGATGTCCCGATTCTTAAGAAGAGTTTTATTTGGTCCAATAGAATGAATAAGAGTGAAATAATCTATATTTAAGGACAGTTCTCCATCAAATGGTGATAAGTGAACCTTTAGTGAAAACTATGGCTTATATGCCTAAAATTGAATTCTTTCCGTATTTTAAGCCTTTATCTTTTATTGGATAAATTTAAAAACATTTAAAAACATATATAATCATATTTTAGTTATTTATATCCATTACAACCAATACAATGGCTACATGTTAACTACCATTTAAAATTATATTATTTTATTATTAGAGTGCAACGTAAGATTCCCAAGAAACTCGTTGTTGCATGTTTGGTATGCCATCAAGCATAGATCCCATTTAAAGTCATATTAATATTTTATTCACAAATATGGATAAATATGAAAATTTCATATTCATTATTTACCTGGGGTGTTACATGATCACTATTTATTCTTCACGTCTCAGCCAGCCAGATGATTACCGCACATAGCATGATTGATTTTGAGACGATCCATTACTCAATCCATCAGTTATACCTCAACCTCCATGATGTCCCACGAAGATATAACCCGAATAACTGCTATATCATAAGTGTTCCAATGCAATTGACGATGCGTTAATCGGACACTCGGCCAGTATGGTATATGCATTTTAGTACCGAGGGCCCTGTTGGATTTGAGTCTGATCCATCCAAGACGTACTCTAACATTCTCCTAACCCCATGTGGGGTATTTAAAGAGGAATTCCTCATCCTAAGGGTTATGGATCCATAGAAGGTTCATCAAATGGACTTAAATTTAAAGATATTATTCCCTTTAATAATAATTGAAATGTCAGTTGGACCAGTTCTGGTCCGACCTGGCCCACTGGGCCATGTGCTCGACCCACATGACACGAGCTTGTCTTGTTGGGCCATGGGACTAGCCTGGCCTGTTGGATGAACACAGCCAGCCTACTGGGCATGGGGGGCTTCAACCATTCCGAATGGACAAGTTTTCCATTTGGCTCTTCAATCAGTGACACGAGTTAGCTCCGCTACATTTGGTCGATCTGCTTAGACCAGGAAATAGTGGGACCCACAGGCATGGGTCCTCCATTCGCCCCACCACTATAAATATGAACCATGACGCCTATTTTTCGGGAAGATTCCATTGCGTTTTTACATGCCTCAACGTTGCTGATGATGACCGGCCTACCCCTTCATTCGATGTGGTGCCTTCGGGCGCTACCGCCTCTGTCTCCACCTATCGCTGCCGCCAGCCACAACCGCCTCCACCGTTGTCTGTCAGCACCGCAGCCGATCGTTAGTGTTGTCATGGTAGCTGTACTATTGTAGGCCACCGTGGAAGCCTCAGTGGTCCAATTTTCTTCCCTTCTGGGCCAAGAGGCCATCTAGGATGTCACCATCAGTGCGTGGCCCCCAGTTACATCTTGTTGTCATATTTGTTGGCCGCCCACGTTGAACACCATGAATACCGAGATAAATGGAGGGTCCGAACATTGTTTAGTTCCAACCATGCCATCCATATTAGCATCATAACATGGGAAGGGTTCAACATCATAAAAATAAGATGACACATAAAACCCTAAACAAAACCCCTACCTCAAACTTCTTGGAAGTTTTTGTGGATGAGGGAGATGAAGCCACCTTCGAAGGTGTTCTTTATCCCACGTCGTGGTTCAGTAAGAATCCTCTAACTATCATAGAAGATAAATTATACATTTTTAGAAGACATAGTTTGAAATTTGTTAGAGGTTCCTCTCATGATTGACCAAAACACATGCCCATGATCTGTTTAAAAAGAATAGAGGGAACCATCAACGTCACATTTTATTAATGTGTTTCATTAATGAACTGAAATTTATATTGAATTCATTCAGTGAACATCATGGTTATATAATCCAAGGATCATGTAAATAAATGAATTCCATTCAATCTTGAAGTTACTCCATGGTCCCTACAACATTCGTCAACGGGTCCAAGAAAATAATAAAATAACTTTTGTGTTATTTTATTAAAATTTTGTAAAATACAAATATTCACTTTTTCATTCGACCCTTGACAGTCAAATTTAATCTTTACCAAAGAAAATCTTGGTGCATTGAATTCAACAGTTCCCTCATATTTTTAATCTGAGCACCAGTTCAGAAGATAGAAAACGCCACTCACACATTTACATAACGTACCTAAAAAAGTTCAAAATTCCATTCCAGGATATCTAGGCCTTAGAATCATGTGTCGTAAATTTTTTCAAACTCATTAAAATTAAAAATAATTTAAAACAAATATATATACAATTATAGGACTTTAAAATATATCATTCAAAAAAACAAGATTATGAAGAATTCTTCATGGATCTAAGTCCAAAAATATTTCATCAAATCACGTGCTATAAAACCATAACCAATTCATTAGAAGGTGATATATTACTTCACCCATGATCATATATCCAAATGAGATCCATATAAAATACAATCATTCATTTAATAATAATTATCTAACATATTGAAAATTGGTTGCATAAATTTTCCATATATTGTGAAATAGAAAAATCCATGATAAGTTGATTCCCAAAAACATGATCATCTAAAAAGAATATTTAAAAATAGCACATATAGTGTGATTTATTTACTATTACATCATTGGTAAAAAAATAAATTTTTAATATAATATAAATAATAAAAATACCATTTTATTAAAAGTGTTTAATAAAATGTTACTAAAAATATGATGTTTTATAAACAAAATATTTTGAAGGTTACATAGAATTATAATTAATAATTAATTACAAAGAGATTACAAAATAAATATTTATCAAAAAAATTTGATCAAATCTTAAATAAAAATATGAAGTTAAGTATATCATTTAAAATGAAATCCACAGATGTGTTTAAAAAGGTTTTTATTGAAAACATAAATTATTTAATTTATAAAAAAATATTTTTCATAAAATAAAGGTGGGAAATCAGAATGTTGAGAATAATTTGATTTATTTCCCATTACTATTAGGGAACATTTATCTTATGTAAAATCATTCATATGAAAGAAAAAAAGAATATCAAAAAATTAAAACGACTATTAACAAATTTAAATTTTAAAAAAATTGAATCATTAAGGAGGAAGGTATTTGTGTGGATCATGATTTACATTGAAATAATGTTTAAATATAAATAAATTACATCATAAAATGTAATAATTGAAAAAAAATGAAAAATAATAGTCAAATAGAAGTGATTAAGACATAAATAAAATATTCAATTCATGAAAATCTCTTACAATTTTAGTATATTTTAACTCAGAATCACATGAAAAATATGCAATGGTAAATTAAAGTTAAATTAAATTGAATTAAAAGTATATCATTATAAAACTTCTCAATTTGGTATAATATAAATCAATGAAATTATTTAGGTTCATAATATAAAAAATTTCTTAATGAGTAGGGTTTTAGACCACAAAAAATTACTACATAAGAAATGTTCTAATAAAAACCCATCGAAGAGAGAGATCTTGAAGTTGAAATGAAAATATAATTATTGTATATAATTAATGATATTATATATATAATAGTAAGTATAAAATACATTTAAATGAAATTTTCTACACCAAAAATTGTTTCTAGAGGATATAAATTTATATACAAAACCCTTAACAAGTACTAGATTTATTCTTCACAAGCACATAACGTAATAAATAATTAAAATAAGTGTTGAAAATACCTTATTAGGAAAAATATTCATCCAGTTTTAATTTATTATGGATCATTTATTATCATATTTTATATTTTATAAATTTTTTATTATGTTTTTTTAGAATGAATTGATGTTAGAATCTTTTGGTAAGTTTAATGACCGGTGATGATATTTATATAATATATACAATACAATGTTACCATTTATGAACTAATTTTTTAATTTCTTATTAAGTTCAAATAATATAACTATAAAAGATCAATAAGTTTTCCCTTGATTGTGTTTTAAAGAATTTATTCTAGTAGGTGAATTAAACAACCCATACATTAACTGACAAAATATCATTTGGAGAGTGTGGTTAACGATGATTACTACTCCCTTAGAAAAAATAATAAAGTTGTTATTTATATGTTTTAAATTTCATAAAATTAATAAATTGTATATTAAACCCTATAATACATATTATTTATTCTATAAGTATTTTTATATGCTAGACACAATATAATAAAATAGAAAACCCACAAAAAATATTATTTCTATATATTTATTAAACAACAATATAATAACTAATTAAAATATATTATGAATAAAAAAATAAATCTTAATATGTTTTATTGTTAAAAAGAGTTATAATGAAATGTATCTTACCCAATATTTTTTTATATATATATAATAATTTACAATTTTATAATTTCAATTTTATAAAACAAAATTATTTTTAAATTTAGCATATCAAAAATGATATTGAGTGTAATTTTTCAAACATTAGTAAAATATTGCATTTTAATGTGAGGAGTGTATCATAATTAATTTGATAATATTTCCACATATATCTATTATAAATGTTATAAATATTTTTTGATATATAATACAACACCATAAATCACATATCCACTCTATGTTACCCATTAACATTGATTTTATCCTTCGAACTCTTCTGTTACTCTTACACCACAATCCAACACAACTTATTAAATCCTGTATCAACTATATATTACCCTTATACATTCTATAATAATAAGTATTCTATTGAATTATCAAATCTCAAACATTAGTATTATCTCACTTTAAAACTATTCTTCACAATAATAATTTTCCAAATAATATATCTCCATAAAAATAGGGTACATTTAGTGTCATTATTATACCTATATGTTTCCATAATAATTTTATAACACTTATTTTTTCTATTCATTCTAATTTTAAAAAGAATGTAATATCTATTATGTGTGTGTGCGAACAACCACCTAGATGAAGTAATGTTTTATATTGTTCATGATGATTGATTTTTATTATAAAAACATCATCAAATTTGATAAAAAAATTTAAATAAATAAATAATAATATCATTATTTGTTTTTTCTATAATGATATTATGTAATAATAAATATCTCCTTAATCATAATCACATTTCAAGTTAATGTGTGTTCATGTTTGTATTAGTTTAACTACATAAATGAACAATATGATAAACCATTTTCATGTATCACTATGTGAAAATATATTTTAATTTTCTTATATGATTGTAATAAAATAAATATTTTAATATTTTTTTGAAATAATATTTTATTTACTTAAATTATTATTAAATTATCATTATTGTCTGTTATATTCCTTGAAATAAATTAGAATTTATTCCATTTTAATGTAGCATAATTAAAAAACATATAAAATTAAGTGTGAATGTTATAAATTAAAATAACTTATATTTTATAGAATTATAAATTATATATTAATAATTATCAATGTATCAATTAATGAGAAATGATATCAAAATTATAAAATTATTGAAAACAGTTAATATATTTTTTGAAACGTAGTGGATTAATTAAGATTTTACAAATGAATATACCTACAATAATATATTAAATTTTTTTGATTTAAATTAGAAAATAAATGAATAAGGTCTAGAAAATGATTTTAAAGGTAGAAATAATTTAATAGGTGGATATATTTTCATAAGCGAGCAAGTAAGAAAGGAATGGGTTTTCCTCTAATTCTATCTTAAAGAAGTCTTTTAAAATGATATATAATTTTTTTATTTATATATTTTATATGCTAACCAAAAATGTGTTTTTTATTAACATATGAAATACTGATTTTCATTTATTTAACAATATAATAATAACGATTCACATAAAATTTCATTAAAAATACTAATGATAGATGGGGCTTTCATAAAAAATTCATTTCCTTCTATAAAATTCTGAATTATACTCCAAAAATAATTTATATTGGAAATATAAGAACAATTATATATAATATAATCAATACTTCGTTATTCATTTCAATTTAATTCTAATTTCAATACCAATATAATTTAATTTCTTGATTTATAATTAATCACATTGTTCTTATTTCATCAATTTTTGAATCTTTTTACAAGAGTAAACAATTATCCTCTTCATATTGACCCTCATTATATTTTTTATCCTACAGTTCCACTTACACTTTGGTATATTGGAATTCTTTATATAAAAATATTTATTTCGTTAAAAATATTTACTTTTTGTTGGATTATATTCTCTATTAAAATGCATAACTTAATGTAATGAGGCCAACCTTTTCAGAAGGATATTTTTAATCAATATATATATATTTTACCTATCAAAAATATAAATCATTAAGGATTCCCGAATAATAATTTTTTCAAATGGAACATCACATTTCCATTATCACTTTTTAAAATAATATTTTATTGTTATTGATTTTCAATGGTTTTTAATAATTTATTTTATTGATCAATTATCATTTTCCATGTCTTAGGTTTTAATAATATTTTATTTTAATGTATTTTTTAAAAATAATTCAAAAATACCTCTTGTAAAAATGTATTGAAATATTAATTTCAATGTCATTTAAATTTATAAATGATGTTTGAAGGAGAAAAAATTATATGTTTTTTGTATGGATTCTTTTTGAAAAGATAAAAAATATTTATGTGTTTCCATGTGGGATAATCATTCCATGAAAGAACTGTATTTCTTGAGAACATCCTCTATATGTTTTGAAATTTCCAAACAGAGAATATTTATATTATGTTTTTTATAATTTGTTTTAATATACATTTAAGATAACAATTGTTTATTTTCAAATATTCTTATCATTAATAGTTCCTACATTTTTTTTTCATCTTATGTCTATATTTATTATCATATCTTACACATAATCATGAATATTATTTAAATCGTATTACGAAAATTATTTCTTTTGATAGAATATGTAATATTATTTTATAATAATGAAATTCATTATCACTAACATTTTATCCATATCATCTAATCAATATACACTTGGGTTTCCTTCAATTTCATTCCTCTTTTAATTCCATATTCTTTATAAAATCGAATTAATTGTTTTCACATAGTTATAAGTACATATAAATATTGGGGATTTTATTGACTAAATTGTATACCCATTACATATACATTGTAAATTCCATCTATTATCATATTTTAAATGTATTTTTTCATGAAATATTAATGATTTCATTGGATTAAATTTATTTTAATGGGGTTTTCAATACTATTAATGGAAAATTGAAATATTAACTTATTTCAATTAATTTGAAAAATGACACGAATCCTAATATTTTTTCATATGTTCATTATATTATTATTCAGAAATATCATTAAATGATTTTTATCATTTGGAGTTGTCTTTAGTATATGGTGAATTTTTTTATGTATTTCACAAATTTAAGGATTTTGATATGGGAGGGACCTATACATCCTTCAAATTAATTGGGTATTTAAATATATATCATTAGATAAAAATTATATATTAAATTTTTAAAGAAGATCTTTGTTCAAAAAGGATTATTGTTCAAGTGATTAGTTGTTACCACAATTTTTTTTGTGAACAGGTTGGAAGGTATCCAATATATATAGAGAATAAATCTTATATTTAGGATCATTCCACATCCATTCCTATTATCCATATATAATGATTTTTGGAATATGTTTTTTTACTTATTTAATCATATTGGTTAGATCATTTGATGTTATATGACTATCTCTAATATGTATGGAATGATATTTTATGATATAATCATATGAAGTTATATTAATGTCGATTATACACATGGAATCATTTTTTATGATATATTGTTCATTGGTTACATGCTTTCCTTATGTATCTAATTATACTTATATTTTTATCTTATGATCACTTATGATTATTGATAGTTATCAAAATTTATTACCCTTACGATTTATATGAGCTCACAATATTCATATTATTCCATTTTAAGAGGACAAAAAGAAATGTAATATAAAAAATTTCTCTAAATTTTTATCTTTTGAGAATATTTTTTGGATATATGGAATACTGTATTATTTTAAGAAGTTTTATAAATAATAGAAAAATTTCCACTAGTTGAAAAACAATGAGTTTTTTTGTCAATGTTTTATCTTAATTCGCTAAAATTGTATTCTGAATAAGGATTTTGGAATTTATTCTAATGCGATATTATCATTATGTAAATTAATAACATGATTAATAGGTTTGTGATATCATAGTTAATTTTTTTTACTTTTATAAATATTGAAATACAAGATAAAAAATGAAAACATTTACATCATATAGGGGTTGTTTTAATGAAATTTTGAGTTAATAAATGTGAACCAACTTCTATGTGGCATATTCATTGTAAATATATTAAGATATGTTAATATTATTTAATATATCTTATAAAATGTGATTCATATTTTTTCATAACATTAATATAATAATTTCAACTGATTTTATTTGTTACTAAGTCAAAATAAGTCCTTACTATGATCAGAAACATTAAATTATATGGATATAACTTTAAAATTATTTTAATAAGGAATAAAATTATTTCATCCATATTATGTAATATTTAATTCCATGTGAGAGTACTCATTACCAGATTAGACACCATCTCATGATTTCTCACATGCTAATCTCTAGTATGGGATATTCTTATAATAGGACTACATGTTGGAACTAAAAATGTATATGTGTCATTCTATATTCATATATATGAGATTATGTAAAAATTCATTGAAATTATGATTCTTATTAATTAATTTCATGACTTTCATAGATTTATATATTTTTCCAAAACATCATGACATATGTTTTTGAAGATATTTTTTAAACTAAGTGCATCATGATGATATAATATTAATGAACTAGTAAATGAATGATGAATCACTTCTATGTATATATAGGTTAATGCATCAGACCTTTAATTGTAATTGAATCATTAAATAATCTTCCATGTCTATAGAGATGTAGAAATGTTCATTCTTGATAATAAATTAATGATATTTTGTGAATAATGGATGACAGAAAAAGTATATAACCATCTTAATGATATAACAAGACGAAAGGATAAATTATGAATTGAGTGTTCTTATGTGTTTTTGTTGTCATGACATATCAATTTCCTCAGTGAGTGTGTTCACCTAGTTCTAGATACTAACATAGGGCATTAGGAATGAATGTCTAATGAAATAGTGGAAGAGGCATTATTAGACAAAATCAATGATTTTATAATTAATAAGAGTTAAATATTATATTTATTTAAAAATAATAATAAAATTTATACTTTTAACTCAGATTTATAACTCATTCATAATTTATTAAGTGTGGAAATTTATTCGAAAACATTTGTTTCTCATGGAAATTGTTTAATTACTAGAATATATAATATTTATTTTTCTGTTCTTATACGTTCATCAAAAAATAAATAATTTTCTATCAAATAAATAATTTAATTAGTTATGAAAATATTAATTTAATATTTTTTTTCTTTTGAATCTAATAGTTATTTTATTATTTAATGAATAAAAATTGAACAATTTTTTTTATGTAATCAATTAATGTCAATTATGACGAGCAATGTAATATCAACTCTACTGATATATATTTATTTACAAAATTTATCATTGCAAATGTTTGGAAATTTCATGGAATAAGATAATAATAATATTCTATTACAATGTTTTATGTCTCTAGGGATTTAATATGTTATTAATGGGACCTTATATATTTAAATAAATTTTAAACCCAAACCTGAGGAGCATAAATTACTAGTTATCATATTCTTGAGAAGGATGGTACTTATACACAATTGATTCCTCACTGATCTTATACATCCTATTATCCTCTAATGAACAATAAGAGAAATTTGTATTACTTGAAAATAATTGGAATGTGATGTAGTTATTGTATAATAAAAAATGTGATTAATCTGGTATAAGGCCCCAGCCTTAAACCATACTTAATATTGAATTAAATGAATAATTCATGTTGAGGATCTTTTCAGGTTTAGTGTTTTAGAGAATTAGAACATAACTATTTCATCTCAAAAGATTACAAAGTAGTCACTTCTACTAAGTTTCCATAATAAAAAAAACTCTTGAAAGAAACATGTCTAGTTCCATGTTTTATATAGCATGACATTCCCTTGATCCCATCCTTGACCTTATTCCACATTAAGTCCTGTGAAAACATTTCAACAAAAATTTGGGTGAGCATAAAAAGCTCAGTAAGTGATACAGAAAGAATGAAAACTGTTAGTTTTTCAAACATCAAGTAAAACATATATACTCTATCAAAGTAATACCTTCACCTTCATGAAGTAGTAAAAAAAACTCTTCACTGAATAAAGTATCATTACTTACCTTTTTTTAACCAAAGGATTTCCATAAAACCCATAAAAAGAACACATAACATATATAAAGGTAACTTGGGACATAAACATACTTAAGTGGAATAACCATACGGTCGACTTCCACACTTATCACTTAATGGAATAGCCATACGGCCAATTTCCATACATACTTAATGGAATAGCCATACGGCCGACTTCCATACCCAATGCATTGGAGGTTATAACGTAACCGCCCGGCCTGGTATTCACCGCACCACCCGTCATATGGTTTATAACGTAACCACCAGTTAAAATTTCCAAGTACCAATATAAAATCATAAAACATAAAACCAATATAAAGGAATGATAACATTTCCACATTTCAATCACAATATTTCATAAATATATTGACATAATAGAATCATTTATCAAAACCATTTTCAATACCAAAATACATAAAAGAGTATATGGTATTTATTTTATTTTAAAAACATTACGGCTTGTTGAGGAAGCCAAAGACCAAATAATACTCGCGGCGGCGGAAAAGGTTGTTATCACCGCGTACGTTAAAAAAGAATTCCTTTTTGTCGTTTAGTAAAACGCTTCATAGAAAAAGATTCCTTTTGTATAAAAGTAAAAGTCAAAGGAGTTTATACACAGTATAAAAGAAAGTTGTGTATAAAATGAAATATGCCTCAATGAAAGGAGATTGAGACGAAGTCCCTTACCTCAGGTCCGACTTGACTCGATCGTTCTTTAACGTCCTGAATAATAAACATGAGTTAATTTATACTTGATTAAGAACCTTTTTAAAGTTAATTATTCTTTTTATATCACTTACTGCCATGTTATAAACATTATGTAACCATTTAAGTTAATAATGTTTGTTTTGTCAATATTTGGTTCTTAAGTCAAAAGTGGACTTCTTACAGTTACATGTTGTTCGTGTGGTCAAAGGTTCTTTACATCCAGAATGAAATTACCGATTTGGATATAATATGTATCATATATATCCAGCATATACATGTATTTATAATATTACATAATCATTTATAGGTAAGAAATGAAATGCACCGTTCATGGAGACGGTAAGCCGTACGTACGCATGAACGCTACTTTCATTTCTTTGTCATATTAATGGAATTAAAACTAAATGAGAGGTATTTATATTTTAATTCTAGAATTATATTCATCATTTAGATATATCATTAATTATATATATTCATTATATAAATGTACTTTTAATAGTACATTACATTTGGGGATAAGAAATGAAATGCACCGTTCATGGAGACGGTAAGCCGTACGTACGCATTAACGCTACTTTCATTTCTATCTCATACTTTAATGGAAAGAAATAATAATGATATAGAGGTATATTATAATTCCAGTATAACATCATATATAATAACTTTAAATCCATCCTTTACACGTCCCACATATGGCATTAACGAATCACATCACTTTGAGGGGGCGGTAGTCCGCACTTCCTTAAATGAAGATATCGTGTTTACCCATAATGGAAACCATAAAGGTATGCCCAAAATGAAAAATACAGAATCTTAAAAAAAATAAACATATTATATATCATATATAAAAATAGTGACATCATAATGGCCACCTTTGAAGGTGTTAAATGAGTATTGAACAATCATCGTTTCGGGAGGCAGAATTTCACCATCCACAGAAACCGTATGTTCTTTAACCATTTGATGTAGTTGTGTGAGGGTGTAGCTCGAATAAATCTTATAAAAACATCCTAGTATATTGAAGATACTGGTGTTGTTACAAAATAATTAAATAAAAAGAGTTTAGAGGGTTGGAGAAGCAAAATAAAACAAATGAACAAGAGAGAATGAATTACCTTTAAAAGTGTAACTTCTTTTGATTTGAGCCTAAAGGCTTCCTTTGAAAGGCTTCTTCCCAAAGGGAATACACTAGGATGAGGAGAGGGATGTGGAGAGAGTAATTGGGCAGGGGTTGGCCGAGCCAAAGGCTTTAGGAGTGTGTGTAAGGTGGTAGAGGTGGAGGCCTTTTATAAGAGGAGAGGAGGGGCACTTTTGGAAAGTAAAGAAATATTACTTTATTTGAAAATGTGTTTCGGTTTTAAAAGGTCCCACATTGATATAATTCGTTGATAAGGTGATAAGGGTTATAAATCCACTCATCCAATTGGTTTTTGAAATGTGTAGGTTTTAGATTTTGCATTATCTTTCCATTTTATTTAAATCGTCAAATAATGATGTCATCGCTGCATCATTATTATGTCATAAATAATTTAATTTTTTTATGTCTAAAAATTATAAAGAAATTACTATGATGTAGGAAATATTTGTATCTTTCCAATTACTATTTATAATCAAACTTTGGACTTGTGTAACCCTACTTAAAAATTGTTTTAGTAAAACAACTCATGTTTGTGTCAATTTAAATTTAACATTAAATAAAAAGTTATTTATGTCATTTCCCAACCAAAGTGTCTCCATGGGGTCCCCATGTTGGCCCATGGCTTGTCCTGGTCGGCCATGACTCACCCAATAGGTGTAGTACAAGTGTCATGGTGTTTTCACATTCTTATAATATCATTTTTACCTTAAATTACAATAATTACCTCTAATCGCGATTAAGAACTTAATAAGTTACTATTCACCAAAAAATTATTATAATCTAATTGAAGCACATTTTACTTCTTAATGACAACCATGTATGTCGGATTTTTGAAATTCAAAACACAATGATGGCAAAATTTCATTTAAACGGAAAATCAATTTTTATAAGTACCACTTAGTGGTTTCACTATTCATCAAAAATTGAAGTTTTTCAGAAAATTACCAAAAATTCACTTGAAGCTATATTTGATATTCCGAATTCAAAAATGAAGTCCATTTTACAAAATTCAAAACATATAAGTCAAATTAATTAATTTAATAATTAATTCCCGTTGTCATGACAAATAGCGTGTTTTTGTGAAACAATAAGTATCAAAATATTGACACCAATTTAAGTCCAATTTCAAAGTGAAACTGATTCCAATGACCACCATTGGATTAACTGGTAAAAATATTTTCTAATTTCACTTTAAAACCAATTAAAATAATAATCTAATCATATAAATAATTTATATTAAAAAAAGGTTTTGAATTAAAATACAACATTTTACACTATTCATAAAAAAATGAACTTTATCAGAAAGGTACCACAAATTTACACAAAGTAAATTTTGATGTCCCAATTATAAAGAAGAGTTATATTTGGTCCAAAATAAAGTATAAGAGTGATCAAAACTATATTTAATGACGGTTCACCATTAAAAGGTGATAAGTGAACCTTTAGTGAAAATTAGAGTATATATGCCCTAAAATTGAACTCTTTCCGTATTTTAAGCCTTTATCTTTTATTGGGTAAATGTATAAACATTTAAAAACATATATAATCATATTTTAGTTATTTCTATCCATTCCCGCCAGTACAACGACTACTCGTTAACTAACATTTAAAATAATATTATTTTATTACTTGTGTGCAACGTAAGTTTTCAAAGAAACTCATCGTTGTGTACCATGTACGCTATTGAACGTAGAAACCCCTTTTAATTAAAATTAATATTTAATTCGTAAATATTAATAAATATGAAAATTCTTTATTCTTTATTTAACTGGGATGTTACATCCTTCCCCCCTTTTGGGAATTGTGTCCTCGCAATTTTATTCACTTATCAAAATAAGTGGGGGTATTTATCCCTCATAGCATTTTTAGATTCCCATGTTGCCTCTTCAATCACATGGTTTTTCCACAAAACCATTACCTGATGAATCACCTTATTCCGTAACACCTCCTCCCTGTGGTCAAGATTCTGGACCGGTTTTTCCTCATAAGATAGGTTCTCTTCCAGCTGAACTACCTCTGGACTCAAAACATGAGATGGATCTGGCATATACTTTCTCAACATTGAAACATGAAAAACATTGTGTACCTGAAATAAACTCGGAGGTAAAGCCACTCGGTATGCAACTGATCCAACTCTTTCCAGAATTTCGTATGGTCCAACCAACCATGGACTCAACTTTCCTTTCTTACCAAATCTCATCACACTTTTCCAAGGAGAAACCTTGAGAAAAGCATGATCACCTACCTCAAAAGATAGATCCTTCCTCCGGTTATCCGCATAACTCTTCTGCCTGCTCTGAGCTGTTCTCATGTGTTTTCTAAATCAACTGAACTTTTTCTGCCATCTCTTCTACCAATTCTGGTCCCATCAGCTTCCTTTCACCCACTTCATTCCAAAATGTTGGAGTTCGACACCGCTTCCCATAAAATGCCTCAAATAGTGACATCTGTATACTGGAATGAAAGCTTTTATTATAAGAAAACTCAACCAAAGAAAGATGTTGGTCCCAACTTCCCTGATAATCCATAGAACAAGCTCATAGCATATCCTCCAATGTCTGGATTGTTTGTTCTGGCTGCCCATCTGATTAAGGATGAAAAGCTGTACTAAAATTTAATTCAGTACCCAACGACTTCTGAAGGCCTTTCCAAAATTTAAAAGTAAACCTGGGTTCACGATCCGATACAATGGAGAGAGGAACTCCATGTAACCTGACTATCTCTTTAAGATACAAACGGGAAAGTTGATCAAGAGAGAAAGTATCTCGTATAGAAAGGAAATGAGCATATTTGGTCAAGCGATCAACAATAACCCAGATTGCATTATTACCTCGAGATGTCCTCGGTAATCCCACAACAAAATCTATGGATATGTTTTCCCATTTTTAATCTGGCACTGGTAAAGGCTAAAGCATCCCTTTCGGTAACTGCTGCTCTGCTTTAACCTGTTGACATGTCAAACACTTCACAGTAAAATCAGCAATGTCTCTTTTCATTCCATCCCACCAGTAATACTCCCGCAGACCTCTGTACATATTAGTACTGCCAGGATGAAAAAAAAACTCATTCTTCAACTGTGAATCACAAGGCACACATAACCTCTTCACAAACCTCAAAACACAAACACAAACTTATCCAAGAACTCATGGAATATTTTATTCATAAGGTCCATGAATACAGCAGGTTCATTGGTTAACCCAAAAGGCATAACTACAAATTCATATTGGCCATATCTAGTATGGAACGCAGTCTTCGGAACGTCTTCTTCTTTTACTTTCAACTAATGGTACCCCGACCTCAAGTCAATCTTCAAAAAATACTGAGCTCCCTGGAGCTGATACCACATCATTCGATGGCCCAACATCTGCTGAAGATGTTTCAAAGGATTTCAACACCCCTTTCTACTTGTAGTCTAGCCGCATTCTCCCAGTTGAGTTCGTCGTTGGACACTCGTTTGCATAATGACCCATTTCATTACACTTAAAACATCTTACCGTTGGCTTTTCATTGCATGCTTGATCATCTTCCTTACAGTTACGAGCAATATGACCAGACTTACCACACCGAAAGCACTTACCAGACTTGGATAAACATTCTCCAGGATGCATTTTACCACACTTCTCATAGGATGGATATTTGGTTTTCTTACCTCCTTGCTTCTTTGATGAATTCTGCCCCTTTTCCTGCCAACTAGATCTCTTATTCTGTTGTTTGTCATAGAACACCTGATCATCGACAAACTCCATTTCCACCTTCTCCGTACATCGAACAAGTTTTTCATAACTTTTGAACTCACTATAAGCTAAATCCCTTCGATACTTTGGCTTTAACCCTGAGTAAAAACGGTTTATTTTACTATCAAGATATCGTATGAAGTTTGGAGCATACCTTGCCAATCGAGTGAACTTTTCTTCATAAGTAGCCACTGAATCATCCTCCTACCTCAATTCTAGGAACTGTTTTTCCATCCTAAGACGAACCACCTTAGGATAATATTTCTCAAGAAACATACCTTTGAATTCGTCCCAATGAAGATCCTCAATATCATCACTATCCCTTATATTTTTCACCATCGACCACCACTGATCAGCTTCACCTTCAAAACGTTAAACAGCAAGACTGACCTTTTGATGTTCTGAACACCCCATCACATCAAAAATATTTTCCAGTGCTTTAATCCACCCTTCAGCTTGCATAGGGTCAGATGATCCTCTGAATGATGGGGGATGTTGCCTCATGAAATGTTCCACCACTGACATGTTCCTCTACGGTTGATCTGGCTGATCTCGTGCATGTATACCACCACCATTTATAGCCTAAGTCAACTGTGCCATCACTGCAACAAACTATTCAGTTCCGATTCCGACCATCTCAGGTTGCTAATTTGGAAGGTTATCTTCCTCCTGATGTCGTCCCAACATAGCTGCTTTGTTTCCTCTGCGGAAAACCATTCTGAACACAGAAATATCTTAGGCGAAGCAACATGGTAATCCGTAAATGCTATATCATTTCAATCATATTATAATTTAACACTTTTCTAAATCCTAAAGTTGTCTAAACAGACCTTTGATACCAACTATAAGGCCCCAGCCTTAAACCATACATAATATTGAATTAAATGAATAATTCACGTTGAGGATCTTTTCAGGTTTAGAGTTTTAGAGAATTAGAACATAACTATTTCATCTCAAAAGATTAAAAAGTAGTCACTTCTACTAAGTTTCCATAATAAAAAAAACTCTTGAAAGAAACATGTCTAGTTCCATGTTTTATATAGCATGACATTCCCTTGATCCCATCCTTGACCTTATTCCACATTAAGTCCTGTGAAAACATTTCAAAAAAAACTTGGGGTGAGCATAAAAATCTCAGTAAGGGATATAGAAAGAATGAAAACTGTTAGTTTTTCAAACATCATGTAAAACATATATACTCTATCAAAGTAATACATTCACCTTCATGAAGTTGTAAAAAAAACTCTTCACCGAATAAAGTATCATTACTTACCTTTTTGTAACCAAAGGATTTCCATAAAACCCATAAAAAGAACACATAACATATATAAAGGTAACTTGGGACATAAACATACTTAAGTGGAATAACCATACGGTCGACTTCCACACTTATCACTTAATGGAATAGCCATACAGCCAATTTCCATACATACTTAATGGAATAGCCATACGGCCGACTTCCATACCCAATGCATTGGAGGTTATAACGTAACCACCCGTCCTGGTATTCACGGCACCACCCGTCATATGGTTTATAACGTAACCACCCGTCAAAATGTCCAAGTACCAATATAAAATCATAAAACATAAAACCAATATAAAGGAATGATAACATTTCCACATTTCAATCACAATATATCATAAATATATTGACATAATAGAATCATTTATCAAAACCATTTTCAATACCAAAATACATAAAAGAGTATATGGTATTTATTTTATTTTAAAAACATTACGGCTTGTTGAGGAAGCCAAAGACCAAATAATACTCGCGGCTGCGGAGAAGGTCGTTGTCACCGCGTACGTTAAAAAAACATTCCTTTTTGTCATTTAGTAAAACGCTTCGTAGAAAAAGATTCCTTTTGTATAAAAGTAAAAGTCAAAGGAGTTTATACACCGTATAAAAGAAAGTGGTGTATAAAACGAAATATGCCTCAATGAAAGGAGATTGAGACGAAGTCCCTTACCTCAGGTCCGACTTGACTCGATCATTCTTTAATGTCCTGAATAATAAACTTGAGTTAATTTATACTTGATTAAGAACCTTTTTAAAGTTCATTATTCTTTTTATATCACTTACTACCATGTTATAAACATTATGTAACGATTTATGTTAATAATGTTTGTTTTGTCAATATTTGGTTCTTAAGTCGACAGTGGACTTCTTACAGTTACATGTTGTTCGTGTGGTCAAAGGTTCTTTATATCCAGAATGAAATTACCGATTTGGATATAATATGTATCATATATATCCAGAATATACATGTATTTATAATATTACATAATCATTTATAGGTAAGAAATGAAATGCACCGTTCATGGAGACGGTAAGCCGTACGTACGCATGAACGCTACTTTCATTTCTTTGTCATATTAATGGAATTAAAACTAAATGAGAGGTATGTATATTTTAATTCCAGAATTATATTCATCATTTAGATATATCATTAATTATATATATCCATTATATAAATGTACTTTTAATAGTACATTACATTTGGGGATAAGAAATGAAATGCACCGTTCATAGAGACGGTAAGCCGTACGGACGCATGAACGCTACTTTCATTTCTATCTCATACTTTAATGGAAAGAAATAATAATGATATAGAGGTATATTATAATTCCAGTATAACATCATATATAATAACTTTAAATCCATCCTTTACATGTCCCACATATGGCATTAACGAATCACATCACATTGAGGGGGCGGTAGTCCGCACTTCCTTAAATGAAGATATCGTGTTTACCCATAATGAAAACCATAAAGGTATGCCCAAAATGAAAAATACATAAGCTTAAAGAAACAATAAAAATATTATATATCATATATAAAAATAGTGACATCATAATGGCCACCTTTGAAGGTGTTAAATGAGTATTGAACAATCATCGTTTCGGGAGGCAGAATTTCACCATCCACAGAAACCGTATGTTCTTTAACCATTTGATGTAGTTTTGTGAGAGTGTATCTCGAATAAATATTATAACAACATCCTAGTATATTTAATATACTTGTGTTGTTACAAAAGAAGTAAATAAAAAGAGTTTAGAGGGTTGGAGAAGCAAAATAAAACAAATGAACAAGAGAGAATGAATTACCTTTAAAAGTGTAACTCCTTTTGATTTGAGCCTAAAGGCTTCCTTTGAAAGGATTCTTCCCAAAGGGTATCCACTAGGATGAGGATCGGGATGTGTAGAGATTAATTGGGCAGGGGTTGGCCGAGCCAAAGGCTTGAGGAGTGTGTGTAAGGTGGTAGAGGTGGGGGCCTTTTATAAGAGGAGAGGAGGGGCACTTTTGGAATGTAAAGAAATATTACTTTATTTGAAAATGTGTTTCGGTTTTAAAAGGTCCCAAATTGATATAATTCGTGGATAATGTGATAAGGGTTCGAAATCCACTCATCCAATTGTTTTTGGACATGTGTAGGTTTTAGATTTTTCATTATCTTTCCATTTTATTTAAATCGTCAAATAATGATGTCATCGCTGCATCATTATTATGTTATACATAATTTAATTTATATTATATCAAAAAATTATAAAAAAATTACTATGATGTAGGAAATCTATTTATCTTTCCAATTACTATTTATAATCAAAATTTGGACTTGTGTACCCTTACTTAAAAATTGTTTTAGTAAAACAACTCATGTTTGTGTCAATTTAATTTTAACATTAAATAAAAAGTTATTTATGTCATTTCCCAACCAAAGTGTCTCCATGGGGTCCCCAAGTTGGCCCATGGCTTGTCTTGGTCGGCCATGACTCACCCAATATGTGTAGGACAAGTTTCATGGTGTTTTCACATTCTTATAATATCATTTTTACCTTAAATTACACTAATTACCTCTAATCGCGATTAAGAACTTAATAAGTTACTATTCACCAAAAAATTATTATAATCTAATTGAAGCACATTTTACTTATTAATGACAACCATGTATGTCGGATTTTTGAAATTCAAAACACAATGATGGCAAAATTTCATTTAAACGGAAAATCAATTTTTATAAGTACCACTTAGTGGTTTCACTATTCATCAAAAATTGAAGTTTTTCAGAAAATTACCAAAAATTCACCCGAAGCTATATTTGATATTCCGAATTCAAAAATGAAGTCCATTTTACAAAATTCAAAACATTTAAGTCAAATTAATTAATTTAATAATTAATTCTCGCTGTCATGACAAATAGCGTGTTTTTGTGAAACAATAAGTATCAAAAGATTGACACCAGTTTAAGTCCAATTTCAAAGTGAAATTGATTCCAATGACCACCATTGGATTAACTGGTAAAAATATTTTCTAATTTCACTTTAAAACCAATTAAAATAATAATCTAATCATATAAATAATTTAGATTAAAAAGAGGTTTTGAATTAAAATACAACATTTTACACTATTCATAAAAAAATGAACTTTATCAGAAAGGTACCAAAAAATTACACAAAGTAAATTTTGATGTCCCGATTCTAAAGAAGAGTTATATTTGGTCCAAAATAAAGTATAAGAGTGATCAAAACTATATTTAATGACGGTTCACCATTAAAAGGTGATAAGTGAACCTTTAGTGAAAATTAGAGTATATATGCCCTAAAATTGAACTCTTTTAGTATTTTAAGCCTTTATCTTTTATTGGGTAAATGTATAAACATTTAAAAACATATATAATAATATTTTAGTTATTTCTATCCATTCCCGCCAGTACAACGACTACTCGTTAACTAACATTTAAAATAATATTATTTTATTACTTGTGTGCAACGTAATTTTTCAAAGAAACTCATCGTTGTGTACCAAGTACGCTATTGAACGTAGAAACCCCTTTTAATTAAAATTAATATTTAATTAGTAAATATTAATAAGTATGAAAATTCTTTATTCTTTATTTACCTGGGATGTTACATCTGGTAGGATAGAACAGGAGGATGGAAAAAAATTAATGTGTATTGAATGAGAACATTTGGATCACCACTAGAATGGCTCTATATTGGGTTCTTTCAAGGAAACTAGTCTACATTAATTACCTTATAACTGTCAATATACACAATGAAGAAATATTTCAAGATTTATATAACCATTCTTATAGTATTTATATTAAATTTGAATTTTAGAGTAAAATATCCATTCTTTGTTCTAGAATTTTATGTATCAATATTCATCCATAATACATTTACAATTAATGAAATTTACCCCATGTAATTAGGTAATGATCTATCGAAGATTAAAAAAATTCACATCAACCATTGAAATTATATATTCTTTAACTACATCCTAAATCATCAAGTTATATTAACGGTTTCAGGTTAACATTTATTATTTTGTATTATATTACTGATCATTTCTCATTTAAATTGTAAATTTTATTTCATGTTTTATTTTTTCATCATCATGTATTTTAGATCCCTCCTTCTTGCACATTGGTACTCTTTAACATAAAAAATATGAGCATATAATTAATAAATAATGAATCAGATGAACCCATCTCGACATTCTAATAACACTGATAAAATAAAAACGTGTTAAATGATGTGTCCTCATTAATCATTTGTTATATATCATTTCCTACTACACCACAACACCCATATAGACTTTGGGTCATTGTGTAATGATTATATGTTTTGTGCACTAAATGTTTCATGTGTTGACCATATATTTTGAACCATATTTTTTTAGACCTATATATAATTTATATTACCCTCATACTACGTTTTCTAAGATTTTTCATATTTGATAACATGGGGTAAATAGGTTTCCCATAACTAATATTCCACCTTTATTTAATATGAGATACACAATATCTTATAGCCTGACACATGAGGTAAACATTTTCTATCCATTATAGACATCATGTACTTTACAATTGTCTCTTACATTTACACACTATCTTATACCGGGTGTAGTATAAGCATTTATTTAAGGAATGTACACAGCATGTAGCCATTTTCAAATGTTATTTAAATTATTATTTTAATGAAATAATTAGAATAAATTTATTATTTTATACATATTTTAATTATATGTCCCATGTTCCATTAATTTTTCTCATATATTCCATATTATAGGTTTTATGAGATATTAAATTCATAATTAATTTTTTATTTGCATTCAAACTATATAATATGTATACATTCAATACAATGAATACTCTATGTGCATATAAAGAATTATATATTATATTAAATAATGTGTTTTTTTGTCATCTAGTTGACATTTAAATGCCATTAAATTACATAATAAATTTTGAATGATAAATTATGTATGTGTAGACTGGGATTTATTGATATATATATATATATATAGTTTAAATAGAAAATCACTAATTTAGATGAGGGAAAAAATATATAA
This sequence comes from Viscum album, assembly GCA_963277665.1. NCBI lineage: Eukaryota > Viridiplantae > Streptophyta > Magnoliopsida > Santalales > Viscaceae > Viscum > Viscum album. The sequence continues at coordinate 670,310,134 of OY728119.1, read as the reverse complement.
TGTTTCATTAAATATTATATATAATTAAATATTTCTATTTTATTTAAAATTCACAAATGACGTGAATATGTAGGACAATAGGATATAATATGATATAGTGAATTGAATGGTTGATAAATTAATTCATCTGAGTAATTCATCCATTATTTTTCATATCATTGAACTAATTGAAATGGATAATTTTTAGTGATTTTAAATATATATTTCTTGAATATTTATAATTTATCATTCTCTTTTCCTAGTCTATTGTATCTATATGATTTATTTATATTAATTTTTTAACAAGGGTGTAGAGTTATTTATTATTAAATTAAACATGATACCATATATGATATCCCTAACCACATTATTATGAAGGAAGTCTATGTCCAAGGTTCTTTTATGTAACTCCACGTGTCTAATATATTGGTTCCCATTACATATGTGTGGCTTATAAAACTTATATAATAATAATTATACATATAGGCATATTGAGTTGGTTCAAGGAGGACGTACAGTTTACCCATTTTGTGAAATGTTGGTTTATTAGCATCTTAATAAATTAAATGTTAGAAAATTTCAGGATAACATCACATATTAAATTACATTATTTCTATTTAATGCATGATTTAGTTTTTGGTTTCACGGAAATGATCATATAAATAAATGAATTAATGTGAAAAATTGTAATTAGAATAAAATAATTCTTTTCAAATATCTTTTTCTTCCATGGTGGAACATATAATTAAAATATACATAATATATAAAAGACATGTAACAGACCAAATAATATCATTTATGCGTAATAAAATAAATCTACAAGTAAATATTCGGTCATTCTGCCTTCTATTGTCATATTTATAAAAAACCATTGTTAAAGTGTGTGTTCAGACCATAGTCACATACATTCAATTATCGTGGATCCTTTACTAAAGTTATGTACTGACTTAACAAAAAATATAATGAATTTAATGACGACAGGACATTCAACAAATATTTTGAGCTATTTCATGAGGAAATATAAGTAAATATTATAGAATTGTAGAGTCCTCTCATCTGAACAAGGATATATATGCCCATAGTTGGCAAGGCCACCTATTAAAACAGTGTTATATGGTTTTCATAGACATAATATGGATCAATAGGAGGTAAATATTGACCATTTCCACATGAATTTCCAAAGGGATATAATATTCATAGATTAATATTTATGGGTTTTGAGACATGATAAAATACTATTATAGGTAATAAAATTAAAATTTTCATATCTCACATTGTTCAGAATGAATTTAAAATAAAAAAATTTCCTTTTTTATTATATGGGTATTTGAATGAGAAACTATGAAAACTCTAAAAATATTACTTAAATCATGGTATGTCTATGTAGATATAAATTTCTTGATGTGGGGAAATTATTTATGCGATGTGTTGCTATAAAAAAATTATTTTTTGTACTGCCTTATTCCAATTATTTCTCTTAGTATTTGAAAAAAGGTGATAAGGTTTCTGGGATTAGATATGTATGTGGTGATCCATATGTTTGTTTTATTATATTATTAAATATTCCTATAAAGTTTATGACACAATATAATGTTAGGGATGCTTACACCAAAATATATCATCTTTTTTTCTTTATGAACAGTTTGAAATGCATTAGATTGATAGTTTTTTAAATACCCTATATTATTTTTTATTAGAATAATGTATTGTAGTTATTGATCATCATTAGAAAATGATGTGTATAGTGACCATTTTTTGAAATAGGGCTTCCAAATATATAAAACATTCTCTATTAATGTTATTTTGTTATCCTATCCATTAAGGTTATAATTATTCATATATACTATTTAAATAAAATGGAAAAGTATGTCATGAAAATTTTAACCAAAATTCGAATAAAGGAAAAGGATTCATGGAAAATATTTCTCATCCATTTATTGTGAAATAATTTAATATCAAATCTGATGATATAATTGCTACTATAATGGAAAATGATCTATTATAGTGGTCTTAAAATATGCATTGGATTTAGAGGTAGAATAATGAATAAGAGGTTATTTGATTATTAAGTCAATATAATGGACACTGGAAAACAAATTGAGGAGAATTTATGATGATGGAATATATAATCACATTTGGTATATTAATCATGTTTATATTTTATAATTTCATAATAAAATAAAATATAAATAAACAAATATTCCGTAAAATACATGAAATATGAAATAATAGAATGAGTATAGAGTAAAGTATAAAAAAGATAATAAGTGTAGATTCCTATGTCAAAAAATATGAAAAACTACTTTTTTATTTTCAAAATGAATTCATTATAGTTTATATGGATTTTTCTCAATCGTTTAGCCCTATTTTCATTCACGAAATATGATTGACTAGTTCACTTATTGAATAATAACAAGATTCATTCAATACCTTTTAAATTTAGTTACACTAGATGAACCAACATTCATATGAAAATAATGATGTAAATAAATATAAGACTCATACCCAATTAAAGTGGGATAATTCGGAGAGAAACTATATTTTTCGACAAACATAGCATAATCTTACAACTATATTGATCTAAAAACTTATATATTAGAACCACATATATTTTAGTGGATAGAACCATTAGATATTAGGTATCCTATAAGGTTTAAGACTGATTTAAACTATATTTATTTAATTATAACAAAGTGAAATTAGAAGTGGATTATTATACACAATGATAACCATTTATGAATTATTAGGTAACTTAATATAATTATAGATATACCTGTTAACAGATATATGATCCTTTAGGTTGGTTTTTCGAAGTACATATTATCCATGTAGACATCATTCATTTGATTTTGAGTAAGGTTACTCCTAAAATCACATAGTTCTATTCAAGTGTTATAATTATGTTAAAATATATTGGAAACATAAAACATATATATAATTAAGTCCATCATGATTTATTTCTAGATATGTTATATAAATTTTATATCCAAATACTAATGTATTTTTATCTAAAATTAATAATTGATATCATATATGTTGTGATCTAAAGAAATTCAATTAGGTTAAAACCACAAATTTATTTACTTTTTTTTATGAAAATTTAAATCAAGGTAAAAAAATCATAAAACACACAATAAATCTTAGTTAATAATCCTATTTTCAATAACTATATTGATGACTAGTAAAGAAAAATTATGTTCATTTAAATGAAACTACTTTTTCAAATTGGGGTACTTTTAATCTTAATGATTATAATTCCTGAAGGAAACATGAGTTGGAATAAGAACACAATAATCCATGAATATTAGAGACTGTAATTTTTCGAGAGACACATACTGAATAGGTATATAAAACTAAATAGGTAGTTTATATTCACAATGTATTGTGATCCATATGTTATTCATCTAGAATAAAAAATCATACTAGCATGTTGTAATTAGAAACAAGATATGATTTTTTTATTTTTATTAAATAATCATTTATTCCATGCATCCAAATACAAGGGGCTTTATATTTGTATATTTGATGATGTTATAAGTTTGATGAGTATTCAAGGGAATCAATACATGGATAGTATAAGGTGGTTTTAACAAAGCATGATTGATTCAAGAAAGGTATAGTCTATGAAAAAAACATAAAAAATTAATCATTATGAATTAATTTTAATTTAAATTTCCAAATAAAATTATATGATCATTATTTTGAACTCTTTGTTGTTAATTCCACCTCTCATAGATGGAATGATAGAGAATCTAATTAGATGGAACAACCAAGAGGGAAACCATATAAAATATTTATATATAGGAAAAACTAAAATGGGGAGTTTTTGGGAAATCGTAAAACACAAATAATATTTCTATTTAACAAAATTCAAATTGTGTATAAAAACCTGATAAGTGATCATATAATAGTCATTTAATGTGTAGAAAATCTCTATGACTATGACGTTAGTAAGAGAGAGATATTTTTCATTATAAATATATTGATAATATATGGAGAAAAATATGTTGGGTACTACTAGTTTATTAATTATAAGGAATGTAGTTCTCCATGAATTACTTAATTTTGTTACCATGTTATAGGGAGAATGATAGAAGAAGATAGATAAATATAATTTCAAAAAAAAAGTAATAGTAAATATATTTAATAGAAGATAAAACAATATGATCAAATTGTTTTCAAAATCTATATAACCATTCCATCACACTATGTGTTAGGAAAGTAATAGATTACTGATACAAATATTATTTGAAAATAATAATTTCGTGGAATCTATATGATATTCTACAATATTTTCTTATGTTTCATATTACTATTAATAAATTCATATTATAACATCATCAAATAAATTTAAGATGACATCTCCATAGTTTATTTATAATTTTATAAATGTACAATAAAATGAATAAGTAGATGAGTTCATAGTTTGTTGAGAAGTGTGATTAGTAATGATAGAGAGAATTTATAATAGTTTTTATTTATATATATTTTTTCTATTTTATCGGTTATGGGATGATAATATTAATCAGAAAATTATTTTATGGACCCATTTGGGATATGTCTGAAATTGAGAGAAGGGTGAATCAATGTTGTGCACTTGTTTATAATATTAAACCATTTCAACACATTACCTTTTAGACCTATTAGGATCATGATTCTATTAATCTTGTTTCTCTATTTCATTAATTTCTATGAAATCAGTTAATAAAAAACAAAATATTTTCTACAATTTACTACTTAGTATGAGTAGCTACACCTTGACAGGGTCAAAAATAATGTTGACCACACGACCACTAGATAATAATACCTTTATGTTGTTACAACAAGCCATATACACCCTTACACTAACAAGGAACATTGAAAACAATCCAATAGTACAGGTTTAATAGCTCATACCTAGATCGTTATACTGCCTTCGAAGAAAGTCTTCTCCTTGTTGATAAGGTTTTATAACACCATGGATTTCTTCTACCACTTGAGTCATTTCCTATGTCATAGTTCTTATTTTTTCGTCCACTAAATTAATCTCCACTATGTTACTTACAGAAACGTATGCAACAAAATACTCTTATATCTTCCCAGTATATAACTTTATAGCTAAACCGTATTATTCTTATTCAATAATTCAAAATATTATAAATATGTTGTTGACTGATGAGAACTGAATTTTATCTGATCCATATTATAATATATTGATATCAATTTTTCCAATAACTTCCTCTCCCCACATTGATCTATGACATATACTGATATGCAACATGTTACAGCAGTTTCTCAATTAATCTTTTTTCTTTAGTGAAAAAACCAACTACACATAATCACTTTATTCCAATAGCACTAGAATAACACAAAACCATTATTATTATTCAAATAATGAACATAAACCTAACACAACATCATAAATATTATATTATATTTATTTGATACATGGTATAATCAGTTATTGTGGTATTCTCGTTCTTGTACATATTGTTAGATTTGGGAAATTTATTTAACAAACTGGATAGATCGGCCTCTAAAGAAATTGTGCTATTCAATGAAGATCCATTGAGGCATATAGGAGGAGAGTTTCCTTTTAACCACAAATCCCCAAATTTTATATGAAAAGTTACAAAGGCTAATCGGCATGTACTCCCTTAGTGAATAAGGGTTGTTAGTAATTTGAAGTAAAACCAGTGAGGTTGTTGATGCCATACGGGGGATGTTACCACCACGAAACACATCCTGGGCTACCTCCACAATACTCACCACGATCAGATCCCATGAGGAAATATAGAAAAAAACCAGGAAACTATTGGGACCTGGTGCACATGAGACACTAAGGGAGAGCACCGAATCATGGATTTCATGTTCGTCTAGAATGGATTCAATGGCCTCATTAACCTTGGCCACCACAAGTATATAAATCATGTCGAAATGTAATACATGTAATGATGGGTATCCTACATAAAAACAAGGATATGACCCCTATAGAATATCCTTAAAAAACTCAGCTGCCCTGCCACTAACCTTGTTGTGATCATTGGTTAAGGGCCGATCCCCCAAGGGAATGTTGGGCATTAAAATACGCTATGTTTCATTGATACACACAAGAAAAAATGTGGTGTTCCAATGACATTCATTTAGATAATGAACCCTCGATTCCTCTCGAGACAGTTATTACTGTTCTAGGAGCTTTTCTGCTAAATCACCATTCTTATGTCATGTCTGGGTTTCCCAACTAGATAAGGTAACATTCTGTTCAGGTGTTTTTTTCTCTATGTGGATGGCCATTTCATTCATCGTGAAGTATTTAGGTTTCTTCAAATTAGTCTGGGGCCTTCAGTAAAGTGCCCCTCTATGCCCATCACTCTATATATTAATGCAATATTTCCTTAGCAGAGCTATTAGCAGGGCATTTCATGCTGCCAGAGTTCTACCATTCTAGTCATTTATATCTATATGATTTATTTATATTAATTTTATCATAAGGGTGTACAATTATTAATTAATAAATTTATCATGATACCATCCATGACATCCCGAACTACATTATTGTGAAGGAATCCTATATCCAAGGTTCTTTTATGTAACTCTAGATACCTATTATAATGGTTACCTTTACACAAGTGTGGGTTATAAAACTTATATAATAATAATTTAATTTATAGGCATGTTGAGTTGGTTTAAGGAGGACATTCAGTTTTTCCCTTTTGTGAAATTTTTGTTTATTAGCATCGTAATAAATGAATAGTTAGAATATTTCTTGATCGCATCACATATTTAATTACATTATTTACCTTTGATGCATGATTTAATTTTATTATTTGAAGGGCATGATCATATAAATAAATTAATTAATGAGAAACAATGTAATTATAATAAAATAATTATTTTTAAATATCTTATTGTTCTATGGTGAAACGCATAATTAAAATATACATAATATATAAATGGTGTGTAATAGATAATATAATAACATTTATTCATAAAAAAATAAATCCCCAAGTTAATATTAGTTCATAATGCCTTCCATTATCATAATTATAAAAAACCATTGTTAATGTGTTTGTTCGGACCATAGTCATGTACATTCAATTATTAAAGATCCTTTACTAAAGTTGTGGGTTGTCTTAACATAACATATAATGAATTTAATGATGATAGTATGTTCAATAAATATTTGGAGCTATGTCCTGAGGAAATAGAAGTAAATATTATAGGATTGCAGAGTCCAATCAACTAAACAAGGATATATAATCCCATAGTTGGCAAGGACACCTTCCAAAACACCGTCATACGGTTTTCATGGACATAGTATGGATCAATAGGAGGAAAATATTGATCATTTCCACTAGAAAGTCCAAAGTGATAGAATATACATATATTAATATTTATGGAAGTAAAAAGTGATAAAACAATATAATAGGTAAAAAAATTTAAATTTTCATATATCACATAGTTGGTCATGAATTTAAAATAAAACAATTTCCTTTTTTATTATATGAGTAATAGAATGATAAATGATAAAAACACTAAAAGTATTCCTTAAATCATGGTATGTCCATGTTTGTATAAATTTCTTGATGGGGAAAATCATTTATGTGTAGTTTTGTTATAAAAAATTTATTTTTTGGATTACCCTATTATAATTATTTCTCTTAGTATATGAAAAAAGGTGACAAGGTTTACAAGATTTGATATGTAGGTGGTGATCCATATGTTTGTTGTATTATATTATCAACTATTCCTGTAAATTTTATGACACCATATAAGGTTGTGGATGGTTACACCATAAAATATCAGATTTTTTTCTTCATAAACAGATAGAAATGAATGAGATAGATATTTTTTTGAATGCCCTACATCACTGTTTTTTAGAATAATGTATTTTATTTATTGATCATCATTTGAAAATGATGGTGTATAGTGACCATTTTTTGAAATAGGGAATCCAAATATAAAAAAATTCTCTATTAATTTTATTTTACTATCCTATCCATTAAGGTAATAATTATTCACAAATATTACATAAATAAAATGGAAACGTTTGTCATGAAAATATTAATGATACTTCAACTAGAGGATAATGATTCATGGAAAATATTTCTCTTCCATTTATGGTGAAATAATTGAATGAAAAATCTAAGGATATAATGGCTATTATAACAGAAAATGATCCATTATAGTGGTATTGAAATGTGCAATGGATTTAGAGGTAGAATAATGAATATTTTATTTTTTGATATTAATTCTATAGAATGGAAACTGGATTAAAAATTGATGATAATTTATGATGTAGAAAGATATAATCACATTTGGTATATTAATCATGTGTATATTATCAAATTTCCCAATAAAATAAAATATAATTAAAAAACATATTCCCTAAAATACATGAAATAAAGAATAAAAGAATGGGTATAGAGTAATGTCTAAATGAGATAAGAAAGTGGAGATAACTATGTCAACAAATGTGAAAACAGTGCATTTTTATTTTCAAAATGAATTGATTCTTGTTTATATAAATTTTTCTCAAACTTTTACCTATATTTCAATTGACGAAAAAAGACTATGTAGTTTACTAATTGAATAACAATAAATTTTTTCTCAATACCTTTCAAATTTAGTTACCCTAGATGAACCAACATTCATGTGAAAATAATGATGTATATAAATATAAGACTCATTTCTAATTAGAGTGAGATACTATAGAGAGAAATTATATTTTTTGACATAAATTGTTTGATCTTATAACTATTTTGAACTAATGAAATTATATTTTAGAAACACATATATTTTAGTCGATAGAACCAGTAGATATAAAGGTGTACTATAATTTTTCAGATTAATTACAACTATATTGATTTTATTATAGCAAAGTGAAAATAGAAGTGAATGCATATACAAAATGATAATCATTTATGAATTTTTAGGTATACATAATATAGTTATAGATATATCTGTTAATGGATATATGACACTTCAGGCTGGTATGTCAATGTACATCTTATCCAAGTACACATCAATCATTTAATTATGAGTGTGGTTCCTCTTAAAATCACATAAAACTATTCAAGTATTATGATTATGTAAAAATCTATTGGAAACATAAATGATATACATAATTAAGTCAATCATGATTTATTTATAGATATGTTTTATAAATTTTAGATCAAAATACTAATCCATTTTTAGCTAAAATTAATATTTGATATCATATATATTGTGATCAAAAGAAATTCCATTATGTTAAAACCAATTTTTTTAAATTGTTTTTTAATTTAAATCATGGTAAAAAAAATCACAAAACACTCAGTTAATCATAGTTAATAATACTATTTTCACTAATGATATTCATGGATAGTAAAGACTAACTATGTTCATGTAAATGAAACCGGTATTACAAAGTGGGGGACTTGTAATCTTAATGATATAAATTCATAGATGAAATATGAGTTGGATTAAGAACACATTAATCCACAAATATTAGAGTGAGTAATTTTTCTAGGGACACATAATGAATAGGTATATAAACCTAAATAGGTTGTTTATATTCACGGTGGCTTTTGATACATATGTTATTAATCTAGAAGAACAAATCATATTGGTATTTTGTAATTAGAAACAAGATTTTATTTTAATATTTTGATGAAATAATCACTTATTCGATGTATCCAAATACAAGGGGCTTTATATTTGGATATTGGATTATGTGATACTTATGATGAGTATCCAAGGGAATCAATATATGGATAGTATAAGGTTTCACTAACAAAGCAAGATTGATTCCTGAAAGGTATAGTCTTTGAGAAAAAAAACTAATAATTAATCATTATAAATTAATTTGAATTTTATTTCCAAATTAAACTATATTATCATTATTTTTATCTATTTACTCTTAATTCCATCTTGCATAGATAGAACGTTAGAGACTATCCTTAGATGTAACAACCAAGAGGGAGACCATATAGAATATTTATATATAGGAAAAAACTGAACTAGAGAGTCTTTGTGAAATCAAAAAACACCAACAATATTAATATTTAAAAAAAATCAACATATGGATAAAAAGATGAATATTGACCATAGAATATTCATTTAATGTGAAGGAAATCTCAATGAATATGAGGTTAGTAACAGAGAGATATTTTTCATTATAAAATTATTTATAATATATGGGGAAAAAGATGTTGGGTACTACTAGTTTATGAATTATAAGGAATATAGTTTTCCATGAATGACTTAATTTAGTTATCATGTTCATGGGAGAAAGATAAAAGAAGATAGATAAATTTAATTTCTAAAACTATTTACAATAAATCTATTTTATATAAGATAAAAAATATGATCAAACTATTTTGAAAATCTATATAACCATTCCATCACAATATGTGTTGGGAAAAGAAGAGATTATTGAGAGAAATATTTTTTGAAAAATATAATTTCATGGAATCTATATGATATTCGAAAATATGTTCTTATGTTTAATATTAATATTAATAAATTCATATTATAACATCATCAAATAAATTTAATATAATATCTCCAACATTCATTAATAATATTATAATATTACAAGAAAAAGTAAAAGTAGAAGAGTTCAATGTTTTTGGAGACGTGTGAGTAGTAATGATCGAGAGAATGACCAATATGTTTTATTTATATATATTTTATCTATTATCTCAATTATGGTGTGGTAATATTCATCAAAAAATTATTGTATGGACCAGTTTGGGATATGCCTAATATTGAGAGAAGGCTGAATCAATGTTGTGCACATGTTTATAAAATTAAAACTTCTCATCAATGTACCTCTTAGTTCTATTACGATCATGATTCTATTAATCTATTTTCTCTATTTCATTAATGTCTATGAAATTAGTAAATAAAGCACTCAATATTTTTCACGATACACCACTCAGTATGAGTAGCTACTCTTTAACAGGGTCAAAAATAATGTTTAACACATGACCACTAGAAAACAAATCCATTTTTTTGTTACAAAGAGTCAAATACACACTTACACTCACAAGGCACTTTGAAAATAATCCAATAGTGTAGGTTTAATATCTAATACCTAGATCTTTATACTACCTCCAAATAAAGTCTTCACCTTGTTTATAAGGTTTTGTAACACCATGAATTTCTTCTACCACTTGAGTCATGTCCTATGTCATAGTTCTTATTTTTTCTTCCACAAAATTCTTATCCACTATGTTACATACACAAAAGTCAACAACATAGTTATCTTATATCTTCCCCGTATATAACTTTATAGCTACATGTTATTATTTTTATTCAATCAATCTAAATATTATAAATTTGTTTTGGACTGATGAACACTGAATTATATTTGATCCAAATTATAATATATTGATATCAATTTGGCCAGTCACTTCCCCCCCTCCCGCCATTGTTATATGATATATAAATATATGAAACATGTTATAATAGTTTCACAATGTCTCTTTATTCTTTAGTGACAAAACCAACTACACAGAATCACCTTATTACAATAGTGGTAGAATAACACAACACCATTTTTATTATTAAAATAACGAACATCAGTATGACACAACATCATAAATATTATATTCTTCTTATTTGATACATAGTATAATCAATGACTGTGGAATTATCTTTCTTCGACATATAGGTAGTTTATAGAAATTTCTTTCACAAACTAAATAGACCTGCCTATAAACAAAAAGTTCTATTCAGCAAAGATCCATTGAGTTATATGGGAGGAGAGAAACCTGTTAACCACCAATGCCAAAATTTTATATGAAAATTTACCATGGATAATGAGCATGTACTACCTTATAAAATAAGTGTTGTTAATCTTCATAAGTAAAACTAGAGAGGTTGTTGATGCAATACGAGGGATGTTACCACTGCAAAACACATCCACGAATGCCTCCAAAATACTCTCCTTGATCAGATACCATGAAGACATAGAGAAAAAACCATAGAAACTATTGGGACCTGGTGCACTGGTGCCATTAAGGGAGAGCACCGAATCACGAATTTCATGTTCGTCTGGAATGGCTTCAGGGGCCTCATTAACCTTGGTCGTCACATGTATCAGAATCATTTTGAAAAGTCCTTCTTGGAATGATGGGTATCTATCTTGAAAATGAGGATGCGACCCCTCTAGAATATCATTAAAATACTCAGCTGCCCAACCACCCAGCGTGTTGCCATCATTGGTGAAGTACCATCCTCCAAGGGAATGTTGGGCCTTATAATATGCTATGTTTTTTGATACACACTAGAAAAAATGTGGTGTCACTATCACCTTCCATTAGCCATTGAATCTTCGATTCCTCTCGAGACAACCATTATTGTTCCAAGAGCTTCTCTACGAAACCACCCTTCTTATGTCACACATGGGTTTCTCTACTAGATCAGTTGATATTCTGTTAAGGAGTTTTAGTACCTTGTGGATGGCCATTTCGATCATGGGGAAGTCTTTCGGTTTCGTCAAATTATTCTGGAGCCTTAATAAAGTTGACCCTCTGTCCCCGTATCTCTTCATATTAATGTAGGCTGTCCTTAGAAGAGTTGTCAGTATGGAAGGTCATGCTGGCAATGTTCAGCCATTCCAATACATATCTCACTTTCAGGGGGTGTCTCATCTCTTGTTCACCGATGATACGATTATTTTTGTGAATAGAGGCAAATTATTAGTCATGGGAATCAAGGATATTATTACTGAGTATTTTAATTAGACTGGTTATTTGGTATGTATTGACCAAATAAGTGTTCTATTTCTGGATCATTTCTAAGATTGATGTGAGAGATCCATCGATTTTGTCCTGGGCCTTAGGAGACGGGGATTCTCGATGGTGTACCTCAGTGCCCCTCTTTCTCTGTGTGTTCTTCACGTGAACCACAATGATAAGATAGTGGGTAAGGATCTAAATGGATTGGCGGCTAGAAATTCCACATTATCTCTTTTGGGGGGAGGAATACACTCGTCAACAACGTTTTATACTCCATCCCCATACAGTTCATGTCCACCTCCAGAGTCCCAAAGTCGGTTTTTCCCGGCTAGAGAAAGCAATGGCCTCTTTCAAATGGGATTAATATGTGGAATGTTAGCATCACTAGGCTTCATGGGGAAGGTTGACACGTCTATTATGGGATGGTGGTGTTGGTGTTAGAAACATCTCAGAGGCGATGAATGGCTTTCTTGGAATGATGGCATGGGACATACTGACTGGCTCGTCTCTTTGGGGCCATTTCATGGGAAGGAAATACAAGAACTTTCACAATCCTCTTCATGGTCGCACTTCTAGAATTGGACATCTAGTGTAACATCACATCCACATGGTGGAAATCCATGCCATTTGTATCATCAATCAGGGTGAGATTAGTTTCTGGTTTAGCAACTGGGTTGGTGTTATTCTTGATTTTAAGAATTTGTCTACTTTGGAGCTGACCTTCTATCAAGATTGAAACCAATTGGAATTTATCCAGGATGTTTTGGACACGAGCCACCGGAATGATTAAGAACTCATCGAATACTCTAATTCTCTTGATGTTTGGGTCTTTATAGGAGTAGCATCTAGAGCCTTTTCAGTTAAAAATTACTACAATCTTCCACATTGGCTGAACAACGTTGTGGAATGGGATGAGGTGGCATGGTTTAAGGAGATCCTTACTATGTATAACTTCTTTGTCTGGAACATTTGGAAAAACTCCCTTCCCACATATGAGATTATTATGAACTTCAGTATTTACATGGTGTCCTAGTGACATCTTTTAGTCACTCTCAAGAGGAATCCTCTCGTCACTTATTTTTGGTGGCGCAAGGGGAATGCTGGGTGTGATCCTCCCTCGGAGTCCTCTAGAGTTATTTCCATTGAATACATGGGCCCAAATCCCTTATATTTATAGTTCCAAGGGATTGGGATGAACAACATGGATCCCAAAGCGCTTGTGGCCATTCTCTGAGCTGGTAGCTAGTGCTTGTGGCAGGCTAGGAACAAGGCAAGATTCGAAGGGATGTCCACCACAAGGGCATCAATTATTGGTAGAATTAGGTTCTAGATTTCATACTTTTCTTGTGGCATTCCCAACTGGGACTCCACCCCATATTTTCTTGCCACCCTTGGACCTCATCAGAGTTCCCTTATGCCATCATCACTTCTCCTAACCGGTGGATCAGGTGGCACCCATCCTGTAGGGGGATAAAACATAATACTGATGGTCTATGTGCCTTGCATGTTTTGGGTGGTGGTAGTTTGGTCTAGGATTACCTTGGCTCAGTGATAGTTGATTTCTCATATTTCTTAGTGAGTGGCACCTCTCTTCATGATGATGCATTCTCCATGCTGTAAGGCCTTAAGTAATGCATAAGGGTTAACACCGACTTAGCAGCTTTGGATACGAACTCTAAATTCCTCTATAAGTCTCTCATGGGTACAGCCTCCACTCCGTGGTAGATCATGTATCATATTAGTATAATCATGAAGTTGATTGGGAGTGGTATTTCGATTTTCCATAATTGTCATAAGGCTAATAGAGCGGCTGAATACCTTGCATCCCAAGCTCTTCTTGATGACGCTTTCACTTGTTTTTCGATCCTTGGGTCGCTCCCCGCTGAAGGGTCTACCATTATTCTTGGGGATTCCCATAGGAGACACTACATTAGTCCCATGTAGTCTTCCTTGTTCACCCCTTCCATGGACCTTGTTTTTCAAATAAATAAATAAATAAATGTGTTATTCTTTCCCAAACATGTTTAATCCATTTGTGAACTTTATTTTTTCCACTGTAAAATGATAAGTTTCCACAGAAAACATTCTCCCCATCATGAATTGTTCTTGAAAACTATTCAAACTAACTAATTTGGGGAAATGTGGTAGAGAACGGATGCCATGAACTTCCATGGACCACACTGCGGGAGTGCTTCACAGACAGCCTTCACTTCCATGAACGAAATATTCTTTGTGGGATACCGATGCCTCATATACTGTCAATTATTCATAGACCACCACAATTATGCGTATAACATTTTCTTCAGGTACCTCTATTATTTTTATTGATTTCTTCTCCAACCATGTACTACCTATACATCCATGAACCTTATTCTGATCCACAAAATACCATTTCTTCAGCAAAGTAATGATCCGTTCATGGACTAATGATGCTTCTAGGATAACATCATTAATTAGTAAACTTCTTTCATTCTATTGAGTACCCTTTATCATCGAACTAACTCTCCTCTGATAAGAATCATTTTCTATAAATGAATTTTTTTTCTTGAGAACTCTTCCGTACACAGCCAAATTTTTCCTCTAGAGATGGTATTTGTTTTTGAATTTCAACCACTTTAATCATCAAATATTAGGTACCAATAAATGAAAATAGATCCAGAAAAACCCAAAAATCTAATTAATCCAAATTTTTAATGTGAAAAAATTTTCACTATATAATATGTATGTACCACGAACCGTTTAACCTCCATGGTCTGTATACATTTTTTCTTCATTCTTCAAGGCATCCAATTCCATCTAAAAATGGGAAATTACGTCTATTTTTCATATAATGTCCTTGAAAGTGAACACCAAGAATTCCATGAATTGTGGTCCTCCCACGTACCATTTATAATCTTTGGTATGCATAAAAACTTTCAACCTGTTAGGCTACCAAAATCACAATCTCCATTCTATAAATGACACAGCTTTCATGTACCTTTTTCATTGCAAGTTGTACAAGTATTCCCACTAACGGTAAGCCACACACATACAGGTTTCCATACGGAGTACATCTATCATGATTTATGGTATGTAAATCACTACAATGACGAACATCATCCATTGGAGATTTTACTTCACTGCTCCCTATTGCTCCAGTACGGTCTATGAATTGTGCTTCATGGTCAGTGAAATATTCTTCACAAACTCCATTATGAAAATTCATTCCATTTCAATAAAATAAATTCTTCATTTTGAGGGACCAAAATTTGGAAAATCATAAGAAACTGTTCCACATTAATTATTTTCTTTAACAAGAACACCCATTCCACTTCTTTATCATCTATCTGATTCAACAATCAGCTTCTTTCATTACAAAACATATCAGTCTTGACATATAGACTTTGATCAATCACCTTTATCCTTTTTAGATTTTCAAAGGAAACTATTGAAACATCCATGTCTTCCAATACCATAATTCATTCCAATTGAACCTGAATAATATTTCCATCACCTTCACTCCAACTTTTTCATAAGAATTAAATCACAAGTTCATTGAAAAACATATGTTATTTGTGAAATTCAAATTTTTAGTGCTTCGTTAGATTTATCATGGAAAATTATGTAACCCTGTAATCTAATGTCATCCATTAAATCCACAACAATTCTCTAGGAATCACCATAAAACAAAAATTCCTCAAACCATTCACCCAATTCATAGAATATCAAGCCTTGATGAATGAATACAATTTTTATTAAATATGGAACTTATTCATCATATTAACTACACATAGATATTATTATCTCATAGATCACTATTGAAAATCAATTCCATCCTATTGACAATAAATACAACAAATAAACAAAGTGGGATCTTAAATTTTAAATCCATTGATATCTATATCTACTATGACTTATTATGTTTCATCGTCTAATGTTTAATAAGAAGTATTTTTAAGCATCATGTAAATATTTTTTATTTTTCCCAAAGTATGAATTTTATGATTACTATAATGAATAATTGACTATGGTCATATTCATGGGTCCATGTTTCCAACATGGGAATAAGATTTTTAAACTAGTTAATATAACTATTTAAGGGAATATTTGATGGTAGTGGTCAATGAGTATATAGATTCACAACAGATTCATGCGACTATAAAAACACTAATCCGTGAGACAATGGTAGGACCAACTGATAAATCCATATTCCATATAATAAAGTTTAACCTATGATAACTAAACATTCCATTGAAATTTTATAAAGTTAAATATAGTGTTTTTAGAGTCATTTGCCTATAATAGACATCATTATACATTATAATTCATATACATATTCAATGAAAAAAATGTAATAATATATTTAATTAGATATCAATCATAGTTCTATGGGGCATTAATGTAATAATCTACTAATTATTATTTACATTTAAAGGATATTAGAGTTTTCGACTATGTTTAGAAATGTGAAATGATTCCGTAATATTCCAAAAAAATCGTTGTTCAGATAAAATTATAGGACATGGAACAAATTATGTTGTATTTTAGGTGCATGTACTTGTAAAAAAAGTGATACTTCACCTGAAGAAAACCATAAATTGTAATAACCATGAAGGAAGATTATGACAATAGAATCAGTTATTGGAAGTGGAAATGATTTTGTTTCATTTGATACTCCTATCTATGAATGTGGGTAAAGATCCTTAGAGACTTATTTTTATTAATTCATGGAATAAAAAATGAACATTGATGTATTTTCATAAACTATGATGACATATGACCGAAATGATGTTTTGTACGTTAGCTAATTGATAAATTATTTTTTTATAATGAATTTATTAGATAAGTATTTCCACATATATAATGATGAATGTCAACATGTTTTCCAACATATTTGAGTGGAACCATAAAAAAAGTCCATGTAAATGGTGATACAGATATGTTCATTCTATGTAAGCAAATAATCATATTTCCGAAATTCAGTTTGATGAATCAAGTATAAAACATACTATATGATATATCGAGATAGAGGGATTATACTACATCGATAGATATCATATGTGATTTTATTGATGAAAATTTTCTTTATCATTGATAGAGAACTAGACCTATTTCTAGAGAGGAATCTATGATGTCATTCATGCCTACATAATTCTACAAACGAAGTGGAAAATTTTTATCACTCAATTTTTCCATTAATCTCAATTATGCATTAATAAGATTTACTAATAACAAAAATATTATTCTTGAGACTAAGAGATAATAAATATTCATGATTTATTAAATTATTAAAAATAATTCAAAACAATTTTATTTCTAAAATAACTATTTATGTTAAAAAATATATAATATTAATTTTTTTATACTAATTGTTTAATAAATAATCATGTCTTTAATAAAAAATAATTTTTATTGTTTTGATAATGTTAAATAAAAATTTATTCATCATCCTATGAGTTTAATATTTATTTATTTATTGAATTATTATGTTATTAATATAAATATTAATCCATGTATTAAAAAAATTAAATGGAGGGAGAGTGGATCGAGATTAGGTCTAATGATAAATTTTTAATTTATAATATCATAAAATAATAGTTATCATTTTCCAATTATCACATTCCATGGTTTAAAATAAATTTATTATATTATTAAATCACAATAGGTTTCTCGTGAATTAATATTTTACTGAAGTTTCATTATAGTGTTAATAAAATACAAATCCAAAAATAAGTCTATAAATATATTTTTATAAAATTTTAGAGAGTGAAAATAATTTTTTATAATCTTTTACTATCAATAGAATAATAATATGCACATACCTTCAAAAATAATATTTATTAGACTAGATCCTTTGAATAAGATGAGAAATTAAGTTGTCAAAGAAAATAATGTAAGACAACCAATCATGTATGATTTAACCAAATGACTCATCAATGTAGATCCGATTTGAGAGGAAAATATGTGGATCACTTCTAAAAGATCACTATATTGAAAAAAACTATATTTTTATTTCAAATATCAATTATTTGGAAAATGCAGAGAAGCTAAAAAGTTCATTACCAATAGAATTTAAACACAAAAAGAAAAAAATATTTGACAGTGAATTTAATATTATTGGAATCATTTGGCCTCTATAGCACTCATTTATGTGTTTTTATATTCAAAGCATATTTTTCCTTGATTATATTTTCAAAATGTCATGCCATATTGTCCATGTTTTAATATATTCATCTAACCAGATCATGTTTTTGTTGATACACCATTCCAAAATGAGTACTTTTTTATCCAAATCCCTTGTTCCTCATTAATATAAAATTTTATAATTATCTCAAATTATTTACTAATATCCTCAAATGATGCACTGATTCTGAAAACATCATCAAGAATTTATACATCATATCGAAGATTGTGCTTCAACCATTTTTCTTTTTCATCTTCCACTAATACTATTGTTCTCTCCAAGTCATCAGAAGAAACTAATTTATCAGATAATATCATGTTGTTAGTAGCCTTAGATGATTTATAATTTGAAACCCTATTAGTTGTACCAATAACCATAGAGCCTCCCAACTCAAATTTGGTGCTTCTATCTTTTCATTAGAAAGACCTTTCTTCTTAGAGTCACCCCATATGGACATTTTATTTTCCCCATAAATAATAATAATTTTCTTATGATCATGGTCATGTGTAGTTTATTTTCATTCAACAATATATTTAGATTAAACCATCTTGGATAAACCTATCTCTTTAGGTATTATGACAGTGACTGTAGATCTTATACACATTATATTTCCCCCTTTATTATGATACATATCCCTGAGTCCAATGTTACCTTTATCCCCTTCATCTGATTGGGTAAATGATGTCTTTTACCATATATTTACACTACACATTTGATATGGAATTTCATAATGGCATGATCACCTAACTATTCCTCAAAGAACCCATGAAATTTATTATTGTCTATCAATAATTGAGGGTCCTGGATTAAATATCTCTCCCCAGGATAATCCTTCTCCTTTTTTTCAATAGACACTATTACCCTTGATTAGGAACAAGATATGTAACATCTATAATTTCAGTGTGTTTCCCTAGGTTTTGGTTTTGTGTGATAATTAAGGGACTCATCATATTTAGTGAAATCTACCATCCTTGATTTGGGGTCGGGGTGGACTACACTGAGCTTCCATTAGCCATGAAAGTAGAAGTACCTTCTACCCTCACTGTTGTTATGGGAACCTCATGTGCAGAATCATCACCAACACACCCTACCTATAAATTATATGAGTACATTGGGATGTAATTCCTTATTTACTAACAACCTGTGGTACATAACGCCTCAACCCCCTTTATCCTTGAAAAAATGTCACCAATTTAGATATCTTCCATTAGACCTTCATTAGAAATGAGAACTATACCATAGTGGCCAGGACATGTTCTGCTACTTGAACCTACATTAAGATTAATGTAGTGATTCTTGAGCATATGTTATCATGCTAAAATTATGTGACCCATTCTATATAAAAAAGAACATAAATCAACCCACCTCTAAAATAATACTGGTTTCTTGAAATGAAACACTTACTTAAGGACAATTCATACACATATTTCTATTATTTTTGAAAAATAGAGATATTTAAAAATTCATGGGGAGGTTGGATAGAAAATTGATCTTGTTCTAATGTTGGGGAAAATTATCATCCAACCATATTTCCTCTAGTTTTAATGACTTATGTATTATTAAAGGGGGTGTAATTTTAGGACAACTAACCAATATTGTCACGATCTAATTATGACAATTCTTGTGGATCTCATAATACAACCTGAATAAGTACAAAAAAGATCTGTTGTATATAGGATGGCTCTAGAACCATCAAGGATAAAATATTTTTCCAACATAAAATGAATCATGATGTTCCTATTTTGTCGTTTCAAATAGGTGATCATTACTATAATCCCCAATATTTGAAAAAAAATCATTCAAATGAGTAAATAAAAAGACATTTTTGTTTAAAGCGTACCACCGAAATTAGATTCAGTAAGGTTGATGTGGCTATAAATAGTTGAAAATAAATATTTACATGGTTCGTTATAAAGACCCTCGTTATTCCTCTTTTATTACTACCCCAACATGTATTCATTTACTACCATCCTAGAGGAATAAATAGTCATATGAAGGAACTAGTTATTAATTCCATTAGGAAGAATCTATCCAACAATAGTTATTCCCCTAATAATCACCCCTTCACATAAATATGGTTATACCCATAAACTATCATAATGTTATCCACTAATGTCACATATTTTCATATACCCCTACCAATAATAATATTCTGTTACTAGTTATACCACCTCGTTACAAGATTCATTTTCTCCTTCTTTTCTAATCCACTATAGAATGATTCCCTCTCTCCCCACAATCATTATGGTTCGTCATCGCCTATTTACCATCTATAATATCTTCAATAATATTTATAAATGTATATTGTTGTTGAAAAATCATCCTTATAATTTATAGACTCGATATTCCCTATTTTATTTTTTCCAACATTGTTATGAAAATTTCATTAAAAATTGTTTTTCTACTGGGGATCTATTAGGTAACCAATGACTGATGATCGTCAGTTTATGTGAATCTATATAATGTATCTCACTACATTTATATCAGGCACGATATACTCATAGAATACCAATAAGATGTTTTTTTTCTAATGGAGATCCATCCATTAGAACTATTTATATTAGAAATAAATTTGTCGGAAATGCATGTAGTGGAAATCCAGCTGATGGAACAAGTCATACAATGTGGACTTCCTACTCTGAAAAGTAAAAATATAATAAACCTGTCTAAAACTCATTTATATCTAATGAAAATCAAATAGAAGTTTCTTCTTCTGATGGATATTCATCTGGTAGATCATCATCAATATTAATGAAAATATTGGATGAAATTTCAACACATCAAAAAATTTCAATGTGTCATCTTTTCTATGTGTGACCTGTGTACTGTAGAAGTATAAATTCATATTTTTATGTAGTTTTTCCCATAGTGAATGTGGATGTAATTAATAAATCATTTCCCTACTCATTTGAAATTTAAATTTCATATCCACCTCTTGTTTATGATTTTTTGGATACTTTTAATCATTTATAAAATATTAATCATGTTTAATTGAATTCATCATCATCCATGATTGACTTTGGATATATGTAAACATGAGCTTACAGAACATTATAAATATTACATATCCAGAAAAATGTATCAATATTTGGTAAATTGGAAACAATATTGAAAACATTATTTATATAACATTTTCCTAAAATCCACATATAATATTTGTATTTAATATATATTTTTATGTATCTTTTCAAGAGGAATTCTCATTCCATAGTTATTTTCTTAGCATTAGTTGTTAGCTAAAATCATGAAAATTCTATATTTTTTGCACCATCTTCTATTTTCTAATTTTTTGGAACTTTTCATCCATTTTCATAGAGGTGTTATTAATGATATCTCAGTTATCTATCCATTAAATAATAATTCTTTAATATAACTAAAAATACTTAATATAGATATTTGTATTGTTATAATCCAATGATTTTTGAAAATTTGTATCCTCTTTTATATTTTCTAGTTTTTAAATTTTTTTACTCCATGATATTTCATCCATTTGATATTATATTAGTTGGATATTTTATTTAAATAATCTAATTATATATGATTAAACATTCATTGTATTTTAATCCAATAGAATTTTTTCACATGGAATCATTTCAACAATACACTTCTCAATTTATCAACCATAGTCTTCATAAGAATTAGTTTATAACAATTCATAAAAACTGTTGAATTCTTTTCACAATTATTTTCAATGATATTATATCCAAATTCATGAGCAAAGAACCTTATCCCATTTATTATGAGGCATTGTACTGTAACTTAGTATTTCCCCACTTTATTATTCTTTATATAGTTTAATTTCTTTCTAAATATAGACAATCCAAAAATAGAGGTCCATCCAACAAAAATATTCAAATAAGATAATGTTGGTAATTCTAATGAAAATATGAAAATATTTTTCTAAGATGTTTTTCTAGAATTTTTTTCTTATTCCTTCATCCTTTTTTTGCTAGATAGGTTCATAAAAACCTATTTGCAAATTACTGTTTGATAAGTTTGAATGAAAATTAATCTCTAAAAATATATTATGCATTTTCACCTTTTTTAAAATATCATACTGAATCAATACATCTCTATGATATTTTATAAGATGAATGATGAACACCATATCATATTACATGGTTAAGGAATATTATAACACTCTTTTATAATGAATTTTCCTTTGACATACTTAACCAAATTCCTTAACGAAACATGATTATGAATCATTACTAAGAAGAATCCTTATATAACTTTCCTATGGAAATAAATTTCCAAACATACAGAGATATATTGGCATGAAATAAAATGAACTCACACATAGTTATAATAGTATACAAATTTGTGTTTTATTCAATATCCATAAAAACCTCATAAATCATTGAATTCAATTTTTTTTCCTATTTATTCTCTTAAAATTATGTTTTCATTTTAGTACTACACCTAATGCATTTATCCATATCATTGACAATAAAATTTCAATGTGCCATCATAGACAGGAATATTCCATCTTAGAGCCTTGGAATCATTTTTCAGCAAAAACCATCTGATTAGTTCTTTTAAAATGAGACTTAATATAAAACAAATATATTGATACATAGGTTAATGAGATATTGGGAAAAGAGTAAAAAATCATGTTGTTTAATGTTTTCCATAAAACTTCATCAATTTAACAAATTTCTTATGATTATTGTAATAATTTTAAATTTTCATAATAATATAAATTTTATTGTAATAAATTACGCACCCATTTCAAAAAACATATCAAAATATCTCAACTCTATAAATACAATTTTACCAAAATCACATCATTCATATAATTCCAAAAATCATTCTTAATAATGTTTGATACTCATACCTAATATTCATATTTGGTCATCTATATGGGTAGAAAAGAATTTGTCTTCATTTTTTAAAATTTTAATCATATAAATTTTTTTAAAGAAAAATATAGATCTCAACTATCATCTGTAATTTTTAACAATTAATTCCATCAAAATTATTATATATCATAATGTATATGGTGAATAAAAATTTGCCTCTATTTTATATAGAATTAACATTCATATTTAGAGTCTTCTCCTAATCTCAACATAATCATATTTTTTATGTATTTTTTTTGGATTTTTTTCTCCCATTTGTATATACATTATTGATTCAGTAACATATTTCTTCACGTCTGTATATTATTCATATGATGGTTCAACAATTTCTTAAAATTTCATAACATTTTTTTAATAATGTTTTGGTAACCGTTTTGATTATTTACTCATATGATGATATGATATTCATTAAATATATTGTAAAATGACTTTTTAAAAACATTTTTTATTTTATTGAAATATCCAACCTATCCACTTTTTATAATTTTCTCATGTTTTCCCCATTTTTTCAATCCTATTTCTATACCTTTTTTAAAAAATATTCAGTTCATAAGATTTTCTCCTGACCGTTTTCTCTAGAAATAAATCCACTAAATAATTATCATAAAATAATTCCTGATCTCTTCTATCTAATAAAGGTTATTTAGCTAATAATCATTACTAATGTAGAAAACATTCCTTAGTATTTCATTTTTCATTGTTGAGTTATAAAAATTTTTCACGTTCTAGACATTGTATTTTATATCATCTTTTAAGAACTATATCTCTTCCATTCTCATTATATCTCCCCTATGATTCATACATATTTCATTTTAGGGATATATTTTACCAACCTGAGTATGATACATTTCCAAAAAAACTCCAAGACATCATCAGTGACATTTGAATCTTGATATTTTAATCTAATAATAAAACTAAAATGATGCTCGATGTAGGTAAATAGAAAAAATTTATTGGAAAATATTCTTACAGAGATATACCCTAGAAGAACTAAACTATTTATTATCATAATATGATTTCTCCAAAATCATGATTTTTGTAACTAATTTGTTAGAGAAAATAGATGTAAATTTGAGATTATTTGGAAATTGAAACAACATTCTTATTTATATGATTAGTTTCACCATCTTTAGATGTTTAACCTTTAACATTAACTAATATAGTGAATTCTTCTATCATATTTATAAAATTACATTTAATTTATAGAAATAATTATTTTGTTTCTAAAAAATATTCTTATTCTATATGTATATTTAATAAAGTATATGTAACATTTTTTAAATTTATCCAATATGAAATTATTTCTATTTTTTTCAGCAAAAAAGTAGTTTATAAAAAGTTCACATTCTCATTACCAAATAATATTTCTACATAAATATTCTTATTTCTTTCCAATTCACCAATTTTAATTCTTTTATCACTAATCATGATGAAATTTTTCACCTCCTTTTTTATTCGATAACCACTCTCAATAGATATTTCCTTAATTATCATATTCATATTCATTCATTCCTTCTATAAATGATTATTTTATTTAATTTTTATCTCCATGTTTTCATTTAGAATAAACTCATGTCCTATTACCACTTCAGCATCATCATAGATTCTTTGGGAATCATATCATTTTATAATAGTAGAAAATAAGATGACATGATGATCAATTTCATTACATGATGAAGATTCGTCCTCCTCTCTTATACTTAATTTTTTTTGTGAATAATTTTTATTAATATCATTCTAATTATATTTCTAAGACCACAAATCCACATCCCTTAAATCATATTCTTCATACTTCCTATTAGTATAGATTTGTGAAAAAATACCATTGGAATCACAATTAATTTACTTGGGAGATAGTTTATCTTCACAATTACAGTTACCCATTATATATATCTTTTAAAAAAATAACAATTATTATGTGTATATTTTCCTCTTCATCCTCCACCACTAAATTACTTATATCTTCTTCAAATGATATAACCATACACGTCAATTTCAATAAATCCTAAAATGGTATTTCATTTCTATCCTATTTCATAATGATTGAATATTTCCCCATGTCAATTATAAGATTTTCATTCTAACGGTCATCAAAGGATTAATTTTCTTCATTTTCAATGGTGATACTTTGGCATCAAATTTATCTTCCAATTTTATTATATGTTTAAGGATGATTGTAGAGTCTTCTATGTTCTCAACATAACCTCGGATGTTTCTAATAATGTTGTATACTATTGTATATTAATCATAAATACATTTTGAAATATCTATACAAATATCATAAATTCATTCTACCAAAAATATTAACTTTTCTTCCCTAACATTCTCGTTTCCATCATTGATAATTCTCAAAATTTCTAAAATATTTTAACCATTGGAAGACTCATAATCATTATAATTTTTTTACTATTATGCATTAACAAGATATTAATATTATTTCAATCAAATTATATATTTCTATAATGAGGAAGTGTCACAAAAACATTAGTACTTAGTGTAAATTCCAATATTATTAAATACTAACATCTTTATTAATAGAAAAAATATGGTTTCACATCTTATCAAAAAAAATTTGATAGTTAATGTCATAAAAAAATAGCCATAATATTGTTCACTAAAATGAAATTATCTATTCTCATTAATGGATATATCATAAGATACAAACCCTATGTTAACAATTATAGTTTCCATGGATTCCAAAATTAGATAACTAAAAGGGATAGTCGTGAATCAATGATCACATATTAATTTTTAATAAATTTTACTAAAATATTATGGAATGATTCTAAACCTCTAAGTGCATGTTTGACTATGGAACCACTCAAATATAAATTAAAACCTAAAATTTCATATGAATAAAAATTTAACAAGGGACTACATAAAATATTTAATTGGGTTTTTATAAATACATAATCTTTTCAGTGTTGTTTATTCCCCAATCATGGATTATTTAATTAAAATATATTTTAAATAAGGAGGTTCAAAAATAAACTGGTTCTGCATCCCATTAATCATGCACCAACTAACCATAGTTATTCCCTATATATCAATCCATTCTATCATATTTGGTTAACAACAAATCTATCCTAAATATATCTACTAAATTCATCTCAGTTTATCCACCCTAGCCAATAACCATTATTGGAATTCATTTGTTCATCTTAGTTTCATGCATCTTTTCTATAATATTTTTCAATCTACCATATAATGATTATGCATTACTCTATAATAATTATTGTTCAAAATTTTCCTTTTACAATAATCATGAACATTAAAAAAACCACTTTAGAGTATTTTTCCTTGAACCACCATCATTATAATTAGGAAATCGGGAATTTTTTAATCTAAACTACTCAAAACACTATTTGGAAAACATACATCTCAAAAAAATTTCTATTAGGCCTCTAACATATAATCATTTTATGATGGTAACCATGGAATCATTATCCGTTCACATTAGTTAGGTGTGTATTTTCCTGAAATGTCTATCTGAGGGATTTTTTATGAAACTATATCCCGTAGAACACTACAAATTATTACTCCATCTAGTAGAATATATCCAATGGAACTCTTCAAATGGAAGAAGTATGACCCTATGTACACCCTACATGAACTGAGTTGAAACTTAGTTTGATAATAAAAAATTATTTTTTATCCGATGGATGTATGATTGATGTTACATCATCCGATGGGTTTTCATCTTGTTTCTAAACATCTAAATAATGGTAAATCTTTAATAGAATCTTACCCTATCAAAAAAACCCTAGTGTTTCACCTTTTGAAGAAATGAAAATTTAAACCTAAAAAGTGTACCTCTACCATATTACATTGGTTCAACCATACTATATGTGGTGGAAATTCTATATCATTTTCTCACTCATCGAAAAATAAAATATAAGATCTCTGAATTATTGATAAGTCACTAGATTCATCTCAAAACATTTAAAATATTTAGGGAAACTCATTGAATTCACCATCATCAACTACTATCTTAAAATTTTCATAATCATTATGAGGTAAATAATTAAACATCATCAACTACAGGAAGATATTAAAACCTGAATTACTGCATTCAACCTTATCGTAATTAAGTACATTATAATATATTTTTAATTCTCATTGCAATTTATCTTTTTGGTGTATATTTTCATTTTTCTCTTAATTTAAAGATATGTATATGTTGATAAAACTTCAATATTCTCGGTGTGAAGAACTCATGAATATTCATCATCTGCATCACAATAGTTTAGTTTCTCTATTTTGGGAACCTTACATCTTAAGTTCAAATTTATATCTCAATTGATATCTTAATTCTATATTTAATTTATCTTTATACATTATTATGTTTTATGATAATTCAAATATATATATATATATATGTCTAGTAATAATACTATAATATTTAGAAAATAATATAAATTTTTTATTGTATATATTTCTCCAACCATTGTCCTCATTAATATTTCATCTGTTGTGTCTGATATTTTCCTATGAGATTGAAAAATCAATATGAATCTACATATAATGGATATTTATCAAATGGAATCATATCCATGGGAAAAAGTTTATAATGTACATAACAATTTCTTCAAGAATATATTTGTGCAAATTTTTTCTTCGAGATTTTAATTCTTAAAACTATTTCTCCACATTTTTATTTTAACAAATGTTATGTATGACATCTTATTACCTAAACATAAATAGATTTGATGATCATAATTATACGCATTCATTATATCCCCCTTAATATTATTTTTCCATGTTAATTTAATTATCCTTCATTATAATCAGATAAAATTAAGTTCATCCAACCATAGTCATCAGATGTTTTGTGTTTGGTATATCAAAAGGAAATGGGAATGCAATATGAGAATATGTTTTTTCAAAATTATGGTATTGTTTCTTTTTCCTTTGGTTTTATGTTGTCATTATGAAAAAACTATTAAAAATATTTTCCCATTATATATTTCTATAAAATAATCGTTTTTAATTTTTTTTACATCATTCCCCTTTGTATAAAAATTATATCTTATCATGACTTCTTCATGAGGTTTTAGAATATGAACGATTAGTAAAGAATTATATCTTATCTCTTTCGGACATTCTTATACTCCTATATTTGAAATATTCCTATATATTCAATCAATAATTTATTAATATTATTTATTGATTAAAATTTGTAGTAATTATAACTATGAATCATTCCAATGAAATTTCATCTACCACAATATATTGACATATTAAAAAATGAATCTAAAAGAATAATTGGATTAACATTTTTTTACACGTTTCTCTAATCCATGACGATCCAAAATGATATTTTTTTAGATATAGAGGTTTATGTGGCCGAAAACTATTAATGGTGGTGGTTTATAAAATAATTAAGACTTGCATGCTAATCTGTAAATCTCATTATAGTAACCAAAGACCAATTACCACGTGGTTTAAGAAATAGTATGACCAATCCATGTGGCATTTCAAGGTGATGTGTTAAGATAACATGATCGGTTAATTATATGGAAAATCATGATACAAAAATTTATGCACATGTTTATAAGGATATCTCTAATAAATGGACATCATCCCAATGATTTCAATTAAAAACATTAATAATATAAAATCCTCTAAAACCATTGGAATTAAAATATTTCTATTTTAATGAAACCCCCATTCTTGTGAATTTATAATTATTTAGATAGTTTGGATATTAGAAAATAATTTTATATTCACGTTTTACATCCAATCTTTTTTGTTCTTAATATATAATCTCTTATTCTATAGAATGGATCCCTGGAAATTGTACTTAATGGATAGATCTCGACTATTTGAATTCATATGATACTATTATAATGATTGATGATAGATCAACTTTGATCTTGTATATTAGATGTTATGTCATTTTTTGATTTTCATATTTATCATCGGTGGTGATTATCAAGAGGATTCATTGATATGAATTTTATTAGCCAAGTATATGTGTGATTTGATGGATTCATGTCAAAGGATGAAAAATGTATATGTGAAATCAATGATCGTGTTTCTTACCATGATGTAGGTGGGATAATTGAAACAAAATGAAATAATTATATATATATATAATGATATAATATATTTCTTTTTTCATTTTTTTTGTTAATGATGCAATATACCCCTATAATGATTTTTTGTTCCTTATTAGGATTTTAGATTCATGTATAAATATGATATAATGACACACCCTTAGGATAAGAAATATAATTTTCATAAATATTTTTACCCCTAATGTGATCAACGTGACCTGTAGGGTGTGCTTGGATAATTTTGAAACATGGCCTCTTGGTTGTAAAAATGTATGTTTACCTAAAGAGAGACCTTCGTAGGTACATAAGGGAATAATGAGTTTCACAAGAATGTTTTATTCAATTAGAAACAACTCTTTAGAAAATATTGATTTCTATGAATAGGTGTAACCCCTATGAATCATTTCAAAGTTTCCCTTATAAAGACATACGAGTTATCCAATGGAAGGATATGGTTTATAACCTTATCATGGAAAACCATAAAGTTATTATGTTTCTTAGGGGGGGTTTGAAACTATTTGTAGATCATTATTCCAAAAATACATGATTTATTACCATAGTTTATGTTTTATGCATTGTATTAGAACTTTTCCATGTAATTTAAAACGGTTTTGGTAATGAGTTGAGTCTTCCTGTTGGGGGCCAAAAGTTGTAATTTTAAATTGGCATGTACAAGAACAATGTTGTGATGTTAAGTGATTATAAAAATGATCATTGTAAAAGGATGACTGTTAATCTAGGATAAGTTTTCCTTCAAATGTATGTGTGATAAAATTATTTCTTTCATTAGTAGAGGGACAAAAAAAGATCTGTAAAAGGGTGAGGATTATATTCAGTTGTGACCATGTTTTAGGATGTCATTTTAGTGGTCAATGTGACATGTTATTGTGGTATGAGGACCTTATATTAGACATTTTTTGGATTTTTTATTCGTTATTATGAATTATATGACCTTATAAATTGATGGGAATACCCTTAAAACCTTGTG
Organism: Viscum album; assembly: GCA_963277665.1. Taxonomy (NCBI): domain Eukaryota; kingdom Viridiplantae; phylum Streptophyta; class Magnoliopsida; order Santalales; family Viscaceae; genus Viscum; species Viscum album. Next base: position 670,279,376 of record OY728119.1, on the reverse strand, counting down.
TATGTTCTATACCGATGCATGAATTTGACACCAATAAAACTATGTAGATTTATCCTTATACCATGTCAGATGTTCCAGGCACTAGTATGAATGATATTCCCATAAAAATTAGTGGATATTAAATTAAAAAATCATTGTGATGAAATACAGTTAATGTTTATTTTTTAAGAGACATTGGGTGGATTCAATACACATTGTCATGCATGTGTTACCACATGACACAGGTTCTAATGTTATGCATTAGAGTGTAGGTGTCAATGAACATGATATACAGTTTGTTACATGGTTTTCCTAGTGTGTGTGTGTGTGTGCATGTGCAATGAGATTATAGGTTATTCTTGATTCCAATAAGGTTCTTTTAAATAATATTTCCTTGTTATTTGTTTATCACATGTATAGGCACACTGATACTAATTTATCAACAGGACTTTTCCGGTGCTACATTTAAATTCTATTCCATGATTAATGTATAACCATTCCTTTGGAGGATTTTTTTTTAAATTAATTGGTCGGATATAAGACATGATTAACTATTTTGGGGGGATTACACATAATATTTATTTATGATGACATTGGACATAAACGTAGGGAAGGAGCATGATAGGTTTTTTCAAAAACAGAATCATTATGTCTGTTAATGATATCGTTGAGGGTTATCATGATTGAGTGTAGGGATATAAAGAACCTGCTTCATGATTCATGAAAGATAAATATTCAACATATTTATTCCTTCTACCTAGTCATTTATAACATATTTTATTTTTATTACAATATGTTACTGAAGAAGGATAAATTGGGGAGTGTTGTGGCATTGAAAGATCTTTACCACTAAATATATGGTTGTCTGATTATTTTTCATTTGTATTCATTATTTAAAATGTATATTCATGTGTTGATTATATGAACTCTATGAGACACTAATGAGATTATATGGTCATACCCTTCACGGGAAAGATGGTACATTTGTAAACCTTACATTTTCATTTCATGTTGATCATTGAGCTGTTATTTTTTTATAGTGGGTGCATCTTTTTTTATAGTGAATGAAATGGTTTTGGATTTATTATTTTAATTTAGTATCATGTTTGTTTTACTTTTTGTTTTTTCTTTATTATATGTATACAATCTTCCCAGTTGATGATAAATGATATATCATGTTTGTATGTGTCATTCGATATAACATTACATTTATCAAAATTATGTATATCTTTTTGTTCTCATGTTATTGTATTTTTAGGCCATTTGTAAAATGTTTTTTTATAATATGTGTGTATAGTCTCCCCACGTAATACTATAGTCCACCACTACTAGTAGGAAACCTCTTAATATTTGGAATTTTTATTATAGGAAAAGTAACAATTCGATATGGACATGGTGATTGGGGTTGGGGAATTTGAAAATATTATCATAGTTTTTTATTATTATTCATTGGGTAATTGGTATATAGGAAGTCTAAAAATATTTTATATATTTTAATGGACCTTGGATTGGTTTTTTAGGACCACTTATTCAATGGAATATCCTAGAAACCATGATTTAAAACTAATGTCTTTATTATGGGATGCTAATAATGATATTATTCATCATTATGATATATCATTGGAGTTCTGGATGATGTAGTTGGGATCATGGAGTATTGGATGGATTATTATCATCTTCTATCATACTATCCATATTGGAATCACATGAAATGTACTTCATTCTTTTTGTGTTTCATTAAGTACATTTTCTGATTGGATTTTATATGGTCTCATAGTCGTTGATCCCTCATATGGTGATAACACTTCCTTCACTAGGAGACCAAAATAGAAAATATTAGTGATAATATTGGTCAATCAAAACCAATGATATAAATCATTGATGGAAGGTACTTAACATCAGTATTATTTTGTTTATTGGACATATAATATTATAAATAATATGTGTAAAGTCATGCACATAAACATAATGAGATTATAGGGCTCTATTAGCCTTTATGATCATATAAAAAAATTTAAATATATTACAACACACTGAAGAATTTCATTCTTATATAATGCAATAAATATAAAATTGAGTTTCAAATATTAAATATTACACCACCCATGAATCTAGAATGTGGTTTTTATACAAGTTGGGAAAAATCCATTTTTTCTCAATGGGAATTTGAGGAAAACATAGTCATTAGAGGATTAGTAATTAATTAAATAAATAATTTACTCAATTATTAATTATATCATAGTGACCTAACCACTTTTATAAAACCATAGTTATTTCAAATCATTAGGATTTTCCACATGAACCTATGATTTAGAAAGGGTCTATTGTGGAGATCTTATTGAATGAAAAGAGATTTAGGATCATCGTAGATTTATTAATGGTATTTCTCAATATATAAGCTAATGGATCTAAAAAATATAATGATGTAGTTTCTTTCTTCATCGTGGTTCAATCCAATTCATAGGTAGTGAGTGTACTTTATTTAGAATTGTTATATTCTGATATCCCCTATCACATGTGAACCAATTCATCTAATAAAATTGGTTTGTGGGTTAATGATTGATTATTTTTCATTACTTATATTTCTATAATTTAGTAATTGATTGATTCATTGATTAATTATTATATCTATGTTAAATATTCTAATGAAAACTAGTTATAACAAATCAAAAGAACTATCTAGGGTGATTGATAATAATATTTTATATTTAATTCCAATTCATCATAAATTAATCACAATAATTTCTTTTAGAAAGTGATTTGTTGAATACATGGACACAAATCCTTTTGTATATGATGTTTTATGAAAATTTTTATTTTTTATAGTTTGGTAATTTTGATTATTTATGTGATAATGAGGTATGTTGGTGATGATGGATCATGATATGATTTTAGTGACTCGGGAATTTTGAATTCGTGTGGCAATAGAATGAGTGACAAGTGGGATTCTATAGTGGTGAATGTTGGTTGATATATGGCCAGTATAGACTAAGATGATCAAACAACACTAGATCATGGATTTGAGGTTAGTATTGGGGTTTCTTTGGACCTGATGGTGTCTTGATTAGAAGTCTCATGTATACGGAAATGTTTCTGTGGAATCCAAAAACTACATAATATTTAGCCCATATGGGAACATGATGTGTAGTCACCATTTATATATTGTCTTGGGTTCTTTGTTCAGTTATGTATCACATTGCATATGGTAGACCCACACATCATTTGATTCATAGATGACCCCCTAAATATTATACATTGATGAAACCAAGGAATCTATGTGGTGCTAAAGAATGAGTGCTCCATATCCCTCACTATATAAAAATTATAGTATGGCTCAACATATACGTCGATTATACTCCCAGAAGACCATGGAGACCCATAAATTGTTTTTTCAGGTAACACATAACATAAATCGATGGGTAAAAAGGAAGGTAAATATGATACATGTGGTGTTCATCTCATCCCCTATAAGCCATTTATCTCTAGGATCACATTGTTCACCTAATATGGTACATGGGATAGGTAAGAAGAAATTTAAATGGAAGGATGAAAATCTAAACACAATTTACCCCAATGGGACATAGAATATATTTCTATAGAATTTATATTAGGTGAAACTGTAGAATGGGTATTTAAATGATTTTTTTGACACATTGTTTAATTCATAATTTTTAGGATGGATCCATTTTTCTTATATATTTATCTATATTATGAGATTAGGTGGATCCTGTCAAAGCATTAATGTGTATACCAGGTTTAGTGGGGACTATTTTCTTTGGTTTATCTATTTCAGGGTACAATGAGGAATTAAAAATTTAGAATAAGATTGTGATACCATTTAATATATTTATATCAACCCAATATTTTCATACACAGATATTTAATCCTTATATATGAATAATAATTACATTATTTAAACACAAATTTTAGGATCATAATGTTATAGTGCATTTGGAATATTAGAGACATAAAAAATATGTTCATAAAATATATACAACATCTCCAACATATTTATTTACAACTAATAACATTTTTTATGATTGATACCCAATAAATTTTATTATATTCTATTGAAAAGAAATATTAGAAAATTGATTGATTAGATGATATATAAGGGTATATTAGGTACGTTTCAATCATAACATATGATTTATAGAAAAAGAAAATGAACATAAATATTGAAAATTATAGCGTAAATATCGAAGATCATGAAAATGACTCATGGATTAAATATTTGTAGTTCATAAGGAAGGAACTAAACTGAAACATAATACAAGAAATAATAAAATTTGGTTATGAAATTTAATTATGGAATACAGATAATCATAGAAAATAAAATACTATGCAGTCAAGCATCTTTTACAATGAAAAATACATTATTTGAAAATATAATTGAAAACATATAAATTAAGATTCAAATAATTAATGAATTATTATGGTAGGAAAATGTTTTCATGTCATTTAAGTTAAAAATACTTTTCTTAGGATTTTTTTATAGAAAATGTCAAAAGAAACTTATTAAGAAAATGATGAATAAATTCCTATCAAATAGTATTTTAAAAAGTCAAAATGAGTAAGAATTATTTTTTATAGTTATAGTAAAAGATTAAAATCACATTTAGAACCCTATTTTTAAATCAATTATATGGAAGAGTAATATTTTATAATAGATACCTAAACATTTTCAATATTTAATAATGAAGATATTGTATAGTAAATACATATTGATATGGTGTCATTTGAATGATAATCCATTTAAAAAAAATTATATGCATATGTTTATAAGGTAAATTTAATTATAATAATCCTAATATATATTTACGTTCATTATACACCCCTCTTAAATGAAACATGTAGTGCACAAGTCAGGGGTCCCACATAAATAAAAGTGAGACAAAAATATCATACCTATAGTCTTTCATTTTATTAATGATATTCAAATAATCCACATAATAAATATTTTGTATTATACTCTTATTTCAGAACCAATATATAAATACATATATTGATATCAGACAATTTTTTTTAATTATAACCCTTTATAAACAATTTATTATAAATTTATTGCTGAAGTCATTGTTTTTGGTGACAACTATATTGATTCCAATCATGTTTCTATTCAAAATTTCCAGTCCGTATACATTGATCATGATAAAATAATTTAAGTAATTTTTAATATGTTATAAACATAATATATAATCATTATATATATATATTTATTCATTCATTAAAAACATGATATTATAAAATGATATACATCGTTTTTAGACACGGTAGGTCATACATACGCAAGAACGATGTTTTCATTTTTTGATGGTGGAAATTAATGAAATTTAATAAATAATTATTCTTTATAGGATCATTTTTATATCATATATATCAAATATTTTCATCCAATACATACTTATTACTATATATGTAAAATAAAAATGAAAAAAGAATCGCATCTCATCATGGAGATGGTAGTCTATATGTATTATGAACTACATTATCATTTCCTAAAGGATTAGATGGAATGTAGATAAAGATGATATTATCATTGAAAAGTGTTATTTTTTCATATATAATATATATCAATGTTAAACTCATCATAATAAACATACATAAAATATGGTTAGAAAAATTCAATGTATCACATTGTAGAGACGATATGCTCTGCTTACACAGAAGTGATACTTTCACTTCTTGTGTGATGAGAAATATGGTGTATAATAGATTTTTTAAAAATAATAATATAATTTAAGAATATTAAGATATTATAATTATTTTTTTGTAAATATCATATATTAATAGGTATAAAAGAATACTTCAAAAATAATGTGATTAATTTGAGTGATTACATATCCATCAAAAGGAGCTCCTTAGATATCCTAAAAATATATCATGGGTTGGTATTTTTTGGAGATCAGAAACACTATAATGTGTCTTGTGATGTTTATAAGAGAAATTGGATGATTTTTTTCGTGAAATAATGATCCTTGTAATTCAAATATGTGAGGAAGGAGGTGCCCTTTTCTAATTGATGTGATAAGAGCTTTAAGATTATTTTAAAATGAATAAATTATAATAAATTATATCACAAGGAAAATGACACAAAATGTAATGTTATTCAAATAGATGATGTATCGGGTTTTTATCCCACCAAAAAAAGATTTTATATATTTGTTGTGTAATTTTAATGTTTATCATTAAGTTTAACCGTAAGTTATCCGATTTTTATTTTTTACTATGGTATCAAATTTCCAATATAAAATGGTTTTAATTTTTAATTATTTCATTAAAATTGGAACATAAATATAAAATTAATGAAATTTTGGACCATATCATAATCATTTTGTATTATATAAATAATTTGATAATATTTTATTTTGATAAAATATCATTATATTAAATTTTAATACTATTCATTACTTTGAACATAAGAAAATCTTGAAAACATAGAGAAATAAATACAATAATTTTTAGAATTCACCAACATGTCCTGTTAATGTATAAAATTTATGTCTGACATTGAAATTCAAAAATTATAAATATTTAGTTTTTTTATTCTCTTCTAATTTCGTTTTCCATTAATTGAATATTTACTATATTAGCATTGAGTATGAATTTAACCTAAAAATTTATTAACATAAAATTTTAAATAAACAATCATGTTTATGAATTATTTTTATATTTCCTATTATGGATTATATAACATATATTCTTGTTATAAACATATTTAAAATATTATAATTATTAATTTTAATATGGGGATATGTTTGACATTCATTAAAATTAAATACTATAAGGGTTACAATCTCTTCCAAACAGCCAAAAAATGTCATATAACCATAACGAATAATATTATGGAAGAATATAAATCATAAAAAAAATATAATTTTTTGGTCATATAATAATCCTTTTCATTTTATTTTTGGCATAAATTACCAAATCTACTCTTACCCTAGTGACCAACATTATTAAGGATACGATTCATATTGATTATAAAATAAAAGTGTATTAATTAATAAATTTCATCCTATTGATTATAAATACCTTTTCAATTCTATCTAATTAAATAATTATAAATGGATGAAACAAATTATAATATATGCAAAAAAATCTGACAAGTACTTCTTTTATGGAAAATACATTTTCAAGTATAAAACTGGGTTTTTTCTTTTCTAATGGATATATTTTTTTGAATATTAATTTTTTTGATAAATTTTAAAATATTAAATTTCCATAAAATAATTCATCATAAATTATTAATTTAATATAAAAATTCATTGTGTGCATTAAACCACCACACCGAAAAATGCCACATTTATTTCAATTTTATTATTCTAATCAATTGATAAGTAATGAAATAAATTTCGAAATGTAAAGAACATATTTTTTTATAATATAGTTATTAATGCCAACAACTTCCAATATAATTTTTAGGTCATAGTAGAAACATAATATTTTAAGAATGTAAAAAATCTTGATTAAACTCGTATTTGTGTACAACACAAGCTATTGAATAAATAAAATTATTTAACGAAAAATATGTTACAAATATCATGTGTTGTAAAATTATACCTAATTTAAAATGAATTTATCCATAAAATATTTTCCCTCAACTACAAATCTATGAGGATATTTCTACCTTAACACATAATTATGTTCCTAGGTTGCTTCCTATGATTTTTACTTTCATCATATAACATTAGTCAATCTAGTAGTATTGTTTCATAGAACATTGTATTAGAGATCTAATGTATATATATATATATCTTCATAATCCATATCATTCTCTAATTTTATAGCCTCTTTTTTTATAACATGGGAAGGATTAGGTATTTATTTCCTAAGAAGATACATAAGAAACAATTCATGGTGTTTAGGGAGATTCGATGGAACCTTCTATCGATATGCTATTGTCCAAATATGATCAATAATTTCAAATGGACTTTTATACCTGGATATTGGTGTTCTATTAATTAAAAACTCTTCTTTATCTTCAAGTGATATATTGATATAAATACATTTTAACCCTCTTCAGAATCATTATCTTTCCAATAGTTATACACATAATATTATTTCTTCAAATTTGAAATTTCCTAATGTGTTATTGAATGTAGATAACATTCTTTTCCATTTACTTTCCTTAAATAGTTTCTAATATATGTATATCTCTATCATCATTCAAACATGTTGGAGTAATTATTTTCTAATCATACTGGTATTCATTAGTATCAATCTGAATACAAGAGATAAATATATTATTCTTTGAAAATTATTCCAAATAAGGGTGTTCATTCCCACTAGAAATGGAATCCATGTAGAAATATATCAAATTAGTTTCTTGATTTTTAATGGTCCTCTTAGACGGACAATATAACTATGGATGAAACATGTACTGAAACATCACTCTATACATGGATTCTACTGATGTCATCGCTAAAAAATCATGCTAAACTTTTATTCCTAATTAGATATAGTGGAAAGATTTAATCTATGATGTCATAGATATTCCTTATTATATATTTCGGAAATACGATCAAGATATAATCATTATCTCATAAAAAATTATTACCAAATTTATACGAAAACATAATACAAACCAAATAACATTATAAATGTTATATGTTATTAGGAGTTAAATTATATAATTCATAGTTTGGTTTTCCCATTTCCATTTAGGTATGGTTAATGGTTGTAATAACCCCTTATAATTCTATATCTCAAGATTAATAATTTGAAAAATTAAGCACTGAGAATCCTAAAATGCATTATATGTATTCATTCCACCTACACCATAATTAATCATGTTGGTCATTATACAACATTTAACTTTAACGATGAATTTATAAGGATAAACTATGATCACTATTCAATTGGAATGAGGCTTAAGATATCATAATGTAATTTTTTTAGAATACATCATGATCACTTCATTGATACATCAATTTTAATAACAGTAATTTATCCACTACATCATACTGTGACAACTGTTTCACTAACCAACATTCTTTTCATCATCATAAAATTATATTTTCATTCCTCCATTTATATAAACATACCTCAATTATATGTAAAAAAAATTATTGGATTACAAAATCATGATTATTATTTTACATAATATCATAAAATCCCACCAGCCCAAGAAAAATATGGGTTTTATCTATCATCGATAGTGTAGTACAATTCCCAATAAAATCAATATTTTAACGATCTACTGACACACCCTCCAATGAGATTACATTTCCCGAATATGATACATCCTAAGTCAAAATTCAATTTATTATATTTCTCACCAAGCTTATACTTCCTTAGGGTCTTTATCATAATATTAATTTGGGGTTCATGCTTTTACTTTATATTTGAATACAAAAGAATATCATCTATGAACACTACAAAAAACTAACCAATTTGGTCTCGAAACATTCTATTCATTATTTTCATAAATATTGAGGGTGATTTAGTAATACAAAAAATAATCACTATAAATACATAATGTTCAATCCAAATTTGGAATTCATTCAAGGGTAAATCTTCTATTTTTTACCTCAAATTATAGATAACTAAAATGAATGTAAATCCTAAAAAACTATAAATCACCACATATTTGATCAAAAAATTCCTCAATACAGGGGTGTGTATACTTGTTCCTTATTGATGTTATTAATTTTCTTGATAATCAATTAAAATATGTGGATACCCATCTTTCTTCTTAACAAGTAAAATAGGTGCACCCCAATGTGGCACATTAGGTTATATGAGTCCCTTATTAATATTTTCCTAGTGTTTCTTCTTTAATTCCTTGAAATAAATTGGGGCCATTATATAATTTTTCTTTGAAATAGGAATATAACCAGGTATGATTTAATTTTAAAACTCAACATCAATATTATTTGGAAAACCCTAAAATTATTCTATAAAATAATCATCAAACTCCTATAAAATAGGGTTATACTAAGTGTTGAGTCTCTCCCCAACCCCATACGATGGGTAACCTTAATTAATAATAACTCATACTAACAAGATGGATTAAATTTTCATTTTATTTTCATATTCATCCTTACAGTAATAAATTATTATAGTTACATTTGAAAAACTGAAATGTTAGTTCCCCTTATTGTATGCTGATATCAATACCATATAGAGATAGATGATACATGAAAAGAATAACATAAAATTTAACAAAATGGGGAATCATAAGACTTGTAGGATGTACATTCCAAAAAACTATAAATGTGAGAAAATAAATAAACTTGATATGTGACCATTACCCCATTAAGAGATTTTATTTATAACTAAACGTCTAATTGTTTTGTTTATATGGTGATACCCATATAAAATTCTTTATATATAGAGGAGTTTCTGGATCTATAATAAAATAATAAATTACATGATCTATAGTGGATGATAAGTGTACCATTCACCACATAGTTCTTGTAACAAACTTAAGATCTCATGATTGCATGAGATTTCCATTTGAATTTGGGTTTAACAGGTTTTTGACCCAAACCATAAAAAATTGTTAGATTCGGTAACTAGTTTTCATAATTCACATACACCTTTATTTAGATGCATTAGAGAATGTGTGTTTCACTATTTTTAGCCTTCTCTCTTTTCATATCATTAACTAACATCATCCCATCACATTGAAATTTAGTTTCCCAATTACCTTCCTTTCCACACATGAGTCATTTGTAATTCCCCTTAAGCCCGAATTTCCTAAAGCCCTTATTATTTATATTATTATGGATAATCCCCCCTATAAGGGTAGAAGGGGAACCCATTTATGACCTGTAGGCCCAAGGCCCAAGGTCGGAATGACCAGCAATGCATGACCCGAAGGCCCAAATGCATACCATGCCCAAAACATGACTCATAGGACCAACCCACTAGAACTTCCTAGTAAAACATGGGTGTTTCACAATTCTAAGCCTTCTCAATATTCGTACCATTAGCTAACATTATCACATCACATTGAAATTTACATTCCCAGTTACCTTCCTTTCAACACATGATACATTTATCATTCCCCTTAAGATCGAATTTCCTGAAGGCCTTATTTTTTATTATATTTAGGATAATCCCCCATTTATTGGTTGAAGGGGAATCCGTACATAACCCATTGGCCCATGGCACAAGGCCTGACTGACCCACAATACATGACCTGATGTCCGAGATGGATACTATACCCATAAAAAGCCCTGTAGGCCCATCCCACAAGAATTCCCCTCCACATATTCTACATCATTGATCACAGATCTCCCCAACATTCATTTATGATCGGCTATCATTTCCATGTATAAATCTAGAAGGGGCCTGGTCCTAATGGTGGGTACCATACCCACCCATTCTTCCAATCTGGTTACCTCTACTCTTGGTGGCTGCTCCTCTTTTTTCTCTGATCCTCTTCTAGGGAATGTTCTATATGAACAGAGCTACTCCATGGTCATTGTGTCCAAAAGGCCTTTTATGACCTGGAGGCCCAAAATGGGTGAATAGTTTTGGTTACAACAGTTTCGAATAGTGAGTGCTATAGTAACTACCACAATGACTGCTATAGTACCCAAACATTTGCCTCAACTCGGTTTTGAAGTTTGGTCTGTTGGATGCCAAGCAGGAGCCCTTACCATCCGATTACAGGCTCATCGACTCATTCCACTTAAAGAAATTTTCAAAATGTCATATTCGAAAATTTGATCATAATGGAAATTTAATCTTCTATTTTCCCTGGAGTTTAGAGATTAAATTAAATTAAATTCTTCTTTTGTCATCAAAACCATGATATTAGGGGGTAACACCAATATCAATATAAACCCTAAGAGATCATAAAACAATTTCCTTATAGATAATTATGTATCTTATAGATATTTACTTTTAGAGGATTTATTTTGTGTCACTAAATAATCGATCAATTTTACATTCCAGGAATATTACTAAAATAGAGGTATACCTTGAAATATCTTTATAATTTTCATCTTATGTACTAATAGATTCATTATCATATTTCTTAATATCAAAAAATTATTTTTCAATATTGTAATATAGAATATAAGGAATGTAATTTATAAATAATATCCCCCTTAATTCATCCCATTCCATGGATTTAATTTCCTTATACAGTCTTATATTATTTGTAAGATTCCACTATTCATAAAATTCACCTTATAGAAAAAAATATAGGAAAAACTTTTCATATCTCTATATTAATGGACATAAAAAATTATCCCAATTGTGATGATCCATCACTAAACCACTATTGGATCAAAAGATCCACTATAAAACGTGGATTCTTCCACATGAATGATTCGAAAAAATATTTTTTTCATTATTCAATCATTTTGAAATTCATCATAATCCATACCCATAAAAAGTTTTGTAGGAATAGCTGCATGATTTTATATTAAAACTCTTTTAACAATACATTTCTTAATATAAAAATCATTTCATCGTACACTACATGTAGCATTAAAAATATTTATTTTGGACAAATCCATTAACACAAACAAAAAACAAAATCATCCTAAATAATAATCAGATTATAAAACAACATAATATTGTAAAACTCATTTAGATGATTTATAAAACATGTAACCTTATTTTATGACACCTTATGATTAAAAAAAGTCATTAATGATCATTATTGTAACATTAGAATTTTATTATACTCGTAGATTATCCCTAATTTGATTCTCATTATTGAATCCAATGGTTTACTAAACCCATCATTGAAAACAACTGTAGCGACCCAAGACTTTTATATATATATATAAAATATATTTAGATTAATATTTATTACAATAAAGAAAAAATTACTAAAAAGTGTAAAGGTAAAGTTCCTTTACAAATATTTATACATAAATAATTAGTGAATAGAATATGTTTGAAATATCTACCATTTTTATCATAATTAGAACCCTTTTTGATGTATCATATCTATGTTTATTTATATCCCTCGCAAAAGAATCCAAAAAAATGGGTAATATTGTATATTGATTAAGGATAAATAAGTGAGATATACATATTAAAATGTGATTTAGAGCATAATAAAATTGAAATAACAATTGATTGTTATACCATACTTATTAATGATCATAATATTTGTTCTTGGAATAAATCATGTGTATTCATAAGACATGAATCATAATAGAACATGAGCCATGATAGAATAAAATTTGAATTACACATATAATTTAGGAATACATATAATAATAGAATATAATTTATGTATTCTTGAAGATTATTTTCTATGAATATCATAGTGGAGATAGTTTAATCCCCAAACCATCATTGTAGTCAATGGTATCTCCATATTGGACGATTTCACTAAATGAATTGGTTTTAGAACAAATTATAGTTCTATTTATCACATGTGAAATATATATTAAACTAATTAACTAGAAATATATATCATAAAACCCATATCATAATGAAAATATTATATATGTGTCAAACAACATCATAAATAATTCCTCATATTAGAACCCACAAAATGGAATGGTCTTCATAAATAGTTGAACACAATGTAACTAATGGAAAAGAATCGAGATTAATCAGAATCATGACATTGTAATGTTAAACCATACTATGATAAAATAAGGATGTTGTTCAAGGATCATAAATCGAATAAACAATAATTAAAATAAAATAACTTTATATGAGTTGGAAAATTATTTTGAAAGATCACAAGGAATAATTTTTAAGGAAAATGACATTTCAATTTTAAAATCATTAAAAAAAACCAAATTTTTTTATATAATGTATTATTAATATATAAACATGTTAAAATTTAAATGAATATATAATGAAATATAGTTTCATGGCTATGGGAAAATACCCTTTGGATTTATATGTTAAAAAATAAATTACTTGTGTTTTTTTTCAAAAAGTCACAAAGTAACTCTTTTGCAAAAAAATAGTAATAGAACATTATAACCATTATATAAAAATCAAAACATGGGAATTAATGAATTTATAATAGTTTAAAATGATAATAGAAAAATATTGGAAACAATTTTATAATACATTGTTCGGGATGATAAAAATTACCCTATTTGGACTTAAGAATAAAGAATCCCGAATAATGAAGTGATTGTAAAATAAACCCTTCCCATGTTGGCATCATCTAATTCATAGTAACCATGAAATAAATAACATTATATGGAAATGTATATCCCAAAATATTCAAGATAATAATAATAATATTCTTTTAGGAGTAGTGTATAGAATACATAAAAAAATGTATAGTATATAGGAAATGTCTCCCATGGAAATAAAAGCTAGGATAAAATCTCTTAACATTGGTATATCCATTAATCATTAATATAAAATAATCATTTACAATTAATATATATTTAATTTATTTTTATTCCATTACCCTAATCAATATATCATATCATTAATGACTGACTTATATCTTTTTCCACCATTTTAATAATAATTTTATTTTAAAATAACACTTCTAGGTGTACATACATTGATTTCAAAGAACGCGTTAGTTTGGCAGTCCCAGTACTTATACATTTATCAATTTACCTTCATTTCTATAATTTTCACAATTTAATAAACATTAAATATATTAATTATATACCAAATATAAATAATTCAAAAAAAGTTATTAAAAAACAATTAAACCTTTCATGGATAATTTATACCGTATATACACATGAATGATGTAATAATTTTTAGATATATGTAGTGAAATAAAGTTAAATATTAATTCAAAATTATATATTAAATTACAAATAATAATTTTAAAATATATTCATTATATTTTTCTTTACTCTAATTTATGTAAAATATAAATTAAAAATGAATCACTTGGAATTATAGAGGTGGTAGTTTACACGTACCCATAAACAACATTATTGTTTCCCAGAGAAATGTATGATCTATAGATAAAAATAGTTAAATTATTCAAATTTTTTAATAATTTTATAATAAAAATATATATGAAAAATAATATCAAAATATTTAAAATCCAAAAAAAATATGCTGCTGAAAAATAAATTTTATCGTTATGTGTGGATGGAAATTCGAACATACACATGAGAAATATATTAACTTATTATTTTACAGGAAAGAGTGTGTATAATAGTGTTCTGATATTCAAATCAATATTTATTAATATTTAGGATACATAATAAATTATATGATCGTAAATATAATTTATTATGATGATGTAAATAAGAGTTGAAAACTAATGTGATCGGTTTGAGTTATTATCTATTCATCAAAATGACTACATTAAATCTCTTATAAAGGGTCCTAGGGTGGAATTGTTGGAATAGAAGAACCTTTATAATGTGTATGAAGAGTTTTATAAGTGTATGTTGTATATTATAGGATATATATCATTATACATTTAGTGTAACAAGGTGCGTAAGGATGTTTCGTTTTCTAATTGCAGTTACTGGAAGTTTAGGAATTTCTAAAAATATTAAATTATAAAAAAAAATTAATATTGAGAAAAATACATAAAAAAGAAAATTTATTTAATGAAAAAGATGTATTAGAATTTAATTCCATCAGTCAATAGATTTTATAATTTTTTTGGGTACTTATAAACTGTAACAATTATATTTACCACTAGTTAACAAATTATAACTTTAAATATGGTAAAAAATACTTCAATTTAAAACGGGTCTAATTTTTATGAATAATTTTAAATTTTAATCATAAAAGTAAAATTTATGATATTTTGAAAAATATTATAATATTTTTTAACATTTAAATATTAATTTTATAATTTAATAATACAATATTTTGTTAAAATATTATTATTTTAAATTTTGATACTATTCGTTATTTTGAAATTATTAACCTTCAAGAAAACACTTAATATTCAACAAATTTATTTTAAAAAATCACTAACATTTCGTTTTAATATTTTATATTGGTAGATCCCATTAATTATCTAAAATTATAATATTTTTAATATTTTTAAATATAATTTTATTGATTATCGCTTATATTGATGACTTACTAAATCAACACTGTATAAGCATTTATGGTAACTTTTTCTTCAATAAATATCTAAAATTAAATATAATATTTAAAAAATAATTTAATTTTAAAAGGACACCTTCTAGTCTAAAATAACATATGTCTAACCCAATTTTAATAAAACTATAATTTTTAATATTGAGAGGGTGATATGTTTGACTTTTCATAAATTATATACTATAAAGGTCATAATCTCTTCCAAATAGCCACAACTGCTATGAAAACAGAAATTTCGATGATTATGGATGCGATTAACTCATAAAATTACTTTTAAAAATGTTTTGGGATTATTTAATTGTCTATACAATTTAATTAGGTTTTTAAATCACCTAAGTTTCCATTATGGTCATAAAAAATTACTAAGGTTTATATTCGTATTGAACAAAATTAAAATGACAATAATTAAAAAAAATTTGAACACCCAAATTAAAAATCTGTAATTAATTATATATAATTCAATACTTATAAATTACATATACTAATTTTAAGGTAAGTGTGCTAAATGTGGAAAAAAAGTTTAGGAAAAATATATTTTTAAGCATAAAACTTGATTTATTCTTATCCAATGTTGAATTATTTATTGAATGTTAAGTTTTTTTACTGTATATAATATATTATTATCATAAAAATAATTCTTTATAAGTTATTAATTTTATATGATATAACATTGGGTGAATACAATTATTTTCTAAAAACATCACTTTTAATTTCAAATATTTTTTTGTCATTAATTCTATTTATTAAGAAAAATAATGAATTAATATTACAAATTTTAATATCAAATTTTCATAATTTATTCATTACTAATCATACTTTCTAATCTAATATATAGGAAATAATAGACATATAATATTTTTATAATGTTATGTAGTTACTTTATGATGACTATATCATGAAACAAATATTTCAATGTAATATAATTATTTAATTAGTAATTATTTATTAAAATATTAGGTTGTTACAATATTAGTCTTATTTTTATTTTATGGTTTCCCTCCATATGACCTTGGGTGAGATATTCTATTTTTCATGTATTCACATTGGGTTGGTTTTGTGGTATTGGAATGACAACCAAACATATGCAATTTATCCTCCATCTAACAGGTTAATCTAGTAGGGTTTTCAATATTTTCATACATACAATATACTATACAGTGTGTATTTTTAGTATAGTTTTTGCTGTCCCCTATAGGACATGGGTGTGATCCCCTATAATGGTATTTATATCTTTAAAGGTCTGAAATTTTTATTTTTTGGAAAAAATAGACAAGGGAAACCACTTGGTGAGTGCTATTAATGATAACAAAGATCTTGGAGTGAAATCACATGTATGAGAATTACCTTCAAAACATGAGACTAATCATATGGTTGGTAGTGTGGTTAAGCCAACTTACATATATAGAGTTAATTGAGTATATTTGGTTCTTTTTTCTCTTATCACTATTTCTTATATCCATATTCACATACCCTATTATGAGATTACTTTTATTTGGAAGCTTTTTGTTTATTTATTTAGGTGTTTCTAATGGGTATTATTAAAATAATCCCTACATGGTATTTATCCTCAAATGTCATGTATTATGCATATTTTAGACCAGTTTACAGTGCCAATGGAGGAATAGGAGTTTCAGAAGCATAGTTTTTTCTTGATATACCAGGGTTGGCCGAGATTGTCATTAGATATTAGTTCAATACTAATTAGTAGGAGGTTTATATTTCACTTTTTAATCAGAATATATTTGGACCCTTATTGATTTTTATTGTTTTTTAATATTTTAATGTGGGAAATTTTTTATACAAGAAATATTGTCGCAAACCGAATCTAGTTGCCATCAGAAAAAGCACCATACCCCGGCCTTGACAATGCCTGAAGGGCATTCCCAATCCCCTTAGGCTTGAAAAAGTGCACGGGTATCAAAAACTGAAAACTGGGAATGATTTAACCATGTTTAAAAACTTAAAACAATGAATGACTAAAAAAATCTGGGTTTTTCAAAGATAATCAACTTTTTAAATATTCCAGAACCAAAATACACAATTTAAAATAATGCCAACAGATCACTACGAAGGTACAAACCCAAAATGGATAGCCAAAAACCCTTACATGGTAACAGGAAGCACCCTCTATCCATCCCGATAACACTACACCAAGAAGACCCGTTAAAATCCCGAACTACTGGCACTAAATGTTTTACCCAAAACTGAGACAAAAGATAACAGATCTACTTACACCCAAAGTTATAAGTAGTACATGATACAAAGATCTATAGGATTCCAGCACTAGATTTTTCCATGTGATAACCATTCAAAGATGAAAAGCTCGAATGTTTTGTTAAATAATAAATGCTGGTGACAATTTCTAAAAAATGAAATATTAAATAAAAAAATAGTTTCTAAGTGGGGTAATTGAAAGAATAAAAAAAAATTAAAATATATCCCAAACCTACTAAATTTTCAGCCAAATATATCTTATGCCGATGGTAAGTGTAAAGGATCTAATGAGCATAAACAATGGGAAATAACCCCTAAGCACAAGCTGATTGTGGGTCCCAGGTACCTCGTATCATGATGAATGTAACCATCACAATATATATCCATTCTCATGCATGATCCAATAGTTCGAAACATACCTATAACCTAGTGCCCCCCTCTATCGTCAAAATTTTTTAGTTATCATTGTAAGCGTAAATCTTGCTACTTGAAACTGAGGCCAACCCCCCCCCCACCCCCACCCCCACCCCCGGGGTCACTAGCATATTAATACACTACCACCCACCTAGATACCTGGGTTTCCATATTGTGCTGAAGACAGTTCCACAACACACCATATATATTTTTAACATGTATATAAAACATTCCACATCACATATTTACCAAACATCCCCCATGTATAACACACAAGCCACAAAATTCCATTTTTCATTCAAATGCATTTTGAAATCCCACTCCTACAAAAATATCACATAAAACATTTTATATAACTTTCAGAATTCAAAAAATATTTCAATAATTTTATAAAATCATTCTAAAGATTCTAAAAATCGAATAATAGACTACCCTCATGCTTCATAATACACATTATAGAAACAAAATCCATTTTACACATCACACTCACAGAAAACACCTGGGAACATGCTTCACACCCAAATCAAAATTTGATAACTCACCTTGAAATATTAAAAAACATTATCAAAATATTTGACATCCAAAATGACCACATTGTAATTGAAAACACATTTTAGGTGAACACACTCCCCAAAACTGTAAATATACATTCTTTTCCCCCCTTTTTAACGAAATAAAACATTTTCAATTTTCTTAAGACAACCCCAAGAGATATAACCATGGTTTGCATAAAAAAATCATTTCAAAACCCTCATTCAAGATCAAAACCATAAAAAAACCCATAAACAATAATTTTCATCCCTAAAAAATCTATTAAACCACCCCAATGTGTTATAAAAATACCTAAACAATACCACAAAAGGTACTCTTGAAAAACACATGTCTTCCCAAATAACTTTCAAGATGTACCACATAGTTTAACACATTAAAACCATTCAAAACCCCCCTTAAAAAGATCAAATGACATTAAGGAATTAACAAATCAGAATTTTTATCCCATTTCAACACTAATAAATATCTTTTATATGTCAAAAAATACACACAAAAATTTCCCCAAGAGCAACACTTGAAAAGCTCCCAATTCCAAGAAAAATGAAACATTGAAATTAAATGCTTAACCAAATCCATCAAAAGTAATTTTCACACCACACACACAAGATTAGAAACATAATAAATTAACAAAACAAGCAAGATAACTCATCATAAAATGGTTATAAATTGAATCACCTACATTTGGAGTCAAAAACCATGAATGCTGGTGTGAAACCTCAACTGCAGCTCTGCCTCCCCACATGGAAGTGAAAAAAAACCCTAAAACATTATATTTCACCAAAAATACCACAAATAAAACCCTAGGCTTGATCCCTAACTTCTGTACACTCTTTAAATTCATGAAAATTGAATGAAGCCCTAAGGAGATGGAAGGAAATGAAGACAGAAACACTTACCTAGATAAATATTTAAGATAAAGATCAAAATACCCTAGTATCTGAATTTTTAAACTTCGACAAATGCATGCGATGTTTTAATAAGGCTGAAAATGTCATGTAAGAACTGTAATGGGAGAAAAATAGTAAAAATAGAAGATGTTATGAAAGATTCAATTTACCTCTTCAAATATAGGTTATTTTTGAAATCCATAGACTTCTCGCCCATATTAGAGATGAAAATGTGCTCCAAAGAGGGGGAGGAGATATTTGGGACTCTCCTTGGTATGCGGGCTCCATGAGAGTTCAAATCATAGAAAAAAAGTAACCGGTGAATGAGATATTTAATAATTAACAATATATTTTAATACAGAATATTTATTTCGGGCTGGAACAAAACCTTAATAAAAAATTCAAATCCATCATTATTATGGATTCGTATAGAGACCAAATTGATATGGTGGTTTTATTATATCAGGATATGCCACCTAGGAAGTGTAACTTGTGTAAAATGTTGAATAATTTAAGAGATATAAATGAACCAAAATTTATTTTTAATTCTCGAAATGGGCTCACGGTTTGCCCAAAATTTTAAAAACTCATCATTTCCACCCAAATGAATGTGAAATCACCAAAACAAAAAAAAGGAAATTAAATGAAAAATATATTTAAAATAAGTCTTGGATGTGAAAATTCTCCACACCATAAAATTTTTCACCCTTGTAAAGCCACAACAATGCCAAAAAACCAAATCCAGTTGAAATTCAAATAGAGACTTCTCTGCCGTGTTTCACCCACCCCCAAAAGGCCAAAACACCTCCAACTAATCAATCAAGGAAAAAAATACTCTCACCAACCAAATCATACACCACTTCTGAAAAAAACTTGTATATTCGGATTTTATACCAAAATAAATCTCCTCAAACACTATCCAAATTGAATTCTGAAAATTTATACAAATAAACGACAACAACGAATAAGGATACACTTACATTTATTTAACCAGATCATTGAGCATTCTCCACTCCAAATGTTTACCCATGTGAGGTGTAGGTAGTTAGTTAGCTCTGAAAAATAATACCTACCACCAAAACTAGACTAAGTACCAATTTTAGAGACAATTATAGGGAGACACAAATGGGCTCCCCACCATAAGGGACACCTCAAAATTTCTCGAGAATCGGGACACTAACAGGGGGAGGCCGGAATGGATTCCCAGTACAAGGGGTATAGTACCATAATACATTTCCAAAATAACAAACATGAGACTCATATTGGGTCTCCCCACCACAAGAAACAATCATCTAAACAACAAACATGGGTCGACATCGAGATACAAAAACATTTAAAGAGTTGGGGCAATAGCACAGTTAGTCCACACGGTTTGGGAAATAATACCTTTACAATGGGGATCATTCTTCCTGTATGTATTCCTATAACATGTTCACTACTAATCGTGCATAAAATGTTTTCTCCACCATGAAGAGGTGATAGTTTTAAACTATTCCCATATTTCATATTGAGGATAGTACTTTGTACAAGGTTTTAAATGACCATGGAATTTCCCCTAACTACATGCCAGATTATCTCTAGGACATATGGCTAGAGCTCGAACGATTGAAGCATTTTCTGGCCTCACAGTTAGGATTTGAAAACTCCAAAATATAACTTCTTCTTTTTTGATAATAACAACCACACCAAGAACACATATGGGTTTACACAAACAACACACAATCAAAAAATCACATTCCCCTAACCCAACATTTCACCGAAAAAAGGGCTTAGACGATTCCCACACATCACTCCTAGTGTCGTTAGGTGAGAAAAAATAGATAAAAAGGGAACATATAAACACCTTCCTATAAAATGGAGGAGTTCAATGGTTTTTCCATGATAGACATACTCCAAACATGACAGAGACTAACATAGGATTCCATGAAATCACCTTTAATTTAAAACATTCATGTGACATCACAATGCATCACCGACCATGACCAAAGAGACTGATAGAAATGATAAATGGAGAGGGAACTTATACAATGTACCCTAAAATAACAGAGTTCTAGAAAGTGTCCATAACAACCTCTCCTGAGGAGATTTTCCATGATAGTGGATTGACATGAACTCCTACATTGAAGAGTCTACAATAGACCAAGAGGCCCTCTTAGACACCATCTAGACACACATCCACAATAATAACCCCAGACCACTTCCACCATCGACGAATCAGGAAACATAAGAATCTAAGGCCTCTTCCAACTTTCCATGAGCACTCTCCTTATAGAGGATTATCTACATAACCAAGAAAGGAAATGGAGTTGTCTCAATCTCCAAATATAGAGAAAAATATTATTTATATTGATCAAATGGGGGATTTTACAACGACGAAACAATTCGGGTTTCAATTCAGTCATGCACTCACCCTTAACTAGGGATTACCTAATCAAATAAGAAAACACAATGACCCAACCAATTTGGTCCATAGGTCAAAACATGCAACAAATCAGATCCAAACACATAAAGGGAACCATATTAAAAGCTTCATGAACATATCTCAGAAGAGACTACTAACCTGTGTTTCTGCCCATCTTACCTACCGTATAGAAACCCAATATACAATTCAAAAAGAGGGGTTCTTGGACTCAAAACATCCCACAACATTATCATTTTTTAATACCACGTAATACACACCATCCGAATTCAGTCATGAAGACATCATTTATTCCTTTAAAAACGATTCTTTGAAAACAAATAGTTCCACATTTAGCATATCCACCAACAGTACCCCATGGGCCTCACATATTCATGTTTTTCGTGCCACACCGGGATACCACCTCATATCCATTCCGACACTCATACATCCATGTCATCAACCATCAATCTCCTAGATAACCACATGCATGTGTTCTATCATGTAAATACCAATTGTTAAAACAATAATTCTTTCCACATTTCAAAACCAACACAATCAACAAATACATTTTTTTTACCAAGTCCACTAACCAAGAAATAAAAATCCCAATCAATCAAATGAATACTCACATTCAAGTCATATAAATAAATTTTAAACCATATCAACCCCTTAAAATGATTTTCAACTATTTAGAAAGCTCAATTGGGAAAACTTTTTCAAAAAGAACATTAACATTATTTACTACTTTCTAAAGAGGTGTAAACACACCATTTTCCATTTCAAAAAAATTCTTCAAACTCAATTCCACTATTTCAAAAACGAAAACATTCAATCTTTATTAGATAATCATTTCAAAAAAACATTACTCTTCTTGAAACCAAGTCATTTTTCCTTTAAAACCAAAGTTCTAAGATTCAAAAATTAAAGAACACAAGACAATGTGAGGATAAAATAGATTCGGTGGGTTAAATGAACATATGTTTGGAGGCAATATTCCAATCCCTTCATCATAAGATACAATGTTTTAGGGAATATCCCCTACTCCACATGGATGGCTAGGCCCTACGAGCTCACTAAGACCATTAACCCACCACTCTTTTCATTTCCCCTAATCATCATTAAAACAGGAAAACCAAAGGAATTAGATAAGTCCTGAATTCCCCTGGTGACTTAAATCTCATCATGAGGTGTGATGATTAGGTACATTACCCATTAACAGAATAAAAAGTTCTGAAAATACTAACTCCAGACTATCCATACATTTCCCAAAATAATGTGACCTAAAGAGTTAACCTGAACCTCCTTTGATAACATTTTGTCACGAACCGAATCTGGTTTCCATATAAACTGGAACCATACCCGGCTTGTGACAACTCATGAAGGGAATTCCCAATCCCCAATGTATGGCATGATTTCCTAGGTTTCATAAATTGAAAATTGGGAATGATTTACCAGTGTTTTCAAACATAAAACAACCAAATAATCCAAAAATATGAATCCGGATTTTTCAATCTCAATAATCTTTTGAAACATTTCAGAACTGAACTACACAATTTAAAACATTTCCAAAAAAACCATTAAAAAGGTAAAAAACCAAAAATGGACAGCAAAGAATCTCCACTTTTCATGAGGAAATTCCCTCAAGCCATCGCCATAACACTGCCCTAAGAAGAATCGCTAAAATCCTAAACCGCTAGCACTAATGGTTTTTACCAAACCTACGAAAAAATAGACCAAATCTAGTTACACCCAACGTTATATGTAGGGTTTGATCCAAATCCCATTAGGATTCCACCAATAAATTATTCCATTTTATAACCATTCAATGAAAAAAATCATAAATGTTTTGGTAAACAAGAAATGCTAGTGAAAATTTATTAAACATGCAACTTTAAATAAAAAAAATTCTAAGTGGACTAATTTAATGAATCAACCCTTTTAAAATAAATATAAAAACTACTTAATTTTCAGCCAAATATATCGTATTCCAAAGGTATGTATAAAGGATCTAATGAGAACAAAAAAATAAAAAATAACCCCTAGAAACTAGGTCACTGTGGGTCCGAGGTACCTCGTACATCGGTGAAAGTAACCATATCAATATATATTTATTTTCATGCACGGGCCACTAGTAGGGAACATACACATAACCATGTGGCCCCACATCATAATCACCATAATTTAGTTAGATTTTTATGTGTCAATAATGCTATGTTAAATTGAGGTGAAACCCCATGGGATCACAAGCATACTAGTACACATCTTCCCACCTAGATACTCGGGTTTCCCTCTTGTTCTCAAAAAGGATCCACAAGCCATCAAATATAATTTTCACAAGAAAATATAACATTCCACATCTCATATTAACCAAACATCACCCATTAATAACATAAAATCCATAAAATTCCCTTTTTCATTCAAAGGCATTTTGAAATCCAACAGACACCAATATAGCCCAGAATTCTTTTTTCATGTCTTTCAATATTCAAAAAATCCTTAAAAAATTTTATAAAATCATTCCTAAGATTCTAAACATCAAATAGTATCCCACTCACATGATTAATAATACCCTATTCAAAATCAAAATCCATTTTACACATCACACTCACACAAAACATCCACCAAACTTGTTTCGCACCCACATCACAATTTTATAATTCACCTCAACTAATTACAAAACATTAGCAAAACGTTTGACATCACAAACGGCCAAATTGTCTCTAAAACCCCATTTCAGGTGAACACACTCATCAAAATAGTACATATAAATTATTTTTCCCCTTTTTTTAACCAAATAAAACATCTAAAATTTCCATAAAACAAACCCAAAAGGTATAACTATATTTTGCAAACAAAACCCATTACAAAACCCTCATTCAAGATGAAAACCACAAAAATACCAATACAAAAAATAATTGGTATCCCTAACAACATTTATTAAACCAACCCCCATGTTTTATAAAAATACCTCAAACAATACAAAAAAAGGTACACATAAAAAACACATATTTTCACAAATCACTTTCAAGAAGTAAAACATGTATTCACACAGTAAAACCATTTAAAAACCCCATAGAATGGCCCAAATGACATTAAGGAATTAACAAAATAGAACAAGAATTCTATTTCAATACTAATAAATCACTTTCATATGTTACATAATTTAACCAAACATTTCCACATGATCCACACATGAAAAGAACCCAAGTCAAAGAAAAAATGAGACTATGAAATTAAACGCTTAACCAAATCCTTAAAAAAAAGTTTTTGAACCACACACAATTGATTAGAAACATACTAAATTAAAAAAACAAGAAAGATAACTCATAATAAAATGTTTATACAAGGAATAACCAAATTTTTGAGTCAAAACCCATGAATCATGGTGCGAAATATCAACTGCACCTCTGCCGCACCACAAGGAACTGAAAACGAAACATAAACCATAATATTTCATCAATAATTCCCAAATCATAAAACAGAAGTGAACCTTAACTTATGGAAACTCATGAAATTTCGGGATGTGGGAGGAAACACTACGTAGAAGGAAGGAGATGAAGAGAGAAACACTTACCTGAATATATGTTGATGAAAACGGACAAAATACACTATAATCTAAATTTCAAAACATCCCTAAATGAATGTCAGTTTCTAATAAGGCTTCGTAGGTAATGTAGGGAATATAATGGGACAAAAAGTGTATAAATAGAATGGTTTATGAAATAATCAATTTACCTCTTCAAATCTGTGTGATTTGTGAAATCCAGAGAAGTATCGCCAAAATTTGTGATGCAAAGGAGCTCCAAAGAGGGGGCATAGAGCACAGGGGAGATCATTGGTTATGTGGCCTCGGGGGAGAGTTAAAATCACTGAAAAATCTTAAACATTTAATGAGATAATAAATAATTAAAAAAATTAATTCAGAAAACGGGCTTTCTGGTAGGGCAAACACCTTATTAAAAAACTCAAATCCTTCATTATTATGGATTCCTATGAATTCCAAATTGATATAGTGGTTTTAATATATCAGTATATTATAATTTAGAAGTATAATGGGTGTAAAATGTTGAAAAATTAAGGAGTTATAAATGAAACATAAATTATATTTAAATCTAGAAATGGACTAATAGTTTTGCCGAAATTTTGAAAACTCATAATTTCCACCAAAATGAATGGGAAACCCCCAAAACAAAGAAAGAATGGATGTAAAATGAAAATTATCTTTAAAATAAGTCTTGCATGTGACAAATATTGTATCATTTGTAACATTTAAATTTTTTTAGGTATTTGATGATATTTTTGTGTTTGTACATTGTCGTTAGGGTAATTCCCCCCCATGTGTGTGGTATAACTACACAATATGGATCAATAGATCCTGAAATATTGTTGTGGGGATGACTATCATACTAACACTACAACTGGTGAAGTATGACCTAGTGGTTTAGCACATGATTAGCTGTTATTAGAGAAATCCATGTTTGGTTATGAGTTTCGAGATCTTCTAGTTGTGATTTTCTTCTTTGGTATTTATGTAAATTATGTTAATGTGTTTCAAGATTATAAAATGACTAGGGAAAATAATGTTTATGAAATGATTGATGTATAATTTCAATAGGACCATAACAACAAACCTCATGACTCAATACATGTAGACATTGGTTTTAAGGAAAATCTTTGGAACATGAATAATATATGAATAAGTTTCTATTTCGATGTCCTTATTTTTTTATCTCCCCGGATATACTCATTGACCATGAAATAAATTTTCCTCCTCGTAGATGACATTATAACAAAAACAATAAATGTTTCTATTTAAGGGTGAAGATTATGATCCAATTAGAGATGTAGTCTCTAAAAAAGTACTGGTTTAGTGGAAAATAATACATATAGGTGAATATAAGCAGGATCCCCTAAAATTAATCAATAAACAAATCCGCATCCATTGGTTCAAAATGATGAATCATGTATGATTGATATGTGGATGGGTTGGTTGGTGATATAAAAAATTCATTAGGATCAAATAAATATTAATGTTTTCTGTGTATATAATATTGTGTCATTATTTTCAGATACTCTTTGACCCTCCTATTTTATTGTAATTTGGTTTTGGTTCATCTTAGTTATCATTAGATATAAATTTTTTTTTTGGAAAATTCATTAATATGCATAGTTGGTACAATGTTTTCCCAAACCACACACTCGACTTTTTAAAATTGTGCACCTATGTATAGTTTCACTACTGGAAAATTGGGCTATAGCCATGGTCAAAAACCGTGGCTATAGGGGTTAAAACTGTGGCTATAACCTATATCCACGACTCCAACTAGCCGCGACACCTATTGGCATGGCTATCGCTAAAAGCCATAGCCACGATTATAGAGGGCTATAGCAACGGTTTAAAACCGTGGCTATAGGGCTATATCCACGGTTTCACTAAACTGTTGCTATAACCCCCATATATATCCACCGTGGCAGTTGGGTTATAGCCACGGTTGTCCCCCGTGGAAATATAGCTATAGCCATGGTTTATAACCGTGGCTATAGCCCAAAATTAATTTGTGCCCATCAAGATTCGATCTTTGTACCTTCGCTATGTTAACCAAGCACCTTTCCACTACTCCACAGACATCTTTGCGGATATATATATATATATATATTGTTAAATATATTATTAAAAAACGTGGCTATAACATGTAAACTGTGGCTATAAACCTTCTTGATATTTTTTCGCGGGTTAATTTTTTTCCCGCACAAGGGTGGGAGATCTATAGCCACAGTTTTGATGAACCCTGGCTATAGTTCATGAAAAAATACCATATAGCCACGGTTTTACCAAAACCATGGCTATATACCAACCTATAGCCACGGTTTAACCAAACCGTGGCTATAACCCTTTGAAATAGACCCTATAGCCACAGTTTGGGTGAAACCGTGGCTATAACCCTTTGAAAAAGACCCTATAGCCACAGTTTGGGTGAAACCGTGGCTATAGATTTCAAAAAAAAAACATATAGCCACGGTTTCACTAATCTGTGGCTATAGCCTTTGAAATTGAACCTTATAGCCACAGTTTTGTATAAAACTGTGGCTATAGCCTTGTTTTCTAGTAGTGTTTTTAATAAACTATAGGGGAAAGGTTTCCCAAATCATTCCACTAACTAGTAGAAATGTTGCACCCAATTAGAGGGGCTCATGGTTAGGGGTGCATAGTTTGGGAAACCATGCACCCTTAACCAGAAAACCATGCACATGGGACTTTTTTCTGAAAAGTAATTACAAATTTTTGAGACCACTATTTTTACATTCCTTATAACCTTAATTGGGGGTGATATGAAATCCTTGGTTCTGGGGGCCCTCGAGATTCCACTTTTTCTCATCCAAATCACTTATTAGGAGGATTTAAGTATGGTGACCCATGTTTTATTCCACTTTGGTATGTTATATTCTTTTATATCTTATTTCACTCTATTTATCACTCTATTCTCCATAGGGTTTTTTTTATCATCATGTTTTATCGGTATAAAGCCCTTTGTTTTGAGGCTCGATTCTAGGTTTATTTTTGAGATTTCTATTATGGATGTTTTTTGTTAGAAAATGTCATTATGGGTGTTATATTGGATGATATCCATGGTAATTATAGGTTCTTCTATCTAATAATGAAAAATTGTATAACACTTCAACTACTCAATTGTTAAAATTTCATTCAATTAAAATTTTAATATTCAATATGATGAAAATTTGGGATTTTATTTTAATTTTTATGGAATTTTGGAGAAGACATCAACTTCAATTATAATTGGAATTCTAGGTGTGATTTGAAATTCATGGAATTTGTGATATTTGTTTTTAAAATTCATATTTGAGAGAAATTGATAAAATTTATTATTTGAGAACCTATAATTTTCTTATCTTCAAAAGGGAATATGTTTTTATACTTTATGTAAACCTTATGCAATGAAATTATAATATTGAAACTTGAAAAGGTGAAATTTTATTTTATGGTAATTTGAAATGATTTTACCAATAATTATTAATCTGTTGAGCAGATTAAATACTATTTTGTTAATTGTTTATTTGGTATAACAATTATACAATAGTATTTACTTATCAATTTATTAATGATGAAAGCTCTAAAAATATATATTTACATTGATCATGTATTTTATGGAATATAGATGAGTCCTATTTTGAATTTTCTTGTTGGATGTGTATACACATATTCCTTGATCGCTGATATTATAGTGTGAGGATCCAATAACATGAAACTATCATACTGTAGATCATAAGACCACATTTTTTATTGTGATTACATTGATATATATTCCATTTATTGAGAATATATTTTAATCATTCACTTATATATATATACATATAAACTATTTTTCATTAAATTCATAATTATGTGATTGTCATAAATGTTTATAACATTTTTATTAAAATATTTTCTTTTTCATAAATATATAATTATACTAACATGCATGTTATATTTAAAATTGGAAGACTAAATGTATTTTTGTCATATTATTATCAAACACTAGGTGAGACTCTACTAGGATTTTGTGCTCACACAAAAACATTTCCTTAATTTTTTTTATATATTCTTATACTAGGTTTATGTAAATGGAAATTGACAGTTATGGTTAGTGGTTATTCATGACCATTTCGGATTAGTGTGTTTATGTATTTAGGATGAGTGTGTTTTATTTTTATTTTTCTAGTATATTTTTTATGTTCTATTTTCATTTGGAAATTCATGATTTCCTTATGCTATTTATTCCTTTATGAGTTTTTTGTTTTAAAATACTGATTGGTATCTATTTCTTTTAATGTCTTTATTGGAAAGAAATTCCCACTTTTATATTTTATGATTCTATTTAATAGTTAGAAACCCCTAGTGATCATGAATTCCCTTCATGCTTCATCCATGCCAGCTTGGTTATGAGGGAACCATGATATCCATTATAGATAGTGAAAAGTAGGTTATCAATGGTATGTGTTATGAATATATCCTTGATGTTAGTATATAGCTGAGTTATCCTTTTGGTATATCAGATGTAGATATGATTATATTTTTAGCTAGATATCATTTTTTTGATCATTGAAGTTACCATGTATGTTTTCATAAAGGAGTATTCTGTAATAGTTCTACAATTTTCCTTTATTTAGATATGGATAGAAACCTAATTTTTTTCATATAATATATGATTAAATTTTCCAATTTCCCTTATTGTTTTATTGATCAATGTACTATTATAGTGTCTTCAATATGGTAGGTTGATGATGTGTAGCATGATGATTTTGAGAATACATGTATAAAGGATTTATAAGTAAATAGTTGATGATACACAATGAGAAAATACACTCACAGACCAGAATATGAGTGAGTTTTTTATGTTTCCCAAACACAAGGATAGGGACCTACACAAATTCATATTTCAGATCCATGTGTAGATCCTTTTACAGGTGACTTTTGGAGCTGTTCATAGGATTTTCATCACTAGAATCCATCAACATTCCAAGGATCTAATAATCCTCAAGAGGGTGAGTATTTTTTGTAGAAGGATTAAGATTTTGAGTTCTTGGAGATGATTGATGAGATCAATGTAAACGTTTACTCCTTCAAAAATAAATGACCTAAAATAATATATTCGTAAATGATAGAGAGAATAAAGATACATGAGGGTTTATATTAGCATTAATTTAATATTATTTTTTCAAAATAGTTCTATCAGTTGTATATGGCCCTCTATAAGGCTATTAAGTTTCTTTAACTCAATAAGGCTAATGAGATATTGAAAATATATAAGAAGTGATTCATCAATCTTATGTTGTTTCAACCTAAGATTTTATCAAATTAAAAGATAAATACTCAACAGTTTTATATGGGGATTCAATATTATATTAATTTTCACGTTTAATTTCTATAGATGGATTCTTATACTGACATATGGATTGGGTGTCGATCATGGAGCATGATCTGTTTGGTATGTCAGGTTTCATAAGAGCTTCTTTTTCCCTTTGTAGAAGATCTATGAGGTCCTATAAAGGCAAGAGAATGTTTGATGAGTCTCATGGTGGATCATGACAATAGGGTTTTTCTAGACCTCATGAGGTGCCAAGAAGGGGGCCATTTGACTTCCTTTCTCTATTTAAAGACAAATAATTTAATCCTGGTTTTCACAAAGGAACACTATATACAAAACTATTGTGGATGTTCATTAAACTTGAAGAATCCCTATAATATTATTTTCTACTCCACATAGTGAGTCAATATCAACAACACAAAACATTTCCTTGATAAATTTGATACAATATGAACTTTGAGTTTCTAGCCACATGAATATAGAATGAATCATCATCACATAGTGGAAGAGTCTACAAAGGAATGGTACACTAGTCTAGTGATATTGAGAGTTAACATCACTATATATCATCTATATTGATCATTTTAGTATATAATGTGGCTTCTTACTTATTCATTTGGAATCATATTTTGAATATGAAAAATATTCCAATAGAGATTTTAACATATGTGATTGTTATTATAATCCCTCTCAAAAAAATATAGAGAACGGTATTATTTACTATTATCCAATTATCTATTTATGAATGTTTGATCACACATTGGATTTTATGTTTCACAATATGAAACCTTTTGATATCATATTTGGGATGGAATGAATCATTTCTAAAATATGTAAAATTTCTTGATATCTTCAATGGGTCTCCTTTGATGCACATTACGGGATATCCCATATATTTCATGGATAATGGCACCTGATCTCTATTAGATTTCTAAATTATTACCAAAGGTTGGGAAAAGTAATATTATTTTTTACCTAGATTGTGAATATTTTACTGATGATCACGCAATAGTTTTTTTTAGTTTCTAAATTTTTTTATGACATCTATAGTTTACCACCATTAATGGAGGTGAGTTTTTTATTTATTTATTTTATGATACTCAACCAGTTTCTATACGTTCTTATTGTATGGAACTGAATGAAATAAAATATTTGAAGACACATTTGGATTTTTTAGAGAACATATTTATATTTTAGATCATGCCACCTAGGAGTTCTTCTTTTCACAATATTGTGAATGTTGATGGGACACACTGTCTATGTGTTGATTATTGAAATATCAATCATGTTATTGTAAAGAAATATTATCATATGACATGGATTGGTGATATGTTCTACATGTTGAAAGAAGATATGTTGGTTTTAATGATTAATCATTGATCTTGTTATCCCCATTTTAAATAAAAATAATTTTACATTTATAAAACAACCTTTCCTATAAGGTATAGACATTATGTATGCATTATCACACTATTTGGTCTATCTAATGGAATATGTTTCAATATTTCCTTGATGGAAATGATCATCCATGAGGTTCATAGTAATTTAGTTGTTATTATTGGATAAAATATTTGTTTACATAATGTATGGGAAGGATCAAGTGCGTCATCTGAGAAATTTTATAGAATTTTTGACACATCATTAACATTATTCCAGGCTATTGAAATGTGATTTCTAGATTCATGAAGTGAATTTATTGGGACATGTTTTCTCAAAACATGGTATTTTACTTTATTCTATGAATATGATAGAAATTATGAAATGGTATCATCCATATAATGTTCCCAAGATTCAAATATTATTGGATTTAAATAGAATCTATCTGTGATTTTATGAATATTTCTCAAACTTGGATGCTTTAACGGCCTCTATAACAAAGAAGGGAGTGAATTGTTATTTGAATGGGAAATATCATAGTTCTTTTTTTAGGTTGAAATAATTAATGACTTCTATACAAATGTTTAGTCTTTTACAGGATAGGCTGGGCTATGTGGTCTTCAGTAATGAATAAGGTTCGAGATTAGGCTATTCTCTAATATAGTGTGACCACTTTGTTGGATATTTCTCTTGGTATCTTAGGACACACTATAAGAATTACCTAACCCATGACTATGAATAATATATTATAATGAAATCAGTTTATAGTAAGTTGAATTGCCTTATTGGAGAATGGTTTACCATATATTCCAACCATAATGTCATTAGGTATATCTTATCATAAAATTTTTAGAATCACTGTTAGAGGAATTGGGTGGAGTACCTGAAATCCATTTATTTTGACATCTCTTATTGCACGGGGAATGCGAACATCTTTATTGATTTGTTACATGGAAAAAACTATCTATACAATAAAAATCATCAAATGTTTCTACCTTGGGTATCATTTTTCATATTGAATATTGGAGTTCCGGATATAGGGGGAGGTCATCATGGACAGTATTCAGTTGACCTCCACTCAACTCAAAATGGATATTTATGAATAATAAATTGATGATGATTTATATATAAATAGAATCTCTCATTATAGTGGGGAGACAGTTTGTAAGTGTCCATTCTCTACAAATGTTATTTGGTGTTTTTGGAATTATATTTTTGTGCCTTTATTTATAAGGAAATATATGGTGGGAGATTAATATAATTCATAGTGGGTTATACACCCATGAACCAAAAATTTGTTTTAAGATATATTACGATGATTATGGTGGCTTTTTATGAGGTGATACATCAATGATAGTTTTTCAGGCTACTATACATGCCAACTGTTCAATGATGAGTTTCAAAGACCTTCATGTTTTCTTCAACAATTAAATTGTTGACTATGATGTGGGATGAAATATATATGGAATTTTTTGTTATATTTCGATGTATCGAAGGAAATAATAATGTGAAGGTTGTGATTAATAATCTGACTACATTGGATCATATTATACCCATTCTGGAAACAGTCAAGGTTGAGGATCCAGGAATATCTATTTGAGAGAGATGATTACTTTTCATGGAGTTCCATATGATATAGTAACTAATAAATATAACCTATTTTAATTTACTATTTTTAAAAGTACTTCTTAGGTACTAGGATCTTAGGTTTATTGAGTACAATATATGATCTGCAGATAGATGGACCAAAATTGTGGGTTATATAGATTCCTGAGGACATGATTTATCACATGTCCTTGCCTTTGTTGTGTCTTGGGATGACCATTTGGGAGTAGTTGATTTCACATATGAAAATAATTAATACTCCATGATCGGATGGATCCTTATTCTCCCTTGTATGATTGACCTAGAAAATATTTTTTGTGTTGATCAAAGATCGGTGAGAGATAATTGGTGGTAATAGTCATGGATGAAGTGATAAAATCAATGATATGGTTTATTCTTAATATTATGATGATGGAATAGAATGGACACAAATCTTATGTAGTTCATTTTTTCATACCATTATAGATTTCATTGGGATACCATGTTTTCTGGAATGTTTCACCTCATTTAGTTTATCAATGGTTGGGGAGGAATGGGAATATCTCACCTCATTTCATGAGACCTTTTGGTGTTTTTCATTAGGTATGATAAGTGGATTACCATTTAGAACCTTATCTATAATTTATTTAGATATATATCATGTTTCATTCATCATAGCTATGAATGTATATTTCAGATCCATCTATTGTTCTGAGTTCGATTGATCTTGATGTTTATATTGATTTAGCCTTGACTAGGCATCCATTTTGGATAGATGATTCTAAAACCAATGTAATCAATGGAGGATGTTACCTTTGGTTCCAGTGCAATGGTAGCACTTTTATAAAAAACATGGTACATGGGAGAGAGTGGAATTGTAGAGAGAGTAGTGGCCTCATGTTTTTTATATGAATATTTCAAGAAAAACATATTGGGGAATGAAATTTTCAATGGTTGGGAGTTTATAACACCCTATTATTTTTTTTGTATACAACTAGACACTCCTTTTTTAACATTATCTAGTTATGTTTCACCATAGTTTAATTTGGGAGGAATGATTAGAATTTATATAATTTTTTTCATATCAAGAGTTTGGGTACATTTTTGCCAAACCATCCACCCCACGAGTAAAAACCATACACCCCGATAGATAGCATAAAATTCATGGTTGGAATCTATTTTACATAATTATGTACCCATGTATTATAAAACATGTACCACAGTATAGGAGAACACAATTCGGTTAAGCAGTTTGGGAAACCACATTCCCCTACCAAGCAAACTTTGAACACAAGAAATTTTACTTCATAAAAAATAATAAAACATTCCTAAACCATTTATTTTCAATCCACACCACCCTAACTCAGGGTATTAAAAAATAAAAGGTCTTGGGGAAATAAATATCCCATTTACCTCCCAAAACACATTTATTAATGGATTTATTCATAGAAAACATCATTCTACTACACTCTGGTAAGTAATCTTATCCTATTTCCTCATTCCCACTCCCTATATTTCCCCCCATAGGGATTTTTGGATAATATTGTGTTTTATGGTTCTAAACTCCTTTGTTTAGAATCCTTATTCTAGTTTTTTTATATCTTAGTTCCATTTATTAATTAATGAAAAATACCTTTGTGGGTGTTGTGTTATGTGAACTATGTGATAACAGTGGGTGGTTCCATCGATGATTGAGAAATTTTATGGTCCGTGAATTTCATGATTGTTGAATGTTATTTCATTTATGTTGTTAAAATAATTTTTTAATAAAATTGGTGTTTGAATTGACATGGTATTTAACTTTTGGGGAAACTCCAAATTATAATTGAATTATAATTTAGGGTGTGATTTCAAATTCATGGAAATTGTAAAATTATTTAATTAAATTATTATTTGAAAAAAATGGATTATATTTAATTTATTATAACCTATTATTGGTTTTATCTTGAAAAACGTATGATTTGGTTAGAAATACCTATTTTACTCTTTGGAATAACATTTTCATATTGGCATGGGAAATGGGAAGATTTTATTTTAAAATAACTAAAAATGATACTCCCATTATTTATTGATTTATTGGTGACATTAAAGGATGATTAGGGGGTGGTTTATTTTTGACAAGCTTGTTGGTATTATAATTCCCACGAAACTAATTAACAATGAAAACTCTAAAATAATATAGTTTAAATGATCATATTCTTGAAGCAATGTTGATGAGTCCAATTTGGCATGAGATTGATGACTGTGTGGACACATTTTCCTTGATCACTAATATAAGATTTTGAGGATCCTATAACATTGTCAAACCATAACACATGGGTGAATCCCTTGTAGATTTTTGTGACCAATTTGATATATATGCCAATATTTGAGAAACGTTTGTAATCATTCCTAGTGATTTATATAGACTATATTATATAAAATGTTTACATCAGTCATTTTTAAACTATATAGACTATTTTAAATGAAAAAATTTATTATTTTGTAAATATGAACTTATACATCCATTCTTATTATATAATATTGGATGCATCATTGTTTTTATCATTTTCGTGTCTTATTTTGGAATATATGGTGAGATGTGTTTGGGATTTTCAGCTCACATCCAAACATTTCATTCATGAATTTATAGATTTACTTATATAAGGATTGATTAAAGGAAAAGAACATCTTAGAGTAAGTGGATATTATTGAAACTTTCATCTTTTATTGTTGATAACTTTAGGATGTTAGTGTTTTATATTTTTATTTATAATACTTTGAAGATATACTATTTTGGTTTGGTTATACCAGCTTGAATGTAGGTACGGTCTCATTTGTAAGTTTTTCATTGATAATACTCATATGTATTTTTTTCTTTGACTGTTTCTATGGAAAAATCATTCATACTCTTATCTTGTATGATGTTAGGTGTCACTATCCATCCTTTGGGGATCATAAATTTCCTTCGAGCTATGTTACTGTTGGATAACATATTAGAGTTCTAGGGTATATGAACTTACTATGGGAGAGGCAGAGATTGGAATGTAACCTTTTTATAGAGGTAGTGGACACTATTATGTTATCCTCAACAAAGATGAGGTTGACTAAATTATATATCTAAATAATTATTTCTAGTGATATTTTAATTGAATATATATTGAATTATTTTTTATTCACTTGTAATGAGTTTCCCATTTAAGACTAGGGTGAGATCATTTTCAAGAGGGAACAAATGATTTCATATCCGTTGGCTGGTTTTACTTGTAGAATATTTCGGGCTACTAACTTTTGGTTTCATGCAGTGTGGGAGGAGTATATGGACATAATCAATGTGTATGTGTCATTATTATCTTCTAATTAACCTTTTTTATTAGTAGACATACAGAAATTATAGAATAATTTTTTCACTAGTATATCAGATTACCAAATGTATTTTGGGAGCTGAAAGTGTGGTTTAATAAATCTACTGATATGGGGCTTCGTTAAACCAATTTTGTTCACATGGGTATCCCATTGTTATTTAACTAATAGGAATATGAGAGCATGAGTTTAGGTCAAGAATAACATCACCAAAACCTAAATTAATTCAAAGTGTTGTATCTACCCTTGGGAATTGATGACTTATTATTCAAGATATTATGAGAAAATTTGATCTCCATGTAGGACAACATGATAGTTTAACTAGTGCTCCATTACTAAGAGTATGATGTAATGAGGGTAGATTTTTTAAGATTATATGGATACATTGAGTTCATGGTGATACCTTTGGATGTGATGAATTGTGTGATGATGTTAGAAAAACTTTTGAACTAGATTCTATGACCCTACAATAGACTATATGTAAATGTATTCATATATGATATCCATAATTATTCAGCATTAGTTGTGGACCATGTAAGATAGTTGTGGATGGATTTAGACATTCTGTAGGGGTAAATAATTTATTGGAAGCACTTTACGTGTTGGTTTATGATTTTGGAGGTTTATTTTATAGGATATGTATTCTCTGACATGGTAGTTATAGTGGGCCTATTAAATATAGGTATGGTGATTCCATGAGCACCACCCAATGGTGTGGAAATGGTAGAATATTATTAAAGTGAGGGTTTCCATCCAAAATTATTCAGAATTGTTTCAGTACCGTTGACACATTTTACTGTATCCTTTCGGATGATGATTGTGAAATCTATCTACAGTCAATGTTTGTTACCCATATACATCTTCAATAAGCCAAAGAGGTACATTTTGGGGATCTCAATTGAGTTTTCTTTTGTGGCTAGATGTCCACATAAAATATTTTGGATATGTATTAATGATGTTATGGTATATGTTATCCTTCAATTTTAGATGAGGAAACTTTTAGTATTTTAGAATAGTTACTGAGTTACATGATTTCTCCTAGTAATACTTCTATTAGTGAGATGGTGTACACTCTTTCGTTTTCATTGTGTTTTTCCTCATGGAATTTATAACTGGTGGTTGATATTATCTCTTCATGTATCTCATTTCTATAACTTAAAATCATAGTTCTCAAATGGAAGTGTAAATTGGATGGTATATTTTTTTTTTTCACAATACAACATCTATGTGTATTGAGAGTTCATGAAGCTATCTAAGTGACCATCAACCAACTCAATGAGTTTTCCTAGAAGCTAACTATCTCAGTCCAAAAATTAGTATATTTAATGGGATACAATGTGTGTGGGTGGTAATCTAGATTTATTTAATTTAATTTATTATTATTTAACACCATAATTCATTTCTCAATTCAGAATTATAGATGGGATGTGAGAGGAATTTGTGACAAGGGGATATTTGAGATAACTATATTAACATTGAAATATTTCAAATTAAGTCAATTTTTTTTGGTTTTGTAGTGGTTGATTTGGAATTTCATGTTTCAATTAGGCCATATTAGGTAGTATCATAAACCCTATGTGGTTTTCTCATGTTATAAAGTGAAAAACACAACCATATTTAAGGAAATATTATAGTTCATTTGCAGGATATATTAATGATAAGTAATAGAATGGTTGGATCCCATGGGGATGTTTCTTTATTGTAACATATTTGGTTATAAATATTTATAGAAAGGGTTTAGTCCTTCCTATAGTTGATGAGGACTTCCCAGTAATTTCAATTCTTTCTTGTGGACATATGACATCATCCATTTGATTTTTATGATGATTTCATGTGTTCAGAGAGATATACCCTCATCTAGAAGTATGGATATTTATACAAGAAACATGATATATAGAAGTTTTTATGACCTTATTCTAGTAATATATTTGGTTATTAAGGTGGGACAGTAAAAAACCATTTACATACAGTCATTATAGGCACTTGATGTAATCCATATGTCACAGTTAAGGGAATATTTTCCCCACTCATTACATTATTTATAATTGTATTAGAAGGATATTGAGTGTGGGTTAAACTTATCACAGATTACGAGGAACTTGGTTCTGTTTGAAAACCAAACAATAGGTGTCCTTTCTTGTGTATGTGTTTCAATTGGGAGCACATTTTATATGATCATGGTAACCTTTTGAAGAGCTCATGGGAGTACAGATATCATTTGAGATGCCTGAGTGCACATTTGTGAGTAGCTGTTAACCTTTATAGATGAAAATAAATGAGGTGGGTTGTATGGTAACATCCAAAATTTTCTATTTTTGGACATTTAATTATCTTATGTAATATTTTCTATGTGAGGTTCTGAGATATCAAGATATTATGAGGCCCTATGATATTTAGTGTTGATATAATTAAAATCTTAAATAAATATTCTTACAAAAACACTATTTTTCAAAAATAATTTAATAAATCCCAAATGGAGTCTTGGATCATAAATATAAGAACGCAATTGAATTCAAATTATTGGTTTTGAAATAGTGTGACCTATAAATTCTTGGCAGACAATGTTTTAGGAATTTGAAGTCATCTACATATTATAAATTTAATTAATAATTTATTTAATTAATTAATTATTAAATCGCCCTGAACTAAAGTCATCTATAAAAAACATTTCTTCCAAATCCCAAGGTAATGTTTCCTAAAAATTGGAATTATAGTCTTTCCATTGGAAGAGATCCTAGAAAATATATATATATAGAAAATGTTGATCAATTTCTTAAGGATATTTTCTACTAAAAGATATCATGGATATTTCCAAAAAAAAAAATATTCCTCAATGATCAATCCAAAACTATAGTTTGGGGATTTTTTTATTATTTAACATGTTTTAAAATACCATATAATAAGACAACCAATTTAATAAATAAAATTGGTTTGCAGTTCGATCAATGATTTCTATTGATTATTTATCATCCTACAAATTATGAATTGGTAAATTAATTTATTTTTTATCATGGATTATAATTATAATAGATTTTAATATATGACAACCATATCGGTGAATAATGTTTATTTCTAATCTTATTTTTTCTTCATTTCTTCCCCATTTTTTTACATTCACCACTGATATTTATTTTTATGATATATCAATCAATACCAAACCCAATATCCTATGATGTTCAATCGATGAAAAAATAAATCATTAATGTTGTTACATAACTAATATCAGTGATGGAGTTAATATTCATTGTGAAAATGATGATCCAAGATTGAATAATGGTGACCAATAACTTTATGTTCAGTATGGATATGACATGGCATGACTATAGGTATTTTTGACAAGTGGATGTGGCTAGAATATAATCTCTAGTGATGATGAGGATCAACAAAAATTAAATATAATGTTTTTTCTGGTTCTTTCATTGGATATAGAACCAATGTCCGCTCATAAAAAAGAGTCTATAGTATTCCATGATTACTAATACATTACAGGAAAACACATTGCGTGGTATATATAAACACACAATATGAATCTCCCCTATCTATAAAGTATAGGACATTGTGTTGAATTAAATAAAATACACCATGTGGGAGATCTACATATCGTGTGTTGTCTAACTGGCTAGTATTGTGTGTGTAGGTAGTGCACACCTAGGAATTCATATTTAACTACACACATTGTCTTCTAAGTCAGATGCCATATAAGCTTATTTTGATAGATGGATATATAAAGGGAGGAAATGTGTTGGATCCCATGGTGATGCATGAACTGTTTATTCAAAGAACACAAAATGTGATTTGGAACATACATAGTCATGGTAAATGAAAATCATACTTTACATTCCTAGCCACTACACTTTATGTATCTTTTGTAACCTTTTGTGTACCTATAAATATATACTGTCTAGGTCATATAGCACACCATTTGTGGGAATAACATCTATATATTTTTTTATTTCGGAATTCATGTCAGGTGAGTGATACAAAGCGGATGTAATAGGAATAGTGTGACACACCAAGAGACTTTATGGTAACATTGTGTTCTCTTTAATAGGGAGAATTTGTACCTTTTCCTTCTGAGTTCATATATGGTATGTTCATGGGAGGATCCCCTCAAACTGTTGCAGTTTATTGCATGTCGAGTTTTGTTTTTATCATTGTTATGTCACTATGATGGTGTGATGTTGAATTACATCATGAGTATAATATAATGATTCCCTACATGTGATGAGTCTCATATAGTGTTCATGGTGTCCCTATATATAGACCAAGGTGTGATCCTCCATCATTACATTATTCTACTTAGCTATGGTTTTTTGAATCATCATGACTACCATGCAAATAGATTGAATTCCCTATTTAGAAATATTTTCCTGCCAATTTTTTAGTATCAACAAATATATGATCCACTACATAAAAGGTGATCCAATTGATGTTTTTAGTA
Organism: Viscum album; assembly: GCA_963277665.1. Taxonomy (NCBI): domain Eukaryota; kingdom Viridiplantae; phylum Streptophyta; class Magnoliopsida; order Santalales; family Viscaceae; genus Viscum; species Viscum album. Next base: position 670,237,337 of record OY728119.1, on the reverse strand, counting down.
TACCCCATCGGTCATAGGTGTGATAAACTATCTTGGAATCGAGATCATCATATTCATATCATGTCTCTTATATAGAGAAACCTAACATGAATGATCTCTCAGATGATCATTGTTAGTATTTTCATTGCTTAGGGAGTGGAATCTCTAAGATGAGAATTACCATTAATCTATAAGTAGAATTATGTTCCTAGAATTATGGTTTATTTCCCTTTGTGAAATAGACCCTAACATGAATATGTCTAGTTATTTCCAATTTTAGTTAAATTTTTGTTATACAAATTAAACTAAAATTTTATGAGATGACTATTATCATGATTCTTTGTGTTTGGGGATTTCTGGTTTCCCAATACGATATTTTAATAGACAACCATGAATTGGACCATCCCATATGCTTGTGTCTTATTATGATGTTAGTAGTTTCAATACAGTCCTTATAGAACCAGTAGGAAGAACGACATAATTTTGGATAAAAAATTTGTGGTTGGAACATGAGTTGAATTTGATTAATTCTCCATTTACATAGAAGTTTGGATTCTTTATCTCTTTTGGGTAGGATGGAATTTGGAAAATTATTTTATCTTCTATCTTTTTAAAATTCCTATGTGGGAATTTTGTTCTTTTAAGAATTATGGTCTAATTTTTGTTACACCATTCTGAATATTATAGGTATTTAGATATTTTTGTTTTCATGGGTTCTTGTTAATTAGAATAATTCATCCATTTTGATTGATATTATTACTCCACACTGTTTTCTCTCCCCTACATAATTTTATGTGGGGTTTAGGTGTCACATGAAGTATTACACCATCTAGTCAGTCCCCTATGGGTTGGGAAAAGAAATTTAATTCCAATGTAGTTATTTGAAAATGATCATAGGATACCCTATGGATGTTGAATCACGTGATTAGTGTGCATTGGTTTTAGGGTTGTCCATGATATTGGGAAATAAATAATGTTGGAATTCTTGTAATTTAATTTATGTTGGTGATTAAGATTATACATCTATCTACTCCAACTGGTTGTTTAATATATATTTAGTCATGTTGTTTTTGTATAAATACTTATTAAATATATAGGATCTAAGAATTAAAATTTTAATATGGGATCAAAAACCTTATAATTCATCACCTATAGTTTATTTATTGGACCATATACTTGGATAATGTTATATATTGGGATATTATTTTGGATTTCATATAGTGTGCATCTATTGGAATCATACGATATTGAGTGGGTTTTTTGAAAATATAAATTTTATTATGTTCTTTAGTTGATACTAGATCTTTATTATTTGATTGGTGTGGGAATTTCGTGCATGGAATTCCTTTAAGAAAAACAGTATTTTAAGATAGCTATTAACATTTAAGTCAGTTTGAATTCAACAAGGAATATAGATTAAACCAATCCATTGGATTGGGTAAAAGTGTATGAGAAGAACCTATATACTACAAAAGGAGTTAAATACTATAGTTTTGTGATTATGGTAATCTTTTGGAAGCTGATATATACAATCAGTGATATTTTTTGATTTTTTGGAAGGATCATTACGGAAAGGAAAATTCTGAATGATATTGTGTACCACGGTGTGGATATCATAGGTGGAAAACATGATGGGAGTATTAAAGGATGTCATGGTTGATGATTATGGATTGAAATATTGTTATGTGAAATATTTCTTATCAGTTTTGGTTTGATCTCATATAGTATTTTTAAGTAAACAATATGGTGAGGATAGTACCATATATCATTTTATATTATAATATACATCTAAAAATGATGTTGAAAATTTTAATTTCATTTTATATGTGATCTCAGAGTTATAATGGGTGATGATTGGATCATAATCATTTATGAATACTTGTTCAAAAATAATCATTAGTTTTGGGGTTAAATTTTCTATGATTAGAATATATGAATTTATGTGTACTATTTTGGTCCAGTATCTCAAGTTTTTGTTTTCTGAAAAAACTTTATTCAAAAGGATAAGGTGGAGTATAATTCAACCAATGATTAATTGTTTCAATAATTAAATAAACATTATTGGTTTATTTGATTGTACATGGTTCAATAATGAATATAATTTGTAATGTTTAGATTTGGTATTTGGTGGTGTACGAATGGGAAAATTAGTATTGAGTTGTAGTGAAATGAATCATATTGTTAGTTGGGTAGGTTTCACATAGTGCATTTAGTTAAAGGATTTATGATATCTTTGGTCTTTTTGACCCTATAGAGGAGTTTGAACCAATGTATAGAAATGGGTCATGATGATGGTAATCATATGATATGAAAAAATCTCTTATATTTTAGGCTTTATGTCTAGATCATTCTATATAATCATTAATTTGATGCTGAGGGATATTGGATAGGCAGATAATACTAGACATGGAGTTGGAGTTCCACAATATAATCATGATTGGAATTCAATAAAAGAATGTTATAGTTGAAGATACATGATTATATAAGGTTTATTAGGATGAAAGTAGATTATTCTCGAGGATTTTATATGTGATGGTAGAATTATTTTTCCAACCCTTATTTAAACATGATGAAATCACCTAGGAAAATTGAGTTTTTATTTTTTTGAGCCTTTATTATATTGACGATGAATTGATTTATTTTGAGGTGTTTTTAATTATCTTATATCCTTATTAAATTTTTATGATTTGAAAATGGTTTTTAAAAAATGGTATAATCCTCATAAAAAATTATTCCTAGTATAACTTACTCATGGGTTGTACCATGACTAAGGAATACATATTATTATAATTTGATACCTCACTTGGAAAACCATCCATGTATTTTTAGTACTAAAAACATTGTTATAATTTTTTAAGAAAAAATAGGATACCTAAGAGAGGAAATATCCTAGAATGGTTGACACATGATTTAGGAAACCATGAGATCAAATAATTTGTGTGTGATTTTAATGACATGAAAATATATTAAAGGAATATTAACCATCTTTTTTAGTGATTATTTATTCTATTATCTATTCATTTTAAAAAATTGACTCTTAAGGATTCCCAAGAGAATTAAACCCCCTTCCATGTGATTTTTAATATTTCAGGAGAGTTTTAATTTCATAATTCATGGTTTGTGATCAATTTTCCTTATCTCTTCACATTCCTTTTATACCCTCTCTTATTCCATGAAATTCAGCCATATACATGTGTTGGATTTATTATTTCAAGAGTAATTGACATCATGTGATGTGTTTTAATATTTTTGGCGATAGATTTTATTGGATCTATCATCTTGGGTTTCCCTATTTTATAAAATTACATATTCTCTATTTTTTGAAAATAGATTTAATATTAGTCATTATAAACGTTCTTGGATAAGGATCTATACAATTTTGAGGTCCATTTCAATGTTTAATGATGTCACGGAGGGTCCTGGTGACATTGGATTCTTCATTGAGGTAGGTATCCCCTTTCATACTCAAATGTATATGAATTTGGGATGAAATTTCATACGTTCATATATATATATATTATACATATATAAAATTGGAATTATACCATATTATTGTTTATGTGTGCATTAATAATTTCTTGGGCTAGGGCATTATGAATATAGAGTAAGACAGTCATAAAATTTTCAATAATGTGACAATGAGGATCTATACTAATTATGACTTCAAATGTTGAGGTAAGTATTGGTAGCATCATTTGGAATTGAGTATTCAGTTTTAGTTTTATGTTAGTTTACATGATGTAATACCTTTGGTGGTCCATGAGTGAGTAATGTGTTCACAATCATGGTATGTCTTAAAAAATAATAGAATCACTAAATCTTAATGTATAGAATAAATAAAAGTAACACAATTTCTCTATTTCAGTAGTCTCTATTAGTGATGTGATAGGTAACCAATATTGGTATATGGGATAGATACATTAATAATTATTCACATGAAAATTGGACTATCATGGTGGGGTTTAAACTAATAATTGATCATTATTCCTTAAATAATGTGGTTGAGACATTAGCATGGGTCATGAGGGTTGAATTTAAACTTTTCCAAGGGAACCATTAATGTCTTGGTTGGATGAGGACTCTTACAATTGGGTTAAAGAGTTTAAAAAAATACTTATAGTCCTAATGAAACCATTTTGTGATGTTGGGGGTGTATACCGATGAGAATAGAAAAAGGTTGATTAATAATTACTTATGAATTTTAATCAGATGTAATTTTTTATTCAATTAATTAAATCATTAGAGTAGGGATAGTCTAATATGCGTGAGTGGATAAAAACTATGTTATTTTGAGGCCATTTGTTTTTATTTCATAATATATATGGGTGTGACATTCCTATGTGGTTTTTGAAACATTCATTTAGGCATTGTTGGGAATTACCTTAATAAAATAGTGGAAATTTCATACACTATTTTGACTAAATTTACCATAAAACTTTGTATATTTTTCTATATTCCATGGTGGATGTTCAGTGCACCATTATATAGTAGATTCCCAAATACCAAAATTGAGATGTATATAGAAATCAGTGGTTAGCACATGCATTTAATAAACGTGTATCTTCAATTCTAAGAATGGAAGTTACATTCATCGACATGTGTGTGTTTTTCTATATAGAGTTGTATTTTATGTAATTCCTAGTATTTAATTTGTGTAATACTATGTGTATCATTTTATTATACAGTTTTCATTTTTCTTGAGTGTTTTAGAATATACCATATTTGATTCATATTCTCAGGATAATTCTTATGTGTCCTTTTCATATTAAAATATTCTCACATGTTTAAGTATATTTGTATTGATTTCTCACGAAGACATGTTTTATTCTACCTTTATATTAAATTCATGTTGTCTATAATACCATGGGTTTGGATTCAAATATTTAGTACTCAAAATACAAGGAACCAACTGAGATAATTATCTTCTAGATGGGGAGTGCATATGATATGGAATGAGGATGTTGTTGGACCTATATAAATGGTAATGTAATGATGGCATTATATACTGAACCACAATATAATGTTATATTATGATGAAATATTTGTCTCTCCTGAGAAGGAATCATTAATTAATGGAACTGTGTTCTAACACATGATAAAAAAATTAATCATCCTTGAGTCTATCTCCAGTTAAATATCAACATCTGTGATAATCATTCATCAATGGATTTAGTGAAGGCGCAATCATGATTTCAACATATTGGTTAGTGCATGGATTCTTAATATATGGTTAATAATATATTTATGTGGTCATATTCTTTTAAAAAAGATTAATCTCTATATATTGAATAAGGTGTCTTTGTATGATCCTATTAATTTTATATGATCCCACACTACCATATAACATTGGTTATCATGAAATCAATAAATATACCATTTAATATGTGTAAATGCAAACATAGTGGTTATATTAGAGGTAGATCGATGTGTATGGGATGATCAAAAACATTTTATACTTAATGTGATGATTATATATCATGAATCTTTTAGCATAAATTAATACTTTTTTATGTATATGATTTATGTATTGAATGACATGGTGTATTCACTTTTTTGGAATCTTCATTTTCATCGTATTATATTTATTAGTATTTTTTATATCATGTTGGGAATTCATTGTTAATTTTTTTGGTTGCTTAAATATTGTTTTAATCTGTTTGAAGGATAACGTTTACCCACAACATCCTATAATTTATTTTTCAGAAAAATATTTCATATTGGGAGGTGAACTAGTGGTTATATAACACTCTATCCTGATCCCATTGATTTAATATTGGGTCTTAAAAATAATGATCTTAAGGAATAGGTAGCATTTCTTCATGTTATTATATTAATTCTAATATTGATTTGAAATTATCTTCTCTGAGATTCATTGTCTTATTTGTCAATATTATTCAGAAATATTTTCATTTTTCATGATGTTTACACATTTAAAATTGAGAATTTTCTATGTTTTCAGACATAAAATGAGTTAAAAATTTGTGCAATATTCCCTATTTCTATGTTTAGAACCATCTACAACACATTATGAAAACTATCTTATCTATCTATATGGGTGGAAGGGATTAATTTTTCAATTATTATATTTAAATTCTTGATAATAATGATATGTGCTTAATTATATTAATATTGTTACAAATGATTTATGATGGATTATATTAAGAAATAATTTTGTGAAAGTAATAAACTTATTGAACGCTATAAGTTTCCCATGAAAAAATCCATAGAAATTATGGACATATGAAAAAAAAATTGCATTAGAATATTATGACTATGTAAGGGGGTTACTACTAAGAGGGATGTGGATAGTTTTCAAAGAAAAGTTTGTATGGGAGGAGACTCTTGAATTAGTGTAGGTTATTTTTTATTGGATAATAGATTCATAGTATTCGATGTCATAAATAAATTTTCAAAAATGTAATCTTATTATTCAATGTTTAATTAAACTAAAATAGAAATTTTTTTGGGTAATTTGAGTGTGGGTAAAAAATCACCTCAAACACTCATTATTGAAACATCATATTGTTTTTTAGGAAATTTAATCTTAACATTAACATTGTTACCCAATTTTACATTTATCATGGTAATTAATTTTTAACCCTAGTAATTAATATAAATGAAATACATTATGGTTAGTAAGTTGTCCAAATTTATAAATTCAATGAATCAATTTTGAAATCATTTTATATTGTAATGTTTTTCGTTTTGATGTGATTAATTTATTTAAAATGCACATAATAGGTAAAATATTTTTTTTATGAAGAATGTGCTATTATTTTTTAAAATTTATTCAAAATAAAACTTTATCATAAATTCTTATTTTAATTAAATTAATTTTTTATTAAGAAAAAAATAAATTGTAGGTGGTGATGAAATAAATAAATAAATAAATTTCACCATCTAAACAATTAATTATTACAATATTCTATATATAGTTTTTACTAAAATAATATTTCTATTTTTCAATAAAAAAATATCAACATAGGATGTATACGTAGAAATAATACTCTAAAATGTATAATTTTATACTATAAATAGATATTTTATTACATGAAAGGTATTTTAATCGTCTCGAATAACATTATATAATAAAAACATAATAAAATTTATAAATTTCATAAAAATGTATATTTTTGATAAAAAGTACTTTTAAAAAATTTATACAATGGAATTAAGGAAGTGAAGAATTTAAAAATTAATTTTATTATATCAAATATAAATTTGAAATTTTTTAAATATTTATTATAAAATAAAATACTTAATAGAAATAAAACACATTGTATTGAAAATATCATTTTTCATTATTAATAAATATCAATTATTTTCCATCTATAGGTAATATTAATAAATTATTTACCATATTTGTGATTATTGTTTCTTTTTTAATAATTTTTTATAAATATGTTATTTGTTACACTAATTGTAGCATGTAGCACAACTTAACAAAACTAAAATCTATATTACATGGCCCGTAATTTTGGTTCTCTACTTTCTACCATATATAAAAAAATCATATCCTTGAAATATCAGTTATTACTCATAGATTAATTTTGTTGAAGGTATTCTTAATAAAATCATAATTCATGATATAACTTCAAATATTATATAATTAATTCTTTCTTACTCAGGATAAAAATACAGATTGTTCCTCAAAAATCACTAACTATTTATACCGAAATCACATATTCTCGAAATGGGACCATTCCAATTACTACATAAGTTTCCTAGTCATAAAAACATAGTTTAATAGTATATCCCCCAAAAATAAATTTATTCCTTAATCAGAAAAAGTTATTATTCACTAGTTCATCATATCACACAATAGAAAATATATATTGAATAATTAGATAATCATCTCTAATGATATCATGATTAATCATTAATACAAAACATATCAATGATAGAAAACATACACTTTCAAAATCAACCAACCATTTATTATCCCACCATCCAACATATACTAGTAATATAACTTATACGTCACTAATTTAGGTTATATTTAATAATTATATCATAAAATAATTACATATTATAATATCACATTTCCAGCATATTTGGGATATTAAATATGTGCATCAAAACAATTAATTTATAAACGTGGAATAAAGATCCTTAGATGTCTGTCATCATAGTCATAAATTTACGATAATACCAGAATAATATTAATAAATATCATGTACTAATGAAAAATAATTAAATATCCATGATATAGTATATATTAAAATATGAATCACACTACCTTATGTATGATTTTATAAATTACATTTTCCCATCAAATTAGAAATATTATACAACTCTGAATTGTTTATTAAGGCTCCATTATAGAGTGATATGACATAGTTTTCATTAGATACAAGAAATTTTCATCCCTATAAAATAAATACATTTTCAACTAAATTAAAAAAATAGTTTTGGTAGTATCCAAAATATTAATAGTAAACAATCATATAATTATGACATTTCAATAATATGTTGTCATCTCCATTGACATATCAATTTCTACAAATAATACATTAATATAAACTATTTCATGGTAGGTTTATCCTTTAACTCTCTTAGACAAAATTAGGTAAAATTATATTGTTTTCGATCAAACTTCTTATCCACTATACTTTGAAAATAATTTTTTTCAGACTTTTTAGAAATAGATTTCGATTAACCAATTCATATCTTCAAGGAGGGTCGAACATAGTGTGCAGTCATGCCTATTTATTATACACCATATGATGGTCACGTAAATATCCAATCATCTTATTTTAGGGTTAATACACCCAAAGAAATTTATTATAGAGCCTACATCCACTTCAAGTATCCATACAGAGATTAATTTCATGAAAATCCACTCGATATCTACATTATCAAATTAGTCTGATTTTTCTATACAAATACATATTTTTAGGGCTCTCACTAACATTCCATAAAAATATACTAAAATTAATTAATGTAATAACAAATGTAATAAAAATTCTTTGATAGAAACTGTGGGGAACTATGTTAATCATAGTATAATAAAAACTTCATTAAAAAGTAAAATTAATATATTTCATACACTTTTGTATAGCCAGAGGATTGAAATGTTTATTGTCTTAAAGACTATCTACAAAAACATATATTAGAGAATGAATATTTTTTTCATTAACCTTTATCCATTAGACTATGTTTTAGACATATGATAAGACACACATAACCACATAATATAACAACCCATGATATTATGTTATAAATCTATTTTAAAAAATATAATATATTTGATTTATTTTATTGCAGGAAACCTAACTTCGTAATGAAAATTGATATATTATTTTGTTATAAACTAGTTTATAATATTTTTATATAAATAATATTCAAAAAATTATGAAAATACGAATAAATTATTTATATATTAAAAAATTTAAGGTAAATTAATAATTAATAAGTACACATTTTTCAGTTTAGGCATTTTATGCTTCAGAAATATGTTTTCATAAAAATGGGTAATATTGAGATTTATAATTATAAATAATATTCATTTTCAATTTTTATATAAAATTATTTCATCAATGTAATATAATTCAATAAATTATAATAAAAATATTTAGTAAGTTTAATTTTTCATTGATTTTTTTCGAAACATAATTTTATTATTAATTGTGGAAAATAATGAATTTTCTTATGAAACTAACATTTTATTTTAATTTATTGTAAATTTAAAATTCTATTTTGGATTTATTTTAAAATTAAATTTGGTATTTTTTTTCTAAATGTAATCCAATAAGTGTCATTTAAATCAATATTACATGTGAAATTTGTATAGAACCTTATCATATATAAAAAGGTCATGTTTTTCAAACCATATTTTTATAGTGTTTTTCTAGATTATTTTCAAACTAATTTTTGAAAATTATATAATTTTTATTTGTAAAATTTATTCCATGTTTGGAATAATAAATTAAAATGTTTATAATGATTTTATATTAAATTTTTGACATAAGGTATAGTAAAAATAGTATATTTTGTACCTTGGAAAATGTTAAAACTGGTTTATAAAGGGTTAAACTAAGAGATATGATTATGATTTCAATATAAATGTTACAAAATATAGTTTTTGACCTATGTTTTGAACATATATATCCTAATAATTGAACATGAGTAATTATTGATACATCTATCTTAAATAATTCATTAATAAATTTTAATATATAGAAATATCCCAAGTGTTTCCTCTTCATTATATATAATTCGTCCACCATCTCATATACTATTAAAACCTCAAGAGACACTTTTTTAATACAATTATTAATTTAATACTATACTAACATCCATAACATTGATCTAGTGTACATATTTTGATCATAATTTTATATTAATATGGAATTATGTATACACCTAATTAGGTTTTCAAAACAAGTCATATAGTTCACAAATGAGGTCATTTGAGTTTTCTTATTTGTTGCACATTACATAATTTTTTAAAAAAATAATTAAATGTTGAATATATTATTATGAACACAATAATATTTTATAATGAAGTTTTTGAAATTATGTTCCACCTACTTTTTTTAAATAGTAAATAAAGGTACAACTCGGGCATAGATTTAGACTATTGTCTCCACCTAGTGATATGATTCACATTCAATCACCGGATAACACATAGTTTTATAATTATTGATTTGATAAATATAACATTTATTTAAAACTAAATAATGACATTTGAATTTTAAAATGTTCTTCATAATTATTTTATTATTTTCATTAGATAATTAAAACAATGCTCATGAATATATACAAACCAGTTCTCCGTGAATGGTGTAACAAATGTTTTGTTCCCAAAATAGTATGGAGTGTTATAAAAAAGTATATAATTCATATATATGATATTTATATAAAAATTACAATTTTATGTAATATAGAAACATGAGAAATTATTTTTTATCAGAACCGCATAACCAAAACATACTTGAAAAATGAATCAAATAACAAAAAAATGACGATATTAATAATGATTTAATAATGAATGGGTAATGAAATGTTATATATAGATATAATATGACATTATGGGTATTTTTCTGGTCCATGATTAGAATTATAGTAAATTTAATATAATTATAAATTATGTTAGATATATTATAATGAAATTCATACTGGAAGTAAGGGTTTTGTGTAATAATATTAGTTTATTGGATATTTTTTATACATAATTTTTTTATTATGAAATTATTTAATGTGTATATAAAAATAATTATTAAAGTTTCCACTGATTTTTGTTCTTCACAATAGATTATTTCAATTAAATTACCACTCATTCATTCTTCTACCATCCAACTACTTTTATTAGGTGAATAGTCATTTCTATTCTCTTTAGTTGGGAATATTATAAATACATGTTAGTATTTTCAATAAAATTATCACAAAAATTATTTTATAAAACATCAATGAGTGCATAATGAATTTTCTTTAATTTTTAATCTATTAAATATTATTAATGATTCGTCTTCTGTTATTCTAATTGAGGACGTATTTATTAAGTTTATAATTATATATTTTTTTACATATATTGTAAAAATTAATTAAATTTTCATCATGACAAAAATTTTATTTGAATTTTCCATTACATATAAGTTGAATTTTTAAATGAAAATTTATTCATTATATTTTTTTGAAATATTTTTATATTAATTTAATAAAAATTTAAATTTTTATTATCCTCAAGAAATATTCGTCTTATATTTTGATGGAATATAAATATATTTTATGACAACATTTGATTATAAATATACATCACAAGGTATATAGTTAAAGGATTCAAAATGTATTATTTCTCTAGATTTATTATAATTATATTGAATAAATATGGATAAAATTTATTTAATTCTCTACTTGTTATGTTTTGATTAAATGATAACTTTTTTAATGATCTTGTAGAATATATATGAATAGATTATACTTATATTTTTTTTAGTTCCGTTATATCGGCCAATTTAATTTAGTAAATGTAAATATTTATGATCTCAAATGGAAAATGTGATTTTATCCCAAGGATGATATAAGATTCACAATATGTTATCCCATGCCCAAAATAGGGTACAATATTGGTTATATGATACCCCAAAAAGGTAAATGGGTGGTAATAAAAACCCTAACATGTGTTGAATTACATTATATGTAGTCTTGATTTAATATTTCTATAGATTTTATTATTTCATCGTTTATTCTTAATTTTTTAGATATGATTTTCTGTCAATTTATGATTTCACTACTCATAATATATGATTACATACTGATATATGTATTATTATATTTTCTAATGTTTTCCATGACTTTTTATTTTGATCTATTAATTACATTTTATTGTATTATAATGTTAAAAAAGCTTATTAATAATGAAAATATTATACTATTATTAAGTTAACATTAAAATAATCAATATTTACCCTTTAGTGATAATTTTAGTCAACACATTATTTTTTTATTTTCCCTATGATATTATAAATGAATTTATGTATGAAATCTAAATAAGGGTACTATTGATGAATAAAATCATGGGAGATGATGTAGTTCTTTCATGAAATAATTTTTTCCTCTGTTTAAGTATATAAAGAATAAAATCCATTAAAGTTATATAATGGGTCATGATGATATTTAATTATTATTCATCTAATAGTTTGTAGAATTTATATTTGAAATGTTTAAATAACCTCACAGGGTATTAGAAAAATGTTCATTTTCTCATAGAAATATGGATGATAAATTTTTAAGGACCTAAATGACTATCCAATGATTAGAAATACATATTGATTTATGGTAATAACAGGAGTGTAGTATTCCTATAAAATACTTCCTAATATAAAACCATAAATGTAGATGTGGATTTTGAAAAGATTCACATAGGGGTAATAATTATAAATTGGGAATATTGGAGATAAACATACCTATCCTTAGTTCACGATTAGAGTTCCTAACAATAATTTCTATGATAGAAATACCATGTTGATTTCATGGTATAATTGGAATTTTATTTATGAAAAATTATATTGGATATGAATATATTATTACCATAATAAAGAAGAGTAAAACTAAGGTTTCATAAATTCAAAAGAATGTATCAATATTTATAAAAACTTTATATGATATCATTATTATTATATATATTACCACAATGATTATTATTGAACTCATTCCATTTTTTCGGTTTTTATAAATTTCTTCAACCATAACGAATTATGTAAATTTTGTGTGTGATAAATAATTAAATGATATTTTTTATGATGAGGAAAATTATCATGGATAAGGATTGAAAAATATTATTCCAATTATTATATGAAATTATATTTTCATGAATCATTATGAGATTTAGAGTGATCAAAGGAAGAAATAATATTCTCCTACATCCTTTATGATGAAAAATCTATATTTCCTTATTCAATCAACTTGTAAAGACCATAAATTTCCTTGTAATTTTTTTTCTCTCAAATACATGGGAATTTTACGAGTCCATAAAAATTGACGGTGCATGATTCCAAGGCCTGGTGTGCCAGAACCCAATTTCTATAGTTTATTAGGTACATTCAGTAAATGTACCTACGAGATTCTCTAACATTTGAACTGGTGCTCATAATTTAAATTCGACACTGTTGAACTCGTAGTGTGAGTATTCGCATAAAGAGTCTTTCACCTCGACGGTAGTTGGTCACGATTGAAAGTTATTTTTTGGGTTTTTTGTGGAAACAATAAAATAATATAAACACATGTTTTATTTTATTTTATCTATTGAAACCACCCATTTTGAAGTCATATGTAGGGACCACCACACCTTAACATCCCATGAATTATGGTGGTGGGGACCACCTATGTATTATCCCTCATAATGGGGGGGGGAGAGGAAACCTCTCAACTCCCTCAATTAATTTTATGTGTCAACATAAAATTAAATCTTATCATCCCATGAATTTTGGTGGTGGGGACCACCTATGTATTGTCCCTCATAATGGGGGGGGAGAGGAAACCTCTCAACTCCCTCAATTAATTTTATGCATCAATGTAAATTTAAAATATTACAATTTAATTTTATGTGTCAACTTAAAATTAAATGCTTTCAATTTAATTTTATATGTCGATATAAAATTAAATTCTATAAATTAATTTTATGTGTCAACATAAAATTAAATCTTATCAATTAATATTACGTGTCAACATTAAATTAAATCTTATAAATTGTTTTGATGTTGGCTATTTCTTTTCCTTTGTGATAGAATTGAGGAAAATATTGGATTTAGGGAATTGGGAGGAGCTCTGGGGAGAAAGCTTCTCCAACGAAGAATGATTCCTCTACGAAGAACATGTTCCACCGATGAAGAATGCTCCACCAAAGAAGAACATCGACCCCGACATTGTCCTTCTGACCCGGGACTTCCTTCGATATAGGACGTCTTTGACTATGAGGAGACGGTGCAAAAACTGATGATTGACAAAAACGGTGACGTTCGTATGTTCCCAACAATCTGTCTTCTTCCCCGCGACCCAATCGACGAACCACGAAAAAGGACGGGGGTTATTATCGAATTCTTTAATCATTTTGATTATTATCCTCATTCATAATTCATGATTAAAGTAGTGTCGCTTGCTACCATTCAAAACATAGAGGTTGTAGGCCAATCTAACATGTCATGACCCCTCCACCGATCTCCTTTGGTGTTCTTAACGATGGAGTTGGATGGAAACTTGCGTGGAGGAGCACAAGAATGGCGGCCGACACAACCTCCGACTGCGATAAAGGAAATGGTGCACGATAGCACTACATGATACCGCTGCCCATTCATGCACTCACGGCAGCCCTAGACAATCCGTCGGCAACCTCGCTAATTCCCCCAGCCTAGCCCCCTACGGCTCCGCCATCTACGTGACCTGGGTTCCCTGTGCACCCCGTTGCTACGCCATCAGCGTGCCTTGTGCTCCCCATGGCTCCGCTGTCCTCATGTCATGCACCGCTGTTGGCCCAATCGGTCTCGGCCATATGGCCAAGCAGCCCCGAGCTGTGCCCCCTCGCGGTGCCCTCTGGGCTAAACCACCCTCACGGCACCCTTCTGACTGATCCACCCCCTCGCAGTTCCCTTCGGAACGATCTACCCATGTGCCTACCTGAAGTCGGTCCACGCCCTCGTGACCGGTCCGTGCCCTCGAGGTCAGCTGGGTTAGGCCCAGTGGGCTGGGCCGAACCAAATAGGCTCTCCCGCCCAACAGGGTAGGCTAGGTCAACCCGAACTAGGTCGGCCCAAACTGGTTCAGGCCAAGTCGGTCTGATCAGGTCGGATAGGACCCAGGCCCACTATGGCCCTTTACCTTCTTTTGGCCATATCATTGGCACCATACGTCCGTTTGACGAACCGTCTACCGCACTGGTAATCTTGGAGTATGATGGTCCCTTGGAGTATACCCCACAATAGTTTGGGGTATAGTTGAGAAACGGTCAGGTCCGATCATGCACGAATCCAATCAGGCCCCCGAGACTAGAAGGCTAATAACTCAAAGACCAGACGTCTGATTGACGTGCCGCCTATTGTGTTGAGACCCCTATGACGTGGAAGACCTTTGGGATACTTTTTCGTGGGGCATTTTCATAGTGGAGAATCAACCTATAGCATGTAGAGTGGATCCTCCCGGAGATGAGCGAGCATTTTACGGAGACCTTGTAGCTGGCTGAGACCTGACGACTACTGACCATTTGACTCAGAGTGATTCTACTATCCTAGTGGAGAGCACCTAGTTGTGGCGGCAGACCAATGATGGATGAGCACGCTTGGTGATGTATCATACCCATGGTACTCGACAGGAGGAGTATATCTACAGGCTATGAGGGGGAGCACCTGGGTGGAGCGGCAGACCCATGGTGGTGAGCGCCTCTATGTGACAAAACAGACCCACTGTACTCAACATGAGGATTTTGTCAACAGTTAAAGGTTAGTGGGAAGCGTCTCTATGTGACGTGGCATGCCCACTATACTCAATTTTGCAGGAGTTCTCTGACAGCCTAGGATTCGATAATGTGAATAAAATCATGTTTGAGAAGAGTCAGTTTTTCTATGTTTTCCTCATGATTGAGATGGATCACTTGATAACATAGGTATATGTGTTGGCATATACCTATGTAAGGTTATCTGTTGATTTCTTTATGATTTATCCTTATTGTATTTTGTGAGACCTTGTGGGTCTCGGGGTCTGTAATGAGTATCGTTATACTCACACCTACATAGGTTGTTCCCACAACTCATTTTGTTGGATGTAGATGATGGACAGCGTTTATCGAGGATGAGAGTACCAGGACTTGATTGTACCCGGAGGTGGACTATACGGCGTGTCGGTACATAGAGGAGATAGATGGATGAGGAGTGCTAAGAAGGCGATCTGTACTTACCCTTCAGGTAGGAATCTAGAGGGTCACCTAGTAGTTGTTTTTCCTTTTTCCTCAGCTGTACATGTTTATCAGTTTTACTTTTTTTTCAGTTGTACCTTTTTTCAGTTGTTCTCATGATTTCCAGTTGGGCTAGTATTATGGCCCCTTTTAACATTCTGTAATCAATTGTCGGTTATACACTTTACTTGTTTTTGAATCTTGGTGTGAGTGTTTTCAAGTTATAAATTCAATGTCTTCCCAGTTTTATGGAAATACATATTTGGTGCTAGACACCAGCCCCTGGCCTACGAAAGGCAGGACTGGGGTAGTCACGACATGGGTGTGATACTACTTATCCAGTAATTTTTAAGAAATATTTTCATTCCATTATAATTATATTTTCTGTTCTCTGCCTTTTTGGGTATGATAATGTTATTTTTCTATTTATAATTGGGTGGTGATGTAGTTAAATATTGGACTCTTACTAAGAGTGTGAGGTAATTGAAAAAAATTAACTATGCACAGAGGGAGATTTCGAGAGGGTTATTTTCCAATAATTTTTGTTATTTTATTCTTCATAAAAATAATGTCAAAAAATTTATTGAGATAAATATGATGTATGAAAAATCCATTATTATCTATGACTAATCTTTTATAGGACCCATGAATAAAACATATAGTATTATCATTGAAATAAATAGCTATGATAGATCGATTAATCGATTTTTTTAAAAAATGTATCATATATTAATTTTTCATATGTTTCTCTAGTATCTATGTTGAAATAAATATTTATGATATCAGGGATGAAAATGATATTGGATTTACCCATCAATATCATGGTTCTCATAATTAATTAATGATGTAATTAAATGAAAATTTTATTAATAAGAACCTTGCATGGAAGAAAATGATCCATCCATTATTCCATTGGAGTGGAATAAAACATAGAATAATATTATTATATGGAACATTAAATTCATTATCTATTTAAATAACGGTCGGCAGGAATTTGAAACATAATGTGATTGGAAAAAGACCTCTAATAGAGTTAAATTCCGTATTATTTTTTCCTCACAAAAAAGACATGTAAAAGGAAATGGCATGATGTACAAATTTTTAAGGGTTTAATGTGTATCCAATCAATCAAATTGGGTTCAATATTCATGTTTAAAAATAAAAGAAACTACTAATAGTTCCCTCATCTTTAACTAGGTATAGACCTGTATTCCATTTTCTGGTTGCCAATTGGGATTTTAGAACTAATAAAACATTGGAACTATCATTGGCCAATAAAATGGGTAGTTGGTCTCTCTACACACATTGGGGTGGGGGATTAATTATTACTCTAGAAATATCTTATTGATATAATAAATTTTCTATAATATATTCCTAATACTAATATTATGTAGGTTACCCTAATAAGGATTTCTGAGGTTAAATCCTTTTATATGTGAGGGGAGTCTTTTTGTGATTTCATTTGTATATATATGGGGTTCTAAATTGATTAACCAGTAATGAGTAGATACTAATATTATAAAGCAATACAATAATGTTCATTGATTTTTATTTTCATTGAAGGATGAGGTTCATATTTTGAGGATATGATTGATCCACTATGAGTCTTGCAATAGATATTTTATATAGAAGGATTAAAGGCACATTTTGTTCATTAAACACATGATGTTTAAGATCATAACAAAATGAAACTTTTTAGGGAACTTTTGCACTGTGTACTTGAGCATGCACACCAAGGATCCATCCTATGTATCCAGGTTGTAGAAGTAATCAATGTCATTGTAGTTCGATCATTCCAATTGAATGTACCATGAGATGGAATCCTTGTTCTGGAAGTATTTATAGCATTCTTTGGGTTGTTGATTACATTATAAGGATACCTCGGATGATGGATATTCATAATATAGATTATATGCCCATTTAAACTCATAAATCCCATGTGATCCTTTCTTGGTGTGATAAACAAGGGTTAATGTGTTCTTAGTCCCATTGTGTATTAATGAAAGACATATGTACTAGGATAACCCATTAAATGTATAACACATAGTTATTCCATTAAGAAATCCCCTAGATTATCTTGGTTATAGTAGGAATCATATTCATCATATTTCGATAAAATTATAGTCTATTAATGGTTGAGGTTGAATGATCATCCAATATGAGATCATGAGTTCAGATAGTTGGAATGTCAAAAACATGGGGTGGGGATGAACTAAAGTAGATTATGATTTGATCTTATTTCATATCATGGTATCTTAAATATATTGTTTATTTCAATATTCTATGTTCTTGTACTTCAAACGTCATCTCAGTCTACTAATGGATGTAGTATAATGATCAACCCATTAAAGAGCATGCGACTCGATGTATGGAATGTAGGCGATAAATTGAGGGCCTGTAATGAAGTGTATATGTAATGAACCATGTTTTTATAGAATAATACTTTTTAATTTATATTAATATTTATGATTAAGATATTAATTTAATGTCAAATAGGATTATTTTTCCAATAGCGTATGCAACACACAACAATGGGTTTCATTGAAGACATATATTACACACAACATTGCGTTATAAAAAAATAATAGAATAATTTTATTATTATTTAAAATGGTACTAAACGTATAAAATAGGAAAATTGGGAATTAATAATATCAAATAAATTTTGAAATATGGTTTACACATTTTTAAATAATGATTCATTGGTTACTAAATTTATTAGAAATGGAAAGAAATCCAATTAAAATTAATGATGTGTTTTTATGAAAACCTATTTAATATAGAATAATTATGTTTATAAAATAATATCACTCTTTATGGATTTTTATATAACAAAAAATATATGTAGTATATTCAATGAAATGTTTAAAATTAATTTTATATGTTCTCTATTTATGATATAATAACAAATTCAATTTTTCAGATAAAAAAAGTATTTTTCTAATAATGCAGTTTTATAGCCTTTGGATGGATAACCCTTTTTAAAAAAACGTTTCGTCACTTTTTTATGTTCTATTTGACAATATAAACTTATTATATAGAATAGGGAATGAATAATTTACTTTTTCTAATTTTGTTTCATTTTCTGATAACGTTCATTTTTAATGGAATATAGAAAAATAATACATTTTAATTCAAAACTGCATTTTCTTCAAATTTATATATATAGATAAATTGTCATTTTAAATGGTTTTAAAGTATAATTGGATTATGTTTCTATAATTTAATTCATTTATGGTCATTTTATGCAATTCTCGTTTTAAATTTGATATAAACACGTGTCAATCTTTTGATAGTTTTTACTTATTAAAAACATGCCTTTTGTTTTTGACAAAAGTAATTAATTTATATTAATTTCTTCCTATTTTATGTTTTGAATTTGGAAAAATTTATTCCATAGTTGGAATAAGGAGGTATAAATATTGAATATAGGTACTTTATATTTTTGGACATTATGAATAGTAACAGCAGTAATTGTTTTTATTTACCATGGTTAAAGGGTAAATCGGATAAATCAGGGAAAAAATTAATATTATAGTAAAATAAAAATACACTAACACGTATCCTAATTTTATTAAATGTGATATGGATGATAATGGGAATCCATGGGTTGATTTTAAGACCCCATTGATCCACTTGGGAAAGATAATGGCGTGTTATAATAATTAATTTAATGTAAAAATGAAAAATAACATAAACATGTATCTTCTTAATCAATCAATTTTTAAATAAGATTATATACGTGATCTCTTCTAATAAAAATAATAATTTGATATAAAAAAATATTTAATAATTTGGGATATTTTATTAAATTTTTTTAGACGTTAGATAAGTAAATTTAATTAGACACATGATGAAGAAGTGATTGCATTATTAATAAATGATTCAAATAATTAATATTATAAATTGAAAAATATATATTATATGACATATTTAATTACATATACGAATTATCTACATGAATATGATATGTTACGATTAATTAAATTTTTTTCAATTGAATCAAGTTGTTATTAATTTATTAAAAAGTCCTGTATGAATACTATCCAATATTTACATATTTCTTAACTTAAAATCTAAAATAGATTATTAAATGATATTTAATTACTAAAAATATAATATTGGGCCAAATGGTTATGATATGTCCAAATATGTCAAAAATATCTTTTTTGGGTCTTTTTACATTATATGTTAACCACATTAACCCATAATGTTTAAATAACCTAATATACCTGTAATATTAAAAATGGTAAAAAAAGGGATAAAAAATATAAGGATAAAACAATATTCGAAACATGTGTAAATTTTAATGGTTGATGGTTATTCAAACCAAAATTATCTTCTAGTTGAATTAAATGAATTTTGGACCATGTTTAATCGAAATTAAATTATAATAAATTAATATTTCACGACTTTCCAAACGTCACCATCACTCTTATAAAAGGTCTCCAAATCTACCCAGTTACTCACACCTTTCAATCCCCTTGGATCATACAACTTTTGAAAAAATAAGCTCCAAACATCCATACATTCCTCCAAGAATCCTTACCTTGGGAAGAAATCAATTCCATAAATCCTTTTGGTTCAAATAAAAAGAAGTTACTTGATTTAGAGGGGACATCCTCTCTCAAGTTCTTTTCCATTATTTTTATTCTGAAATCCTTATTATCTTCATATTATTTCATTACATAACAACACCATTATCAAAAATACACTATGATGTTGTTATGAGAAGGATTCTAACTATAGTTACACACAACTCCATCTAATTGATATGAACATACTATTTCTGTGTACGGCGGACTACTGCCTCACGAAATGATGATTGTTCATTTTTTTCCAACCACCTATCATGGTGGTAATTATTATGAAACAATATTTTTTTACGAAATACATTATATTTATATTTTCTCTATTCTTATTTAATTTTTTATTTATAACATAACTTTATGCTTTCCATAATTGGTAAATATAATAATTTCATTTATGGAACTACAGACTACCGCCCACTCCAGGTGATACGACTCATTCATGTCATACATGGAACGTATAAAAGATGTTGTTAATTAACATATGTAAAATATATAACATATATATTATATAGTTATTACAAAAAACCTTTTTATAATTTATTTTTCATTCCATTAATATGATAATGAAATGAAAGTATCATTCATGCGTACATACGACCTACCCTCTCCATTAATGGTGCATTTTATTTTTTATCTCACAATTTTATAGATTGTTATGACTACATATATACAACATATATATGATATCTAAATCATTAATATCATTCTAGAGATAATGGTATTTTAACTACGTGAACAATTTATATAAAAAGGAGTTCATTTTCAACTCTTGAACCAAACATCGAAAGAAGGACCCATATGAACAGAAATAATAATATAGTTTTTATAAAAAGATAGTAAGTAATATCAAATTAATAATAAACATGAAAAATGTTCTGATGTAAGTATAAATTATCATGAATTTATTATTTAGGTATATAATGAACAAACTATACAAGTTGGACTCGATGTAAGAGAATTCGTCTCAATCTCCTTTCATTAGAGAATATTTTGATTATATACACTTCCTTCTATTCCACAGTGTATAATAAATCCCATTGATTTTTAATTTAATTCAAATGTAATATTGTTTCTATGAAGTGTTTTAATAAATGGAAAATGAAATCTTTTTAACGTATTTGGTGACCATAGGATCATAACCACTATAACCATTATTTGATATTTGTCTTATTCTATAATATTAAACATTTTTAAAAGTAAAATAAACCGCTTATTCCATTTTTGGTTGTTCTGGTATCGAAAATGGTAATTAAAATGTTAATTCCTTTCAAAAGTGTCAATGTTGTATGTGACACTTTGAATCAAAAATATTCTTTTTAATTGTTTCAAATGTGTCTTTTTAAAATTGATTGAATATTTCAATATATTGAAATTATTTATTGTGACTTCAAATGAAATATTTTTATTGAAATTTTAATATTTTTAATATTTTATATATTATAATTATATAATGGGAAATGTAAATTTGACAGTTGGTTATGTGATAAACCAAATGATGTGTGAAACTATGATAAAAAAAGGATGTATGGTCACATTATATCCTCTCATTCATTGGGTATGATAGTCAGCCGTATGGATCTTTAATTTAGTGATATGTATAGATGTTTACCATATTGTTAGTATATTCAAGTATGTTTATGTCCCAAGATACCTTTATATATTATATGTTGATTTCCATGGGTTCATGGTAATCTTTGGGTTACTGAAAGGATATGAGAAGAGCGTTTATTTAGTGATGCATATATATTTAATACTTATTAATGGTTGATAGTATTAATTTATGGAAAAGTATTAATGGTTTTAATGTTATAACAATAGTAGTAGTTTTCATTAATTATTTATCCCTTATATATCTTTTTATGCTCATCCCATGTTTTGAAATGTTTTTCATAGAGTTTAATGATTAATATAGTTAATGATGGGATCAAGAAAAATTCATTGAACAAACCAAGATTCTTTTTAAAAAGTTTTTGTTTTATTAAAAAGATGGATGGAGTAGAAGTGTCTAATTTTTAATTTTTGAGATGTAAATTAATAGTAAGGACTAATTATCTAAAACTCCAAACCTAAAAAGATCCTCAATCTGAATTAGAATAAAATTATTGACGTATCCCATCATTATGTAATGTTTATGGCTGGGGCCTTATAGTTGGTATCATAGGTCAGTTTAGATAACATTAAACGTTGCGATGTTATTTAAGGATAAGTGACATGTTTTATATAACCACAATGGATAGAATATTATAATGATTCATAATTATTTTAGATAAATTTAATGAGTTTATGATAACATGGAAAATTATATCATAGCATTTACCCTCATCATAAGATAATATATGAGGATTTAACTGATATTATCACACTAAATTTTTTTGTTTTAGTAATTGGTTGGATCTAGCAGGCACCAAAGTAACAATGGTTATGAATGAATTTGTGGTGTTTTTCTGAATAAAAAACTGAATTAAATGGGAGTTACAATGAGAACTATGGTGCTTCTTCTTAACGAACTATCTGGAGACATGATTGACCACTCAAACCATGGTGATTTTTCTAGGGAATCATATATGCGAGAAAATAATACATATGTTAGTTTTGATAATAATCAGGAATGTAAGTATGTTTAAAACCAATGTGTATAGGATGTGGAAGGAAACACCTAGGAAATGTTTCAAAGGTTCCAGAAGATGTTATAGATTTGGAAATGAAGGTCATAATGTAATAACCAATCATCGAAACTGGAAACGTTTAGTTGAATCCTTGAAATGGAAAGAACTTATTTTTCAGATATCAATTGTATGTTTTAAATGTGGTGTGCATGGTCATTTTGAAAATGAATGTCCTATGTAGAAGGTTTAGAATTGTGATCAGTAGAACTATACAAATATTTTTTTACCAATAATTTATGGAATTCTAGTTGAAGATGAGGAAATCGAAAATGACTTATGAAAGGTATGTATTATCTTTTAGCTAATGCTTTGAAATTATATAATATTAGGAAATTATGCATGATTTTTATTTTAGTAAAGAATTATGAAATAATAAGATGAAAAAACATGGATAAAGGATCATGAAAATTGTTCGATTATTATGATCTCTACATTTTAGGAATTGAAGAGTTTTGTTAGGTCTATGTTTGATGGTATGTTTAAATGAATTAATTATAGGATTAAATTGGAAGAAATATAGTATTTTTAAACCATTATTTTTTTATATAAAAATGTTATTTTTGGATGAATTAGTTTTTTTTTTGATATAGGTATAAAGAACCATTGGGGTTTATATGATCCTTGAATTTCAGGCAATTACGGGTTATTACTTTTTGGGATACAAAATGCGAGGTATGATATATCCTTTAAGGTTAAAATATGTTATGGTTATTTTTGAAAAAATTATCTAATTTTTGGAATATTATAAGAATTTTATAGTTTTAGAAAAATGACAACCTGTAGTATGGGCGATAACTCATTGTGTTAGCCAAGGGAGTGGGAATCGAACCCACAACTAAAGTGTGACTTGGATTTATCACCTACCATTGGCCTATGCGAAGTCCCGGGTTAGTATGACTTTTACGTATTATCCTAACAAGTTTATTGATTTAGAATAGGATAATTTTTGGAAATTAAGTTTTATAAAATGGATATCTTTATTATAGGAAAATAATTTGGTGATTAAGGGATAAATATTATTTTAGAATACATTCCCTATTTTGGTACACACTATACGTAAGGAAAATAGAATACTATGGGATTTAATTTGAGTCGTAGTGTTTGAATTGTTTTTGGAAGAATATATTTTTTTATTATTAACATATATAGATATATGTTATTTGTTGAAATGATTAACCAATCATTGAGAAAATGTGATTAGGTTAATTACATTTATGTATGAGACATTAGGATTAGTTGATGTTATTTGGGGATTAACGTTATGATTTATCATAGAAGACAATGTGATCAAATCCTTATGGAATTTTTGTTTCAATCTTATTTTAGATTATATTGAATAATTTTAACAAATTTGTTTATAGAGAATGGTCTTGGTGGAACTATGCGTATTGTTTATTGAATTTTGAAGATTAAGTGTTGCAATTTATTTTATAAAAGATTATTATTTTTGGGGGTTATCTAATCTTGTGGTAACCATTTTGTTTTTTTAATGTTTAAAGACAATGAAAGTGTATGATTCAGCTTTTTTGGATTATTTGATTCTCTAGAATTTTATTCTAGCACTTCAGGTTGGACCAAGACTTCTTAGAATACTTATCGTTAGGAGAAAAGGCGAGTTCGTTGTAGATATTTATTAAAGGATGAAACTATTCTGGAAAAGTTAGTATATTTATTTATGTTATTAGGAAATTTAATAAATAAATTTCTCAGAATAATTAAAAGGTACATAAAACCAAAACATTGTTCATTTATTTTTCCTACTATAAAATCAATGATCGTTTAACCCTTCATAAGTCTATGGTTTTCTGGTGGATAACTTTATCCTGATCATGTTTTCTATCACTCTCTATCTGAACATGATGGCTTTATTTTCATCCATATCCATGTTTTCTTATATGTAATCCCTTTATGTGTTATCATGGGTGACCGTTACACTTTAAATTCTTACTTTTAAAGATATAGTTTTTTAATTTATTTACGATGAGGAATTTTCAATGAAGTCTCTGAGCCCAATTTTAAAAATAGTGAGGATGCAATTTCCAAAAGGGGGGAAAGCTGAAAAGACCAAGGTATTTATAGAGTATTATTTTTTCATTTATATAAATATTTATGAATAATATATTAATTTTATGTTGATGGGTACACTTTTTCCGATAGTGTAATCGGCCTAAAACAATGGGTTTCTCCAAAATCTTACGTTGCACACAACATTGAGTTATACAAAAAAATAAAAAAATAATAATATTGTTATTTTAAATGGTAGTTAACACCTAGAGATCAGAATAAAAGGAATGAATAGTATTATGTAAATTTTGAAATATGGATTACACATGTTTAAATAATGATTCATTGGTTAACAAATTAATTTTATATGGAAATAAAAGCCAATTGAAAATAAAAGGATGTGTTTTTATGAAAACGTATTCAAAATAGAATAATTGTGTTTATAAATTTACATCAATCATTATGGATTTTTATTTATTAAAAATTTATGTTATATATTCAATTTAATTTTTTAAATAGGTTATATATTTTTTCTAAATATGATATATGAAAAAATTCATGTTTTCGGATAAAATATGATTTTTCTAAAAATGTAGTTTTACAGCCTTTTGATAGAAAACCCTTTTTAAATAATGTTTTTGAAAGTTTTATATGTTCTACTTGAAAAAATTAACTTCTTCTACAAAATCCTGACATCATTATTTACATCGGATAGATTTTTGGTAATGTTATGATAATGTTTATTTTTTAATAAATAGTGAAAAATACTGTATTTTAATTCAGAACTACATTTTAATCTAATTTATTTGTATAGTTAGATTTTAATTTTAATAGGTTATAATTTTAATTGGAATAGATTTTTATAATTTAATTCAATGAAGTCTATTATAAGTAATTTAACTTCTAAATTTGACATGACCAGATTTCTATCTTTTGTTAGATTTTATTGCTTAAAACCTCTCCATTTTGGTTTTGATAACAAGAATTTAATTTAAATTAATATCTACCAACTTTGTGTTTTGAATTTCAAAAAAATGATTCCATATTTAGAATCATGAGGCCCAAATTGTGTAAATAGGTAACTTTTAGTTCAGAAAATTATAAATAGTAACTTCAGTAATTATTTTTATTTATAATGGTTATAGGGTATATCATGTAAATAATGGTAAATAAAAATATATAATTATATTATAAAACTACACTACCAAATTTCCTGCTACTATTTTATGACATATGTTCAACTATGGGAATCCTTGAGTTGATTTTAGGACCACATGGATCCACTTGGGAATGATAATGACATGTTATAATAAATATATTAATTTTACGGTAAAAAATAACATAAACATGTATTTCTATATATATACTAATCATATGTATTCTCCACTGCCACATGTCAAACTACCAATCTTCCACATCAATTTTTTCTTATGTGTCATCTAGATATACCTCTACATTTACCCTCTCAGACAGGGTACCTATTCCATTATCCGACTCTTGCTCCCGCTTCGACTAATTTCATCATGCTTCCCGACCTGCAATCTCTTTAAACCCTCACTATTGTAGTCTTGGATTTCATGGTCAGTCAGTCATTAGTTCACATCTATATCTAAATTCCCCCTTCTGTCAGTTTCTACACTACCCTCCGACCTTTTTTTTCTTCCTCTTGTGGTCGTGATTGAGTTTTTTGCATCCTAGGGTTCCTGGAAAATACCGACATCTGGGTCATCATGCTCCCAGTTTCCACGTCAACCTATGCGTACAACCACTACTATACATCCATCACTCTTCTATGCAATGATACCTTTGTTTTATCATCCTGCTTGAACTGTCGAACTAGGGTTCTTGCTGCAAAGACATAATCTCAGTTGGTTTCTCCTCCTACTTGGCCACCGACATTGGCACAGCTATCGCTCTTTCCCTTTTCGTCGTGACATTACCCATGGTTCCCCATCTCGCTAGAACTGTCAAACTATGGTTCTTGTAGCATGGAGTCATCATCTACCTTCATCTCAATAGTTTTCTCCTCCTCCTCAACCTTCGACTTCACCTCGTCCTCTGCCTTTAACTTCATCTGGCCCTCCGACTACACTTATACCTTCACCGACTGAGAATCTTCATCAGAATCCTCAGAAGGTGCTATCCCTCATTCACATTAACTATCAATTATTCCTTATTATCATGTATAATTATCTATTTTTTTAATTCATTGGTTCTTTATCGGTTAATATTTGGTTATGAGGGATGTGGAAAATTTTTAATATATTCTTGAGAATTTCATGGCAATGTTCAGGGATGCATTTAATAATTTGGATCCATTTCTCATGTTGGATGACTTCTCAGGTAAATGAGAATTGAATTATGATCTCAATAATTGTAGTTTAAAACCATAGTGCATGAACTATGTTTTTTGAATTTCATTTTAGGTTCTCTCCTATTATGTGGTTTCATGCTCACCCACATAGTGGTTTTTTATCTTTGTTTTAATTTTTTTCATTTTTCTAGCATTCATTACTTTCCATTTCTCCTCCATTGAACATGACCATTAATAATTTTCAGGATTTGTAACAATGAATTATATGTTACAATTACCCTCCAAACCCACTTTTCCTTTTTATTATTATCTGGTTTATGATATTATACTAATAGATACTTTTTTCTGAAATTTTGGGGTCTTTTACCCATGAAGACATTACTTGCCACAAGGGAATGATCTACACTGCCGGTCTTTAACCATTTTTGTGTTTTCTACCTCAATATCAAAGTGTTTATGGGAAATTTATTACAATACTATTTGTTAATTTATTTTTCTACTTCCAATCATTTAAATGGTTTTCTTCAAAAAAATTAATGTAACTATTTTTTCAGAAACAAATAAAACAGTAAATATTTTTTCAAAATGATCAACTTATGTGAATGATTCGATAATTAGATTCAAATAGATGATGTCGAACTAATCCTACATGTTGGATTTTATAATTTTTCCCTATTAATTTTCTTTGGTATTGCATGGAGAATGATTTTGGTGTCATTTTTGGTATAGAGTAGGATGATAGTTTCATGGTATGAGATTATGAAATGAATTCAACTAATTGATTTTTAAGTTTGTTTTTTTGGGTAGTAGGTATTTACCTAAATTTTTTCTATATACACTATGTTTTAACCATGGTTTCCTGGTCACCCAAAGAGTGCTTATATATATGTTATGTTTTACCTGCAAAAATTATGCATGAAATAAATTAAAATTTCGGATAGTTTCATTAGGATTCATTGTTTTTGTTTCCTTATTATTCAGGAACATGTTCCTTAGACAGAAGATTGTAAACAATAATGTATGATATTCTCTTGTGGAACAATTTAAATTTTACATTGATGGGAGACTCTAAAAAAATTCCTTCTCTTCTAGGATATTAATTGAATCAAAGAAACAATTTTCAGATGTTTTTATATATTCTTTATTTTGGGTTTCATTCTGGGGAAAATCATCAAATATTCTTACAGCTTCCTGGTGGGTAGTGTTTGGGAATTTTATATGTTTTTTCACAACACTATCCATTCAATAATTGGCATGTTCATTTGTGAATTATATTCATTCTCTATCATTATTTTCATTACGATTAATACTCTATTGCAGTAGATGAAGTCTCAGTCACCTAAATATCTGTAAACTACACCCTTCCTGACAAAACCACAAGCTGTTATGAAATTATTTAACAACCCCTGATATGTAATTGTAGAAATTGTTAATTTTAGTTTGATTATGTTTGAGTTTTGATTTCTAATTTTAACTTACTTATAATAGAATATTGTTTCTGTTTTTGGTTTGTATTTTAAATTGAAAATATCTTTCTATTTTTTATAAACAGTTGCAATGATAAAAAAATTTTATTACTGAAGTTCTTATATGTAGACAATAGAACATGTGTTCTGTTGTAGTATGTTTAGTTCATATACTAACATGTATTCTATTTTGATTATGTTTTTTCCAAATAAAATTTAAATTGAATATATTCAATAATAGTTCATGTCTAAAAATATGTTAATTACATGAAATAATTATGGTCACCTATAAATGAATTTGACCTAATCCAGTGTAAAAATTCAAGACAATCACTTTTATGTTTCAGTAAATATGTGGAAATAATATGTTACTCATCTAATGTTTTTAACATTTTTCATATGTTCATCGCAAATAAATAGGTTTTAGACAAATTTTTGGATTGTTGTTCTATGCCTGTAATAGGAAAAAATGGGGAAAAAAACCTTTATCTAGAAATCCTACATATCAATGTTAAACCTCTGGATTTCTACAATTCTGTATTTCTGAAGATTTTGTATAAGGTTTAAGATATCCCTCTTTTTCAAACATGGGCATCTCTACTTCTTTTCCTGGGTATAGTGTGTCTTCCAGGTACATGTCTTTTCATAAAAACCATCCATGGTGTGTTTTTGTTAAGCTCAACAGAGGTTTTTTGTGTAAACTATTTTCCCCGTACCTTGTCTTGAGAATCATTGATTGATTTCAGTAGTGGTAAGTCGGTCTAGCTTTACATTCAATAATCCAGTTATATTAAGGATAATGGTCCAGATTCCTCAAAACAACACATTTTACAGGTCTTAATAGTGCCAATAATGATTTTCCTCTATTCTTGAGTCTATTTATATATTCATGACGCAGTTGTTCTTTGCATAATTGACTTTTCATTTTCATGTACATGTTACCCAGCAATTTGGAAGACATATTGATAAATGTGAGCAGAAATGAGTCAGCATTTTCAGGTATCAGGGGAGCATTTTGTTCTTTTTTTTAGTTTTCGTATTCTTTTTTAGAATTCGATCATGCTATAATTTATTTTTTTCCTCTACCAATACTATGTCACACTTTTTTATATATCATATTCAGCACATCCATTATCTATACCCATTATATAGAATATTTGTCGCTTCCATTTATTTTTTTGGGTCTTCTGTAAAGAACCCGTTGCGTTAGCTTGATCAGTGTGATGGATTTTTCTTATGCTTATGAATGTTATTGTTATCATATATAATTATTTTGTTTCATTTCGTATTTCTTACGTGCTGCTAATGAGGGGAAGTTATTCTATTCCCAAGAGATATCATGTTCTTCATCCTTTGAATTTTTAATCTATAACATTTGATGAGAAATTCATTACTCAAAGAATATTATTTTTCCTATTTCATCTAGAGATATAATATTTTTTGATGTATTGTTTCTAGGATACCTGTCCTACTATCTATATCTTCATAATTTGCATGATGGCTTAGGTTTCAGCATAGCTTTGCAAAGAAATTTTTTCAAGAGATTCTTTGAGCCTCATTTCTAAGACTTGTGATTAATGATCGATGTATATACTCTCATCGATGGTTATTTATGTAGGTTTTGGTGGAAAAGAAGTCAAATATGTTTTTCACTTTATGTCATACAATGGTGAGGATAAAATTTGGGATTATGATATTCAATTCAATATTATGTTTCTTAAAATATGATGACTTTATGTTACTTTTTTCATGTATATGTTGCATTTTCCTTTAATTTTTTCATGTTTTCATTAATATCATCTATTATTTGAACTTTATTTTAGATAGAATTAGTATTTTAACAACCTATAAACATATTCAACTACATTAGGAAAAAGGAATATAATAAATCATTTCTTTCCTTCATATCTATTTGAATATTTCATCAGTAATTTAAATATCATGCTTAAATTTTATCTATAAAAATAAATCCAAATTGAATATAATTGAGAAAAAATATCTCTATATAATTAATGTGAGGTATCATTCATTAATTCTAAGAGTGATTCACTTTACCATCACTTTATAGGATTACATTACTGTTAATATAATTATCTAAAAATATACAAGATAATTGAGATAGAAGATACATTACTGTTAATATAATTATGTAAATAGATACCAAAAAATTGAGATAAAAGATATTCACCCTTTAACTGTATTCTCTAGCAACAATGCTAAATTATGCTCCACTAACAATTCTAAATTTTTGGGTCTTGTATTCTCACGAAAGAATTACAGAAGCTATTATAGCAAATGTGGTAGTTGTAAAATCTGGTGCAGTTTTGATTGATTCCAAGGAAACCTGAATTTTATTTCTATTTTCATAGGATCTTCTGTCAAACATATAGAAAGAATATTTTACAATATTTCTAAATATCTTCTTCCAATATAATGTTTGAGTGATTTTGATAGAATCTTATTTTACTCTAATTAGTGGATGGAAGTGAATGGCATCCAGAAGATGGTCTGGAATATGAGAAGGCTTCCATGTAGGGAAATTCAAGGGTGGATCTTTAGAAAAAATCATATATGAGAAGAAGGATACATTGCAACATGGACTTAAAGTTTATCGAGCCACAAAATGATCTTAGATTTCCTTCATGAAATTTTCTTTCAACTGAGTAATAGATTACCATACAGATGGGATGATGAAACTTTCCATACACTTTCTCTCAAGTGAGAACTATTGGAGTATGATTTTTTGAATTGAGGTATTGTGACCTAAGTAAATTCCAAATTTTTGTGGATGAGGGAGGGAGATATAAAGACATCATACTTGATGAGTCCTACCCTGATGTCAACATTACAGGGCCTCTTGCAGTATCTTAATTATTTGAATTACTATCAGGTCCTCAACAAATAAATATGGGATGGTCCAATGGAGAGGGTGTGGATTTTAACCTTTTCAAAAAAATCCTAAGGAAAGTGACCAATAAGGAAAACATTATACTCAATCCCATTATAATCATAAAATTAATGAAGCTATTAAAAACATCATTCCATATAGTGCATCGTGTGCTAATGGATTCCTAGGGACCAACCCTGATTCTTGATAAATTATCAAGAAAGAGGTCATTGAAGATATTCTATATCATTTTATATGAGGCACTCATTCTAATGTTGGTACTTCCACATTCATGGATGTATTATTTATGTTCATTTTCAAGGTTTATGATTTGTGTATTTGATGTAAAATCTGCTGGTGCATTACAAATTCAGTAGCTAAAATGTGTAGTTTTCCCTGTGATCTATAATATTCCATTTATTTTCTTTTTATTTTATTTCCTTCATTATTTTTCCTAAAATTAGATATGTGTCCCGACATTTGTATGTTCCTTGTGATATTTTTTCTTACATCTTCCATTTTTTATGGTATTTTTTCTTTTCATTTTTTTTTCATTTATTTTCACTATATTTGATTTAACTCACCACATTTCCCAGACATTGGGCCTCTTATTCCAACATAGACTCTAATAAAACTATATGCATGCATAATTCACATGAATACTTGTTCCACCAAAACAGATGGATTCCCTCGGACAATTTGAAATTTTTTGGTATCGTAAATTTTTGTTTTAGAATCTATTTGAAGTGTTTTTTCCTAAATTATAATATATGAATGTGTAAAAAATTATATTACTACCTGTAGGATACTAGAGAAACATATGTTGATCTTTGAAGAATTTGAGGGAAATTTCATATTGACTGTCAATGTTGTTTCCAAATGGAATCATCTATTAATATTTTTTGATGACTTATAAATGGTACATTCTATAGATTTTATTAGTTGGAATATAAGAGGAATTAAAAAACATAATTAATTCTCCTACATTTATTGATGTGGGTTATCAAATTCATACTATAAAAGTTGAATGAATTATATGGCTAGTAGAAAGATATAGGTTTGGGATTTACATTTATGTTCTCCAAATTCACCTCCTTCTTTTAAGACAAAAGATACGTGGCGATTTCATATTTCACCAAACCCACTCTTATATCACTCTGCATTTTATTTCTCTAAATGTGTTACATTTAAAAAATCTTGGTATAATATTGATTGTTTTTTTATCCGACCCTTATTAAGGAAACTCTTTTGAGTTTTTTCCATTAATTGTTTTAAATTTATATGATTTTGTTTCACAGTTTAATATAATATTCATATTTTTTAATCATCTCAAATTTATATATTAATTACATCATGTATTAAAAAACAAAAAAAACCCGATTGAAGTTGCTGTATACATGACTTGTTGTTTGCAGTTGTTGTTTGTTGTATGTTTTTAGTTACTATAAATAAATGGAATTGAGTCAATTTTAGTCATGTATACATGAATCCATTTGCTTAATTCTATTTTAAAAAATGATATTGTTTCACTTATGTATACATGACTTCATGGTATTAATTCTATATAATTATATTTTTAATAAACATTGTTAATTTTTAATTCACATTGTTTTTTACATGTACATCAATGATGCCTGTGTAAAAAAGATATTGTTTACAGTTGTTGATTTTTCAAGTACATTATCTAAATAATTATCTCTTCTGAAAAAAATCCAATATTCTTCTACATCAACCTGATGTTGATTTCCCATATGTAGAAATCAAAATTGTAGATAATGGTGATATTGATTCTCATGGAAAATATTATTCAATTTGTCTTCATCTATTTTAGTGATTTAATATCATGTTGTCAGGTATTCTGAAGGGGTTTTTGGCTTTCTCTTGATGTTGTTTAGCATGGGTGAGTATCTTCGATTAGAGAAAAACATTTGGCTACCCCTCTGCATATCCAAAATTTATCTATTCTATAAAGAATTAAAACCAACAACCAATAAACCATGTCAATGAGTAAATAAAGAAGACATTGAAATGATCAAGAAAAGTCACCACTATCAGATTTTATGGAGAGATATTAAGTTGGTGTAGGTTTTGAATCAATTATCATTCAATCATTGATTTAACTCCGGTTTCCATTTTAATTTTCTAGAGATTTTTTTTAAAATGTTACCTTGAAATCTCTTGTGTAACTAATTTAATGAGGTCACTTACAAGTGATTTTCAAGACACTGAAATAGTGGTGTTTATTTCTAGATTTCCTATTAAATAGAATAATACTTTTCTAATTATTGATGTTTGTTTCCAGAGTTAAAATTTTATGATTATACATGTTTCATTTCAGAAAAAATATTATCCTATTTTATTATATCTCATGTGTTTTCTTCCATAACAGAAGAGTATATTTCAAAGCTATCATTTATGTTTAAGGCTACAATTCAACATCATATCACATATATGCATCTGAAGATACATATGTCAGTTTTTTTTCAATGGATTTATTTTTATTTTACCTACTATTATTATCTTCTATTGCAACAATTTTTCATGTTTGTAGAAAATTATATTAATCCTTACAATATGTATTTAAACGTTAATGTGACAGAATAGTCCAGAGTTTTGTTTTTTGAACACAATGAACCATGATGTTATTTCCATTT
The DNA here is from genome assembly GCA_963277665.1 of Viscum album. Taxonomy (NCBI): domain Eukaryota; kingdom Viridiplantae; phylum Streptophyta; class Magnoliopsida; order Santalales; family Viscaceae; genus Viscum; species Viscum album. The sequence goes on along the minus strand of OY728119.1, from coordinate 670,202,391 downwards.
TGATGTTATGATTCCATGTTTTTGTTTCAATTATTCAACTAATTCATCTATCTATATGTTCTTTTTCTATCTCTAGTTTCTGTTTAACGTCAGTTTACATAATTTATTGTTTTCTGTTAATTTTTCATATTTTATAATTATGACCCAAATTGTAATGTAAACATATTTATTATTAATTTTCATTGGCCGCTTCTCAAATAATTAATGCATTTTGAAATTCTGATAAAATTTATGGTGTTGTGCATATGCACAAGAAAAGTACTAGTTCTTACTAAATCAATTTGTAAATGTGTGTATATAAGTTATATCATACACTATAAATAGTCATTATAATTCTAAAAAAATTTCCTACATCTTGATATTTTATTTATAATTTTTATATGTTAAATATATTAATTAAATTATGATATAATTATCCTGAAATGATTTCTTCATTATTAACATATTTAAATAAATGAAATTAAAAAAATGAAATTAAATTTGATATGACATAATTAATTTTATCCATGAATTATCTGGGTGAATATTACTTCTTAGTATTGGTTTAATATTTTTTTAATGGAATGATGTTTATATGAACTTTTAAAAAAAATGTCATGTATGAATAGTGTACAAAATTGAAATATTTATTAACTTAAAATATTAAAGATTTTATTAAATGATATTAAATTCCTTAAAATATTAGAATTTTCGAAATGGTTACGATAAGTTCAAATATATCCTATATTACTATTTTGGGTCATTTTACATGATATGGTAATTATATAAACCCATAATTAGTAAATAACATGATATCACTATAAGATTAAAAATGGTAAAAAAGGGTTAAACCAAAATGACAAGGATAAAAAAATTTCAAAACTTGTCTAAAAATTATTGGATGATGTGTAATCTAACCAAACTCATCTTTTCTTTGAATTAAATGTGTTTTGGACCTTTTTTAATCGACATTTAGTATCTAATAAATTAATATTTCAAAACATTTTTAAAGTGACATTCCTCTTTGTTATAAAATTTCACTACCTCTATCCACATGCTCGCACCAGTAAAGACCCTTGTCTTGTCATAATTCTTATCAAAATTATCCACACATCCCCCTTCCTCCTAGATTCCTTAACCTATGTAGAGAAAAATTCAATATAGACGTTCTGGCACCAATCAAAAGAAGTTACTCAATTTAGAGGTAATGTATTCTCTCATGTTCCTTTATATTATTTATCCCCACATTATAATGTTCATATTATTTTATTAAATAATAACATCAATATCCTTAATATACTAGGATTTTGTTGATGAGAAAGATTCTAACGACTCTTACACACAACTCAGTCAAAAGGATATGAACATTATGTATACATTTACATCGAACTAATTCCTCATGAAAAGATTATAGATTAATTTTTTTCATAACACCTCTCATGGTGGCCTTTATGATGGAACTGTATTTATATATGATATATATTATATTTATATTTTCTCTATGATTTTTTACTTTTTATTAACATCATACCTTTATGATTTCCATAATGTGTAAATATGAAAACTTCATTTGAGGAATTGGTAGAACCGTTGGCATGCCTAAGTTCTCTCCCCCCTTCACATACCGTAGGGTTCCCTTATTTTGGTTTAAGGAAAACTTCCAACACTTAGAGAATATTAAATTCGGAATCATCAATGAACGTTCTAGATGGAGGGTCAAGAAAATTTCACAATATTGGAGGGTTGGACTCATCAAATTTTCCAGTACTTCTATGTTGGTGTACTGATTTTATCTTTATCAATTGACCAAATGTATGTTAAATGATCTTCAATGTATTGTTAGAAACATCTTTTTGATAGGAACAGTGCATCATAGAATAGTCATAATGGTATCTTGGTGGAATTGTGTTAAGCATATTTAGATGGGAGGCCTGGGGGTCTAGGATCTCAATACATTCATTGATAACATTATTAACAAGTTTACATGGAATCACTTGTCTTCTAGTGAGTCCTTGACTAAATTTATTTCTTGAAAGTTTATATAGAGGATGTTTATTGGATATCCTCACTCTCTTAATTACATTATAGGGCCCTCCCTACAACACTCCATCAATGACATCATGAAACGCTCAATGTGGCTGGTTAGTAGGGAGTCCATGCTTAATTCCTAGAAAACCTTTTGGCTGGACAACCCTATTAATATCTATAAAATCCGAACCACCATGGATTTGATGATTTTCAATGACTTCATGTGCCAAAATCATTCTTCATATGGTATTATTACCTATTACACTATGCTAGAAATCCAGAATTATGCATGCATAAGTAAGGATACATTGATCTAGAAGCTCAATTCACATGGCCAATTCGACACCAAAGATTATTAAACAATGAACATGGAGGGGGGGACCCCAAAGACCACATAGGTGGCTACGTCATTTTAAGGCCCCTTCAGTTCAACCATTTAGAAGGGTAGTTATTGGGAGGCTATGGGGGAACCGACTCCCTACACATGGCCATCTGTAGAAAGCGGGACACCATTTTTCCTCCGCATGCCCACTATGTATGTAGGCTAAAGAATTAGTCCAACACCTTTTCATGGACATTTTTTATGAAAATGGGATATGGAAATACATTGGTTCTCTATTTTTATTTTATGTCTACCATTGCAGTAATCTGGATGAGCTCATGTTACAAATCTGTGATGGTTGGAAGAGTGCACAGGTGCACAACTTGCACATTATGGAAGATGCATCAGCCATTCATGCTATTTGGTCTGCACAAAACCATGAGATATTCAATATTCATCCTACTTCATTCTTTTCTGATTTTCTAGCCATACATAGGGATATTCATGATTCTACTATTGTGCAATCAGACACGATTCTTAATTCTATTGAAGACCTACAAACTCCACGGTTGCTTGTTGTGAAGGGAAACCGAAGAAACATCTTGAGTTTTGGTTCATCAGATGTATTCCCCTGATCCCTCTTGGTATTAAATTTAACGTTTATGGTTCTTCTTATGGATCACCTGGACCTTGAAGATGTAGAGATGGTTTCAACACCTATCACGGTTTAATCAAAGGCAGCTTCCGCCACATTATTGGCCATGGTACATCGTATGAAGCCAAACATTGGGTTGTGATCTATACTGTCAAATATGTTGTCTACCTCAACTGGTCACCTTTATAGATTGAATTGAACTCACAATATGAAATGAATTGTTTTGGAACACATAATAGATATGTGCCTTCGTTAATCCTCCCTCATTGGATCATTTGATTATGTCAGGCTAGTCCTCTTAAGATCTTTGTATATCATGTATATAGTGAGGTGAATCAGGTTGTTGATGTCATCTCGATGAAGGAAATTGTGGAGGTGATCACCATGTTGTCATTTAAGAATTCTAATTTCTGCATTTTCATGGTGCATATTGATATTTGGGGCGTGACACATTCTCACTCTTGTATTTTCCCCTGTATGGCCTAACATAGTTTACTTTTTGATTTATTTTATAAATTTAGGGCCAGCTTTCTCGGACCCTGTACCTTCGTGGTCATAGTGGTATGGGAAAATTTGATTAAATTATATTTTTTAATTGTTTTAAATTTGTTTTTTAAATGTATTGAATATTTATATTTCTTGAAATTATTTCTTGAGGTTAAAAATGAAATGTTATTTGTGAAATGTTGATATTTGCATTATTTTATGTCTTATGATTATATAGTGGTACATGGACATTATATTGGTGGTTATGTGATAAACCAAATGATGGGTGCTTCCACAATAATCCATGGATGTGTGGTTACATTTTTACTTCCAATGCATTGGGTATGGAAGTCCGCTATATGACTATACTATTTAGTGATATATTTAAAGTCATCCAAATGGTTATTCCATTCAAGTATTTTTATGTCCCAAGTTAGAATTATAGGCTATATGTTTATTTATATTAGTATATGGTAATCATTGAATTGTATAAAGGATAATCAGTGAGATTATATTCATTGAATTATATATATTTTCTACTTTTGAAAGGTGAAATATATTATTTTATGATAATGTATTCATGGTTTTCATGTTATCCCAAGACTAAGAGTTTTAATTCTTTATGTATCCCTTACTATGATTTTTATTCCTACACTATGTTATGAAATGTTTTTCACATGGTTTAAAGAAGAATATAGTCAATCATTAGATAAAGGAAAATTCATAGAACAAACTCTTTTTCTTTTTAAAAGGTTTTTATATTTTGAAAAAAAATGGAATGAGTAGAAGTTTCTACATTGTAATTTTTGGAATTTAATGTAATAGTTTTTCCCAAATTCTATAAAACTCTAAACCAGAACAGATATTTCATGTGATTAGAGTCAAATTATTGACTTATCTCATGATTAAGCAATGTCTAATGATGAGGCATTATTGTTTGTATTCGAGGTCACTTCAGATATATTTAGTGGTTTTGGTATTATATACGCACAGGTGACGTGTTTTATTTAACAAAAATGGTTAGTATATTAGAAAGAGTCATAATAATTTTAGATAAATTGAATGAGTTTATGATAAATTGAATAATTATATCATAGTGTTTACCCTCATTATAAGATATTCTTTGATGATTTTACATATAAACTCACACTGACCATTCTATATTTAATTTATGGCTAGATCTATCAAGACCCAATGTATCAATGGATGTGAAGGAATAAATGGTGGTTTTCCTAATAAGAAAACAAATTAAATGGGGGATACAATTATAATTCGTGTGTTTATTCTTAAGAAACTATATGGAGTAATGATTGACCACTCAAACATTAGTCATTTTTCTAAGGCATCATATATGCTAGAAAAGAATAATTATGGATGTTTAAGTTATAATAATAAAGGTATGTATATTCAAAAACTTATGTGTCATGGTTGTGGAATGCAAAACTTAAGAAAATGATTCAATGGGAAATGAAGATTTTTAGATGTGGTAATGAATGTCATAATGCAATAACATGTGATGGAAAAAGGAAGCATTCAGTTTACTCTAGGAACTAGAAATAACTTCATTGTGATGGATTAATTGAATATTTAAAATGTGGTGCGCACAGTCATTACACAAATAGGTGTCATACAAAGAAGGTTTGTGAATGTGATTTTCACAACCGTGTGAATAAATGTTTACCAATAACTAATTTTATTCATATTAAAGATAAGGAGACTAAAAATGACATATGAAAGGTATATATTATTTCTTAGCTCATGTTTTGACATTATTTAATCATAGGACATTATGCATGATTTTTTAAAGGATAAAAGTAGAAAATAATATGATGTAAATAATGGATAAAGTATCATGAATAATTTTCATTGATTAAGATGTCTACATTTTAGGATTTGAAGTGTTATGTAGGATATATGGACGATAATAAGATTGAATATATTAATTATAGAATTACATTGGAAGACTTCATGTAATTGTAACTCTTAAGTATGTTATATAAAAATTTTAATTGAGGAAGAATTATCTTTTTTTGTGGGTTTAGTTATAAATATCCACTAGGGTTTATCATATCCATGAATTTGAGGAAATTACATGTTATTACATTTTGGGATAAAAATTAAAGTTATGAGATAAAATTTGAGGTTAAAATATGTTATGGTTATTTTGGTTGATTTTATCTAATTTTGGGAATGTTATAAGAAATAAATAGTTTTAGAAAAATGGCAACCCACTAGAAGGGTGAAAACCTATTCTATCAGAAAAAGTCATGGTAATCTAAACCAGAACAGAAGTGTGACTATGATTTATTGCCTACCACGAGCCTACGCGAAGTCCCTGGTTAATATGACTTTATTTTTTTAGTTTAACTTGTATATGGAATCAGAATAAGTATGTTTTGTGAACTTATGTTATTCAAGTGGATATCTTTAGTATTGTTAAATGGTTTAGTGATTGAGGGATAAATGTTATTTTGGAAGAGTTTCACTATTTTGATAACACTATATGCCTAAGAAAAATAGAATACTATAGGATTTCAGTTTAGTATTAATGGTTGAATTTTATTTTCGAAGAATATATTTTTTTATTATGAACATATGATCACTTGGTTTATTTGGGTAAAGGATTAACCTATAATGGAGAAATTTTGATTAAATTAATTACTCTTATGTGTGGGACTTTAGGAGTGGCCGATGTTATTTGGGTATAAATGTTAAGATTTATTACGGATGAATATGTGATAAAATACTTAGGAATATTGGGGTTAAATTATTTTTTGGATTATTTTGAATAATTTTATGTATAATTGTATATTTAATGATCTTTGGTGAACATTGGGTATTATTTATTAAATTTTGGAGCTTAATAGTAGTAATTATTTTTATAAAGGATTATTCCTTTTGGGGATTATCTGATATATTACTAACCAATTTTGATTTTGTTAACATATAAAGTCATGTGAAGTGTATAATTCAACATTTTTGGATTATGTGATTCTATAAAAGTTGATTTTAGTGCTTCAGGTGTGACCATGACATCTTGAATACTCATCATATAGAGGAAATATGAGGTTGTGGAAGATATTTATTGAAGGATGAAACTCTTCTTGAAAAGTAAGTATATTAATTTATGTTCCTAGTCAATCTGATAAATACATTTCTCAATGTTATGAAAAGGATATTAAAACCAAAACATTGTTAAATTACATTCCTTACTATGAAATCAGTGTCCATTTAATCCATCATATGTATGTAGTTGTCTGTAGTTAACTTTATCCACAACATGTTTTCTATCACTCCCCATCAGAAAATGATGGTTATTTTTTCTTCAATATATATGTTTTACTACATAGAATTATTGTATGTGTTATCTCAGTTGACCTTTATAAGGACCCAGCCTTATAACATTACATAATCTTGAATTAAATGAATAATTCACATTGAGGATCTTTTCAGGTTTACAGTTTTAGAGAATTAAGACATAACTATTACATCTCAAAGATCACAAATTAGACACATCTACTCAGTTTCCATTGTTTTCAAAAAATATAAACTGTTGAACAAAAGACTCATGTCTAGTTCCATGTTTTAGACATCATGACATTTCCTTGATCCCATCCTTGACCATATTCCACTTTAAGTCCTGTGGAAAAAATTTCAAAAACTGGGGATGTGCACAAAAAGATCAGTAAGGGATATAAAAATATGAAAAGGAAACATTAGTCCATGTATACATAAGAATCAATGAAAACACACTTTACTCAGAAAACAAAATCACATTAACATACCTCCTGAAATGATAATATTTATGAATTACTCATATAAAACATAAGATATAAAGGTAACTTGAGGAATTCATAACATTATTACGTAGGGAGTAACCCTCATGTTTACATTTGGAATAACCATCATAGTATATTCCCTAAATCTATTTGTAGAAATCATAGCATTTAACTCCTTTGCGTTACCCAATGAATTGGAGAGATATATCGGGCTCACCCACCCTTATTTTGCCACAGAACCACCCGATTTCATAAACAATGCCCAAGAACCATAACATGATCATAACACTTAAAAGATGAATAAACAAAACATAAAATTTACAAATTTCAATCACAAGAGATCACATCATGATATTGTCATAAATAAAAACATATAATAAAATCTGAAGTGCCCAGATCAGTGTGAATCACTGAGAGGGGGAGGGGGTGAATCCGTGATCCCTTAAAACTTTTTACTAATTGATTCTTATCAATTAAACCTATATGGCTTGTTAAGGCCTCGATCCACTCTTCTTATGTCTCTCAACCTTTCCCGGATAATGCAGTAATGAAAAGGCACAGGACACAATGATTTACAAGGTTCGGCACCAAAGGCCTACATCCTTGCCATGCTCTCCCAGCATGGATTCTCCATTATAACCTGTTAAAATTACAATGGCCGATACAGAGTCCCACTGTATCTCTCCTGAGTCCCACAGGAGGGTCTTTATACTGCTTCACATAGTGTTAACAGAGTCCCACTGTCCTGCTCCAGAATCCCACTGAAGACTTCTTCTCCCTGAGTCCCACAGGGTCTTCTCCTGGCTCTTCGAGTCACACGAGTAGCTCTTCTTCACTTTAAGTTCTTCAAGTATCTTCAGCAGTATGGGATAAAGACTGTTGGCCTTGCTCTGTACCTCTGATCACTTGTGATGATCAGGTCTTCTCGTCTTGCTCAGGCTTTATCTCCTTCTTCTAAGGATGACCTGGCTTCTCTCTTCAAGAATCTTCAACAGCCTCTGAAAAGGTATGTTGGTCTTGCTCAGCAACTTCTGATCACTTCTTTTGATCAGGCTCTTCTTAATTACTGAATTCTCAGACAACTGATGTCTTTAACTTTAGTCTGGTCTAGTCTCACATCAAATCATCTTCATGCACTGAGTGCATGGCAACTCTTCATCTTCATGCACTGATAGCATGGGTTCTCAAATCTCTTCAAGATCTTCAAGTCTTGGACTCCTCATATTCACACCACTGATTTGACTTTGTTCACGTGTGCACGTGCATGCATGCATGCATGCACTTCCCCTTTCCTTTTCTTGGTGCAGTAGACCCACAAAGGGTGTAATCACTTCAAGCACACACCAACTCTGAACTTCACACACTTTATTCCTTTTGATTACACACTTAAAAGTGTGTTATTCTTTAGTGTGGGTCTACTTCTTCCTTCTTCAATGTGTGTTCACTCCACTTAGAGCATACACATAGGTTCGGCCACTTCTTTAATTTGCACACACAAATTCTTCACATAGCATACACATGTAGTGACCTTCCTCTTCTTGCACACAATGAATGCCCGTAGGGTGTTCCTCTTCAATTTGCACACACACACACTAAAATGAGGTGTGGTCTTCACTTCACCCACACAAGGCTTGCATGTCTCAGCCTTCACTTGAATTGCACATACACCACTAGGGTGTGTTCTTTCACTTCACACAAGGCACTAAGACCTCGAGTCTTCTTCTCCACTTGGCATACACACACTGCCTTCTTCTGTTTTTACACACACAGCCCGAACACCAACCAACTGAAGGCATGCAAGGTGCAGCTGGCTACTGCCTTGGGTCGCGTAGTACCTCAGGTGAAAGGCTCCACGGGCGCGCAACCCTTCGAGCGCGCAAACTCCTCTTGCCGCGGGGCGCGCAAGTGCTGCACCCACGGGCACTTCCTCTTGCCGCACAAGGGTGCGGGCAGAGAGGGAACAAGCCTCGGGCGTGCAGAGTGTTGCGGCCACGAGGTCTTCCTGCCGCGCAACGGATTAGCGCGTAGGGGACTTCAGCCGCGCAAATCTTTGCGCGGCGGCTTCTTCTTCGCGAGGCAGAGGCACACGCGGGACTCCGAGTTTTCAACAAAGGATCAGCAAGAAAAATGAGAGCCTCTGGCTCTTCTTTTATAGGAAGAGGGATGCCCGGATCATCCGCGTGCGATAAAACTTGAATCCCTGAGTTTTTCGGGTATTTCAAGATTCTTCAAATCTTGATATCTTCCTCTGTTTCACACGCGGGTTCTCCCTTTTTATTTCTCCTCGTGCATGCGACTTTCAAATGCATGCATGGCTTCGTTCGGTCCAAACCATGCAGAACATAGACGCTCAAGGCCTCGGCACTTCGTTTGCCTTCGGCATCACTCGAATTCTCCGTACGTTTCATGCATGCCCATATTTATACATGGATATGTTCAGTTGGGCCAGACGAACACGAGGGAGCCTTCGGTTTGTTCGGAGGTGGCCGGAATCTCAAAAACAGGTGCTCGGGTTGCTCCTGGTTCGATGGAGCTCACGGGGAGCCTTCGGCTGAGCTCGAGGAAGGAGACGAGCTCTCGGCCGTCGGATGCGATGTTAAACGTCCAGGATCAGATCATCGACGCGGAGATGGATCGTGCGGCGTGGATAAAGCGAGCGATGGCTCGGACGGCCAGGATTCGCTCCCGGTGATTTTTCCGCGTCCCACATCGAAACAGGGCGCGGTTTTCTCACGGCTTATCACCCTGGCGCTGCCTCTCAATGCTCAGTTGAACTTCTCCCCTCCCGGTGCCGCCCCGCACCAGGTTCTCTCTGAGGGCGCGCTCTGCGCCCACTCACGCCTCCTGCGGGCGCGCTCCTAGCGCCCACTATGCACACTGACACTCTCGGGGCGCGCTCCTACACCCCTTCCGCGCTCCTTCGGGCGTTCCCCAGGCGCCCATGCGGTGTCTTGGGGTGCGTTCTGCCGCCCTGGCTCGCCCCACGGGTTCCCCCGTGGGCGTGGTGCCCTAGCGCCCATGCCTTGGGGTTGAACCCTCAAGGTGCCTTGGCTGGCCAATGTTTTTGGCAAAGGCATGAATGAGGAACTATGTCAAATACAAAGTTCTCCTATGAGTATAACCCAAATTCCAAGTCTTCCAAGCCATTCTTCTTCTTCATTTCTTCTCATCTTCTCCTTATGAATTCCATTACTTCTCCTCATATGATCTTCACTTAGGATATGGAATTCAAAAGGTTCATCTTCATCAACCGAACTCCTGAATCACTTATAATCTTCAATGTTCTTCAATGATCCAATTAGAGGTCAAGTTGGAGCACATTCACATTGTCATGCACTAAGAATTAGTACATGGTCTTCTTCAGCTCACTTCATCCACTTAGAAGTTGTGGATGGCTCTCTTCATCTCCTAATGCATTGTGAAAATAGAGCATGGTCTTCTAACATTGTTGTGACTTTGTATCCAGTTGATACAAGTTCTTGGAACTTTAAGAACAGCTCAACAATCGTCTGATTTTCATGGAGAATGTTTCAACCATATTCTCCAATGCCACTTAGTAAATCTCCTAAGTGACATTCCTCTAAGTTCCATGGCCATTCTCCATTCTTTACCAAAACCATCACAACCTTTGTCATTCACATCTTGACATTCCTTGACTTCCATTCATTCCAAGACAACTTCATGCCTCATTGACAACAAATGCAACACAGTGCACTTAAATCTCCCCCTTTGTATTTGTTGTCAATACACTCCTTCAGCACATATGAATGGGTCAATATGTGTGCCAATATTTTCTCCCCATTATTGGCAATCAAATGCAAAGGTGTGGTGTGGTTCACTTTCAAAAATATCTTCCTCCCTTTGAATAGCATCTTATTGAAAATTACTAAGAGAGGGATGATGCCACATGTTTTTCTTAGCAAAGAACCTTTAGTAAATCAACTCTAAGTCTACTTGGGCTAACCCGGTGTAGAAAACAAGAGTGATATAACCAAGGAATTCAAAGCTGTCCATAATTCTCTACACATGTGAGATCATGCTTAGGGGTTTGAAATTTTTCAGATATAACAATGAATTGCTAAATCCTGCACAACTTCACAAAACTCATTATAAAGTTCAGGTGTAAAGATAAAGCTCCCCCATTCATCCATTTTCTTAAGATGATATTAATCTTAGAACATCATCTTCTTCAGATTTTCTCCCCCTCAAGGGGTGCACTCCGTTCTGTCCAAATCATCCTCTAGATGAGAATGATCATCATCTTCAATTCCCTGCAATGTTAGCAAATGTATATACCAATAGTATAAGGGAATAAGATGGAACCTCCTTGGTTCATCAATGTGAACAACAAGGTTGAGAAGATTCTCTCAACCGAGATGTCCCATTTTCACCAGTATTCACACTTGAACATTTGATCTTCAATGATGTTTGTGCTGGTGTGGATCTCAATACATCTTCTTGTGAAATATTCTTCTTCCCTTTTTCCTTAGCAATTGCCAGAACATCATCTTCAGCTCTTTGCAGATATTTTGCAAGTTGCATCTGATTTGGCCATATGACTAGTAAGTCTCTTGGAAGTGTGGCCTCAGTTCTGGATATTCCACATGGTTCCTTTGATGCTTTCAAGCTACCCTTCTTAGGCAACTTATTTTCAATCAATCCCTTCTTCTTCTGGATTTATTGTCTTTTGGAGTTCAGTCTGCTTCTATTTATTTTCATGGCTTCTTTACAAAGGTCCATGATGTGTCCTTTCTTTCCACAGTAGAAGCATGTTTTCTTGGTGGTCCTTCTGGATGCATCACCCTTCTTGGATTTAGACTCCAAGGACTTCTTTTCCTTTTTCATAATCTTCTTGGGAGCATCTTCAACTTTCTTCTTGCTTCCCAAGGATTCTTTCTGAGCCAGGTTCTGTGATCTTTTTTTCTTTTCATCTTTGGATACATTTGGAGATTGACATGTATCATTTTGACCACTTTTGCAAACATCCCAGATGTTGTCAAGCAATCCAAATCTGTTAGCAGTAAACAGATGTCTCTGGACCTGTGGATGCTGCTTCTTTTCTTCTGGCTTGCTCCCCCTAGGCATGGTCTTCCTCTGTGCTTTGGCATTCAGTGGATTGTACCAACAATCCTTTGCACAATTCCCATACTTGTTACAACACCAACATTGACCCACAAATCTTGACCTTTTGATTCCTTCTGATTGTAGGGTACTTGTCTTGAATTGCTGTGTTGTTTCAGGAGAGCTCTGCTTCTTCATTTTCTTCATCCATACTTGTTTGGAATTATTTTTCCATCCTGCACTTTTTGTGGAAACACATTTAGAAGCATCAGTACAAGATGGTATGGATGGTACCTTCTTTTTAGAAGATGTTTCTCTTTCATTAGAGGATGTCTTTCTTTTAGAATCATCCTTCTCAAAGCATACTTGAGTAGCAACATTTCTCCTTTCAGCTGACTGGGAGGCTTTGGCTTTGGGTGATTGCTGATTTTTCAATATCACCTCCTGTTCTAAGCATTTCATATTGAGGGAGTTCTTCTCATCCTCAATAGTTCTTAGCCTTCCTTCCAATTTCTCTTCCAGCTGCTTTATCTGGTCTTCATGCACCTTCTTTAATTCTTGCAATGAATTTTCCAGCTCCTTCACCAATTTGACTTTTTCTTCGAGTTGAGCATCTCTGACATTCATTGACACTTTGTGCCTCTTTTCCAGTGCATGGAAAACATCTTTGACCACAGTCTTAAAGAATTCTTTCTCAGAAAGGCTTCTTTGCAATTCTTCAGTAGTGTCTTCATATCTTTCATTGCAAAGAGATATTGTTTCATCTTTAGCCTTCACCAGATTTCTGAGAGTGTTGGTTATGCCAACCCTTTTAGCCAATTGTTCTTCCATTGCATTGGATTCTTCTTCTAACTGTGATTTTTCTTCTTGAAGATCAAGGATGCCTGTAGCTACACACATTGCCACTTCCTTGGGGACTGTCTTCTGAAGATATTTGATTTCACTTTGAAGATCTTTCATTGTTCCAACTTCATCACAGCTAGGACAGGCTTTCTTCATCTTCTTGGCCTGTTTCTTCTTTCTATTTTTCTGAGTCTTGGCAGATATCTCTATTTGAGGTTGGTCACTCATTTCCTCAAATCTGCACTTCATAAAGACTCCCTTGGATCTTTTAGAGGTAACCTTCGCTCTGATACCAATTGAAGTGCCCAGATCAGTGTGAATCACTGAGAGGGGGAGGGGGTGAATCAGTGATCCCTTAAAACTTTTTACTAATTGATTCTTATCAAATAAACCTCTATGGCTTGTTAAGGCCTCTATCCACTCTTCTTATGTCTCTCAACCTTTCCCGGATAATGCAGTAATGAAAAGGCACAGGACACAAGGATTTACAAGGTTCGGCACCAAAGGCCTACATCCTTTCCATGCTCTCCCAGCATGGATTCTCCATTATAACCTGATAAAATTATAATGGCCGATACAGAGTCCCACTGTATCTCTCCTGAGTCCCACAGGAGGGTCTTTATACTTCTTCACACAGTGTTACCAGAGTCCCACTGGCCTGCTCCAGAATCCCACTGAAGACTTCTTCTCCCTGAGTCCCACAGGGTCTTCTCCTGGCTCCTCGAGTCACACGAGTAGCTCTTCTTCACTTTAAGTTCTTCAAGTATCTTCAGCAGTCTGGGATAAAGACTGCTGGCCTTGCTCTGTACCTCTGATCACTTGTGATGATCAGGTCTTCTCGTCTTGCTCAGGCTTTATCTCCTTCTTCTAAGGATGACCTGGCTTCTCTCTTCAAGAATCTTCAACAGCCTCTGAAAAGGTCTGTTGGTCTTGCTCAGCAACTTCTGATCACTTCTGTTGATCAGGCTCTTCTTAATTACTGAATACCCAGACAACTGATGTCTTTAACTTTAGTCTGGTCCAGTCTCACATCAAATCATCTTCATGCACTGAGTGCATGGCAACTCTTCATCTTCATGCACTGATAGCATGGGTTCTCAAATCTCTTCAAGATCTTCAAGTCTTGGACTCCTCAGATGCACACCACTGATTTGACTTTGTTCACGTGTGCACGTTCATGCATGCATGCATGCACTTCCCCTTTCCTTTTCTTGGTGCAGTAGACCCACAAAGGGTGTAATAACTTCAAGCACACACCAACTCTGAACTTCACACACTTTATTCCTTTTGATTACACACTTAAAAGTGTGTTATTCTTTAGTGTGGGTCTACTTCTTCCTTCTTCAATGTGTGTTCACTCCACTTAGATCATACACATAGGTTCGGCCACTTCTTTAATTTGCACACACAAATTCTTCACTTAGCATACACTTGTAGTGACCTTCCTCTTCTTGCACACAATGAATTCCCGTAGGGTGTTCCTCTTCAATTTGCACACACACACACACTCAAATGAGGTGTGGTCTTCACTTCACCCACACAAGGCTTGCAAGTCTCAGCCTTCACTTGAATTGCACATACACCACTAGGGTGTGTTCTTTCACTTCACACAAGGCACTAAGACCTCGGGTCTTCTTCTCCACTTGGCACACACACACTGCCTTCTTCTGTTTTTACACACACAGCCCGAACACCAACCAACTGAAGGCATGCAAGGTGCAGCTGGCTACTGCCTTGGGTCGCGTAGATCCTCAGGTGCAAGGCTCCACGGACGCGCAACCCTTCGAGCGCGCAAACTCCTCTTGCCGCGGGTCGCGCAAGTGCTGCACCCGCGGGCACTTCCTCTTGCCGCACAAGGGTGCGGGCAGAGAGGGAACAAGCCTCGGGCGCGCAGAGTGTTGCGGCCACGAGGTCTTCCTGCCGCGCAAAGGATTAGCGCGCAGGGGACTTCAGCCGCGCAAATCTTTGCGCGGCGGCTTCTTCTTCGCGAGGCAGAGGCACACGCGGGACTCCGAGTTTTCAACAAAGGATCAGCAAGAAAAATGAGAGCCTCTGGCTCTTCTTTTATAGGCATAGGGATGCCCGGATCATCCGCGTGCGATAAAACATGAATCCCCGAGTTTTTTGGGTATTTCAAGATTCTGCAAATCTTGATATCTTCCTCTGTTTCACACGCGGGTTCTCCCTTTTTATTTCTCCTCGTGCATGCGACTTTCAAACGCATGCATGGCTTCTTTCGGTCCAAACCATGCAGAACATAGACGCTCAAGGCCTCGGCACTTCGTTTGCCTTCGGCCTCACTCAAATTCTCCATACGTTGCATGCATGCCCATATTTATACATGGATATGTTCAGTTGGGCCAGACGAACACGAGAGAGCCTTCGGTTTGTTCGGAGGTGGCCGGAATCTCAAAAACAGGTGCTCGGGTTGCTCCTGGTTCGACGGAGCTCACGGGGAGCCTTCGGCTGAGCTCAAGGAAGGAGACGAGCTCTCGGTCGTCGGATGCGATGTTAAACGGCCAGGATCAGATCATCACCGCGGAGATGGATCGTGCGGCGTGGATAAAGCGCGCGATGGCTCGGACGGCCAGGATTCGCTCCCGGTGATTTTTCCGCGTCCCACATCGAAACGGGGCGCGGTTTTCTCGCGGCTTATCACCCTGGCGCTGCCTCTCAATGCTCAGTTGAACTTCTCCCCTCCCGGTGCCACCCCACACCAGGTTCTCTCTGCGGGCGCGCTCTGCGCCCACTCACGCCTCCTGCGGGCGCGCTCCTAGCGCCCACTATGCACACTGACACTCTCGGGGCGCGCTCCTACGCCCCTGCCGCGCTCCTTCGGGCGTGCCCCAGGCGCCCATGCGGTGTCTTGGGGTGCATTCTGCCGCCCTGGCTCGCCCCACGGGTTCCCCCATGGGCGTGGTGCCCTAGCCCCCATGCCTTGGGGTTGAACCCTCAAGGTGCCTTGACTGGCCAATTTTTTTGGCAAAGGCATGAATGAGGAACTTTGTCAAATACAAAGTTCTCCTATGAGTATAACCCAAATGCCAAGTCTTCCAAGCCATTCTTCTTCTTCATTTCTTCTCATCTTCTTCTTAAGAATTCCATTACTTCTCCTCATATGATCTTCACTTAGGATATGGAATTCAAAAGGTTCATCTTCATCAACCGAACTCCTGAATCACTTATAATCTTCAATGTTCTTCAATGATCCAATTAGAGGTCAAGTTGGAGCACATTCACATTGTCATGCACTAAGAATTAGTACATGGTCTTCTTCAGCTCACTTCATCCACTTAGAAGTTGTGGATGGCTCTCTTCATCTCCTCATGAATTGTGAAAACAGTGCATGGTCATCTAACATTGTTGTGACTTTGTATCCAGTTGATACAAGTTCTTGGAACTTTAAGAACAGCTCAACAATCGTCTGATTTTCATGGAGAATGTTTCAACCATATTCTCCAATGTCACTTAGTGAATCTCCTAAGTGACATTCCTCTAAGTTCCATGGCCATTCTCCATTATTTACCAACACCATCACAACCTTTGTCATTCACATCTTGACATTCCTTGACTTCCATTCATTCCAAGACAACTTCATGCCTCATTGACAACAAATGCAACACAGTGCACTTCAAAATCATTAAAACTCTATGAGGGAAATATCCCTTTATGCTTTGAAAATATTAAAAGAAGACATTTAAAAGAGATTTTTGAATCAAAGTGTTCCATACCACTTTAAAATATTTGAAAGTGTTTTAAAACATTCATTTCCATATAAATAAATCCTTAAACCCATTTTTAAAACATGGACATGGATGATAAATGTATAAAAGAATAAATCTCTAAAACCATTTAAAACAATATTTTAATAAAAGAGTCCTTTTCCATTTTGAAAATTTAAATTATAAGCCACATGAAATTAGACCATTTTCAAAACATTTAAATGACTTTATTATAGACATAATATGGATATGGAAAGTCAAAGGGGCTGTATATACACTTTATAAAAGAATAAAAGTTCTTATCATTAAGAAATGTCTCAATGAGAAGAAATTAAGACGTAATCCCAATCAAGGATCATACCATTAGAGCAAGGATAAATAAATGATATAATTATGTGTGAAAAATATAAATACACTAAATATAAGTGGATACTCAGTTTAAAACAATAACATGTCATCCACACATATTCATATCACGACATAATCAAGAAGTTTAGGTTTAACCCAAAGAATTGGAATTTGGTTAAGAAGTTCCCTTGCAAATATTCGATAGCCTAACGACGTCAGATAAAATTTTAGAAAAAGAGTTGATGAGAGATATAAAGGCTATATCATCACTTGGAAATAAAATTTATAGCAATAAGGATATATAAGAACATATACCAACATAATAATATGTTATTTAAAAGACAAAACAAAAATAAGTCTTTTAAAAATAGGAGGGTGAAAGGTTCCCTTACCGACTTGGGTAACTTTCAAAACGTTCACCCCATGAAAGAAGGAATATACAACATCTATTTAAATAATCATAAACTAAATTATATTACACAAAGAGTAGAATAATGGGCAGTACATACACCACTCAAAGGAAATGGTGGAAAATGTAGCATAAATCTCACGAGAATGATAGTGAGATGAAAAATCCCTTACAAAAACTCGGCAGCCTCACGGTGCCTGTTAAAACTTCAAAAAATAGATTTATGAGATCAAATAGGGTCTCTCATAATATGAACCAAAAAATTACAGAATTTTTAATATAGAATAAAATCCCCAAACATTATAAATATGAGCATAAATAAATGAGATAAAAGAGAGTACTTAAAAAGAAAGAGAGAGGTAGGATCCCTTAACTCAAGTCTGACTTGTCTTTTTAGTTTCTTTATATAAATGAATAATAAACTTTGGGAAAATTATAATTTCATAAGGAAATCCTTTAAAGATTATTATTCAGTTCATATCACATATTATAATGTTATAATAATTGTTTAATAATGTGAGTTCATATCAGACGTTTTTGTCGATGTTCGGTACATGAGTCAAAATTGAACTTGTTGGAAATGCATTTTCCATGTAGTTATAGGAACAACATATCCAGAACGGTATTAATGATTTAAATATCATATATATCCAGTATATATCCATTATATACTATTCCATAACATTTTGAGATAAAAAATGAAATGCACCGTTCATGGAGACGGTAGGTCGTACGTACGGATGAACGCTACTTTCATTTCTTTGTCATATTGATGGAATTAAAAATAAATGAGAGATACATATATATATTTTAATTCCAATGTAATATATATGTTATATAGGTCACATAAGTTCATAAATTTCATTCTTCATACATTCAATGTATTGCATGAACGAGTCACATCACTTGAGGGGGAGGTAGTCCACACTTCCTCAAATGAAATTATCACATTTGCACAACATGAAAAGTATAAAGGTATGTATTAAATATAAAATAAAGAAGAATAGAGTGGAAATAAATATAATATATATCATAAATAAATATTTTACCATCATAATGGCCATCATGAGAGGTGGTAGGAGAAGATAGAACAATCATCGTTTCGTGAGGCAGTAATTCACCATCCACAGAAACAGTATGTTCTTTAACCATTACATGGAGGTGTGTATGATTATAGCTCGAATATTTACCATAAAAACATCCTAGTATATTTACGATACTGGTGTTGTTACGAAAGAATGAAATATAAAGATTTTTGGGGGTTGGAGAAGCAAAATAATACCAAAGGACAGAAGAGAAGACATTACATTTAAATCGGGTAACTCTCCTCGGTTTGAACCAAAAGGGTTTCATTAAGAAATTTATGCCTAAGGGAAGGCTTATAGGATGAATGGAATGAGGTGGAGAGATAAAACGAGAAGATTTTGGCTGAGACAAAGGCATTAGAGGTGTGGGTAATGAGGTATAGGTGGGGGCCTTTTATAAGTTGGAGGAGGGGCACTTTTGGAAAGTCTTGAAAAGTAACTTTATTATAAAATGATTTTCGGATATCAAAGGTCCCAAAATTATATATTTCAAGGATAAGGTGATAAGGGTTCGAAATACACCCATCCAATAAGTTTTTTACAAGTGTAATTCTTATATTTTACATTATCTTTACATTTTATTTAAATCATTCATTAATGAGGTAATCATTGCATCATCATGGTGTCATAAATAAATTATTTTATTTAATGTCATGAAATTATAAAAAAAATACTATTATGTAGGAAATATTTTTAGCTTTAAAATGACTATTTATAATCTAAGATATCTTTTATGTAGACAAAATTAATTTTTTTTTACTTTGGTGTTACATACTTTGGTTACATTTTCCTTTCTTTAAAAAAAATATGATAAAAGATTAGTATCACACTAAAGTGATTCCATGGGGTCCCATGGTTGGAACATGGAATCCCATGGTCAGACATGACACCACCAGTATCATTAGGATGCATTCTGGGGTAATTTTATTTTTTTGTGATAGTATTTTATTACCCTTAACTACCCGGTTACTAATTAAACACAATAATTAAAGATTACTGTCGTCGTTACTATTCATAATGTCCAAAAATAAAACTGTTTTTATTACATAATTTGGAACTTAAGATTAGAAATATGGAATGAATTTTATCAAATTCCAAATACAGAAATTGTAGTAATTAATTTAAAATAATCCTCGTTGTCAAAACCAAAGACGGGTTTTTAAGAAGTTAAATCTATCAAAATATTGATTTGTTTTTACAACCAATTTAATACTGAAATTACATCCAATGACCAAAATTTTATTATATGATAAAAAAATAATTAAATTAAAACATAAAACCAATTAAAATGACAATCTAACTATATAAATAATTTGGATGAAAAGGCAGTTTTGAATTAAAATGCAGCATTTTTTACTATTCGTTGAAAATGAACATTTGTCAGAAATACACCAAAATTTCACGCTAAGATATATTTGATATTCCAAATTCAAAAATGATATAAATTTTACCAAATTGAAAACATATAAGTTGCATTAATTAATTTTATAATCAATTATCGTTGTCTAATCAAATATCCTGTTTTTAAGAAACGATATCTATTAAAAGATTAACACTTGTTTATGTCCAATTTCAAATTGATATTAATTAAAATGACCACAATTGGATTAAATGGTAAAAATATATTTTGATTATACTTTCAAACCAATTAAAAATATTATCTGACCATATAAATAAATTAGACTAAAAGGGGGTTTTGAATTAAAATACAGCATTTTACACTATTCATTAAAAAATGAACTTTATCATAAAAATACCAAAATTTTATACAAAGTAAATTTTGATGTCTGGATTCTAAAAAGAATTTTAATTTTTCAAATTAACATATAAAATTTTCAAAAAGTGGATTTAAAAATGGTTCGCCATCAAAAGGTGATTAATCGACCTTTTAAAGAATATTATAATATTTTAATTTAAAATTGGATTCATTGGCATTTTAAGTGTCTATCATTTATTGAATAAATGTAAAAATATTTTTCAAGCATATATAATCACTTTTTTACTTATTTTTGTTCATTACCACCATTACATTTACTAGGATTTTACTACCATCTACAATAATATTATTTTATTATTAGCGTGCAACATATGATTTCTAAGAAACTCGTTGTTCCGTATTGGGTACACCATCGAACATAGCATCCCATTTTAAGTAATATTAATTTTTTATTCATAAATATTAATAAATATGAAAATTTAGTATGCTGTATTTACTTGGGATGTTACATCCTTCCCCCCTTTTTGGAATTGTGTTCTCGCAATTTTATAATTGGGCTTGGAAACATTATTGAAAGAGCCACATCGGAAAATGATTCAATTAAACTGTCACTTTAAAAGAAATAAACGGAAGTACAAAGGTCACCTGAGTTAACCCATACTAGGATTCCATGTAGGAACACATTGAAATGGAAGAGAAAACAAAGGGTCATGTTCTGATATAGAGTTATAGAAAACATGATTAGAATAAATTTAACCATAAGAAAATCACAAAGTTGTGATGGGTTAAACAGTATTTGATACCCTAGTAGGAAAAGTTACCAGACATCATTTTTGTTTTAAGTTACTTTTCGTTGAAGAATTTATTTATGAGCTTAACTAAATCTCAAGAAAACATACTTACTTTTCATGTATACTTTCATCTCTTACTATATTTCTTAGAAAAACTCATATTTCCTCCAAAAGACAGGTATTTAGGATGACTTGTTCACATTAAGAGTGCTATAATAAACTTCTAGAGATTCACCTAATACACAAATGAGAACTATATATTTCCCATGTCTTTTGACCAAAACCAAAACAAAAAAATTTTAGAACGAGATCATATAATACCCAAAAAGGAAAATATATTCTTAATCTCCCAAATTTGTCCAACATAACACAAAGTTCAACAAATATCATTCAACAAACAATTTTCCATAAATTTCTTCGAATTAAACCACACTAATATTGAAACCCAAATATTTGAAGGATTTGTTCACATAGTCTAACATGGTAAATCTTAACATTTATCTCCAAATAACATTAGTTACTCTTAAAGTCCCATACTGAAATGTAACTAACCCAATCACATATCCTCCATGATAAGCTAATCATTTCCATAGATAACCCTAAATCAACTTATTCCTGATTCATAAGATCTTCAAACTAAAAATAATTTGTCATACTAACCATGGAAATCACATAGTCCAGTGGTAGGTGATAAATTCTAGTCGCACTTTGGTTGTGGGTTCGATTCCCACAGCTTTGTCTGATTCGAAGGGTTGTCACACAGTCTGTGTGTTGTCATTTTTCCAAAACTATATAATTTCTAAAACATTCCCCAAAAATAGATAAATTCATCAAAAATAACCATAACATAATTTAACCTCAAGTTTATCTCATGCCTTTCATTTTCCATCAGAACATATAGTAACCCATAATTACCACAGAAGTAAGGATCATATAAACCCTAATGGTTACCTTTATAACTATTACCTGAACATCCACATCGAGTTGGTTCTCTTGTACATGATGCATTAGAGAACTCACCACGGTTCATGTGGTAGATCATGACTCCTGATAGTTGGTTTATAATAACCACGAGATTCCTCATTGAATCCTCAATTTCTTAGAGTCTCTTACTCAGAGAACCACCACAGTTTCCTTCAAACACATTTTCACTTTGGTTCCTGCTAGATCCATCCATTTACTAAAACAAAAAATGTCAGTGTGAGTATATCAACAAAATCATCATGTACAAATGAGGAAGATAAACACTAAGATATAATTACTCATTCACTTTTTCTAAAAACTATGACTCTTTCTGAAATCTTATCCATTATGGTAATGTCACTTATGCTTAAAGAATACCCTAACATATAATGTTATCTAAACCGACCATTGATACCAACTATAAGGACTCATCCTTAGAACTTTACATAATCATTAATTAAATGAATAATTCACATTGAGGATATTTTCAGGTTTTGAGTGTCAGAGAATTTTTACATAACTATTTCTTCTCAATGATCACAAAGTAGACACATCAAATCAGTTTCTTTTTTTTCACAAAATATAAACTCTTGACCAAAATAATCATGTCTAGTTCCATGTTTTAAACATAATGACATTTCTTTGATCCCATCCTTGACTGTATTCCACTTTATGTCCTGTGGAAAACATTTCAAAAACATAGGATGAGCACAAAAAGCTCAGTAAGGGAAATAAAAATACAGAAAGGAAACATTAGTCCATGTATACATATGAATCGATGAAACCAAACTTTACTCATAAAACAAAATCACTTTAACATACCTCATTAAATCATAATATTTATTAATAACTCGTAGAAAACATAATACATAATGGTAACTTGAGGAATTCATAACATTTTTACATAGGGAATAACCCTCATGGTTATGTTTGGAATACCCATCACAATGTATTCCCTAAATCTATTCGGATAAACATTCGAATTTATCTTCTTCGTGTTATCCAATGCATTGGAGAGCTATATCGGGCTCACTTTCCCTTATTTTATCACGGAACCACCCTATTTCCAAAAAAAATCTCAAGAACCCTAACATAATCATAACACATGAAACATACATAAAAGAAAAATAAAATCTCTACATTTCAATCACAAGAGATCAAATCATGAAATTATCATTAATAAAAACATCTAATAAAATCATTAAAACTCTATGAGGGAAATATCCCTTTGTAATTTGAAAATATTAAAAGAAGACATTTAAAAGTGTTTTTAGAATCAAAGTGTCCCATACAACTTCAAAACTTTTGAAAGGGTTTTAAAAAAATTCATGTCCATATAAATAAATCCTTAAAACCATTTTTAATATGTGGACATGGATGATACATTTTTAAAATAATAAATCTTTAAAACCATTTAAAACAATGTTTTAAAAAAAGAGTCCTTTTCCATTTTGGACATTTAAATTATAATCCACATGAAAGTAGACCATTTTCAAAACATTTAGAAGACTTTAGTATAGACATAATATTGATATGGAAAGTTAAAGGGTATGTATATACACTTTATAAAAGAATAAAAGTGCATATCATTAAAAAATGTCTCAATGATACGAAATTGAGATGTAATCCAAATCAAGGATCATGCCATTGAAGCAAGGATAAAGAAATGACATAATTATGTGTGAGAAATATAAATACACTAAATATAAGTGGATACTCAGTGTAAAAAATTAATATTTCATCCATAGGTATTCATAGCATGACATAATTTAGAAGTAGAGGTTTAAACCGAAGAATTGGAATTGGGTTAAGAAGTTCCCTTGCAAATATTTGATAGCCTAACAGCATCACATCAAATTTTAGAAAAAGAGTTGATGAGAGAGATAATGGGTATCACATCACTTAGACAAAATATTTACAGCAATAAGGATATATAAGAACATATCCCAACATAAGAAGATGTAATTTAAATGAAAAACAAAAAATAAGTCTTTTACAAATATTAGGGTGAAAGGTTCCCTTACCGACTTTGGAAACTTTCGAAACGTACACCCCATGAAAGAAGGACAATAAAACATTTATGTAAATACTCATAAACTAAATTTTATTACAAAAATAGTTGAATAATGGGAATTATATACACTACTCAAAGGAAATGGTGGAAAATTTAGCATAAATCTCACGGGAATAAAAGTGAAATGAAAAATCCCTTATGGAAACTCAGCAGCCTAACAGCGCCACTTGAAACTTCCAAAAATTGATTTATGTGATCAAATTAGGTATCTCATAATATGAATGTAAAACTTAAAAAATTAATAGTATAATAGAACATCACTAAACATAAGAATGATGAGCTTAAAATAAATGACATAAAAGAGAGTACTTAAGAAGAAAGAGAAAGGTAGGATCCCTTACCTCAAGTATGAATTGTCTTGATTGTTTCATTATATTCATGAATAATAAACATTGGTAAATTTATAATTTCTTAAGGAAATCCTTTAAATATTATTATTCATTTCATATCACATATTATAATTTTATAATAATTGGTTAATAATGTGAGTTCATATCAGATGTTTTTGTCGATGTTCGGTACATTAGTCAAAATTGACCTTGTTGGAAAAGAATTTTCCATGTAGTTATAGATACAACATCTCAAGAATAGTATTAATGATTTAAATATCATATATATCCAGTATATATCGATTTTATACTATTCCATAACATTTGGAGATAAAAAATGAAATGCACTGTTCATGGAGATGGTAGGCCATACGAACACATGAACGCTACTTTCATTTCTTTGTCATATAAATGGAATTATAAATAAATGAGAGATATATATATATTATAATTCAATTATAATATATATTTTATATAGGTAACATATGTTCATAAATTTAATTCTTTATACATTCCATGTATTGCATGAACGAGTCACATCACATGAGGGGGTGGTAGTCCACACTTCCTCCAATGAAATTATCGCATTTGCACAACATGCGAAGCATAAAGGTATGTATTAAATATAAAATACAGAAGCATAGAGTGGAAATAAATATAATATATATCATACATAAATATATTGTCATCATAATGGCCACCATGAGAGGTGGTAGGAGAATATAAACCAATCATCTTTTCGTGAGGCAGTAATTCGCCATCCACCGAAACTGTATGTTCTTTAACCATTAGATAGTGGTGTGTATGAGTGTAGCTAGAATACATATCATAAAAACATCCTAGTATATTTAAGATACTGTTGTTGTTACAAAAATAAGTAATAAAAAGATTTTGGGGGGTTGGAGAAGCAAAATAAAACAAAAGGTCAGAAGAGAAGACATTACCTTTAAATCGGGTAACTCCCCTTGGTTTGTATCAAAAGGATTTATTGAAGAGATTTATGCCTAAGGGAAGGCTTGAAGGATGAATATAGGGATATGGAGAGATAAAATTAGCGTATTTTTGTCAGGCCAAAGGCTTGAGAGGTGTTGGTAAGGAGGTAGAGGTGGGTGCCTTTTATAAGAGGGATGAGGGCACTCTTGGAAAGTCTTGAAAAGTTAATTTATTATAAAATTATTTTCGTATATCAAGGGTCCCAAAATTATATATTTCGATGATTAAGTGATAAGGGTTCGAAATCTACCCATACAATAGGTTTTTTACAAGTGTAAGTATTAGATTTTACATTATCGTTTCATTTCATTTAAATCATTAATTAATGAGATAATCGCTGCATCATCATGGTGTCATAAATAAATTAATTCATTTAATGTTGAAAAATTATAAACAAATTACTATGGTAAAGGAAATAATTTGATATTTATAATGACTATTTATAGTCTAAGAGATCGTTTATGTATAAAAAATTAAAATTGTTTTACTTTGGTGTTAAATACATTGGTTACATTTTCCTTTCATTAAAAAAATATGATAAAAGGTCACTATCACACTAAAGTTATTACATGGGGTCCCAAGGTTGGATAAAGGAATCCCATGGTCGGACATGACACCACCAGTAGCATTATGACACATTTTGGGGTCATTTTATATTTTTATGATATTATTTTATTATCCTTAACTACCCGATTACTAATTAAACACGATAATTAAAGATAACTACCATCATTACTATTCATAATGTCCAAAAATAAAAGAGTCACAATTAAATAATTTGGACCTTGTGATTCTGAGTATGGAATCAATTTTATCAAATTCCAATCACATAAATTTTAGTAATTAATTTAAAATAATTCCCATTCTCAAAATCAAAGACGAGTTTTTATGAAGTAAAATCTATCAAAAGATTGATTGGTTTTTACATCCAATTTAAAAGTGAAATTACATCCAATGACCAAAATTGTATTAAATGATAAAAATATAATTAAATTAAACCTTAATACCAATTAAAATGACTATATAACTATATAAATAATTTGGATGAAAAGACGGTTTTGAATTAAAATGCAGTATTTCTCACTATTCATTGAAAATGAACATTTGTCAGAAATATACCAACATTTCACCCTAAGATATATTTGATATTCCAAATTCAAAAATGATATCAATTTTACCAAATTCATAACATCTATTTTTCATTATGTAATTTTATAATCAATTCCTGCTATCAAAACAAATAGCGTTTTTTTATGAAACAATATCTATTAATAGATTGACACTTGTTTATGTCCAATTTCAAAGTGAAATTAATTAAAATGACCTAAATTATATTAAATGGTAAAAATATATTTTTTTACACATTAAATTCAATTAAAAATATTATCTAACCATATAAATAAATTATACTAAAAGGGGGTTTTGTATTAAAATACAGAATTTTACACTATTCATTAAAAACATGAACTGTATCAGAAAAATACAAAAAATTTATACAAAGTAAATTTTGATGTCCCGATTCTAAAAAGAATTTTATTTTGTCAAATATAACATATAAAAATGTAAAAAATAGGATTTAAAAAGGGTTCACCATCACAAGGTGATTAATCGACCTTTTAAAGAATATTAGAATATTTACGCTTAAAATTGGATTCATTTGCATTTTAAGCATCTAAAATTTATTGAATAAATGTAAAAATATTTGATAAGCATATATAATCACGTTTTACTTAGTTTTGTTCATTCTTGCCATTACATTTACTATGATTTTACTACCATCTACAATAATATTATTTTATTATTTTCATGTAACATATGATTTCAAAGAAACTCGTTGTTGCGTATTGGGTACGCCATCGAACATAGAATCCCCTTTTAAGTAATATTAATATTTTATTCAAAAATATTAATTAATATGAAAATTTAGTATTCTTTATTTACATGGGATGTTACAACCTTTGTACTTAACATTCTTTATTTTAAAGTGATAGTTTTGTTGATCCTTTTTCCGATGTGGGATATTTAATGATGTTTCAGAGCCCAATTTTAAAATTTCGGTGATGCAATTTCTAAAAGGGGGAATATTGTAATGTCCCTGATATTTATAGAATAATACAATTTCATTTCATTTAATATTTATAAAGATGATGTTAATTTTTTATTAAATGAATTGTGATTTTAATACTGTACTCGACATGTAATAACGAGTTTCTCTAAAATCTTACATTGGACACAACATTGAGTTTTACCAAAAAACTAAAACTATTATAATATTATTATTTTTAGTGGATGTTAATGCATAGACATCAGAATGGAGGGAATGAATCCTATCAACTGAATTTTGAAATATGGTTTACACATTTTTAAATAATGATTCATTGGTTACCAAATTTATTAGAAACGTAAATAAAATCCAATTGAAAATAAATGGTGTGTTTTTATGAAAACATATTAAAAAACGAATAATTGTGTTTATAAAATAATATCCACCTTTATGAATTTTAATTAATGAATATATGAGTAATAAATTAAATATAAATTTTTAAATTATACTTACATTTTTTCTAGATATTATATAAGAATAAATTATTTTTTCAGATAAAAGAAGTAAATTTCTACAAATGCAGTTTTACCGCCTTTTGATGTCGAACCCTTTTTAAATAGATTTTTCGTAAATTTCATTTGTTCCATTTTATAAAATTAAATTATTCTATATAAGCTGGTCATCAAAATTTTATTTGGTTAATTTTTTTTATTTTTCTAATAATGATCATTTTTTAATTAATAGTGATAAATATTGCCTTTTAATTCTAACTACCATTTCATCTTATTTATTTATATGGTTATATTTTTATTTTAATTGGTTTTAAAGTGTAATTTGATTAAATTTTTATAATTTGATCCAATGATTTCATTGTAAGTAATTTCACATTTAAATTGGACACCAAAACTTGTCCACAATTGGATACTTTTTACATCTTAAAATCCCACTTTCAGGTTTTAACAACAAGAATTAATTTTAAATTATTTTATAATAATTATATTTTTTGAATTAGGAAAAATGGATTCCATATTTGGAATAATGTGTTCAAAATTGTGTAAATATGTACCTTTTATATTCTATCATTATGAATAGTAAATTCACTAATTATTTTTATTTACCATGTTAAAAGTGTAAATCAGGTAAATAAGGGTAAAACATTATATTATAATAAAAAAAACAACCCCCAAATGAGTCATAATCATATTATATTACATATGGGTGACCATGGGAATTCATGAATGGATTTTGGGACCCCATTGATCCACATGGAATGATAATAAGATGCTATAAAAATTAATTTAAAGTAAATAGAAAAATAACATAAACATGTATCTTCTTACAAAAAATATTATATGGCGTTATATAAGTGATATTTTAGACTATAAAGATTTATGTCAAAAATAAAATCATATTACTCATTATGATATTTTATTTATAATTTTTAGAAAATATGTAATTAAATTTATTTATGACACAATGATGATGTAGTGACTGCTTCATTAATAAAATAGTAAAATAAATGATAGTATAAATATTAAATTAAATATTATAAGACATAATTAATGTCATTCATGAATTCTATAGGATAATATTACATATTAGTATTTATTCAATTTTTTTCAAAGGAATCATGTTGTTATGAATTTGATAAAAAGTCATGTATAAATAATGGTCAAAATTGACATTATTCATAACTTAAAATATAAAATAGTTTATTAAATTATATTAAAATAATAATAATATAATATTCATCCAATTGGATATGATAATTCCAAATATTTCATAGGTATGTTTTTGTGGGTTGTTTTACATGATATGTTTAGCCACAGTTTGTAAATGACATGATATCACAGTAAGATTAAAAATAGTAAAAAAATGGTTAAACCAAAAAGATAAGGATAAAAAAAATATTCAAAAAATTTATAAAAATTATTGGATGATGGTTATTATAACTGGAGACATATTTTATTTTAATTAAATGATTTTTCACCATTTTTTATATTAATATAATTTATAAATAATTAATATTTCAAGACTTTCCTCAAGTGCTTCTCCACCTTCTTATTAGTGTCCCCGACATCTCCCCACTTAATCACACCTCTGAAGCCTATTAGATCATTAATTTTCTACTCATATAAGCTCTAAAAATATCTACATTCATCATAGAAGCCATACCATGGGTAGATGAAAATTCCAAAAAGGCTTTTGGCTCAAATTGAAAGAAGTTACCCGATTTAGAGGTAACGTATTCTCTCATGTTATGTCCCTTTATATTCTTTAAACACTCTCTATGATCTTATTATTATTTGATTATATAAAATTAACAGTATACTGAATATACTAGGGTGTAGTTATTAGAATTATTCAAACTACACTAACACAAACCTTCATCTAATGGATATGAAAAATATTGTTTCTATGTACAGTGAACTAATACCTCATGAAATGATGATTGTTCAATTTTTTCCTACCATATCTCATTGTGGCCATTACGATGGAACTGTAATTATATATGATGTATGTTATAATTACATTGTCTCTATGCATCAGTAATTTTTATTTAAAAGATTCGTTTATGCTTTCCATAATGTGTAATTATGATAATTTAATTTCTGGATGTACAGAATACCGCCCCTTCCAAGTGTTATGACTCGTTTATTCCATAGATGAAACAAATAGAGGATGGTGTTAATGAACATATTTAACATATGTAACATATATATTGTACAGTAATTATAACATACCTATGTATAATTTGTTTTAATTACTTTAATATGGAAAGAAAATTAAAGTAGTGTTCGTGCGTACATACAACCAACCGTCTCCATAAATGATGCATTTAATTTTTTTATCCTAAAATGTTATTCCCTATTATAAATATATATATAATTGACTTATATAATATTTAAATCATTAATATTATTTTATAGGTGAAGAAATTTTCACTACATGGACAATATACAATAAAATTAGTTTATTTTTTACTCATATAATAAACATCGACAAAAAGACCCATATGAACAAACATAATTATATAACTTTTATAAAATGACAATAAGTAATATAAAACGAATAATAAACATGAAAAAGGATCTAATGTATAAATAAATTAACCTATGATTAATATTTATTAATATAAATAATGAACAAGATAAGTCAGGCTCGAGGTAAGGGACTTTATCTCAATCTCCTTCCATTATGGAAAATTTTGAAAATATACACCTTTTTCTTTTTTATAGTGTATAATAACCCATTGTGACATTTAATTTCATTCAAAGGGAATATTTTTTCTATAAATTTTTTTAAAAAATGATAAAAAATTTTTTTTAACATATGCGGTGACAAAGATCTCTCCATTAGCATAACAATTATTTAATGTTTTCTTTCATCTTTAAGACATATTGTTTTTAAAAGGAAAATAAGTACCTTATTCAATATTTGGGTGTTTTGGTATTACTAATGGCTTTTAAAATGTAATTTTTTGTTGAAAATTTTCAAAGAGGTATGGGACACTTTAATTCAAGAATATTCTATTTAAATGATTTAAATATGTTTTTCTAAAATGGAATGATTATTTATATATCATGAAATGATTTATTATTATTGGAAATAAAATGTTATTAGGGAAATGTTGATATATGTAATATTTTATGTGTAATGATAATATAATGGTATATGGACATTCGACGGGTGGTTACATTATAAACCAAATGATGGGTGGTACTGTGATAAAACAAGGATGAGTGGTTATATTATATCCTCCAATGCATTGGATATAGAAGTTTGATGTATGACTATTCCATTTAGTGATATGTCTGGCAGTCCACTGCATATTTATTCCATTAATGTATGTTTATGTCCCAATTTAACTTTATTTGTTATATATTTTTAATATGGGTTTATGGTAATATTTGGGTAACAAGAAGGGTAAGTAATGAGCTTATATTCAGTAATGTATGTATATTTACTACTTCTTAAAGGTAAAAAGTATTACTTTATGATAATTTATTCATGCAACTCATGTTATACCAATACTAACAGTTTTCATTATTTATGTATCCTTTACTAAGCTTTATATGCTCATACCATGTTTTGAAATGTTTTTCATAGGGATTAAATAAGAATAGTTTCAATGATGAGATCATGGAAACGTAAAGTAACGTACCATGTTTCATTTTAAAAAGTGTTTGTTTTATGAAAAAATGGACAAAATATAAGTGATTACGTGGTAATTTTTTAGATGTAATGTAATATCTATTGCCTAATTCTCTAAAATTCTAATCCTGAAAAGATAATAAAATTGAATTATTGTCAATTTAATGACATAACTCAACATTATTAAATGTTTATGGTTGGGGCCAAATAGGACTCTCATTGGAGCTGTGTCCTTATGAATTAATCCAATGTATACTGGTTATCGTAGGAATTGTTGTTCTTGTAGTTCAGTTACTCAGCTTTAAACACTGATGATTCCCTAATATATGTGACATAACATATTAAGCCACAAAACATGTCTCACAGAAGGAGGTTTTCATAATATATGGGATATATCATAATATTCTAATGATTATTTCTTACACACTAAGGTTGGCCTAATATTTTGGAAACAATATATTATGCCACTGATTGGGGCTCACACAGTAAGGTTTCCCGGATATATTTAACATATCATATTATTCAACATACATGGTTTTATAGACTAACTGTTTCTCTAATATGTGTTAAATATAACATTATGTTGTTAATAATGGATTAAAAATTGATTCCTACCTGATATATGGGACATAACTTATTATGCTGATGATTGGGTCTTACACAATGATCTTTCCATGTTATATGGGTCATAACATATTATACCATTGAATGACTATTAATTACCGAGGATTCCCATATATATAGGTCATATCATATTATATCACTAATCAAGGATTACACAATGTGGTTTCCCTGATATATGTTATGTTTCATATTATTTCACTGATTTGGGATTACTCACTGCGGTTTCCTTGATATGTGGGAAAAATCATATTATGCCACTAATCATAGGTTATACACTAATGTGGACTAGATATATGAAACATATCATATTTTTCATTTGATAAATGATTACTCAATGAGTTTTCCTTGGGATTTGTGATATATCATATTATGTCGATGTTCGGGGCTTACACACTAATGTTTCCCTCATATGTCTGCTATAAAAGGTTATCATGTCCCATTATGTCTTCTTAACAAGGATAGATTCTATGTCTGACATGCTTGATAATTATTTGTTGTGTCCCCGGTGATGTTTGTATGTGTCATGTCGTTTTAGTGAACATTCTTATGGACAATAACATGAGGTAGTTGAATTCTATGGGGGAGTTTCACAATCAGAATGACCTGTTTATAATTTTTTCATTATTAGAGATGAATTTTATTATTCTTCTGCAAAAATCATTGAGGATATCTAGAAATGTTATATTAAAATAATATGATCATGGTTTAACTGTATAGAGGATGTCTCCAGACCTGATTGATTATTTCTAAATGCAATTGTGTGATCATGTGTAGCACATACTGGGATTGCCATGTGACCTAGCTTACTCAACAAGAGGAAACAGTATGATAAAGATTAACATGTCCAGAGTTCACCACATGACATATGTAAGAATGTAATGATGTTGTTTTTAATCAAGGATGACGTGTCCTGGATTTATCATGAAACCTAACACTCAATCTTTATGGGTGCCTTGAGGTCTAGATTGTATGTGTAGTGGGCTTCGTGAGACATAACAGATAAATTCCGGTGTCATTGTATATAATGAATGATATTCTTGGAAAAATTTGCATACCTAGACGATGATCCTAGAGGGCATCACAAGACTCATGCAACTGGCACATAGTGTGTTAAAAAACTCACTTTACATGTCTTGAGGATATCGCATGATCTGATAGAAAAATCAAGATGATATCAAATGGATTGGGAAACATTCCCTAGTGTTTTCTCCTAATTGGGGTGACTAATGAGATGTTAATGAGGATCAAGATATATGTTCTTCTCATAACTCTCCTATACATTATTCTTTATTCGTATTTTATTGCATATATGGAATCTATGTGTTCAATGTTCACCTATATGAGGTTTTATGTGAGGCAATATATATATGTGGCCTCCATTAAATAACCCTACTGACACACTAGGATTCCTTCAAATGATCACATGTGATTATGAGAGATTTCTATGCATTCTTTATGATCAATGGGTTGTTCCATTGATTTTAACTCGCAGAAAGAATTTACATTCATGGGATAGGCATCTACATAAATTATTCTCCAATTCCTATATGAACCATTATGTGAATAAAATGATATATTTTTTGTAATGAGGGTGATTTATTTATTGGACACCTCACCACTGTTATAACCTACCTTATATGGAATATATCTAATTGAATCAGGAAAGATTCAGTGGAAGGATTTGTTATTATGCACTTCAAGAGATCCATTTATGGGTGCTATATAATTTTTTGCGACTACAAGACCATCCCATAAGTGATCATTACAATGAATTTTATAGAACTAAATTGTGTCTTTTCTAATAACTAGGGCATGAAAATGGGTTTTACTACGCTGGTCAACATTTTTAATTACCTTCATGAGATTAGGAAACTTGATGAAATGATTTCATGTGATCAGGGAAGCTTTTACTAAAGATCGTTGGCGAGACATGGGTGTCTTGAGTGGGGGATTTCCAAATATCAAGATAACATGTCATTTGGTATATCAGGACAATTCCATATTGTTGATTTGAGTATATAATGATAAATTTTAATCGCCCAGGTCATAAAAATCCATTTTCATAAAATAAGCATATCTACCCCACTCAAGAAGAGACCATCATTTCCCTTTTTATTTCCATGTTTATTTTAAATTGATTGGGATCACACGAATTCAAAAGATTGTTGTTATGTAAAATCACTCCCCATAAAAATTTTTGATGTAGTATGTTGGAAATAAATGTTCTTGTGGTGATTAATGACTATTAATAATAGAAACCCTTCAATTTCAATTTTGATCCAGAGTGGGTGTGTAGGATCGCCTAGACATGTTTGAAGCACTTATTGTGAACAGGGTGACATTACATCAGGATCTTGTGTGATAAGGAAGACATGTTTCCATGGATTGGGGTGTGTTTTTTTGCACCTCATGGTTGTTTCACATGGATATATGTTTCTAAAAAAGTATTTGGACTTTATTATTTTATCCTCCTTATTTTAAAGGTCATTTTTGGGTGGGTTTTTAGGGACCCAACAACTAAAATGTATTTTGATCTAGAGGAACTCATCTTGAATCCAATAAATGATCATGGAAAGTGTCATAAACCTTCTCAAAAATATAATGGATTATTTTAGGGGCTCTGTGTGATGTTACAGATTTCATATGATATCTATGTAATGATTTTCATAGGATTTATACCTAGTCATTGATTATTAAACAAACTCTTCTGCATTTTTATTGTAGAGAAAATAGAACACATGTTTCAGATTTTTATGTCCTATTAAACATTCCTATTATTATTTGTAATTTTTAATGAATTTCCACCATATGAAGTGACATCCAGGTGGAAAAGGGTCTAGTTTTGAGAATTGTAAATACCTACTGATGTCTTTGGATAGTTACTAATCAGTGTATTGGGGAACATTTTGTCTCTCAGGGGACCTTTTTAATTTTGAGGAAGACCATATATATATGGGGATAACAGGAGGCTCATTATCTAGGAAAAAAACTCTCATATCCCTTGAGATATACCCCCCATCCCATCACACTTTCACAATAACTCCCACAAAAACCTATCTCGAGACCTATCTACTAGGCCATTTCATAGGGACTATTCATAGGATTCGATTCATAAGGCTTTCTCATGAGAACCATTTTTCAAGATCTATTTTCTCACATCACTTACCTTAACCAAAAAATAATCAAATTTTTGTAATTACAAAAACATTGGCCATACTGGTACATGGATGTCTTGATTGGGTTTCCAGGCTCTACTTATTGAGTCACATAATCAGAAGATTATTATACGGATCGCATGACCTTGCCATAGTAACTTGATTGTTAGTGTTCGAATGGGTTCATTGGTTTTTTATTGTTCTGTGGGTTTATTTTACTATGATACCCTTATAGGATAGTTGATTCATAGGTCCTATACGCAATCATGACTCCCCTGATGATTCATGTGATACTCAAGGGGCTACCAGAATTGTGCACTTATTTTTAAGGCAATTTTACTTGTTTGACATATAATTATTTATTTAATGAATAAAACTCCAATCTATTATAAAAACACATCTATCACAGCAAAAAATAGGTCTATGATTGTAAGGGAACCTAATTTTGGGCTTAGATATCTTGTGATCTTTGAAAAAAGAGGCTCTTAAAAGGTTTATATCTTATAAACAACTTAACTATAAATTATCATGACATCTTAACCTATATGTATTTGGCTTATTGGAGGATGTTTGAATTCATCATATTGAATAACATCATCCTCTTGACCGAGTTTTGAATTCCATTGAAAGTATCATATGACAGTTTTCGAGGACAACAAACTAGTCATAGCATAGTCCCAAGTATTGAATTATTATTTTTCAAACTCCCCTCTTGGTCCAAATAGATATGACTTAATCCTCTATCACATTGAATAGATATATTATATCATTTTAGTTTCATCTTTGAACTAACTACGTGGTGTATGTAGATAAAAATGTTTTCTTCCCTTGTATAATTTTTTCTGAAAAACGGCAATGGCCATTATGGGTGAGGAAAATCATCATAGATTCATCCAAACAGTACCATGATATCATTATTTATGAGTCACTATCGGTATACCCGTTATTCCTCTATCATAAGTATATTCATATCTATAAAATGATTAGATATTGGTGCCCTGGTACAAGATCATTACTTCATTCCCATGAAGACATAGGAATCAGCCTCTTGGATAACTATTTAAAAGGTTGGATATCATGCCTTGAGGGAAACATATGATGAATTACATCCTACTGCATATGTCTTGGATGACCGCACAAAAACTCTTCCCTTAGTATAGGTCATTCTCAATATTATGAAAGAAAATTTATTAAACATGCTGAATATAGGATATCGCTTCTATTTTATGTATTTGATCAACATATTCTTTTATCAAAGTAGAGCTCAGACGATCATTATAGACCCTCACTGGTGCCCTTCTAGGTAGGTTTATGACATCATCATTTTTTATAAATCCATCATGGAATATAGAGATCATAGTACATTGAGGTACAAGGTGAGGAAAGAGGCATCCATGATCCTTAGTATGGTAGTATTATTGGTCTTGTTAAGGAATATGCGTCTTTTACCACTATGAACAAACCCTAAGGAATATCGGTTTGTACAATTATGACACCATCACAGTTATCCATGAAATGGACTTCTTTACCATATCATCGATGACATCAAATATGGAAACATCTATTATAAAATTAGTGGCAATTTAAAATTTTAATTTGGATTTCTTGGGGCGTGTGCCAACTACTATAGATACCACAATACTTTAGGGGTCCACCGTTTTTTTATCAGCATGTTTCTGTACATATTCATTGATGAGACCAAGTAATAATTCTCTGACATGGTTGTTAATATGATGATCTAATCTTATTGTTTCAATTTAACATCTTATCCTACACTTAAAAGGAATGTTATTGATAGTGTAGGTGTCACTCTTAATGAATATTCTTTCAAGATCTCCCTTTAGGAAGTTATTATTTTTGATAGGATGGATGATATGGTAATTTGTGAGCCATATTCCCCTTACTAGTTTCCCTCCATTTCAGCTACATCGAAAGGGATTCCCCTCTCCCCTTAACCAGTGTATTGGGAGTGTGATACTCCATGATCATCTACCCATTTTGGATAATTCTAGCGCACAATGATACCAATGGTGATATTATTCTTCCTTATTTTGAATCTCATATTCTAATATCACCTAATTATTACTATGTAATAGAGGATTCATATAAAGGTGGAATTTTAAATAGATTGGTCTGTTATGTACAGATACCACTTGCCTCACATATGCCCTAATTTTTATAATGATGGGGATGATTCAATAATTGGTCGAGTCCTCATTGTAGTAATCATTCCCTAGAGATGACTATTCCATTGACTAAGAAGAATTTTTCAAAGAAGATTATACATTGAAAAATGTAATGGATAATTATCATTTTATGGGATGAAGTTATGGGGGTTTCTCTCTTATTCCTTTTTAGCATAGCCTATTGTTCCCCCTTTTTATGTAACTACATTAGAATTGGTAGAGAATTAGGCATGATGTAGGTTAATTCCATAGAATATTTATACATTGATCACAGAAACTCCCTTATTAAAATTTCATGAGAACGAAGAAAATATTTTCGATCTAATTCATGGCATGAGGGTTGGGGCAGAGATGACATGGACCCCATTCATTATTTCAAATCCAAAAAAAATTATCTTAGTGTGTTGAGAGTTTTCAATCAAATTGATGGGCTTTTATGACCTTAACGGCAGAAATCCCATAGAAAAATAGATTAAATATTCATATAAGGTTTTGGAATAAATCCAATAGTTCATATCTATGACACATTCCCATATGTATTGTATGACCTTACATATATGGATATATGATTATGTCCTATCCCACTCTTGGTTTGATCCTCCAGCATAATCATCCTCATTGGACACTACATAGAAAAGAATTCAAGAGTTATCTACCTTCATTGAGACCATTCTCCTTCATGAATTGGTTGAAGAAGTAGGACATGATATACTTCATCCACTAATAAATACACCTCATCATATTATTTTTGTTTTGGCCTGAATATTCGATCAAATATTATTGTAGATTGATCATTAATGAATATATATATATATATATAATATTAAATCATTAGATAAGCATCATAATATGGAGGTCCCTCCTTCTTTATGATATCGATGAATAGATATTTCCAACATTATATGTAATTTTCTACTAATCATTCATTCATTATATGCATGATAACTCATTAACCTACTTTCTCATTAACCATTAATGATATGAAACATTTGTATAGTTTCATGTAAACCTAGATATATGTATTTAAATATTTAAATCGTAACGTATCATTATAAATAAATGATCATAAATTACGAAAAATATAAGATTCCTCATTGATATCTCTACTCCTAATTTCATGAGAATATGTATTTCAAAAAAGGGTAAACCAGAAAAAATTTATTTCCTTAAGAGAGATTTCACTATAATTTTCTAATGTTAATGGACATAGTGGAAATTTCTTGATTTTTTTCTAAATCCATATCGTATGCTTTATAATATTTATATCTCTTTAATTATATCACTATAGTTTTTTATTATCCATCATATAGGAGAAGTCATGGTAGATGTGGACTTGGATTTATCCCAGTATTGCCTCAACATGATTTAATACTAGAAGTACTTGTGCATGTTATCTATCTTGAAAATAAAATAGTTATTTTGTTTTAGTGTAGGGACTTTTATCTCGGACCTTCTATCAGTGGTAGTTTATGGAAATTTATGTAGGACTATTATTATTGTATTTTAGAGTATTTTTTATGTAACCTTCTATCACTAGTAATATTCCTTATATGAAGAATAATTAATCATATAGTTTATTGTATGGTAGTAATGGTATCTACCTTGCATTATAATACTATGCAACCTGGTTGTAAATATGTTTTGAAATTAAAATTATTGCTACTTGGACATGATTGATGAATAAGTAATATGGGAAGGAAATGAAAATGATGACCTAGGACACTCTAGTATGATGAGTTCTATCATGATATTGTAGGGGATCATGAGGATAAGAGTTCAATTCCTATAAAGTGGATATTACATTGTTGGGTAGTTCAACTCCCTTATGCATCAATAGAATTATCAAATAGTTGTGTATTTAATCATTTCTAAGTTCCATGAATGATTCATGGGGGTAATAAATGTGGATGGAAAAATAATACGGAACAAAATTCGACATAAACTTTTTGGAATTTTTTTATGTGATTCATAACAGAAATTATTTATTTATTGAATATGGGATGGGTCAGAAATGCTGGGTATAACCCATAACACCCTAAGGTGATGGGTTCTAAGATATATTTATCAGGGATCATAAGGAATGGTATTAATCTCTTGAATGGAGGGGACAACAATGTTTGGTATTTAGGGGAACTTATGTGTCTATAACATGGTCAAACAAAAGATTCACAACCATTTTTAAGGGTCATGAAATATTTATGAGGACTCAAATGTTAGAATGATGCAGTATGGTATGGAGTAAATGATATCTAGTAATTGTTTTGGAATACTAGTCTAGTGTACCTTATTTTTGGAATTATCTAACCTCATGATCTATGGTTTCGAGTCATAGTTTTTGGGCCATCAAAAGTTTTTTGGAATAGAGGTTCACATTCTTACTTTGTGAATGGGAACAAATAACGGTGGAATAGAATTGAGGATTATAAATCAACATGAATTTTTTGGTTTTAAGGACTGTAAATAAAGATTCAATGTTCCCCTAACATAAGAATGATGAGTGAAAATATTGTTGGGAAAGGCACCAAATAGTATATGGTGCTGAGTTCTTCCATAGTGATGTGAGAGAACACAAATGTTTGGAATCTCTTTTTTTAGGGTGACACATTTTTTTAATAACCATATAAGCATTTTCAGGATCCATAAGCATATATGAATATTCAAAATAAGCCTCTTGAAATCAAGTATCATTTTACGTGGGATAAGAAATATTTATGGTGATTTGAGATTATCAAATCATGAAGTGTTATTTGTCAAAAGTGTACAATTCGAGAACCTCTTGAGCACCCTAAAAGTTGTGCTACCACCTAGTGAACATGTTATCATATTGAGGAGGTGTGAAAAATAATTACACTAAAATTTTCTTAAACCAATGATTTTTAGAGACCATTTCTTGGATTTTACAATGGATATGTAGTATTACATATTATATTTACGCCTCATTTATTTATGCCCTAAATTTTACCTAAACTCTGGTGATAGATAGTCTAGAATGTAAATATTTTACATTTATAGGGATGACCATTGTGGGTTTTTAACAAGAAATGTTTTGAGTATCAATAGGTAGTAGTGTATGTTATTTAAATTTGTACCATTAAAGGATAGAGTTTATGGTCCTAAAATTTGGACCAAAGTGCATGATGTTTATGGAAGTGGAACACATGGAACTAATATGAGGAGATTGTTACATAAGAATGAGATTTACATACCCATGGAAAATAGTATTGTAAAAATATTATTATATTGAGTAAAAAATTTATAAATTCATGGATTGGGGTCCTCTATTATTGGGTAATGATATAGGTTGGTCATATCAATGTTTTACCAAAAAAAACCCCTGGGTTTTAAGTTCCACCATAGTGATGTCATGATCACATGTTTCTGAAATCCTTCAATACAGATCCATTATATCTTAGGTTGGTAGATCTGGGAAACTATTCATCGATATCATTTTTAAGAAGAGTGATGTGAGTAAAATTATAATTAAAATTAGTGTTTTACAGTTTCTTGAGTTTCTCAAGACATGAAGTGTGGTTCATGATAAAAGGGGCTTAAAATAAAGAAGATGTACTCCACAAAATATTTAACGAGGGTCTGAATATTTTTTCCCATTGATATGTAATGAATGATTGGTTTTGATATGAACCTTTTAACGTTATGTAGTAGGGACATATTTTTCATGCAGTTTTAATGTCACGAAACCAAAACATTTTCCTTATAGATTAATTTCATGTGGTCAGGACGTTTTTTTCCTTACAGTATAATTTCATATGGCAATGGAGTATATTAAATAGGTTTAGTACATATTATCTCATGGTTATATTTTTTTCCTTCTTATATGTTTTGGATAAATATATATTTGGTTATCTGGTCATTTCTGCATATAATATGATGATAAGAATCAAGAGATACATAGTTATTGTATAAACGTTACCAATGCAGGTTTGGCACATAGTCATGGATATTGAGATTTTTTTATCATGGATGGACCCTTGTCTCAGATATTATGCTATTGATACATATAATTTTATGGAGAGAAATAAGTTATATGTAGTTCTTGAGAAATCATTTTGTTTAATTCCATGTGACAAGGACTAAGGCTCCATAACGTGAAATGTGTATATTGCGGCTATACCCAAGAGCTGAGACCGAGGGATCACTACATATCCTATGATGCTAGAGATCACATAAAACATAGTTATTGGGAAATATCCCTATGTAGGTATGATCTGTATATAGGGAAGTGTCATGTTTAGGTATATTTCTTATATTTAGTCCCATGACTGGAGATCAAGCCATCACTATGTATGCATTGTGGGTCGGAATCAAGATAAACAATTTTCGGAAGAATACATGCACATTAGCATCATGGGGAAAGGAAATTGTATTGCAAATTTGAAAAGGGAGTTTTGTGAATATGCCCACTAGATTAGACATAGATTCACTATATATCCTATGATGATAAGAATCAATTCATAAGTAGTTATTAATGAAAAAACAATCTACACATGTCTGACACATATATATAGGGGAATATTATATTAAATGATTGTTGTAGATGAAAACGTATCAGAGATTCAAGAGTCACTACAAGTAAATCAACTGATAGTTCTTGAATAGAGGCATGGATAAGTACTAAAAATAATGATAGTGGTCCTCTCTGGTGAGGTACATAGTAACATATTGTTTTATGTCATGATATATATATTAACCATGGTGTTTTTGTTATAATGTGAGGACTCATGCTGTCCCTTTTATAATCTTCCATATGGGTTCATCATAACCAAATTATGAAATGGTATATCCCGATTTTGTTTGAATCACATACCAATATTTGTTATCTCATATAATTTATTTTTGGTGTGACAATGATGGATTAGATAATTTTCCATTCCTGATATAGAAGAAGCATAGATATTATATATGGACATTTTTTACAATGCAGTTTCTATAGATATATATATGATATGGGAATCCTTATGTATCTCATTTTAAATGATAATCAATCCATACAAGATTATAGAAACCGATAAACATTAGTGTTGTGTGGAATGGACATAATGTGAGTAGTTTAACATTTTTCAGTATGGAAGAGGGTCACACAATGTTAGAGAAAAGTAATGTTGAGGATCCTTGAAGATTAATTTCATGCAATTAGGATATCATTTGTATACCTTAACATAATTTTGTAAGGATAAAAGATAATATTTGTCTTATCATCTTGCTTTTAGGATGATGTGTGTATTTTTTAATGTCATTTGGTCTAAAATATATATGTTTGATAGAATATCTTAAATGTGTTCCTTAAGAAACCTCTCAATGGGGGGGGGGGGTAACTTTTTCCACATCCATTGTTCCCAGTGATTATGAACCATTTTGTTATAACTTGTTTATGATATAAGGACCTTTCAATTTGGGTTAATTCATAGGAGGATTCTTACCTACTATCATTGGGGTTATGATAACCAATTCACGTTCTAATTAATGTAATGAATAGAGGAAGAAATTTTTATTTAAGGATCATGTGATCTGATTTTGATCTACTTTGTTTTTTTTTGCAATGTAGAAAACATGTTCTCATTGGGCCACTCTAGGTAATCTATCAACATTTTCGATGTCTCATCATCTAAGAGTTGTCTAGAAATTGATATTCAACATGAGTTAAGTATTACTTCTATGTGAAATTCTACATTATTCTTGTAAATCAATGAATACAATGTGTATTGTATAATAATAGATTTAGTGGTATATTAATCCATAAAGTATGGTGGAGGTTGTCTGGCCAATACTTTTATTCCTCATTAACCATGATTTGTATTATGCTTATCAAACTCTTATTGATGTCCTATATTTTTCCATCTATAACTGCACAACAGTGGGAAAGGTGATTAGAATTGATTTTGTACTACTGTTATAATCTATTTAACCCCAGAAAAAATTTGTTAATACATACTTCAATATTTTTTGAGAGATTAAAATCATAGTGATTATACATGCATATATTAATTTAATGATATTCGTCAACCTAACATCCTTGAGTCGTATTATGTGATCAAAATTGATAAATAATTCAGTAGGAATAAGGATATACTTTAAATACTTATCATTTCATTGGGTAATGGAACAAAAAAAAATCAATTCCACATATAGGGAATGGATCAGAATATTTAGTCGTAGGTAATAATTATGGGAGTTGTTGTACAATGTTTCAATGAACATGGAATGTATATAATTTACGAGTGATATTAAAAAAAATTCAATAACAAGGTCTTCCAATAGCAATCTAGTTACACGATTTGAAGGGAGAGACTGGTCCTAGACTGATGAGAATCATAGGAGCATGCATGGAATTTTACATTAATGGTGAGAATTTCTCTTTCTCACATTTATTTGAGGATGATTCCATAAAATCCATTCTTGTAGAGGTCCTTCTGGTCATCTGAAAAATTCCAGAGGTTAATGTTCCCTTATTGACATCAAATATTTTCCCTTTGATATTGTTCTATTGAAAGAGTCCCATTTTGGAGATAATTAATTATGGGATCTATTCATCTAGGGGTTGATACTGGTTCATTATGCTCTAGGGCGATGTTTAACTGATTGATTTATTTCATTTCTCTAGTCATGTTTGAAGAGAGAATTCATCTGTGCATGGTGTGAAATATTAATTCCTCTAAATCAGGGTTGGGAAATACTTTGGATGCATTAGTTAATTCATCAACATAAGAATTCATTGATTGGGGAACATGTTCTAATGTGGAATGAAAAGGGAACTCCATCATTATTCCCTTGATGTATCCAATGTGAGGGGATAGATTTTTCTATTTTGTAGAACATTCTCCATTGATCTACAATATCCATCGCTCTAAATCACACTTTTTGTTATGGAAGGATATTTTCATCTAAATAAATAGTAAAAAGATGGTGATGAGGGATTTCTATGAAGACTCATTATTTGTGAAGCCTTTGAATAGTGGTAAATAATAGGGAATTATATCTATGTTTATAGTGATTTATATAATCCTTATACTATCACAATTAATATTTTATTTTCCATCCTTTTATTAACCAGACATCTGGAGGTTTTAGCTAAATATATCACAAGTTTTTAGGGAGTGTCATGTGAATATAAAAATTAACCATCTACCAGATCAGTGCCCACTAGTGTACTTTGTAGACTGGTATGAT
Source organism: Viscum album (assembly GCA_963277665.1). Classification (NCBI taxonomy): domain Eukaryota; kingdom Viridiplantae; phylum Streptophyta; class Magnoliopsida; order Santalales; family Viscaceae; genus Viscum; species Viscum album. Next base: position 670,157,458 of record OY728119.1, on the reverse strand, counting down.
CCATGAGGGTGTCATTAAAGGCCTTCTATTTCACTAAAATCTATTATACAAACTTGATGTCATTTTATTGAATAATATCTACCCATTGGTCCAAGATATCAGTCAAAATGGTAAAACAAAAGATGTACTTGATTAGGTAAATACTACTACTCAATTGGAATTTATCATGTTACATGTCATGAAAAATATTATTCACTGAAAATATGAGTTTGAGGCATTTCATCTTGACATTTGAGTATCTATTCTAAGAACCTAGAATTTTCCAGTTGAGTCAGTAAACTATTTTCCCCTTGTATAATTCTTATGTCTGAGGAGAGAACCAAGCGATCATTCCATGATGAAAACATTTAAAATGAGTGTTTTTTCTTATAATGGTGAAAACAGAACTATTGAGTGTAGTAGATAATAATTGAGAATATCAAAGTATTGTTAGCAGTCATCATCCCATTGTTACAAAGTTCCTTTATTCATTTGATTACTGAAGGGTGGAAATTTGTTGTCCAGGTCAACTATGGAACACTAAATGTTGGAATGGTTACAACTGATACACCTTATTAGATTGATATTATTAGGGGGTAAAATTTATAATATTTTAAAAGTATTATATTGTTCAAACTAAATGATATGTTGGCATGCCACAAATATACGGAAAATATGTGATGTTACCCCGAAATCACCTTTCAGTGGGTTCAACATTATACCGTTTTTTCATAACGCATCAAGGACTGTTTGATGACCCATAATGTGTTCAAATTTCTCTCATTATATCATCAAAAAATCATCAACATAACATTCAACTATTCAAAGTAAGAAGGTACTAAATATGTTATGTGTGGAACATTGGTATATAGAGCCAGTATTCATTAACCTAATGAGAATGACTTGATAAAAAAATATCAGATAAGGTGATCTAATGCTAGTGAATTCATCATCTTGAAGAGACATATTTATCATTCTTTACCCTAAAAACACATCCACGATAGAAAGTGAAAGGAAGCTATCATTTGTTTCAATCAAGAGTTCTATGATCAGAAAATGGATTCCATTATTCAGTAAATGTTGATTAAGGTCTATGAAATTGATGAAAACCCTAGACTATCCATTACTGATCATGATAGGGACAATGTTGGATATCCATTTGGGGTATTACACATCTTGTAATAAAATCATGTTGTCAATTTTCCACTTCCACCTGTATATTGGTTGAATAAGAGGGGTGAATTATACTTGAAAACATTTTTTAAGTCTTGATGATCATCTGTTATGATACGGTTGTGCATTACCACATCTTGATTCATTGAGAACATTTCTGTATAGTTCCAAGATAACATATATTGGGTTATATATAGAATTGAAACATATATTTATCATTCTCTTATATATTCATGGATGTAACAATCAATTTAGGCCAATGGTCTTCCTATATTACTAGATTTTCCAACCCAAGCTCATCAATTGATGTTGAGATTGCTTCCTCCAATGTGGGATGTGTTTTGCTGAGATAATCCACCTATTCTTCCACCTCAAATTATATGGAGTGATTTTCAGGTGTTTTTTGAAAGCTAATGTAATCTCTATCACTATCAATATGAGAGAGGGCGTGGGATGATACAATTTCATCCACTTCTACAAGGGTTGATACAATGAGATTTCAATGTTTATTTTAATTTAAATATACCCAAGAGATAAATGAGGAATAGGGCATCTCGGATGATATATAATTACTCAAATAGATTATGGGTAGGACCTAATTTTATCTAACCATAATTTTGGGATTTTGAGGGGTAGATTTCAAAACATTTGGAGACAAAACATGTATGTTTTCATTCACCATTGGTTGTTTTCATTCTATTTTATGGAAAATTTATTTGGAATATGATTATTTATGAGAATTCAATGGGGATGTTTCCACTAAGAAGTATTCCAACCTTTCTATTGATGGCATATTTCAATCCCTTTTGATATGTTCAATGTATATCAATGTGGCAGTGAAAAAATGGACTTCCAAGAAGGAAATTTTATGCGGTGTCTTGCAGGATGATCATGAACTCATCATTAGATTCAAAATACCAAAAATGAGATTCAAGTATGAAAATCTTGAAAGGTTGTTATTCTTGGTTATCAAACCATTTAATTGTCAGTTTTGTGGGAGATTAATCTCATTTACTTTATCCAAAATGACGAAGGGTCGGAATCAGAATGAGGATGACCCAATGAAACTACTCATGAAATCCACATCTATGGTGTTCTGGATGAAGGTTCATAAATTAATAGTTCTTTGGAAAGCTTCAATGGAGCGAGTAATCATTCCATTCGAAGTGATAAAATTATTGCACACATCAAAGATGGTCCCACCATAGTATCTAAGCGACTCAAAATGGTTGAGTTCCCAATTATTGCTCACTTATTTCTACCTAAAGGCTCTCATCCACTCAAAATTGATGATCTCAAGGCATGAATTTCATCAATTTAGGGTTTTTAATCATGGAAGACTGTATCTAAAGGAAGAGGATATTTCTATATTCTCTTCCCTTTGTAATAATTAAATTACCGAGCCTAGGGATTCAGTTCAATAGTGCTAAAACCTCGGATTATTCTTTTTCATGAATCAGATAAAAATTTCAATCCCTTTGAGGTTGGTAACTTCAATACTCAAATTTTGGTATGAGTATATTTTTTAAATAGGATTCTTGGGGACCCTAAAATCTTGTATGCTATTTCCCTATCCATCGGTATCCACATAAAAATTTACATGGAAACTGATGTTGCTCGTTTTGGTAACTTTTTAATATTCATGTTTGATGTTGGATTGGGTTCCACTCTTGTTGACAAGGTATTTATTGATACTGATAATGATATTTTTAATTTGATGATTATTTATGATAAAATTCCCAAATTTCATAAGGAAAGAAATGTTATTGGTCATGATCTATCTACCCATAGGTGCTCTATAGGTTTCAGTTTCTGTGCTTCGCGTGGCCCTGATGTGAGAAAGTGTCTCAAAAAGGGAAAAACTATCATTCAAGAAATTTGATGTTATTACTCAGCTAAAACATCCTTTTAATGGTTATGATAGAATGGGAGATGAGCAGGAAATAGATGGGTAGGGTTTTGTTCTTGAAAGGGAGACCAATCGATTGCCTCCACCTCTAAAAACAAGACGAAAACATGGGATGCTATATTTTCTAAAGATGTGAATGTTCACAACATAGATACTTGTAACAAAAGAAATGGTGTGTCATTAAAGCATACTCAATCTTGTTTGTCTTTTGAAGGTGATGTATTAATGGATGATCAAGTGAATGAATATGAATTCCAGTTAGAGGTGGTTCAACATCTCTCACAAGAATGGTTGAATGCTTCAGGTAACCAAAAATGTAATCACATTATGGAATCTGATTCTATAGTCTTTTATAAACGTTAAATGTCTGCTATGGATAGTGAAGCATTTTAGATGGTTTCCTACAAGATGAAAAATCCCCCAGTTTTCACTTTAGTGGTGGTTGAGAATTTTATTGTAGGTAACAGTGACTCTTTATTTGAACATATTATAGATGACAATGAGAATCCAGATTCAACTCCAATAAATCAAGATGAGAAAATGCACTAGGAGATTTTTGATCTATCTAACGCATTTTCCATTGAAGTAAAGGTAATGCCTATGGTAAAAGTCACCACCCCTGAAAAATGTGAGGAATGACAAGATGAAATATCTGATTCTAAAAGAACTAATTCATAGACAAGTTACAAAAGGATTCAATCGCTTAATTCGTGTAGGGGTGATCGAGAGGCCAGGGGAACAGTTGTAGAAGTGTTGAATGGAATGTGCTTGTTGAAGAAGAAAAGAGGCTAGGTGCATGACGTTTGAAAAATATCGGTAAGAAGTTTCTATTTTGGGGTTTTCCTAATTTTCCTATATTCTTTTTAGCTACATTATTTTTTACTTTCTTTTAGAAAAATAGGTCCTACCACCTTAAAAAAATATGTGTCTGATGTTTCCCTAGAAGACTTCATCCTGATCCTGCTATGAGAACAGGATACTGACATGTCATTGTGATGAAATAGTCTTCACTTTATAAATATTAGCTCCATCAACATCCATCTCAAACTCCTATTGAATATGGAGGGCTCCAAGGAGCTTCTCCATTAGTTATATTGGAATATAGAGTGAAAATAGGATTTGTTTAATTTCTAAGGAAACCTCCACCTATTTCTAAATGATAGACACTTTGTTCCGGTGGACGATACATCCCAAGGTAGAGTTTCTCTTAATTATACATCTCAGGAGCTGGTACATCAGTGGTAGAATGGCATGTTACATGTATAGAGTTCTAGGGGTAATCGTCTTCTAGTGGAATAGGTTATGTTGGAATTATCCATTATCTAGGATGATTAGATAATCTCCCCTATTAGGTGTTCATGATTAATAATTGGGAATGAACCACAAATAGAGTGTCATAAGACACCTCCATGTTTTTATGGGATTGCTAGAGTGATTTCTAATGAGTCTCAGAAGCATATATGTCCATTAAGATGATGTGACCAAAATAATGGGTTCGATCATGCCCACATTGTCCCCATTATCCTCATCTATAGTGCATGTCAAATCCCATTCCCCAGTCAGTCATGAGGAATTCATACTCGGAGGCATATTTCTCATTAGAGTATTGGTATAACAAGTGTATCACATTGATAGAGCCAAATAGGTACTCTTCCTATGATGAATAATCCATTTATTGGGGGTTTTCACATGTTTGAGTTGTTATAAGGAAAAAATCGTCAAGATTCCTTGTATATGTCAGAGAAGAAAAACACTCTTCCTCTTTTGTATCATCACATGTCTGATGGATGCATCAAACATTAAGAGGCACATTAGATGTCACCTCCCCATGAAATATTAAATATATTTATTCCAAGGATCTATGATCATAGGGTGACACGAGCACAATAAACTTTCTTTTAATACATTAGGTTTTTCAACTTTTTCCCATGCATGGTAGGATCAATTATCCAATAAACATACTCGTTTAATAGGTATGTTTTTATTATGTTCACCAATTATGAGGATTTTCCAACATCACGGGTCTATAATAAAACATTTTTTATTATAATGATTTAAATATGATGAGATTATGGATTTTCTAACAAGAAATTATATGTAAAAGGTTTTAGTGAGGAAAATTAGTGAGGTTGACCACATTGGGATTCCTGTGTAGTGGTAGCATGAGTATGTTATTTTCCATGTCTACAAGGAAATAACTAGGTATTTACTCATTTCATAATGAGATTTTCTTATTCATAATTTCCTTAAATATTAGGTGACCATGATCTCTTTTTTCTTCGGGATGAGAGTCAATTGTTGTTTCTACCACTTAATAAGACGAGCTGGGTTGTTTGGGACCTCCCTCATTTATTGAATGGGCTCTTCTAGTAGTTCAAAAGTATCATTGGTAGACTCATCTTTACCAATTTATTTCCCATACCAGAGATTTTTGGAATATTTTTATTATAATTTCTCATATGTGAGATGGATTCTAATAGAGTAGGTTAAATATTAACATATGGCTATTAAATTAGTCACCATCTCATTTTCATGTTTCATATAGTTCGACAGGTCAATAATTTTATTCTTCCTCAGCGTTGAGCTAAACTATGATTTTATTTATGTTAATGTTATTACCATCCTGAATTATATATTTCTATAAGGATATTTCACCATCCAAAGTTTTTCCCTATATGATTATTCACAAAACATGCTATCTTGGTCACCTCCAGTTGATCTAGACATCCCATTATAAGATCACATTGAGATAAAAAGTGTGTGAGGTACTGTTCAAGGTCTCAAATGATGGTAAAATTTGAGAAGTTGGTATTGATAAAACATGGTGTGTAAAATTGGTATTCATCCATTTGGTATTTGTATGTGAAACGGTTCCTATTTCTCTCCCATGGACTCCATGAGATTAGCTGGCTACACGATGACATTGAGATGTTTTTATAGTTTTTCTATTTGATCCACCTACAGTCTATGAGGAGGGGTGCGTTTTGATGATGTTACATAGTTTTCATCTCCCCCTAATTATGGATCCATCATAATATTCAATGATAGCACTCGAGAAGGAGAGGGCATTACTTTAATGGATAGAATTCGTGGTCATTTTTTACAACCTTATTTTTATATTTTGGATGCGTAGATCTAGAGCGGTTATAACAATTAAATTTTCATCTTGTAAGAATATCATCTCTTTAAAGATGTTTCGTAGGATGAATATTCTACTCATCATGAAGAAAATAACCAGTAGAACTTTTTCCCCTTAGTATCTCCCAATAGAGTCTTCAGAATATGTTTATATCATTATATTATTGTGAAAATTATTTCCCAATAGAATAATATTTAGTACGTTAAGGTATTGATAGGAATGTATCCATACTATTCCCTTTATCATTGGAATTTTTCCTCTATAGAGGTGGAAATTCAATATTCCATGGTTCTGTGTTTTATAGTTTCCCCTGGTATTGGTTTCATATATCCCCAGTGGGTATATCGATATCCCTGCATCAATGTTAGATTTCCGCATTTCATCTCACAGCATTCACTTCCTGATCCTCATTGTTTTTGTGCTAATAATGAATAAATTTGATGAGTTGTTTCATGATATTATAGTTGCCTTATTAATATCAACAGAACATTATGATTGATCCCTTTATTCATTATGGGTGTTTCTTGAACCATTGGGCATATTAGCCATTTTGGCATGCAACCCAAGTAGGGTTTGATTTCCTTTCCATATATTCATCATAATTTGTTCTTTGAGTAGTTACCTTGAGATTTTTTTGGTCGTGTTTGTCAAACAGGACAAAAATTATAGATTTTATTCGTATGGTTGGAGGAAGAAATGGGATTCACACCCTTGATTATAACCTCCCAACCCAGAGAAGATATGTACCCTCTATAGTGATGAAGATGATAAAAATTCTCCTAGCACCACCTGATAGTTCCTATTCAATGATGCATTTGAAATAGGTTAATCCAAATATTGATGATTAAATTCATATAGTCTAGAACATGATAATTTATGGGATAGATATTTAAATATAAATTCCCCAATCCAGATGAGAGGGTAAAGATATAGAACATTCATTGATCTCCATAGGACACTATCAGGTGATAATGACCATAGTGATGTTGATTGAGATAAAAATTCCACCATCCAAGTGGGTTGAGGTTTTCTTTTAGCTACTACCAATATGTCACCAATCCTCTTGATAATTGATGTTATGAGTGGTGGATTTGTGGTATGTATTATCCCAGGTCTAGGGTTTGGGTTTTCTCATGGATAGTTCCAATGGGGGCTAATATTTTCACCTACTAGATATGGTGAAACAATGCTCTTAATGGAGTTAGGTGAAATTGTATCCCCCAAAATTAGTGAGGTTCAACATGAAGTATTAGTGTTTATTGAAACATTAGCGCCAATGTTCAAAATGAATTCTAACTATTATGAGGGGGGCCAGTTCAATGTCCTTTCCATTATACCCTCCCTCCATGAATGATGTCATAAAAAAATTCTATTGGGGGAATTCCACCATAGTTAACCAATGGATAACTCATTACTAAATTCAATTAATTTTTCTGAGGTAATAGAATTATATGACATTGTTTCTGGAGAATTATATTTTTCTAGGGACACAGTGATGTGAAATTATCCATATATCTCCCATTCCAGGATATATAAGTCTACTTATGCCCTAGAAATCCATCATCAGAGAGTTGTCACAATTATGATACAAACACTAGATATGCATTTTTAAGGATCCTTAATTCTGGGAATCTAGTCTATATAAAAGGTATCCATATCCTACTAGAAAAATATTGTATGGATGGTATAAAGTGGATACTCATATCCTAGATAAGGGCTATGTCTATAAAGTTTTCAAAGATGAGTAGCCCAAATATTTTGGCATTTATAAGCAATCTACGCTTTCTCTATCTCATATGTGATATCATATTCATAAGTTGAGAGGGGCAATAACATGTTGGGGAGGTTGTTTCCATAAAAATCAATCAATATGTTGATGTTATCCACTTTTATATCATACATACATACCTCTATATACACAAACCATAGATGTTGTTTCTCATGGTAAACTATTGACAAGAGTGGACAGTTTCTATAAGTTCATGTTGAACTATATTCAGCTAACCATATTGTTTCATGAACCTGTATATATGAAGGTGTATGAGGTTTGAGAACCTCTCTATATGAATGTGTCTATTAAAGAGGTGGATTTCATTTTACATCAATGATATAACAATGGGGAGTGTGATGATTGTATATGTAAAAATTATAATCCATGAAATCCATATTTATACTACAAGGAGGATAAATATCATGGTAATTATTTCATTATGATTCAGCTAAAGAGTCAACAGACTCTTGGGTTGTAGAGAATGTGACTCAAACATCATCCAAAAAACTAGAATTGATATGATTGGGGATATGATACTCCTTCTACATAAAGGATGGAATATTTTAACCTTTCAATTCGTATTGGTCAAGGATATGAGCATGTTTTATAATGGCTGATGAAATCTATTGATAACAATCTAGTGTTGGGGGAATATGAGACTTCTTCTTAGAATTTATTGGAATATTTTTATTAAATTAATAACTATTTTTTCCGAATGTGTGTCTTCTCCGAAGCTTTTTCCACCCCCACATGGTGATCCCTTTTCATATCATGTATATAAGCCTTATGTTGGTCCATTGAAGTATGAAAATAATTTTTTAGGAAAAAAAAGAGTCTATCTTGGGCCTGTTTCACTTTCATTTGGTAAGATAATGTTGGAGAATGAATATAATACCATTCTGAATATGGATTCCATTTTGGAATAGGATGATGTACCTCTAGAATTGGAGAAGGTATTTGATTATCAACCTTTATAGACATAAATTTATGCTAATATTGTTTTCAGTGAGATAATGAAGGTATATGATCCTGAATTTTGTGGCCTACTTTAACATGCTTGGTAGGTTTTCTAATGTGAATATGATCCTAACCATAGGCATGTGTCTCTATCACATGGGGATCCACAACTTGGATGGGGATTTCAGCCCAATCCATGGCTTATTTATTATTTTTATAATAATATTCAATAGAAATATGATCATGTTTAGAGGCATGTACTGCTCTCACATGGTGAGTCCTAGTTAGAATTTGGGTGTGATCCCAGTCTGAGGCATTTTGAATTTTATTCTAGACATTTTTTTACAAGGATATGAGGTTGTGTCGAGGAATGGGATGTTCTCATGTGGTGATCCATAGTTTTAATGAGAATATGAGCCTTCTCTAGTGGCTCATATTTTACCGAAAATGGATGATAAACCTCCTAGATAGGAGAAAAAGTTTCACTATCTTTGGAGAAAACAAATATTCATGTAAATAAAACCGTTCTGCTTCCCTAGATGTAGGAATAAGAATATTTACATATCAAAGAATCATTTATAGTGTATGATTATTAAATAAGTTTTCTTCATACATTGATAAGATGTAATGACATTTTAGAAATGTGTGTGTAGGAAGGTAATCCTAAACGTTTTCTTTCTCCACTATATATTGGAATATATATTCATTTTATGCAGTGACATGAGATCAAATATTTCCACATTATTCCATCATAATATGGTAATGGAATTAATGCATGGTGATAGGGATATGTTCTCCCCCTATGAAGGATTTAGGAATATGCCCAAAAACTTATTTTGAGCGATTAGGGATATAAGAATGCCCACTGGTTGTAGCTGGAAAATTATAAAAGTCATTTTCAACATTAGTGGGGATATCAGCCCACTCAATAATGTCCAAAAAGTTCATGCATGGCATGTCTTCCTTATGGCCAGTTCATGGGTATCATAGGTTTTAGTTTTCCATGTGGTACCCTCAGCAATCAACTAAAGAAACCCATATGATGTGACTGATGATGGTGGTTGATAGGATCACTCCTTATTGTCCCATAAATTTTAAGGTATATTTAGTTGAATCAGTTTTCCACCATCATTATTTACTGATGAACGTAATTTTTATGCTCATAGGATAATCTATCGATGTATTAAGAGGTGGAGATGAGATCCATTGAATTTACTATAGATTTATTTAAATGACGAGGACATGTACTTTTCAGAATATGGTGATTCTAATAGGGTGCGTCATGGTTTGGGATTGTACAATATCTATGGAATTAATAAACAATTGTATTTCCACCTAAAGATGAATGTGTTGGGTGGGAGAGGTCATTCTAGTACTCTCTAGGGTTATAGATGAAGTAGATTTTCATAGAAGTTCATTGGGTGAATACATTAGCTATGATTAGGGATTTTTTTCTGAGGTACATTTCTACCAAAAAATACAAAAAGGAACAAGGTATCTGATCAATGCATCATCCTAGGCATTATATTTGATAAATTAGATATGAATGGGTTACATAAATTTCATTTCTTATCACTGGTATGACAATTCTATTCAAATAGACCACTGGATGAATGGATAGACTTCATTGTTCAGAACACTTGGTATTGATGATCACCCATTCATTTCAAATATTCTTGTTAGGGCTTCTATTATTTGGTATATGCGTACAAGATGGAATGATTCATGTCAAACTGATCATTCTATTATTTGATAAATTCACATTGTGTAGAGAATTTTTGTTTCATCAGAAAATTGATGAAAATATAATTATACTAATGTCTTTATTTTTGAGTGTTCGATGTACATTCAATTATTTTCATCATGTTTACCATTCATGTTTATATTTCATAGAAACTCCCAATGGTTCCCCCATCAATAACTGGGTACAAACCTGTTTTCCAAAGCCCGATGGTCAGTTGATGTTTCATACCTAATGGAACATAAGAACTCAACTTCGCTGAGATGATGGGAGTTCGGGATCATCACATAATTGGGGATGGTGAATTGTTTCTACTCTGATACACTCTTACTGATTTATGAAATTTTCAATAATCTATTCCTAATATAAAAACTAGATCGTTTAACCTAACAAATAAACCTCGGTTAGAAACATTGATAGGTTAATAAAAATATTTTAATGATTCCATTAGTATGTATCAAGGGTTCTGTATCTGTTTCCCATTAATGGATAGCTACATATATGTTAAATCCAAATAACTATGTGTCTCAAATATTGTATTCAACTAAGAATATTGTTACATGTTTGTGTATTGGAGTGATCCATTATGAGGTGTCTTACATATCATAATTTTAATAGGAATAAAAAATCATGTATTTTGTTAAACCCAAGTTTTTTAACATCATAATAAAAAGGAAATATATGAGAGAACCTAGAGACTGGACACTTGATCATGATCCTCAAGGAGGAACCCTACATATCGTGGTTATAGAAGGAATCATAGTCATTTTAGTTTTATGATTCCATTAGGAATTACATTAAGGTGGATTTCTTTGTGTATTAGAAGTTAGGATATTCCACTTATCAGGGCTTACATAATTACATTTACCTATATTATGGAGATTCATAATGAAAATGATTTAAAAATTTCAACTCCCCAAGACTACGTGATGCATGTTTTTTTTTGAGGAAAGGGGGATAATGTTAAAAATTCCACTACATGTGGATGAATAATTTATATAGTGGGGAACGTTTGTGAAAGTTTAACATGGATATTAGGCCTTAAAAATGTATTCTACATATCTTGGTTGTTGTTGGAATCATATTTATTGTTTTTTGATTTTCATCTCATTCCATTAATGGATGAAAGGGATTGATCAGACTATTGGGGAGCTTGTGTACTGGTGGTTCAAATATCAGAACCGTAGTGGGATTACACATAATTGGGCACCCATATGTACATGATCTTTATATATTATTACTATTTACTCTGGTTAAAGCATGAATCATAGTTCTCAAAGTTCATTAATCTTCTCAGTTTCATGATGGATGAAAGAGAATGATTAGCCCATGGGAGAGGTTGGGTCCTGATTTTTTGTAATGTTGGAGACATGGGGGGATTACACAAAAGTGGACACCCATTTTAGCTTAGCCCAAAGGATGGAAACATATATATCAGAATTTTTATAGGAGTTGGTGTTATATTAGTTTAATTTTTGGTGGAATAAACATTGTGGTTTCCCTAATATGAGGTACATATCATATTATGATGCTGGTCAAGGAATACAAATTGAGGTTTCCCTGATATATGATACATATAAAATTATGTTGGTGATTTGGCTCATACCCTGAAGTTTCCCTAATATATTAGACAAATCATATTATTCCACTCAAAGAGACTCACACAGTAATGTTTCGTTGATATATGGAACATACATTATTTTGGAGATGATTATGGCATACACACCGAGCCTTCCCTTATATAATGAACATATCATACTATGCCACTGATTAGGGATTACACACTGAGGGTTCCTTGATATATGGGATATATCATATTATTCCACCGATTAGGGATTACACATTGAAGGTTCTTTGATATGGCAGATATATTATTATTCCACTAATTGGGGCATATATACTAATGCTTCCATGATATCTAGGAAAAATCATTTTATTAGGATAATATGGGATTACAAACTTATGTTTCCTATAAATATTGGACATATGATATTATTTCATTGATCGAGGATAACACACATAAGTTTCCATAGTATATGGGACAAATCACATTATACAAATTATTAGGGATTACATAATGTGGTTTCCCTATTATATGGTATATATCAGATTATACCACTGATTGGATCAAAAACACAATGATTTCCCTGGTATATGGGACATATCCTATTATTATATTGATTGAGGCCAACACACTAAATATTCCTTGATATATCCACTATATAAGGTTTTCATTTCCTAGGACATCTTATTTTGACGGAACAATTTTACGTCTGACATGCTTAAGGATGCCAAGATTTGTCCTTGGTGATGTATAGATGTGTCTTTCCTATTTTGAGGACATTACTAATAACATAGAATGATCTTTTTTACTAATTTGGGGGTTTGGAAAAATATGAATGGAATGAATGAAAGTCATCACATGATCACTAATGAATTTTCCGATTTTTCTCATAGAAATGTTTAAGGATTCCTAGATAGATTTGAATAATGTCTAATGGTCCTAGATGTAATATTTTGAGGATCTCATAAGATAAAGGTTGGGATTTCAAAAGTAAAATTCATTATTATGGATGGAATGTTTGTAGTATTTCAATGACTGAGCACAGATTATAGGAGGACACCAGATCATCTAGAATAACATATGTAGAGGACATCATGTGATCTGTATTGGAATATCCTGGTGTTGTTGTTCAACCCTGCTAACATTTCATGATGTCATCGGGAAACAAGGATTTCATGCATTGAGGGTGCCATGAGATCTGTCTAGTTGGCCTAGAGGGATTCTTAAGACCTATTATACATAAAACGGTGTCTCTATATAATATGGAGGACATGTTTATGTACATTGAAATATTCCCATGAATATATTGTAGGGATTTTTGAGACACAGTTTCATTTCTAAACGACGTCTCGAAACACTCCTGAGTTGTCTAGAAGACATCATAGGCTCTAAAAGACATGTCTAGAGGATATCACATGGTTTGGGATACATATCTCAGTGTGGGTGCATGATCTGGATGAGTTATAACAAGGTTATTTGGATCATTATATTTGTTTTTTCCAATATTTCTCTCATATTTTAGTTTTTATTGCATTTATTCCCTAGATTTGATTAGGGATAGCTTGATTTAGGTTTCATGACATATCCTACATATGGGACCTCCTTTTCATAACCATGATTTCATTCCATGATTCCTTCAAGTGATTCCAAATTGATCATGTGAATTTCGAATTCATGATTCATGATCCTCAAGTTGTTCTCAGATTTTACATAGAAGAAGTCCTTTATGATGATGAGTTTTCTCACACATAGATGTCCTCTATAATTCCTGAAAGCTCCCATTCATGGAACCGAAGATTCATTTTTATGAGGTTGAGGAATTTATAGGCCTTCCCCGCCTAGTTTTGGGTTTCCTTTTATAAAATTTAGCTTTCATATTTTTGCTGGAGTCGGTGGCGGGCATTGGTGTTACATGCATCACATGATACTACCATGGGTATCATATGTTTTATATAGACCACAATACCATCCCATCAGTGATAAATCTATTGTATTTTTTCAAATAAAATGGGTATTTCATAATCATGTGGACATGATAAGGCAATTTCATAGGGTCACATCGATATTCCTAGGGACCATCACGATATCCAGACGTATGTCGAAAGGCCTTCACATGATCATAGATTTTGTTCTGTGAGACCATCCATGAGATAAAGGGGGATTTAAATATAGACATCACGAGATAAAATATTCAATCTAAAATTTATTTTAGGACTATAATTTATTTTTGAGGGGGTTTCTCATGATCAATGGTAATTTCCTAGGGAGTACGACTTCATTTCCAAATATTCAGCATATCATCCCCTCACTAGATTCTCCATTCATTTCTATTTCATTTTCCTATATTTATTTTTCAAAGAATAAATATCCTTTTTATTCATATGTGTGTTTCCTAAGAAAATAAAACTCCTCATCAGTGATTCATTTTAATAACAATAAAGGGTCATATTTGGATTCATGGACAACCCTTCCTTTTTTGGATTCAGAGGGGGAGCACATGAATAACTAGATATGTCTGAATCCATTCACATAATGAGGGTGATATTCTAGTGGGATATTGAGAGACAATGAAAAAATTTCTATAGGGAATGTGTATTGTCTTATAGAGTGCATTGATGCATTACATAAAGACTTACGACTACAGATGGATCTGCTATTCAATATTTCAACCTTATTTTACATGTTTTCTAGATTCCTTATATAGGGATCACCAACTAATGACTGAAATTATTTGGGGGAACTCATATGGATTCCACTACATTATTTGAAAATTCATGTGGGGAATTTTTAAAAATAGAATAATTTTTGAGGGTATTCACATGAATCCCCATAGGTCATCCCCATTCATGTCTGAAATTTTTTTGGAGGGTTATGTGATTAATGCGTTTTTCCACCATAATATTCATTTTCATTGGGGAGAAAATGGTATCCTAGTTTTTTTAATCTATACCATTTTATTCGTAATGATTCTCATATTTTAGGTGTCAACAATAATATATTTCATACACTCTAGCTTACAAAAAGATTGTTGTATGGGTTTTATTCTAATTAATACATGAATTTGAGAGTTAATTATTATTATTGTCTTCGAAAACGTATTAATACTAGATACCATGGGAACTATCTTGTGACAAATTTTGTTGATGTGGGTTATGAGGATGATGTTTTAAAATCCATCGATACCATAAATTCATGTATGGAAAAATAATACATTGATTTTTTTACCACATATATTCTAAATTAACATTTTTGTATGTGTATCAACCTAACAAAATAATTATTAGATTCATAATTAGTAGGGAAAACACTTATTGTTAAGATGATCATATTGATAAACTATGATTCTTACCTGATTGAATATTATCGATATTTGATCCATAAAAATATTTTTATTCGTCAAATATTTAAATTTGATGTTATTAAGGGAATTATTTGTATTTATTTATATATTTCCAATAACCTTTTTTGAGAATAGAAAAATAAATTTTATATTATGAGAAAAACTATGATATTATTTTGGTATGTTTATATATATGATTTATTTGGGATTATAAATCCATTGTATGAGTCATTATTTCAATTCATTGATGGTATTTATATAATTTAGTTGGGTAAAAACTCATCATCGATGATACTAACTGTGGTTAGCAGTTTTTTGCTATCATTACAATAGAGTTCCACAGTTATACTTTAAGACATTATGTTTTTTTTCTATAAAACTCATACATAGTTTTACACCTATTTTAATTTCCCCAAAATAATGGCCCTTATTGAATTATAGAAATTTAATATCAATAACCAAGATAATATTGATGATGGAATAATTCTGCAATGTTAGCCACCTTATGGTGAAACTATTATTACTGTTGAGAAGAAATATGGATCAATAGTAATCAATAATGACTAACATAAACATAAAATGATCACAGTCATGAATAAATATTTTATACCTAATATTGATTATTTTCAATCAACTACAAAGTGATATTTGTTTTCAATGATTGGACTTACTTTTGAATACAATCAATTGATGGTGGAATATAAATACATGCTCAATACAAACTTCTATAAATATATACTCAATAAATTTATAGTAATTATTTTTTGAAACAATAATACCCCTTTTATAAACATGAATATAATTAGAATGAGTACTTATATATTAATATTATTATTTTGTGGTATTCTTTATATAAGATATTATTATTAATTTCAAGATCACATAAGAACATGAGGATCAACTAAGGAATTTACTAAAGACGATATCGATGAAGTTGTTGTCAGAAAAATTTACAAATTTTTAAATTTTTCAAATTGAATGTTCTATTTTTCATCATATAATTTCAAGAAAGAGAAAATAAGTTGATCCATCAATGATGGATTTTATTTAACATTTTCCATCTTCGAAAACTGTTGATAAGTTCTACAGTATTCATTAATATTTTAGATATTATTAATTTTTTTAATAATTTTCAACAACTATCTAATCAAATCATCATATTATCTTATAATGGATATAAATTCCTTTGGATTAATTAAAATGATTAAATAAGCAAGGATAAGAAAATAGTGTTGGTCAATGACTTTTAACAAAACTAACCTTATGTGGATAAGGGATTTTTATCTGTAGTGATCAATCAATTAATGCACTAAGATGTGTCCTTATTAGAGTTATTTGGTGATAAAATAATCCAATCACCAATTGAAAATTCAATAATAAAATTAACAAAAATATGATTTTTATTAGTGGAAGTAATGATTTTAAAGAAGATATAGAGGATTTATCTTTTTCTAGTGAGATGTTATATATATATTACTAATACAATCCTGCTGTATGTATTCATAGAGAAGAGTTTAATGTTATCCAATGTAGATGGTTGGAATTAATTAATGAAAATTAAAACTAAATAAACAATAAAAATGGTAAGGCAATCAAGGCTTTTGAAAATAATATTTTGAAGGAAAACACTTTCTTATCATTTGTGAGGATTTAAATAGATCAAATATTAAGGGATTTTAATATTATGTACCATGAAATCATGGGGATGGTTTCACATGATATATTTTATAGATTAATGTTCAATACACCATCTATTTTAGGATAATATTGGTTTATATTGATGATATAGAATAAGATGATAGTATTATATATTCTATTGAGATCCATCATGATTATGATTGCTTGATAGGGTTTGAAAACCAGGAATCTTTCATGTCCATAAAATACCTAAGGAATGATTTATTCTCTGAATCCCATTGCTTATAATTCAATATTAATCCTTGAATTATGTATATTTATAGAGGTCTAAAAGAGTATTTATGATTTCAAAATGATATGAGAGATTCCAGATTATTTATTTATGAGATAGATATTTCAGTGAGAATTGTTTTAGTGATATAAGCCTTTGGTAATTTTACAACCATTACCCAGAAATGAATGAAAATGTCAAATCATCACTATGTATTTTTTTTCAAAATCCACAAACCATTTAAAGGTTGTAATGTTATTTGGGTTTTAGTTAACTAAATTATGTAGTAATAAATTTAAATTACTATCAATGATGATTTATCACTTGACTAACATTTTAGGACATACATTAAATAAATTTTAATGTTTAATAAATGGATAAAATCAATTGAATCAAATCATGGTTAGAGGTTTACCCTAAAATTATGGAGATTAATTTTAATAAAACATGGATAATGAGTTGTGTTAAAGTAATTTTTATCATATTTTGATTAATAGAAGTTGAAGAAGAACATTATTACCCATGTTGATATGATTTGATACCATTATATAGTCTTCAATGATAAACCTAATTAACACAACACATGAGGTGAGTGTTTATATGGAAATATAATTATCCTAAAATTTATAATGGATCATTATGAAGACTTCTATGAAATAAATTATATATAACTTATTTGGGAGGATAATGTTAAGGAAATAAAGCTATTGGGACCAAATATAACTGCTTAAACATTAAATATTATTATAAAAAATAAAATGCACATCAAGCTGGCTATGTGTTGATAAAAGATAATTTTTTAATATTAATTTTGGAAATCTATAATTCAATTTTACTGATAAGATATTACTACTAATTTATCTAAAATCATGTTATATAGATTTAGAAAAATAAAAATAGTTATCCATAGGTTTATTGGACACATTGAGATTATTTATATCATAGGGATGGTAGCTTATATGTTTGTTGTCCCACCAAACCGCTCTCAAGGAAAAATTGATTTCTATATAACTCTTCAAAAAAAGTGTATTTATTATTCCAAATATTTAATTAAATTTTAGACTTACCATTTTTGAATGATATTTATCATAAGGAACATGTGTGATAAATCATTTATTATGGAGATAATTTTCTTGTGAACTACACTTCCAAAATGTATAATTTTATTTAGTTGAAAAAATTAATAAATTCAATATGTGAAAATAAGGATCGGATGAAGATGAAGTATCCATATTTTTTTTATTATAAGGGGAGAAGTTTTCCATGAAATGTTTTTACAAGGGATTAATGTTTAAGAACCTAAGATTAAATTTACATTTCCCAAAAAAAATCTCGATTTAATTGATAGATTTCATTACACACAACACTAATTCCAAATGAACAATGGTATATAATATTGTTTTAAAATATCCATTAACATAGTTGTATAAATAGAAATAAAAAATTATGAAAAAGTGTATAATGTTTTTATACAATTAATTTGTATCTTGATTATTATTAATGTTTCAGTAATGTAATCCAATGTAGCAATTTTATTTTAAAAAATATGTTTTTATGAATTTTGGAGACATATATTATAATAAAATGTTTTAAATCCAATAAAAATAATTTTCGGGAATTAATATAATTTTTAAAATCATAATTTCAATATTAAATAATGTTTATTTTTATATTTTTCATAAGAATAATTATTTTTGGTTTAATGATATAATATATATAATTTTAATGAAAAAATATATTTCATTTCATGAATTTACACAGTCACATTATATTTTAAAATTTCTTAAAATTTTAATTAGTTGTGTCCTTGAACACAAAAATTTCAATGTAATTTGATTAAATATTAATATTGTTTTTTATAAACAAATTTTTTACGTTAAAATAAATTTATTTGGAAAATAGTTTTTTTCATTGAGTTTTTTGGTATTTTATATTAATTTCTTCCACATTTATAAATTAATTTTCAAAAAATTGATTAAATATTTTTAAAACATATTAATTTTCTTTAATTATGACATTTTATTATTTTTTCCGAATTAATTGTATAAATAGAAAATTTTGTTTACCATGGTTAATGTAATTATTTGTTTACCTAGAGGTTAAAATAAGAGATAAGGGTAACATGGATACATAATCTTGTGTCATTCCTATTTTTTACAGTTTAATTAAACTATATGTTCTCCCCATTGATGGTATACCATTATTTATTCATTTGGGAGGAAGCATAAATTAATAAAATTAAATATTTTCTAATATTTCAAGTATATACTCTCTATCACTTATTAGAGGACAGACCTATTCTATACGGTACACACTTAGCAGAAATCATATATTATTAAATACCAAAAAAATCTGATAATTCTTCAAAACTTCTTATATTTTTTCATATAATCATAATATTAATCGATAATGGATTCAGTTATAAACAAATAGAGGTTGTCCAATGTTGTTGGAAATTTATTACCCAATATCTTTCATAACATATATTTTTCTCCATTATCCATGTAAATTTTATTATAAAAATAATGAATATCGTGTTATAATATTAATAAAATTTATTATGTTTTTTTCAACCATCTTCCACCTCATTTCTGTCAAATTGGAAATGAAATTATCGACCATGTATACGTGTATTAAACCACTACAAAATAACAATTTGATTCATTTTACCTCACAACATCACGTTGATATTTATAATGATGTATTCAATGAATATATTTCAAATTTTTATTTAACATCCATTTTACTAATAAAATATTATTTATCATTTATAATATAACTTTTTTAAATGAATCTTCTTTCATGATTATATTTGGACTACCATTTCAATGAATTATGTATTTTATTTTTATGTATATTCCTTTTATGAATTGTTATAAATATATATAATAAAAATATAAATAATATTTATTTCAATATGAAATTATAGTGATCATTCAATCCATGAATAATTTACAATTACATGATCAATTAAACTATGACTTATATGATAAGCCACTAAGTTAATACCCAAAGATGATGATATCAATGAAGAGTTTTAATTAAATGGTTTATGAAAATTAATATATGGATATAAAATTATATTATAAATATGCATATGTTATTATTATATAACTTTAATAAATTAACACATATTATAAACTAGGATAGTGGTCTTAAAAACATGTTAATACATTATGTATCGAATTTATGTTACAATTTCATTTTTATCAGGAAATTTTATGATTAAATTTATGATCAGTAAATTGTATGATCTATCTATAAAAAATATCATTAATATTATTATGAAATATTTATTTATAACGAATACATTTTTCTATTAATTTACCTATATAGAAGTATTAAAAAGACTAAAATAATTGTTTTTATAATAACCAAACTTGTATTTCTATTCAATTGGGAATCTGTTACATTCATGTCCATATTTTAAATATAATTATATTACTAATATTTTAACTAATATCTAATTATTTATTAGTGTATTTTTACCCTTTTCTAAATTTATATATATTGTTTAAAATGATCAATCTAATTAATTCTTGAATGATTTGAGTTTTAACAAATGTGTGAATAAAATAACTATTTTAGCATATACGACACAAATTACATTCCATTCCATCATGGATAATATTTTATTATAAATTAATAATATAATTATATATTATTTATTCTAATGAATTTTTTCCCTTATTAATTTTGAAATATTAACATTTTATATAAGTGAATAAAAAATTAATAGGGTGCTTTCATCAAAAAATATTATAGTGGAATTTTAATGAATATATTTATATGACATATAAACACATTGATGATAATTATTAATCCATAGGGATATACTCAAAAAAATAAAAACCTTATTCATTATAGGGATGGTTTTTTATTATTATAATGAAATTTTGATGAAACATAACTTATTTTCCATGGTTTATGATTTGATGAAATGATAAATATTATCACAGTCATGTACCCTACATATAAATGGATAATGATTAATTGATTGGAGGGACAATTTTATACTTATAATACATTGTGTTAAGAATAAGGTTTATATGAACAAATTTTCAACGTGATGTTTTACAAATCCTAGAATATTTTATAAGGGTGATTATACCATTAATAAAAAGTTTACATGAGAGGGATTCAATGTCCCGATGTATGATCAAGGGTTTTTTGATCAATAACAAAATGTTATGAATGTATTGGTGGGTAGACGTGACATAGAATATCATTGATTATGAATATGAAACAAATTAGGATAATATTTTATGGAATGATCTTCAGAAAATGTTATGCACTCGCATAACATGTTTTTTGATACCATTATGATTCATGTAGTATGAACTTAAAATTTTTACTATACGACTCATGATTATGGTATATGAAATAATATTCGCTATTATCAAATCAAAAGGTCTTGTTTTGACATACATACAGTCATGTTATGACTATGGGATCATTTTCATATCAAAAAAATTTCCATTATAGAAAATCCAAAGTCCACCATTATTATAATTTCCTTTCCCTAGGATATGATTTAATGTTTAAATATGACATGTCTAAGTAGGGTTCTATTTGATATGATCTTATTGAGAGATGATGTTCTTCGTTTTTGTACTAGTGGTTTTTGTATCCATAATTACAAATAAACTAAATTGTTATATTTAAGGAATGCGTGAAAAATTTATGTAATGAATATTAATATTATATTGTATAATATTTATGTATAATTTTTTTTTATCAACTAACATAACAAGAAAACATAAAACAATTGAACTTCGTTTTCTCAAATGATAAAAAATATGTGGTTAAAATTTTATCAATAATGACTTAATAAAAACAAATGAAAACCTGAGCTTAAGGGATATATAAGAGCATCATGAGTGAAAACCATAAAACAAAAGTGATATTAAAAGTACATGGGAACACTATTTTACCGTAAAAGGCTCAAATTAGATAAATAATAGTTATAACATAGTTTAAATGGATCTAATATTAAAATTGAATCAATAGGGAATACGATAAAAATAGTAACATTATTTAACATTATCACACTAATAATAATGGAAACTATTTTTAAACAATATTTATACATCATTCTAACTCAAAAAAGTAAACATATTTCATCCCAAAACTCATTTAAAATATAAAATTTTAAAAAATATCCTTTTTCAAATTCATACAATAAATATGTGAACAATTCATCCCATATGTCCTTTAAAATAATATCTATGAACAAGGGGTATCACAATGATTTTTAATGAAATTTATTTACAAATAAACTACTTTTCCTTGATTTCATTCATTGAAAGCTACACCATGTTAATATTTCTCTATATTCTATAACAAAGTACTGTTTTTTAACACGCAACACCGATGTGGCTTGTGTTACAGACAACACAATGTTTCTATGAAATTTTTTTAATATATTTATTCTTGTGAGATATTAATAACATAGACATTAAACATAAAAATATTATCATTGAAAACAAATTTTTGGTTATTATTTATTATGGTTTTATATATGTAAAATATATTGATATTAGGATATACAAGTTTTCAATAAAGTCTATATTTGTTTGACAATAGTGTTTTGTTTAATGAAATTTTTTATATAATTCTATGATAAAAAATAAATTAAATCTTACAATATTTTTAAAATTAAATTATATAAAATAAATTTAATTTTTGAATTAATTGTCTAAATTTTTTTGGGTGAATTTTTGGTATTTTTCTAAAAAACATCATTTTTGGATGAATACTAGAAAATATTATTTTTTAAATTAAAATATCATTTTTTCCAAATTAATTTAAATAGTTAAATTGTATTTTAATTTTTCAAGGTTAATTAGACCATTTTTATATTAATTAATATTATTTAGGTCATTGGAACCAGTTTTTTCAATGAAATTAGATTTCAAAACATTTCCATTTTGTAATCATTTTTTCGTAAAAACCTACTGTCGTGACAGGTCTGCAGGACTACTTTTAAATTAATTTTTGTTTATTTTGTAATTTTAAATTATAAAAATATATTATTTATTTAAAAACAGAATATTAAATAAATATTAATAATGTAAACATTGCTTATTACCCAATATTTTAATTCAAGTGTCTAAAAATAATGCCAATAATTAAGAAAAAAATTTAGCGTAACAAAGGAATAATACCTTAAAGTATGACCCATAATAACTATTAAACATTTCAAGAAACCATTGTATGGACATATATCAAACCGATGCTGAAAATTATAGTAATTTTTATATTATTGGAGATAAAATGAATGGAAAAAATGTTTCTAAAATTCACTTTTCAAAAATGTACAAAATGCCAGTCATCCACCAATATTAAAATGAACTCATTCCTCCAACATATTCTCAAATATAATGTCATTTAGATTATGAAAAACTTCTTATATAAACTCTCAAACACCCTTATTTAATTTTTCATGAATATTTATTTTGAAAAAATCCTTCCAAGTTATCCCTTTGATTAAAATCAAAATGAGTTTCCCAAAAAAGATGTTACATCCTTCCTAAAGAACCATTGTTTTTTTAATTATCCCTCAGTAATTATTATTATTCCATTACTAAATTAAAACATAAGTATAAAAAATATTCATAGTTCTTTTTATTTTAATTGTTAGAACTAAACTGACACACGCATCAATCTAGTGTGTAAAAACATTTCAATCTTCTGTATGGTGAACTACGACCTCATAGAACATGTTGTTCGATTTTCCCATTAACAACTATTAGGGATGGGAATTATTATAGACACTATGTTTTTATGATATATATTATTTTTATGATGACTTTAATATTATATAATTATTATATAAAACACACCTTCATTGTTTCAATTTTTTTTAAATAAGATAACTTCTTTTGTGGATGTGTGGACTACAGCCTCAACAAAGCAATGTGATTCATTTGCAAATTACAAGGAACATATTAAGGATGAAATTATTAAATGTGTATGATATATATGAAATAATAATTCTACTTGAATTAAAATTTATATACATTACATATATTTGATTTACTTACTATCATTCAAAAGGATAATTAAACGGTAACAACATTCATGAGAATGTATGACCTACAATCTTCATGAATGGTGTATTCCATTTTATATTTAAATATTATATATAGAGTTACTTAAATATATATGATTAGTATTTATAATATATTTATCATGTTTTAAATTATGGAAATAATTAAATCATTATCTATGTAAGAGGATCAAAAATAATAAGTCAAAATATTTACAAAAATCAAAGTGGTTATTACGTGAAGTTTAACATTAACATGTAAATGTTAATATGTGGCTCATATATTGATACATATGGTATTATATATAAAATTAAAATTATTTTTTATATTTATAATAAACTTATATTTATTATACATGAAATTAAAATGAGTAAGAATCAAGTCAAGACATAATGTAATGGTTTTCTTGTCCCACTATTATATAATGTGAGACAAAATCTGTGTTTACCACATATTTAATATATGTGCTGTGTAATATTCCCATCGATGTGTTCTATGATTCCTATTAATAATGGTATGGGTATTTATATAAAAATTTATGGACATTAATTCATGGGTTTTATGGTTCAAAGGTTACAAAAAAAATACGGTAATTTTGTCTCAATTCCCCTCTCTGAGAAAAAGGTTTTTTCATTGCACCTATATTATTTTATAAAGTATATATACTAACATTTGAAATTTTATATCATGATTATGTTTATTTTTATGGTATTTTAATCTTCATTTAATATCATTTTCTTACATTTGTGGTTTGATTAAATGTTATCAAGTGGTATTATTCTATTGGAACAAACTCATCATTTGTTTGGATTACTTATGATTATGCTTCCAATAATGAAATATTATGACCCATATCCCAATATATACCATTTATTTTCTTATCCAATGATAATTACAGATATTTTCATGTATTGGATATATTTTCCACTATTTTTTTCATATGATAATTAAATATATTTTACTGATAATCCATTATCATTTCTCTTTTCGTTTGAAAATCAGTTCTTTCAAAAACCTTGTTTGTAAACAAAAATAAATTTTATTTCAATTGATTATTATAGATCATATTGATGGAAAAGAGGTTGAAATTTTTTCAAATTTTAAAAGCTATTTTGGATGAAAATTCATTCTGTATGTTTTCATGTTTACATAATTTGTTTTCAAATAAAATTGACTTCCAAAGTAATTATGTGTTAAGACTAAATTTTCAAAGAATAAAGTATGTTTTTATCAAGATAAATTTGTATGGGTTCTTTCCAAATTATTTTACATCTAATATGTAATATTTTTTTGTTACTGATGCCATTCTAGTAAAATAATCCAATGGTTCCATTCGTATTCTTTCTCGGAATTTTCAATGATTTTATGGGGTAATGTTTATGAAACTATTTTCTATTTCTAGGGTTGTATGGTTATATAACCCATTATATTTCAAGGGTTATGTAACTATTAAACCCACTCCCTTTTGGGGGATATTCATTGATAATAATATTATGAAACACATCTCTTTTTCAACATGTTATTATATGATATGTTTATTATAGCCATTTCATTTCATGGCATATAATGATATATTTTTTGATATGCTTGAACATGTATATATAATTTCATTTTCAAATTAGTGGGACATGTATCATTCCCCAATCTATTGTTAAATATTTATATCTATAGAGATAGACATGTCTAGAATAGAAAATGAACAAGGTTAACTAAAGGACTGTGTTCGCTAACATGTTCTTGGTAGTGAACCATAACAACTATGACGACCATGGAAGTGAACCATGACTACCCAGATGATATTATGTTTTAACCCATAATACTCATACAACTTCATAAGTGATTCATTCAATACTAGTGGAATAAATTTATATTTTAATATTTATGCCAAAAATTCCATTTGATATTCCAATGTTATCCTTTCATAGATCATGCTCTTGATTCTCTTTTGATTCATGTCTAATAAACTTCCATTCCTTATTCAATGATTCATTGTAATGATCTTTTTTGTACGGTATAATCTTATAATTTATTTATCAAGTTCTCATTCCCTTATATTTATTATTATTCATTCATATCTATTATTTTAATTATTAACTGGCATCTAACCACACCCCTTTTAATGTTTTCCTTCCCTAGTTTATAAATTTATGTATTATTTATTATATGTATAAAATTATTTAATATCATGGATAACCTAGTGAGAGATAATTTATCTCAATTACGTAATAGTTTTTATGATTCCATGTTTCCAAAGTCAGAAGACTAATATGGTCTTTTGGAGATTTTTTATACAATGTATTATGTATTTTTTACAAATGATGTCATTTTAATCATTTAAAAATAAGGTTCTATATGGTTTGTATCCTAAAAAATGATTATTTAATATTTTGAAACTACATTAAGAAAACCTTAGTGAGAATAATAATTAAGTGTCTATTGGTATGTATAAGGATAAGGAAAAGTATATGTAAATGACATGGAATTTTTTGAAAGGATAGAGTTAGTGGTATACTGGAAGTACACCCCTTTCTAGATTCTATAAATGGTTGTGGCTCTATGTTATATGTATATTGGGATAACAACTCCAAAAAAAATTTGGGCCAAAATAGAGCATGACCCGATACATAACAATAGGTCATGCTACAAAACTGGTTTTCCACGCTTAGAGGATATTTACATTAGAAATTCAAAATATATTTACAAACCTTCACACCAGATTTAATTAAAAAATTTCATCAAATAAACTAGGAACTACCTATGGTTCATAGATGAAATAATTATTCATAATTTATAAATCAAATATATTCCTTTCAAGATCACGTGTTTTCCCTCTTTGATTATTGTTTCCCAATCTATTCATTTTTGTTTTATTCAATAGATGTAATTAGAAGGAAATGTGTAAATAATGAGTTTAGAAAACAATAGAATTATTTCTCCCCTGTGAATATGAATTATATGGGAGTTGGAATGAAAAATATATATGTTTTTCCCACTCAACGTTCACAAACTATGAATAATGTTGGAAAACCAAATTAGAAAAGGATGGAACAAAATTTTATTGATTCCTTAATGAGAAAACTTTTAAATTTTTTCTATGGGCCTAATAATCTAAATTTTTCTTAACAATGGATAAGTATGAATGATAATATATTCTCTATTACCCAGTGTGTGATACATGAGAATTTAATTCTAACTGTTTATCGACTAGATGGTGAAGTGTTCCAGTGGTGGACTCTAATCAAGGATATAAGGGAGTAATTAGAAGTAGAATATATAGATTGAAACAAGTTAAAGATAATATTATCAGTATGTAAATTCATATGATTCTTTTTTCAATGATGTGGGAAGAATTCTTATATTTAAAGAAAATGTGTTATTAATCCATAGGTTCCAACAATGCTATCTTCACAAGATGTGTTTGGTACCTTCTTGAATAATTATTCAACATAAAGATAATGTTCATAGGTTCTTCAGGGGATTAATTAAAAATCACATAAAGTATTTGTCTATAGAATAATTTAGTAGTTATTCGGAGATTTTGATTTCTGAAATAATGGATGAAATAAGGTTTGGAGTAATGTATCTATCTCATGTGTTTTTCAAGAGAAGGAAGACTAATTTCAAATGAAAATTTAAATAATATGAAGAGAATAAGAAGAGATGCCCTGTATACCCATTTTTTGTAATTAATGATGGAGGAAATTTTCATAATAGGTAAAATAAATATTTTAATTTAGTAGTTGAAGATTATAAGTAATTATATTAAAAAATGCATGGGGTGATGTATTTTAAAAATGGGAATGGAGTGAAAACTACACAGAATGAACATCCCCGACATCAGTGCATCATGTGTGAGGAGAATGAGAATTATGATAAATAGTTACAAAATGTGAGGGGTAGTGATGATGTTTGAAAAAAAACTCTTAAATGGAGTAATAAGGGAAAATCACAATCAATCCCTATATTTGAATAGGGATCAAATAACAATGTGGTTAAAGTACACTAACCATACACTCTAAAATAGTTAATTCATTATTTGATTTTTTCTCTACGCACTCTTTCATAACTAACATTTTTCAATGGTTATTATGTTTAGACTAAAGAAATGATATGTGTAATTATTAGTGAAATTAAAAAATGGAATGTTTATTACTTACCATATCGACAATTCCATTCCATTTTATGATTTGTGAGAATGTGCATCTTGAAAATATTTTTATTCATCCTTTGGTTGAATTTGATGACATATTAGGAATGGATTTTTATAATCTTCATAAATCCCACATCAATTATCAAGCTAGCGATGTTAAATTATATATTTTATAACAACATATTCTTTGCTATCAATACGAATACAATTATAAACATCATATGTATATTATATATAGTTTAGGGGACTTTATTACAATTTAAAAGGGATTTTTAACTGAAATTCTAGGGGACAAAATTTACATTGATAATATGATTATTGTTCTTGAGTATTTGGATGTATTTATAGAAAATTTTACATTCCATCAGGCAAATCATGAAATTTAGTTCTTGATATAGGACATACCTACTTTGTTACTGATTTCAGTGACTCCCTATTGAATGGAACCAATTGAGTTGAATGAATTGAATAATTAACTTCAAGTAAACCTTGATAAGGTATTCATTTGGATAATTGTATCACCATTTTGTTAACTGTGTATTTTTAGTAAAGTGAATGATGGACCAATGTGACTCAACACTGATTATAAATAGTTGGACAAGATCATGATCTATAATGAGTATCCTCTTTTCTGTATTGATGACATGTTTTATAAAATGAACCATGATCGATACTTTTCTATGATTTCCCAATATTTTAGAAACCATCAATTAATGGCTATGAAGAGAATATACCCAAGACATAATTTTGTAAAAGTCATGGACTCTATTAATATATAGTGATGCATTTTTGTCTTATAAATTACTTTAAAATCTATATGGATTTGATCAATATAATCTTTAGAGATTAACTCAATCAGTTTGGGGTAGTTTTTATAGAAAAAATTATAATATATTCAAAGAAAAATAATGAACATGAAGGACACTGGATAATTGTTCTAATGATCTTACCGATGGAGAATCCATTTGAAAATTTTTAAAAGTCTCGGTTTTTGTTGAAAAAGGATCCATTTTTTTTTCATAAAATCTAAAGAGATGGTATAGATGTAGATCCCCAAAATGATGGAGGCTATTGAATGTTGGATAGACTGACCATGTTGGTTAAAATCTATAGTTTTCTTGCTCTATCTAGACATTATTGATTATTTATAGATAATTTCCCATGGCTATCTAATCTTCTAACCAAATTAATTCAAATTTGTTCCAAGTTGCACTTTAAAGATGAATGTGATGAAGATATTAAAAAAATAAATTATAATGTTTTTAGCAAAATGGTGTCTAAATTATCCAATATATTAGATTGGTTTGTAATATAACATTATGAAACCAATAATGTATTGGTACGTGTTCTTAAACAAAACAAAATACTTATTGTATATGCATCAAGACAGCTGATTATTCATAAGCAACATTTCCCAAATCATGTATTGGTGTTTTGTGTGGTAATTTGTTGCATTAATGATATGGAGGAATTATATTTATATAGGAAAGTATGATATATATACCTGTCACAAAAAAATTAAATATATATTCACCGAGAAGGATTTGAACATTCACAAGTAAATATGTTTAGATTTAATAAAGTATTACGAATACTCAATACACTACCAACCTCTGAAAGAAAACTAGTTGGACGATGATTTGATTTTAAAAGATAATTCTATATTATGCATGGTGAGGATCATAATGATTATATATTTTTGGATTTGCAAATTCTGGATATGTTAATCTAGAAGTAATCGGTAAATTATTATATGGCTCAATTGAATGTTCAACCCTATATCTGTGTGATGATTAAAGAGGCAAAAAATTATGATTTAGGGATATAAAAGAAGGATAGAAAAATTCCCAATTATAAACTTGATCAGAGTGGAATGATAATGTTTAGGAACCGTGTATGTGTTTCGTATATACTAGATTTGATGAAGGAGAAGTTAGAGGATGATCATAGTTCATCATTCACTATTCATCTAGGAAGTGTCAAGTTGTATAGAGACATGAATGAATACTTTTGGTGGGATGAAATGTAGTGTGATATCATAAATCCAATATCATGGTGCTTAGTATGAAAAATGATAAAGGTAGAAGGACAGAAGTTTAAGGCGATGTTACGTCCATTGCATATATTAAAAAGAAAATTAGAGAGAATAATTATATGCATTATTGTTGGAGTCCCCAAAACATCTAAAGTTTTGGATTATATATAGGTGGTAGTCAATAAATTATCTAAGCTAGATAACTTCATCGATATCAATGAATAATTATATATAGATAATATTTATAGGATATATATGAAGCAATTGGAAATGTATAATGGATTACCATGATCTATTTTATCGTACCATGAACTGAGGTTTACCTCAATGTTCTTGCAAATTCTACAGAAAGCACCTAATATAGAATTGAGATTCATCAAATCATAACATCGAATGAAAGATGGTTATTCTTAAAGAGAATTTCAATCCCTAGAAGATATGTTGATATCTAGTTTTTTGAATTTCAATGGTATTTGAGATCAATTACTTCATCTAGTTTATTTTTATTAAAACAGTATCACTCTCATAAGAATTTAGATTTCACTTTATGAGGCCCTATATGGGATGCATTTTGGAGTTCCAATGTGTTGGGGTGATGTTGATGAAAGAATTCCATTGGGACCTGAGATTTAAGAATAAATGGTAGATAATGTTAGAGCTATTAAACATGTTAGGCCCATTATATAAAATACCTTATAGGGGGTGAAATGGGGTATGAAAAATTAAAACTCATTTCCCTTTGGATCTTGTTCCATCATTAAACAACACATAATTTTCTCTTTATCCATTAGTAATATATGAAATGAAATTAAATAAGGCATAAGAAACAATAATTAGACTTGGTTTTCACTTACTTGGGTACATCTATTGAGTATACAACTTCGATGTGCCGATGTATCAAATCCACTAAAGCTCACTACCAATTACAATGTTCAAGAAAGATCTTCTATGCCTAATATCGATACCCTTACAAAGCATAGGATCTTCCCAATATACTCTTAAAGGTCACTCCGTATGTCACTTCCTTTGGCACATCGTCATTGGGAATGATCACAGTCTTCCACTTCCGTTTATCAAAACTCTTAGAAGGGATACACTCACAATTTATAGACTTATAAATCCCTTAAATTTCATTAAATTAATAATCATATCCTATATATGGATGCTCTTCTAAAGTCCTTTTTTTACCCATTTTTCAAATTCACATTTCTGAGTATAGTTAGTTAGTGGTAATTTCTTTCACAAACTAATTAAGTCCCTCTACAATCCACATGCTTCCTCTATGAACTGTGTAATGCATATTCCTCGCAAACCACCGATTCCTTGAACTCCTTTCACTTCTACTAGCATGTACTTCCTCTATGTACCGCCTTTGCAAACAGCAACCACATACAACTTCTGTATACTTCTTCTATGTACCACTTATGTGTACCCCTTCTACATACTGCTTTCATGTAATGATTCTAAATACCACTTCCGTGTACCGCATCCACATATCACTTATGCTTCTATAGAATTCTTTCTTCCATCGATTGCTTCCTCCGCAGACCACCTACATACTTTTAAGAATAAATTTCTCTGCAAATATCCATTCACAAAATCAATTATTTAAATTGATTCACCCATCATGGAATATTCCCTCCTGAACCACCTTCGTACTTAGTAAAATTCCAAAAGAAAAAGATGTTTTCCTACAAAAACCTCTATAAATAAGGATGTGATTTTCACGTCTTAAATAGGGAAATAGATCCAAAAATATAATAATATTCCATTATCCAAATCTTTAATGTGATACTACTTTCTCTGCAAAACACTTCTCTCACAAACCATTCTTCCCTATGTGGTCTTCATACAGCCACTCATCCTACATTGCAGCCTAAATAATTATCACATTTCATCAAACAACACCCTTCATTGACTCCCAAATCACCACCTCCAGTCCACCAACAAAAATCTATTCTAAATACCACAAGCCTTAATTGTACTACATTTATTATTGTGTTCCATTCACATGGACAGTTTTTCCTTCCAAAAACTATGAGCCTCCCCACAAACTATTTCCACAAACTCCGGCATACCGAAGACACACCAAGAGGACATGTTGATGTATTTTTTCTAATACAAAATCTTATAAAGGAATATGAAAGTCGGAATAAAAATTATACAGATCACTATCATCATGATCTAGAATATGAATTTTGTGATATATTGTTTCAATGAAAATCTCCCTCAATAAATGTTAATAGATATATGAATGAATAAAATCTAAACCCCAGGCATATTTGTCCCTTTGAGATTTTTTATTGTATTGGGATCATATCATATCTATTTGACCTTCATCCAAATCTATATCATGTTCATGATGTTTTCCATGTATGTCATTCGATGAAGTACATACCAAACCCATCACATATACTGAACTTTGAGTTCATAATGCTGAAGCAGGATCTCTCATTTAAGGATCAACCAATATATACTCAAGATCATATTGAAAACGTTATAAAAAATAAGGCCACTCACCTAATTAATGTTATTAGTTTAGAAATTAATAGTTAGAGGAAGATACATGGGAACATTAAGATATGATACAATATAATTCTACTCATTTATTTGTATCATAATATATAATTTCAAGGAAGAATGTAATTTTTAGGGGGTATAATGTATCAACTTGAGTTTTTTCAACATTTTTTTAGAATAAATTAATTTTCTATAATGTATTTAATTATACATTACACCAATTTATTCATTAGTTATACACTACAATGAGTTAATCATTCTCAACTTGCTAAACCAAAATGGTATGTGTTACCTGTAATATAGATTCTATGAATCAAAATATTATTTACATTTTTTTTATTGAAGTGAGACCATTACAACCTTATCATTAAACATACTAATCTGAATAAAAATCGATAATTATTAAATATTATTGAAATTGGTTTTATATAAATAAAAAATATTTATAATAAGAAATGAAATGTTCAGAAAAGACTTCATGTTTTTGAAAGTACTATTTTATTAAAAGAACTTCTTTTTAAGTTCTTTAATGAGAGATATAAAGAAAAATTATGAAATTTTAGAAATTTAATTTGAAAAAAGAAACTTAATTTTTGAATATATAATTTTTAATTTATGTTAGGGTGAATCCTTTCAATTTTTATGAAAAAACATCATTTCATTTTTGAATAATGACAAATACTGAGTTTTATTTCAAAAAATATATTTTGTATAATTTATTAATATATTTAAATTATATTAAATTTTGGTTTATAAGTTTATTTAGACCATTTTTTATATAAACTAATCCAATTTAGTTAAATAAAATTAATTTCAAATTAAAATTTGAAAAAAAAACTTCTCAAGCATTTAATCATTTTGATCTATACACCACTATAGTGAAAATTCTATAGGATTAATTTTAAATTAATTTATGAAATTTTAAGGATTGGAAATTTTCATAATTGATTTCTCATTTGTAATCATAATAATATATAATTTATAAAATGCTAAATCGTGAATTCAACTAAATCTGTTAGTGGATGTTATTAGAACTAATTACGGTTACTAAGAAAAAAATTTGTAACAAAGGATGAATCCTTAAAACTAATGACATATATCACCTATAAGGTTATCAAAAATCCATTAGATTAACATATATATAACCTATTCTACAATTAATCAGATTTGAATCATTTTTTGGATCCACTTTTGATTGAAACAATGTGTGTCGAATACTCATTTAAAAAATATACTAGAATGCCACTCCTCTTCTATAAAAAGGCACACACCCCACCCCCTATAATTTTTTCACAAATATCAGGCCCTATGTATCAATAAAATGATTCTGAAATTTTCTTCCCAATATCCATTACATCATAATAGAATAATTTTTTTTGGAAATATCTCTTTCCTAGGAATCCATTTGGTGAAAACAAAAAGAAGTTACCTAGAGGACAAGAAACATCCTTCCTCAAGATACTTTATTTTATTTTCTTTCTCCACCCCATAAACTCTTCATATTCCACGATTATATAATAAATTAATAGTACTAAATATAATTATATCATTATATTAGATGGGTTCTATAAATACTCTCACATGGTTCCATACATTGGGTAACTGACATACTCCTCTTGTGTATGATGATCTAACACCAAAAAAAATGATGGTTTTCATTTTTTCCTTTACCACCTCACATGGTATTGAATTAGGATAAAAGATATTGTATTATATTAAATATATATATATATATATATGATAATTATGGTCTAATTAAGTGTCATAAATTAAAATATATAATATTCTTTCATGCTTTACATTTTTTGTAAATATGATAACTTTGTTTGTGGATTTACGGAATACCTCCTCATTAAAGCGATGTGATTTATAATAAGGCCCCGATCTTAAACCTTACATAATATTCAATTAAATTAATAATTCACATTGAGGATCTTTTCAGGTTTAGAGTTTTAGAGAATTAGAACATAACTATTACATCTCAAAATATTACAAAGTAGACACTTCTACTAAGTTTCCATAGAATAAAAAATACTCTTAAAAAGAAACTTGTCTAGTTCCATGTTTTATATAGCATAACATTCCCTTGATCCCATCCACGACCTTATTCCACATTAAGTCCTCTAAAAAACATTTCAAAAAACTTGGGGTGAGCATAAAAAGCTCAGTAAGGGATACACAAAGAATGGAAACAGTTAGTTTATCAAAACAACAAGTAAACTATGTATACTTTATCAAAGTAATACTTTTCACCTTCATGAAGTAGTAAAAACTCTTCAGTAAAATAAAAGATAATTACTTACCCTTTTGTAACCAAAAGATTACCCTAAAACCCATATATAGATCACATAACATATAAAGGTAACTTGGGACATAAACATACTTAAATGGAATAACCATACGGTCGACTTCCACTCATATCACTTAATGGAATAGTCATACGGCCGACATCCATACATACTTAATGGAATAGCCATACGGCCGACTTCCATACCTAATGCATTGGGGGTTATAACGTAACCACCTATCCTGGTATTCACGGAACCACCCATCATATGGTTTATCACGTAACCACCCATCAAATGTCCAAGTACAATTATAAAAATCATAAGACATAAAACCAAGATAAAGGAATGATAAAATTTCCACATTTCAATTACAATATATCATTTAAATATATTGACATAATAGAATCCTTTATCAAAACCATTTTCAATACCAAATTACATAATAGATTATATGGTATTTATTCTATTTTAAAAACATTATGGCTTGTTGAGGAAGCCAAAGACCAAATAATACTCACGGCGGAGGAGAAGTCGTTGTCACCGCATACATACGACAAAAACATTCCCTTTTGTAATTTAGTAAAACACTTCATATAAAAAGATTCCTTTTGAATAAAAGTAAAAGTAAAAGGGGTTTATACACTGTATTAAAGAAAGTGGTGTATAAAACAAAAATGTTCCTCAATGAAAGGAGATTGAGACGAAGTCCCTTACCTCGGGTCCTACTTGACTCAATCGTTCTTTAACGTCCTGAATAATAAATTTGAGTTAATTTATACTTGATTAAGAACCTTTTTCAAGTTCATTATTCCTTTTATATCACTTATTACCATGTTATGAACATTATGTTGTCATTTAGGTTGATAATGGTCATTTGTCGATATTTGGTACTTGAGTCAAAAGTGATCTACTTACAATTACATGTTGTTCGTGGGGTCAAATATCCAGAATGATATTCATGATTTGGATATCATATATATAATATATATCCAGCATATACATGTATTTATAATATTATGTAATCATTTAGAGATAATAAATTAAATGCACCGTTCCTGGAGACGGTAAGTCGTACGTACGCATGAATGCTACTTTCATTTCTATGTCATATTAATGGAATTAAAACTAAATGAGAGGTATGAATATTTTAATTCCAGAATTATATTCATCATTTATATGTAACATACATTATATATATCCATTATAAATATGTACTTATAATAGTACATTACATTTGAGGATATGAAATGAAATGCACCGTTCATGAAGATGGTAAGCCGTACGTACGCATTGACGCTACTTTCATTTATATCTCGTAGATTAATGGAATGAAATAATAATTATATATAGTTATATTATAATTCTAGTATAACATAATATATAATAACTTTAAATCCATACTTTACATGTCCCACATATGGCATTAACGAATCACATCACTTTGAGGGGGCGGTAGTCCGCACTTCCTAAAATGAAATCATCGTGTTTACCCACAATGGAAACCATAAACGTATACAACAAATGGAAAATAAAGAAGAATAATGAAAACATAAACATAATATATATCATATATAAATATAGTGACATCTTAATGGACACCATTAAAGGTGTTTAAAATATGATTGAACAATCATCGTTTCGTGAGGCAGAAATTCACCAACCACAGAAACAGAATGTTATTTAACCATTAGATGTAGATGTGTGTAATTTTAGGTAGAAATATTCTTATAACAACATCCTAGTATATTGAAGATACTTTATTTGTTATAAATGAAATGAATAAAAAGAGTTTAGGGGGTTGGAGAAGAAAAATAAAACAAAAGAACGCAAGTGAATACATCACCTTAAAATCGGGTAACTCTCTTAGATTTGAGCTCAAAGGCTTCCTTGAGAATACTTCTGCCCAAAGTGAGTCTTCAAAGGAGTAAGAGAGGGATGTGGAGAGACACAATGGGTAGAGGTTGGCCGAGATAAAGGCTTTTTATGTGTGGGTAAGGTGGTAGAGGTGGGGGCCTTTTATAAGAGGAGAGGAGGGGCACTCTTTGAAAGTAGGAAATGTTACTTTATTTTAGAATGAGATTCGGATTGTAATGGTCCCAAATTGATTTTTTCGAGGATAAGGTGATAAGGGTTTGAAATCAACCCATAAAATAGGTTTTTGACATGTTTAGGTCATAGATTGTACATTATCTTTTCATTTTATTTAAATCCTTTATTTATGAGGTAATCGATGCATCATCATAATGAAATAAATAATTTAATATATTTAATGTCTAAAAATTATAAAAAAAATTTCATGATGTAGGAAATGTTTTTAGCTTTCTAATGAATATTTATAGTCAAAAAGCTGACTTGTATAACCCCATGTAAAAATTGTTTTAGTAAAACATTGCATGTTTATGTCATTTTTACTTTAACATTAAATAAAAAGTTATTTATGTCATTTCATAACCAAAGTGGTTCCATGGGGTCCCCAAGTTGACCCATGGATTTTCATGGTCGGCCATGACACATCCAATGAGGGTAGGACATTTTTCACGCTCATCTCATATTATTAAAACATTATTTTTACCTTAAACTACACTAATTACCTTTAATCACGATTAAAAACTTAATATGTTACTATTCACCAAAAAAATTATTTTAATCCCATTGAACCACATTTTACTTCATAATGACAACCATGTTTGTCGGGTTTTTGAAATTCAAAACACAGAGGTGGTAAAATTTCATTTAAATGAAAAATAAGCTTTTTAAGTACCACTTAGTGGTTTCACTATTCATAAAAAATCGATGTTTTTAAGAAAAATACACAAAATTCACCCTAAGATATATTTGATATTCCTAATTGAAACAAGAAGTCCATTTTAAAAAATTCAAAACATATAATTTTCATTAATTAATTTAATAATTAATTCCCGCTGTTAGAGCAAATAGCGTGTTTTTATGAAACAATAAGTATCAAAAGATTGACACTAGTTTAAGTCTGATTTCAAAGTGAAAATAATTCCAACGACAACTATTGGATTTAATGGTAAAAATATATTCTAATTTCACTATAAAACCAATTCAAATGATAATCTAATCATATAAATAAATTAGACTAAAAAGAGGTTTTGAATTAAAATACAACATTTTTTCACTATTCACTAAAAAATGAACATTATCGGAAAAATACCAAAAATTCACATAAAGTAAGTTTTGATGTCCCAATCATAAAGAATATGTTTATTTTGAAAAACCTAGATTATAAAATTATCAAAAGATAGATTTGAAAATGGTTTTCCATCAAAAGGCAGTAAAACAATCTTTTAAAAATATTAGTGTATTCCGTGCTTAAGATTGGATTTATTTTCATTTTAAGCCTCTAAAACACTATCTAATACATTAATAGACATAGATAAAGATATATATTATTAATTATGTAATTTGGATGTTACATCCTTCCCCCCTTTAGAAAATTGCGTCCCAACAATTTATTTACTTATCAAATAAATGGGGGTACTTATCCCTCATTGCATTTTCAGATTTCCATGTTGCCTCTTCAATCATGTTGTTTTTACACAAAATCATTACCTGATGAATCTCCTTATTCTGTAACACCTGCTCCCTATGGTCAAGAATCTGGACCGATTGTTCCTCATAAGATAGGTTCTCTTCTAGCTGAACTACCTCTGGACTCAAAACATGAGATGGATCTGGCATATACTTTCTCAGCATTGAAACATGAAAAACATTGTGTACCTGAGATAAACTCGGAGGTAATGCCACTCTGTATGAAATTGATCCAACTCTATCCATAATTTCAAGTGGTCCAATGAACCTTGGACTTAGTTTTCCTTTCTTACCAAATCGCATCGCACTTTTCCATGGAGAAACCTTGAGAAAAACATGATCACCTAACTCGAAAGATAGATCCTTCCTCCGGTTATCCGCATAACTCTTCTTCTTACTCTGAGCTGTTCTCATGTGTTTCTGAATCAACTGAACTTTTTTTGCCATCTCTTCTACCAATTCTGCTCCCATCAGCTTCCTTTCACCCACCTCATCCCAAAATGCTGGAGTTCGACATTGCTTCCCATATAATGCCTCAAATGGTGCCATCTGTATACTGGAATGAAAACTGTTATTATAAGAAAACTCAACCATAGAAAGATGTTGGTCCCAACTTCCCTAATAATCCATCGAAAAATCTCGTAGCATATCCTCCAAGGTCTGAATTATTCGTTCTAACTTCCCATCTTATTGTGGATGAAAAGCTGTACTAAAATTTAATTTAGTACCCAACGACTTCTGAAGGCCTTTCCAAAAGTTAGAAGTGAACCTAGTATCACGGTTAGATACAATGGAGAGGAGAACTCCATGTAACCTGGGTATCTCTTTTTGATACAAATGGGAAAGTTGATCTAGGGAAAATTATCTCTTATAGCAAGGAAATGAGTAGATTTACTCAGGAAATCAACAATAACCTAGATTGCATTATTACCTCGAGGGGTCTTTGGAAATCCCTCAACAAAGTCCATGGATATATTTTCCCATTTCCTCATTGGCACTGGTAAAGGCTGAAGCATCCCTTTTGGTAACTGCCACTCTTCTTTAACCTGTTGACAAGTCAAACACTTCACAGTAAAATCAGTAATATCTCTTTTCATTCCATCCCACTAGTAATACTCTCGCAGATCCATGTACATCTTAGTTCTTCCAGGATGAACTGAAAACGGGGAACTATGAGCCTCACATAACAACTCATTCTTCAACTGTGAATCACAAGGCACTCATAATCTCTTCCCAAACCTCAAAACACAATCATTATCAATGTTAAATTTAGGCAACTTACCCTTCTGAACCAGCTCTACCTTTTTCTGCAGCTCACTGTCTTGCTTCTATGCTTGCTTGATTCTATCTAATAGAGAATATTTCACTGATACCTGAAACAAAACAGAAGAACATCCTGCACCAACAAATTCTATGCCAAAGTTCATCAAATCCTTAACCAAAGGATCACATTCTAAACAAAACATTTCTAATTAAGCATTACTTTTTCGACTCAATGCATCAGCCACTTTATTTTCTTTTCCCGGATGGTAATGAATTGTTCAATCATAATCCTTAATTAATTGTAGCCATCTCCTCTGTCTCATTTTCAATTAATTCTGAGTGAATATATACTTTAATCTTTTGTGATCAGTATATATTTCACACTTTACTCCATACAAATTATTCTTCGAAATCTTTAAAGTGAAAACAACAGCAGGCAATTCCAAATAATGTGTAGGGTAATTTAACTCATGAGTTTTCAACTGACGTGAAGCATAAGAAAATACCTGATCATTCTGCATTAGGACACAACCAAGTCCTTTCAATGAAGCATCACTGTAGATAACAAACTCCCCATTCCTGGAATGAAGTGCCAAAACTGGAGCATTCACCAATCTTCTTTTCAACTACTGAAAACAATCATCACATTCTTTTGTCCAGATAAACTTAACACCCTTCCGAGTTAGCATAGTCATTGGACTAGATAATCGTGAAAACTTTTCAACAAGCCCTCGGTAGTAACCTGCCAAACCACAAAAACTACGGATCTCGGTTACATTTGTGGGTCTTGGCCACTTTTCAAAACTTTTGTTTTAGCAGGATCAACAGTTATGCCATCTTTTGAAACAATGTGACCAATGAAAGAAATTGTTGTAACAAAAACTACCAAATGCTGAATTTTCCATACAGTTTCTTTTCTTTTAAGGTTTTCAAGATAACCCTTAAATTACTTTCATGCTCCTCTTTAATTTTAGAAAACACCAAAATATCATCAATAAACACAACCAACATTTTTCACCAGAGTCAACAGAGCCATCACTACAACAAACTGTTTTGTTCTTATTCTGACCATCTTAGGATATTGATTTGAAAGGTCATTTCCCTCTGTATGCCTTCCCAGAAAATCTGTTCTGTTTCCTCTATGAAAAACCATTATTAACACATAAATATCTTAGGCGAAGCAACATTGTAATCTTTAAATTCTATATCATTTAAATCATGCCATAAATTAACTTATAATTTTACGCTTTTCTAACTCCTAAAGTTGTCTAAACCGACCTCTGATACCAACTATAAGGCCCCGGCCTTAAACCTTACTTAATATTGAATTAAATGAATAATTCACATTGAGGATCATTTCAGGTTTAG
This sequence comes from Viscum album, assembly GCA_963277665.1. Taxonomy (NCBI): domain Eukaryota; kingdom Viridiplantae; phylum Streptophyta; class Magnoliopsida; order Santalales; family Viscaceae; genus Viscum; species Viscum album. Next base: position 670,115,745 of record OY728119.1, on the reverse strand, counting down.
AGTTTTAGAGAATTAGAACATCACTATTACATCTCAAAAGATTACAAAGTAGACACTTCAACTAAGTTTCCATAGAATAAAAAAACTCTTAAAAAGAAACATGTCTAGTTCCATGTTTTATATAGCATGACATTCCCTTGATCCCATCCATGACCTTATTCCACATTAAGTCCTATGAAAAACATTTCAAAAAACTTGGGGTGAGCATAAAAAGCTCAGTAAGGGATACACAAATAATGAAATTAGTTAGATTATCAAAACAACAAGTAAACTATATATACTTTATCAAAGTAATACTTTTCACCTTTATGAAGTAGTAAAAACTCTTCAGTAAAATAAAAGATCATTACTTACCCTTTTGTAACCAAATGATTACCATAAAATCAATATAAAGATCAAATAACATATAAAGGTATCTTGGGACATAAACATACTTAAATGGAATAACCATATGGTCAACTTCCACTCATATCACTTAATAGAATAGTCATACGGCAGACATCCATACATACTTAATGGAATATCCATACGGCCAACTTCCATACCCAATGCATTGGAGGATATAATGTAACCACACGTCCTGGTATTCATGGCACCACACGTCATATGGTTTATCACATAACCACCCGTCAAATTTCCAAGTACCATTATAAAAATCATAAGACATAAAACCAATATAAAGGAATGATAACATTTCCACATTCCAATCACAATATATCATTTAAATATATTGATATAATAGAATCTTTTATCAAAACCATTTTCAATACCAAAATACATAAAAGAGTATATGGTATTTATTTTATTTAAAAAACATTACGGCTTTTTGAGGAAGCCAAAGACCAAATAATACTCACGGCGGCGGAGAAGTCGTTGTCGCCGCATACATACAAGAAAAACATTTCCTTTTGTCGTTCAGTAAAACACTTCATATAAAAATATTCCTTTTGAATATATGTAAAAGTCAAAGGGGTTTATACATCGTATTAAATAAAGTGGTGTACAAAACAAAAATGTGCCTCAATGAAAGGAGATTGAGACGAAGTCCCTTACCTCGGGTCCGACTTGACTCAATCGTTCATTAACATCCTGAATAATAAACTTGAGTTAATTTAAACTTGATTAAGAACCTTTTTCATGTTCATTGTTCCTTTTATATCACTTATTACCATGTTATGAACATTATGTAGTCATTTAAGTTGATAATGGTCATTTGTCGATATTTGGTACTTGAGTCAAAAGTGAACTTCTTACAATTACCTGTTGTTCGTGGGGTCAAATATCCAGAATGATATTAATGATTTGGATATCATATATATCATATATATCCCGCATATACATGTATTTATAATATTACATAATAATTTGGAGGTAAGAAATGAAATGCACCATTCATGGAGACAGTAAGCCGTACGTACGCATGAACCCTACTTTCATTTCAATGTCATATTAATGGAATTAACAATAAATGAGAGGTATGTATATTTTAATTCCATAATTCTATTCATAATTTATATGTAACAAACATTATATATATCCATTATAAATATGTACTTATAATAGTACATTACATTTGAGGATAAGAAATGAAATGCACCGTTCATGGAAACGGTAAGCCGTACGTACGCATGAACGCTACTTTCATTTCTATCTCATACATTATTGGAATGAAATAATAATGATATAGAGGTATATTATAATTACAGTATAACATCATATATAATAACTTTAAATCCATCCTTTACATGTCCCACATATGGCATTAACGAATCACATAACTTTGAGGGGGCGGTAGTCCGCACTTCCTAAAATGAAATTATCGTGTTTACCCACAATGAAAACCATAAAGGTATACCACAAATGAAAAATAAAGAAGCATAATGAAAACATAAAAATAATATATACCATATATAAATAGAGTTACATATTAATGGACACCATTAAAGGTGTTTAAAAGAAGATTGAACAAACATTGTTTCGTGAGACAGAAATTCGCCAACCAGAGAAACAGTATGTTCTTTAACCATTAGATGTAGATGTGTGTAAGTTAATCTCTAAATATTCTTATAAAAGCATCCTAGTATATTTAATATACTGTATTTGTTACAAAAGAATTGAATAAAAATATTTTAGGGCGTTGGAGAAGCAAAATAAAACAAAAGAACGCAAGTGAAGACATCACCTTAAAATCGGGTAACTCTCTTAGATTGGAGCTCAAAGGCTTACTTGGGAAGACTTCTGCCCAAAGTGAGGCTTCAAGGAGTAAGATAAGTATTTGGAGAGAAAAAATAGGTAGTGTTTGACCGAGCCAAAGGCTTTGTAAGTGTGGGTAAGGATGTAGAGGTGGGGGCCTTTTATAAGAGGAGAGGAGGGGCACTCTTGGAAAGTAGGAAATGTTACTTTATTTTAGAATGAGTTTCGGATTTTAATGGTCCCAAATTAATTTTTTTAGAGGATAAGGTGATAAGGGTTTGAAATCCACTCATCCAATAGGATTTTAACATGTTTAGGTCATAGAATTTACATTTTCATTTCAATTTATTTAAATCCTTTATTAATGAGGTAATCGCTGCATCATCATGATGACATAAATAATTTAATATATGTAATGTCTAAAAATTATAAAAAAAATATCATGATGTAGGAAATTTTTTTAGATTTCTAATGAATTTTTATAGTAAAAAATATCACTTGTATAACCCCAAGGAAAATATTTTTTAGTAAAACATCTCATGTTTGTGTCATTTTTACTTTAACATTAAATAAAAAGTTATTTATGTCATTTCCCAACCAAAGTGGCTCCATGGGGTCCCCAAGTTGACCCATGGATTTTCTTGGTCAGCCATGACACATCCAATGAGTGTAGGACATGTTTCAAGCACATCTTATATTATTAAAACATTATTTTTACCTTAAACTACACTAATTACCTCTAATCGCGATTAAAAACTTAATAAGTTACTATTCACCAAAAAAATTATTTTAATCCCATTGAAACAAATTTTACTTCTTAATGACAACCATGTATGTCAGATTTTTGAAATTCAAAACACAGAGGTGGTAAAATTCCATTTAAACGAAAAATCAGTTTTTTAAGTACCACTTAGTGGTTTCACTATTCATCAAAAATTGAAGTTTTTTAGAAAAATGCCCAAAATTCACCCTAAGATATATTTGATATTCCATATTCAAAAATGAAGTCCATTTTAAAAAATTCAAAACATATAACTTTCATTAATTAATTTAATAATTAATTCTCACTGTCAGAGCAAATAACGTGTTTTTATGAAACAATAAGTTTCAAAAGATTGTCACTAGTTTAAGTCCGATTTCAAAGTGAAATTAATTCCAAAGACCACTATTGGATTTAATGGTAAAAATATATTCTAATTTCACTATAAAACAAATTCAAAATATAATCTAATCAAATAAATAAATTATACTAAAAAGAGGTTTTGAATTAAAATACAACATTTTTTCATTATTCATTAAAAATGAAATTTATCGGAAAAATACCAAAAATTCAAAAAAAGTAAATTTTGATGTCCCAATCATAAAGAATAAGTTTATTTTGACAAACATAGCTTATAAAATTGTCAAAAGATAGATTTAAGAATGGTTTTCCATCAAAAGGCAGTAAAACAATCTTTTAAAAATATTAGTGTATTCCATGATTAAGATTGGATTTATTTTCATTTTAAGCCTCTAAACACTATCTAATTAATTAATAGACATTGATAAAAATATCTATTATTCATTACATGGGATGTTAAATTTATTCACAAATTACATGGAACATATTAAAGATGGTTTAGTATATATATATGATATATAATAAATAATAATACAAATATAATGATAATATATATATATATATATATATATTTCATTTAAATAATTTTTTTCAAAATGATAATTAAACGGAATGGACATTCGTGGGTACACACAGCCTAGAGTCTCTATGAACAATATTATCCCTTCCATATTTCAATAATTTATTTAGATTTATAAATACTTATATAATAAATATATATGATATTTATATCATGTTTTACATACTATAAATAAGTAATTCATTATCAATGTAATAGTACCAAGAATAATAGGTCAAAACATTTATGAAATACAAATCCGATATTACCCGAAGCATAACATTAATATGGAATTTTAAATATGTGGGTAATATAATGACACATGTTGTATTATATATAAAAGTATATTTTAATGGTGTATTTATAATAAAATTTTATTTATTATACAGTATGTTCAAAAGTGTACAAAAATATTCAATACATAAGGTAAGGTTTTTATCATCTCACTTTTATTTCATGAGACACAAGCCATGTTAACATCCTATTTATTTTATGTGGTGTGTAAAATTTCCATTTATGTGTTATGTCATTATTAAAAATATGTTTATTGGTATATACATAAAAATTTTATATTGTTTATTTCACAGGGATTATGATTTTGGTTTTACAAAATCAGTAAAGTAATTTTGTCTTTTTTTCTTTTATTGAGAAACATGTTTTGTTATACACCTATATTCGTTTAGAACATCTATATACATAAATTTTACATCTAATTTCAAGAATTTCCATATTTTAATGATTATTTATGAATCAACTAATTTAATTTTTTTTAAATAGGAGGAATGATTCAATTTTACGAAGGGGTAAGAGTCTTTTGAAATATTCTCATCATTTATTGAGATTGTTTATGATTATACTCCCATTGATAAAATCATCTTTTCTATATCGGAAAATAGGCTCCTGGATTTTATTATATTGTAGTAGATTATGATATCATCATATATTTCATTCATTTTCCAACTCACTAGTACTTAGGATTATTAAGGAATGGTTTTTATGAATATTTAATCCCAGTACTCTTTTCAATCCAATTTGTTTTCCTAATACTATGTTTTAAAAATTATTTTCAAATTTTTTAATCATTATTATAGCTAAATTAAAATGAAAAATGATTTCGAAAATGTTTTATATGTTTTAAAATATATTTTACAAGAAAATGTTTTTTTACATATTTCATGTTTCAATAACATATGTTCATTAAAAAGAGTTTTGAAAAGGATTCATGTTTCACAATAGAGAAAAAGATATTTTATTCAAGAAACATTTTTAGATGATATTTCTTATTTATTTTCCATCTATATTGAAATCTGTTAGACTTATTCATGATGTATTTGTAAAATAATTGAAATATTATCTTCATATTATTTTCTTTAATGGTTTATGTTCTTATGATTTTATGTTTATTAAAACCATTAATATATCACAATTTATATTTTTAAGAAACACATTTCTTATAAATGGGTTATATTCTAATGAAACCTTCTTCCTTTCACATGTTATACATTAGTGAAAAAATTATGTATCTTGTCTCTTTTTTAAATGGTTATGAAATGATTACATATTTATGAGACCCATTTCATTAAATATATTATGATAAGGTTATAAATATTTTTTTGGAACACATATATATAATTTAATTATGATATGGGTGGGACATATATTTCCCTCAAATGGATGGGGTAAATATTTATACCTCATGAGATAGATATAGATGGAATATGGAGTAAAATTGGTTCTGTAAAGTTCTTTTTCCACTAAGATTATCTTACGAGAGAACTATAATAACTAAGATAGTCATGGGAGTGAACTATGACTACAATGATGGTACGTGGAGTGACCACATACTGTTATGTTAAACATAGAAGTGATACCTTGATTTCAATGGAATTTATTTTATATGGTTATGTGTATGCCACAAATTTCTTGTCTTCTTCTTATGTTATACTTTAATGGATAATTCAATAAGTTCTTTTATGATTCGGGTCATATAAACTGCCTATATTGTTTCCAAGATTCATTTTTATGATATTTGTTAATTAGGGTTTGATCAACTAATGTCATATTCACAATATCAATCCCTTATTTTAATGTTTATTCATAGATATATCCTTTGTTTAACCTTACTAATAAATTTATCTCACCCATTTTTATGTTTATTTTCCAAAATATTTAATGATACATATTATGTATGATATTTCTAAGAAGAGTTCTAGTCAGGGGAAACTGGTGGGAGATAATTTATATCACTAATAAATCAATTTTTATGATTCCAAATTCACAAGAATAATAAGTTATTTGGTTGTCTATTTTTGTAATTTATTAATTATTTCATAAAAATGATGTATTGTTAATGCATAAAAATAGATAGTCTCAATAAGAAATCATATATATCATTAATCAGATAGTCAATTTTATTATTTGATATTAAAACCTAAAAAAATATTTAAAGGGTGATAAAGGACACAAACCATCATAATAAACACATATTAGTTCCATATAAAACGAAATAATTGATCTTTTAATTAATATAATTTTAATAAATATGAGTTCCAAAAAAGTTTCTAAATTTTATAACTTCTAAAATTATCAACATTCAATACCCATAAACATGATCACCAAAAATATTATATTATAGTGGAACATATTGTGTGATTTATAATCTAATATATTAATGGAGAAAATTAATTTGAAAATGGAATTGAAATGATAATTTTTTTAATAAAAATAATTTCTATACATCATACATAAAGGAAATGATTTGGAAAAAATTGTAAAAAAATATTATTTATAATTATAGAAAAAGGAAATTAATCTAATGGGATTGAGAAAAATAAATAATTTAGATGATATAATTTGAATAATAATTAAATAACATCATTGAATATAAAGGCATTTGACGTATATGAAAACAATATTATTTAATACCAACATAATTAGATGGATATCAATTAATTTTTTAAATAATATTGGAGAAAAGGGTCAATGGAGATAATAAAATTTGAGTTTCCACTTTGGAAATCAGAATATTCTAGGAAATAATATTAGGGTTATGGAGTGAAAAATATTATAATAAATTTGAAATACTCATAATAATAAATGAATTCTCAAGAAATAATATAATCATTAATGTGGATGATTTTGATTTGAAACATTAATTCCCCAGAAAAACTGGCCAAAATCTATATTAAAAATTTTAGATGGTTGAGTATATAAATTATTAAATATAATTGTCAAAAAAGAGTGATGCTGACATAAAAAAATGTTTTATTCACCAAATCAAATTAATTCTAGCATAGAATTAAATTAAAAATATTTTTAATTAGAAATATAGATAAATAGATATTAAATTATCAAAAACATTATATGATTTATAAAATATAAATTGTATATCATATACATGAATTAAAAAAATTGGTAAATAATATAAAAAATGTCTCCATGATATGGATTTGAGAGGAAACCCATTACATATTAAGAAATGTTCCAATAGAAACCCCTTAAATGTTTATGAGACTTCTATTAAGGATGCATTAACGTAAATAAATATAATTCATGATATTATACATCCAATAGTATGTATACAAGAAAATTCTATGTAATTAAATGCATAATAGAATATGTGGTTCTAGGAAATAATTATATAGATAAATCACATACGTTGTAATAGATTCTTTTAGTTATCATGATTAACATTATGAATGGTAGAAATAAAATTATTATATAACTTATTAGTAAATAAATTATTTTATATTAATTTTAATTTGTAATATTTTTTTATAATAATTCATTTATTTATTATAGTTTTTTCATATGTTCGTGTGAAAATTGAATCAAAGATGACTAATATTTTCAATTTTAGAAATCAATAATGAAATTTTAATAATATAATAAATTTATAATTTAACCAATAAATATTTTAAATAAATAATAAACAACTTATTATATTTTTTTAATTTTTCATTTTTGTTCTTAAAGTCATCCATTATAGATTCATATACCATTTCATCAAATAGGTGGTCAAAACATTGAAAACATGAACACAATATATCATGATGGTTGAGTATGGTTAAAGAAAGATATAATATCATTATTATAGAACAAAATGACTTAATTTATACATTAATATATTATTTAACCATAATTTAGTTTTTTACGATCAATTAAAAATAGGATGATAAATTTAAATTATTTCTTCAAACAAGTGGAAGTCGCATAAAAAACATTTAACTTTATTATGTTTTAAAATCAGATTGATATATATGAATAATTTTTTTGAAATTAATATATTTATAGTATATTATACTAATGAAAAGTAATTAGTTATTTAATAAGTACAGATTAGATTTATGATTCAATACAGTAAAAGAAATTTGTAAGAGAAAGTAATACTCACTTTGGAATCTTATGTTTTATGTATCACCCCCAGATTTAATGAAATAAGTTTTTTTTAATTTATTTTATATCATTTGTTGTAATATAAATAAATATTATATTTTTCTACATGGATCACTATCTTATCATTCAGAATAAACAACACAATGGATGGATTGTGTAACACAAAATTTCGTGTTCTTTTAATAGAATTCATTTTTTAAAAAACTGAGTTCGATAAAACAACAAATTATTATAATGATACCACATAACCTAAACATTATAATAGTTTGAATGAATATTATTAACAAAATCATGAAAATATTTTTAATTCACTGGTGAGAAATTTATTATAAATAAAAATAAAAAATAACCTTATTAAATAAAATGAAATGTATTTTGGGAAAATTATTCAAATATATATTATTTTATAAAAAATAAAAATATATTTAAGAATTATACTAATAAAATAAATATTTACAATATCGATTATAATTTTTTAAATTAATTTTATATGTTTTATAGATATGATATAAGAACAATGTTTACATTTTTTTACTAAAGATGTATTTTTTTGAAAAGAATCAGTTTTTCTAAATTTTGATGGAACACCCATTTTAAATATTATTTTTAAGACATTAATAAGTTAATTTTTTTTAAATAAACTTCTTCTTTAAAATTGGGATATCAAAAATTAGTTAGGATATTTTTCCTTATTTTTGGGTTAACTTTCATATTTTAATAAATAGTGAAAAACACTACATCTTATTTCAAAACTACGTCTCCGTCTAACTAAATTATTTTTATAGATTATTATTTTAATTGGTTTTAAAGAATAATTATATTAATTTATTATAATATTGTACATATTTGGTCATTTATGTAATTTTATAGTGAAATTGAATATAAACACATGTCATTTTTTTGATAGTTTTTATTTTTGAAAACACATTTTCTTTGTACATATACTATATTAGAATTAATATAATTATAAATATTTTTTGCTTCAAATTTTGAGAAATATATTTCATATTTGGAATTATTGGGGTCAAATTATTTTAATAGGGCAATTTTATATTTTATTATATTATGAATAGTATGAACTATAATTTTTATTTAATGCGGTTAATGGTAAATCAGGTAATGTATGCAATATATTAATATGATATGTGAAATAAAATTACCCTAAAACATTTCAAAAACACTATTTTATACATTCACATATACCCTTAACATCTAATGATATTAATTGACTCATATAATAGATTTTGGTTGATAAAAATGACATAAATATTGTTAAAATAATATAGAGTGACATTAAAGAGAGAAAATGTCACCATTTAAGTTCTTATAGTTACAATAACATTAATATAGTGTTAAAAATGATAAAAATTCAATAATAAATATTACCCAAAACACTAATGAAAATATCATAGTCATGGTAATTTATTTGGAATTTTTAGAGACTAAATAATTACCTTAAAGACTTGTATAATGATGAGGTCAAAATTATTTAACTGATGAAAACCCAATAAATGAATTTTTATTAAAATGATAATGACCATTAAAAGGAAAAATAAATCTACCAAATAATATTGGTACAATATATATAGACTCTAATAATCTATGGGTCTAGTTATTGATAATTTGGAACCACAAATAAAGGATTATGATATTTATATTTTTTAATCGAAGTATAGTCAATGTTGTGAATTTTATATTTTTAATAAAATACCATTTTAAATATAGAGTTAATCAAAATATATATTCCACAATGAAGCCTATTATGAATATTATAAAATTTACCTTTATCTTGTTATCTTATTTTTAAATTTTAGAGAACAAATATGTATATTAAATAATAAATCCATACTGAGGTAGTAATTTTTTTATTAAGGTAAATATCAAATGATTGATATTAAAAATATAAAAATAAATATAATTAGAGGTAATTAATATTTCCAATGAATTTTATAGATGGAATTTATACCAAAGTGACATAATAATATTTATTTTTGTATGTTATAATATTATCTTTATATTTTTAAAAAATATATGAAATAAATAGTGTCAAAATTGATGCTCTTGATATTTTGTCAAAATAAGGTTTTATTAATGTTTTTTCAAAATCATAAGATGTATTTAAAAATTAAAAAAATTATAATATTCTAGAAAATATTATAAATTATTTATTTATGTTTTATTTGACATAAAATAATAAAAAGTAAAAACTTTAAAAATTTGGAAGGTTGTTACATTAGAAAAAAATTAAAATGGATAATTAGGGATTAATTAAAACGATAAATTATAAATTGACATAAAAAACTTATCTAATTTTTTTATTGATGGTATTAAAATATTATCATATCTGATATTATAATTTATCACATTTCGTGGTATTTGGATCTATTTTGAAATTATTATAAATTTGTAGTTTCAGAAATTCCAAAAGTGCCTTCGCCCCAATTATAAAAGGAATCCTCCTCCTTCAAATCATCAAACCCCTTCGAGCCTTAAATATAAATAACTCTTCCCATTTCCTTATTAAACATTTTTAGTCACAATCTAAATGTGTTGGTATTCCCAAAATACCAGCTCTAGTGTTTTAAAGAGGACATTTAGAGAGTGATCATCGAAGAAGAGGTAACTTCCTTACAAACATTACAAAATCACTTATTCTTTTACATCATTTAATTATTTTGTTTCAATTAAAATATAATTATTATAGTGTAAAATTTATTTTGATATGTTATTTTGTTTATAGATTAACCATGTTCTACTTTCTATCCATCCAATGAAAAAACAAAATCTTTATGCATGCATACGTACGTCTTACCATCTCCACACTGTGGTGTCATCTGTTTTTTGTCACCAATTTTTTTGGATGGAAATAATGTTGGAAGTAATAAAAATATATAATAATTATAACATGATACTAATTATATAAATGGAATATTTATGATTCACTTCCATAGTTGTTACTATTAAGTAAATTATATTATCACTTAAACGTACGTAAGGAATATAGTCTCTGCAGCACGATGTGATTCATTTTAATTATTAACCATTCTATAATGATTATATAAATGTATATAATAAATATATATGATATATAATACCTTAATTACATTATGTAAATGATATAACTATAACCTAGGGATTATATGTTGGACTTATGTAATAAAACATTCATTGAAAAGATGAAACAATTAACACCTGAAAAAATATTAATAATAAAATATTATTAAATAGGTGATAATATTATAATATATAATGTAATAAATATAAATAAGGTTCTATAATAAGATAATAACACTCTTTAATCAATTATCTTGTATTATTTGATTCGTACAAAAGAACCACAACCAAAAGTTAGTTGATTTTATCTAACTTTTTATTTCTTTGAGATGCATTCCTTATCCACCACTCATTTATTTTGTGTGGTGCACATACCTCCCATGAATGAATTAAAAATATATTGGAATTTATTTTATGGATATTTAAAATCCAATTGGTTATCTTTATTTCATGGGGTTTCATATTTTAGGATATAACAAATGAGTAACGTAGTTTTTCCCCAATTTTTCTTCTTTGAGACACATGTTTTATTATGCACAAATGTTCTTATACGAGGTTTATATAATACAATTTGGAATGATATATCAAGAATATAATTATTTTCAATATTTGAAACATCTTTTATTTTTATTATTTGATCAGTATTGTGAATCAAATGTTTCATATTGGTATAAAAAACATTGAAATATTTAATGATTATTTTCCTCACGAAATGTTTTTAAAAGATGTCATAAGATCACATTCAAGGAAAAAAATTTAATGATATGTTTTATGTTATAAAGAGTTACATTATATGTTTTAAAATCAATTTTCAAAGATAAACATTTAAAAAAAAAGTTTTCGTTTCTGAAAATCATTTTTCAATGAAAATTGGAAATTTTCAACAAGGATTATTTTCAAGATTTCTCTCAAATATTTTTACCAACTATGACCATGTTTTTCGGGGTTACTTCTGTTTTATTTGGGATATGAACCAATGATAACATTATTATTAATTCTTTTAATGTATTACATTTATAGTTGATTGGTATTTATTAATTTTATTTTTTTTTCTATGAGTTATTCTTTGATTGTGGGTTTTGTGAATCCCATTTCTTTTCATGAGTTATGAATAATAATTGTTCCTATTGAAATAATTAGAATCATTTCATTATGATATGGGTGGAATTTATATCTCCCTCCAATCCATTGGGTAATTTTTTATATCTCATGAGATAGACATGATGGAAATGATAAGTTAAAATAGTATCATAATATAGGTGGGTAACAACAAGTAAATCTTGTTCAATAACGCATTTATGGAACGAATAGTGAAGTTGGTTCACCATAGCACATTTTTCACTCTGATGGTATTGGATGTGACGAGTAGGATACTATGTAAATCATATTATGTGCATATTTTTCTACCAAAAATTTCAAGACCTAATCACATGTTATGATTTCATGTATTATGTTCTTCATATCCTTATGATTCATATAATATAAACTTCCAATCCTTATTCCATGAATCATGTTTTTGATCTTTGATATGCAGGATATGATATTTTTCTATAATAATTATGTTATAATACCCTTATGTTCATGTTTATGATTACATATATCTCAAATTTAACCATACCAAGAATTAGATCTTACCATTAGTTATTTTTTTCCCATGTAAGAAAGAATGAAATTAAAAGAGTTTTATCTAGAATAATTTCACATAAATGATGTTTATGACAAAATGTGAAATTAAATAAGATTTAAACAATGGGATAGAGTGTGTTTTAATTTATTAACAAGTTGTTTATGAACCAAAGTTTCTAAGAGTGTTTCATACATCTATAATAATATAAAACTAAAAGGTCATTGCGTATGTATGTGATCTGCTATTTCATTTTGATTTAGTATTTTTTGATAGAAAAACTAGGTCACATTTCTAAATTTTATGTCTTTAGTGAAAAATATGGATGTGTAGATTCTGGGCTATTACATATGTTATCAGAGTATCGTTTAAAAACTATATAGAATAAGATGTTTTCTTACGAGTTATCCATAACATCATTGGATTGTAATTTTATATTTTTACATATGACCAATGTATTAGAACCCCCTTTTGAGGATTTAGGTTAAGAAATTTTAAGGTGACTAATAGTATTTTGGTGTCATTTAGTTTCTAGATAATTAATGGTTATTTTATTTTTGGGATGCAAAATAAATTTTATGAACCAAACATTAATTTTAAAATATGTTATGGTTATTTTGGAGATTTTATATCATTTAGGAAATGACATAATAATTATTTAGTTTTAGATAAATGGAATCCCAGAGGATGTTTGAAATCATGTCGCATGAGAAAATGTTATGAGAATCGAACCCACAACCGAGGGCGACAAGTCTTTATTACCTACCACCGGCCTTGGAAAATTCCCCAGTTATTATGAATTTTAATTTTTAGTTAAACCAGTTTATAGAATAATAAAATGTTTATTTTGGGAACTTATTTTTTAACAAATTGATATCCTCAGTATTGAAAAAATATTTTTTGTTTAAGTGATAAGTATTATTTTGGAAGACATTCACTATATTTTGAATAGTATATTATAAAGTTCAACATGATACTATGGGACCTTAATTTAGCAGTAAAGAAATAATTATATTTTGGAATAATCTATTATTTTAATTATAGAATTACGGGGATTTAGATTATTTATGGAAATGATTAACCTATCATGAGGAATATTTGGTTAGGTTAGTAACATTATTGTATAATACATTAAATGTGATTTATGTTATTTGGAGATAAATGTTAAAATTTATCATGAATGTTTTTGTGATCAAATTCATTTAAATGTTGGGTTTCATTATTTTTCATGAAATTATCAAATACAGTTATTCGTTGAATGGTCCATGTAGAACATTGGGTCTTACTATTGAATTGTGTAATTAAATTGGTTTTTCGTTACTTATGGTTTATTATTTTTAGGAATTATATTATTTTATAATATGTATTTTGGTTAATTTCTAAATACAAGAGAAATATATTTTTAATCTTCTATGGACATTGTTATTCTTTAGAAGATGATTCTAGAGCATCATGTGTGAAAAATTCTTCTTGAATACTCATCATTTCAAAGAAATAATGCGTTTATGGTAAAGATTTATTAACGGAACAAACTCTAAATTTCATGTAAGCATATTTTCTTATTATCTTAGTCTTTGAGGTGATATAATTCCTTAACACTATAAAAAAGTTATTACGGAATGGTTTTCCAATTAAATTTACTCCAATGAAATCAAATACCGTTTAACCCATCACAAATTTATTTTTTTTAATTAATAACATTCTACTAACTGTGTTTTCAGTCACTCTCTATCATAATTTTATGGTCAATATTTTCTTCTTTATTTAGGTTTTCCTACAGGAGTCCCTATAAGCAGTTCTATCAGGTGACCATAGATCTTAAATTTTTTCCATTAAAATGATAGTTTAATTATTTCATTTTTACGATGTTTCTTTCTACCAGAAAAGATCAATCAGAGGCAAGCCTCTGACCATTTATTAAATGAAATGAAAAGTGCAGAAAACAGTTACAATGTAAAAGTAGCAACTAAATGTCATAAAAGTCAGACCCATCACCACATCCATAATAATTCTCTTCCTTTTCCATAGCTATTTTCCAATCTGAGCTATCATGCTTCTTCAAAATATTGGCATACTTCTTTCTAAGGTTCAACATCTCTATAGAAAGAAACTCCTTAGAAGTATTCACTTCCATGCTCTCCTTCCTGATATAAGACCTAGTGGACATAGGATTTGGCATGTAAGAATAATCATTCCTCGCTCGTCCTCATGGTGGTGCAGTAATCACATCATTATGCAAAGACACTTGCATTCTTCCACCCTGCACAACATCACTGTACCAAATCCGAGTCATGCCACCGGTATTTTCTTTATCAATATCAATGAAGTCCCTCCACTGTCCAGGGATGTGCACAGCACGATAACCCTCATTCTCTTGTCATTCCGTCTAAGGTCCACTATTAGTGTCATTCACTTCAAGACAATTTTATTGATCCACGAACTCATGATTAACATTTAACCCATTCAGGACATCATCCTCACGGCCTTTAGTATTACCACTCTCCACTTCTTTTGAGCAGTCCTCATTAAAAGTAGTCACAAGAACTCCATCTCCAGCATTCTTCTCTTGCAAACTAGCAGAGAGACCTGGTGTTCAAACACATTGATCCTCATGAGAAAAGTCACTTGAAGGTGTTAGGGTAATTGTATTGTTCTTATCATATTAATTTTTTACATAAATTACCTAATTTATCTTTAACCACGTTAAATAAAAATTATTGTTGTTAATATTCATAATATCGAAAAAATTAAAAAGTATCTTATTTACATAATTTGGACCCAATAATTACAAATATAGAATCTATTTCGCAAAATTTAAAACACTGAAGTTTTGTTAATTGACTTTCAATTTATCATCTTGAGGGAACGGGAATACGAGTTTTTAAAAAATAAAAACCATTAAAAAATCAACATGTGTTTATATCAATTATCATTGAGAAATTACATCCAATTACCTAAATTGGATAAATGATAAAAAAATAATCTAATTATACATTAAAACTTATTAAATAGATAATCTATCAATTTAAATTAATTAGATGAAAAGAAGTTTTGAAATAAATTTCCATATTTTTCACTATTCATTAAAACATTGAAGTTATTAGAAAAATAAAAAAAATATATTAAAAAATGGGATGGTAATGTTGTCTTAGAACTGTCCACAGGAGCTTCCACCAATGACTTGATCAGCCGGAGCCAAATCAATAACAGAAAATTGGCTCAAAGGTCCCGAACACATGTGATCTTGCACCATGGAGGAATCTTGAGTGATAGAATTTACATTGGAGCCCCCAGAAACCTTTGTCGAAGTAGCAGCTTGATCAATTCCACACATAGGGTCAGCCTCCCCCAAATCTCACAGCAACCTGGTGAAACAATCCCTGGCCCTCGGCCTAGGAGGCACCACACTTGGTTGTTTCGGCACAACACTCTCACCACCGGCCATGACATCCTCCACCCGAAGCTGCGACATCATGGGTTGATTTGGTAGCCCACCCTCTGGTTGAACCCTACCATGCTGCGTTAAAGATGCCCCAACAGCACCATCACAGATAGCTAAAGCCTCAGATCCCCACCCACGAACCATTCTGCTCAGTGAGCCATTCCAGCAAGAAGAGGCACAGTGACCCAACCGATTACACGAACTGAAAAAGTCCATCCATGACTCAAACTTGATGGATTGCCTCTATGGAAATTATTTCCCATCAGTAATCCACACCCAATCAACCGGGGGATTTGAAACATCAGTCTCCACATAGATATGAGGGCTTATTGGGTGAAAAACAACATTAGTTTTTAAATTAGAACACAGATACTGGCCTATCAGATTTCCAAGGAGAGGAAAAATAGAAGGATTCTGAAAGGGAAGTGGAAGACTGGGAAAAGATAACCAAATTGTCGTGCTAGGGTTATCACGCTACATATGAAATTCAATGTTCCACCAAAGAAGATAGAAAGACGAACCAAAACGTCTTCGGGGGGATTTATACTATGCAGTGATGAGATCATCAACCGATGCAAAACATATCATTATATGCCTTTAGTCAAGGAGACCAATAACTGCACGATCCTGAAGATCCCAGGCTTCGAAGACAAATCAGCCAAACGCATCAACGGATGGTCTTGGTTGATGAAACCGTGCCACCAATGTTTTCTTGAACATATCTGTGGCAGAGTTGAACTCTAAAGCCACTAAAGAGAGTTGGGGTGAGCCACAGTCCAACTCTGGAACTTTCGGGAAAATCAGAATCTATAGAAGTGAGGGTAGAAATTCAGGATTAGAAAAAGGAACAAAAGTGGGAGGGTGAATTTCAGGAAATGTACGAACATGAACTACCCCCTTCAATGGGGAGGGAGGGAGACAGGATCGCCATCATCACAGAATTTATTTTAAGTGTTGTAGAATATAACTCCCCGAGATTTTATGAAAATAGATTCTTTATAATTTTATTTATGTCATGTGTTGTAGGCCGCATCATGAATATTTTTCACTAAAAATAAATATCATCTTATCTTATGATATACACAAAACTATTATTTTTTTATGTTAAACATAATTTTATGATCTTTTTATAAAATAAATTTTACACAAAACAATGTTTAAGAGAAGAACTAAATATTATTTTGTTACCATATAACCAAACCATTATAATATTGGGTATGAACAATATTAACTGAATTCTAAAACTAGATTAATTCTTTAATGAGAAATTAATTATAAATAAAAATAAAAAACCCTTTTAAATAAAAGGAAATGTTTTTATTTAGACCTATTTAAAAATAATAATTGTTTTTATAAATTAATAAAATCTTTCTTAATTGACGTTATTAATGAATTATATTTCTAATATATTCAATATAATGTTTAAAATTCAACTTATATGTTTTCTAGACATGATATATGAAATAATTAATATTTTTAGATAAAAGAAGTATATTTAAATAAAATTATGTTTTCCCTTCATGTGACGGAACACCAATTTTAAATACATTTTTTATCTTTCTAATTACATTAATATTTTAATGAATAGTGAAAAATATTGAATTTTATTTCAAAACTGCATTTCATCTAATTAATTTATATTGATAGATTATAAATTTAATATGTTTTAATGTATAATTAGATAATTTTTTATCATTTACCCAATTTATGTATTTGGATATAATTTCTCATTGATAATTGATAAAAACACATGTCGATTTTTTGATGGTTTCTATTTTTAAAAAACTCGTATTCCCATTCCCTCAACATGATAAATTGAATGTTAATTACCAAAACTTCTGTGTTTTAAATTCTTATAAATAGATTTTAAATTTGTAATTATTGGGTCCAAATTATGTAAATAAGATACTTTTTAATTTTTTTGATATTATGAATAGTAACAACAATAATTTTTATTTGGCATGGTTAAAGATAAATTGGGTAATTTAAATAACAAATTAATATGATAAGAACAATAAATTTACTCTAACACCTTTTAAAACCCAATTAGATAAGATTCCATTGACCATTAATGCCTATGGATCATAATTTACTTAGGTAATAGGATTTTTCCCATGAAAATGATATAAAATTTATTAAAATAAATGAATGTTACATTAAAGTAAAAAATGTCACCCACTTATTTATTATAAGTAAATTAATTTTAATATAGTTATAAACATGATAAAACCTCAATAATAAATATAATCCTGAAATATTATGAAATTATATAAATTATGTTAATTTATTTGGAGTTTTTTGGGATTAAATAATTACATTGATGGATTATACAATTATGATATATAAATTATTTAATAGATGAAAATTCAATAAATGAATTTTTTTTGAAATTATAATAAATAATATAAAACAAAAATATTGAAGAAATTATTTTTATTGATTATTTTTCAACCATAGGAATATATGGGTCGAGTTATCGAACATTTGGAGCCACATAGAATTAATTTTTCCATATATATTATTTTAATTATAGTAGAGTCAATTTTGTCACCTTCAAAGTTTTAATAAATTATCACATTAATTTTGGGGTTAAAAAATATACATTCTACTATTAGTACCCTCATGAAAGTTAGACAATTTTACCTCATCATATTTTTTTATTTTTTTTTCACATTAAAATATATTTTTATTTAATAATTAATCAATACCAATGTAGTATTTATTTTATTATGGGAAATATCAAATGAATGTTACTAAAAAAATTAAAATAAATATAATTTGGGGTTATTAATATTTATAACAGATATAATAGATTCCATAAATCCATTTGGGATATAATAAAATATTTTTTCCGAGGTTATCATCATATTTTGTTATTTTTAAAATATAAATGATATGAATGGTGTCAAAATTGACACAATTGATATTTTTTCTAAATAATGTTTTATTAAATTATTTAAAAAAAATACATCATCAAAATTAAAAAATTACAATAAATTTCTATAAAATATTCCATATTATTAATTTATGGTTTAGTTGACATAAAATAAAATAATTCAAGACATTAAATATTAGAAAAGTTATTACCTTAGTAAAAATCAAAATAGATATTTAAGGATTAATTAAAAATATATAGATTAAATTAACAAAAATACTTTTTAACACTTTATTTTTGGAGAATATTATAATATTATAATATATTATATTCATATATATTTCATTTGGGATGTAGTTTTTTTTATTTGTGAATTAATATAAATTTATAGTTAATAAAATTCCAAAAGTGCCCCTCTCCTAAATAATAAAAGGGGACCTCCTCCCTCAAATCATCACACCACTTTAAACCTTGAAGATTGGAAATTATCATCCAATTTATCTGATAAACACACCTAGTTACATTTTAGAGGTTCTGGTATTCTCCAATGTCAAACTCTAGAGTTCCTAAGAGAAGATTTATAGAATGACCATCCAAGAAGAGGTAACTTTTGTACCAAATTTTCAAAATCATTTCATTCTATACTTCCTTTTTTTAAGTTGTTAATATTACAATTTAATAAATATAGTATTATCTATATTATTATATTTTATTATTTTCATGTAACAACCATATTCAACCTTCTATCCATCCAAGGAAAAAATCATCATGCATGCGTATGTACGGCATACCGTCCCCACATCGTGGCGTAATCTATTTTTCATCAACAATTTATTTGGATGTGTATATTGATGGAAGAAATAAAAATACATAATAATTATAATATTATATTTAGTGTGGATAAAATATACATCCATTCACTTCCATAATTTTTACTATTAAGGAAATAATATTGTCGATTGTGCGTACGTATTGATTTCCATCTCCACGCTATGATGTGATTCATTTTCCTTATTGAGAATTCATGAATGATTAAATAAATATATATAATGAACAAATGTAAAATATTAAACCTTAATTAAATTATCTAAATGTTAAAACTATATCCTATTCATAATATTATGAAATTGTACAATGAAACATGCATAGAAAAGATGGAACAATTAGCCCCTAAAAGAAGAGAAATAATGAATTATTTTCAAAAGTGTTATAATATGATCATATATGATATTATAAATATAAATATGGTTTGGGATAACATAATATAATTCCATTGTCAAATTTACATGATTTATTGATACATATAATGTATCCCTGATCTATATAAGGGAATTTCTTCTCACATTTTATTTCTCTAAGATACATGCCTTTTCAGCAATCAATTTATTTGATGTGTATATTGTTCCCATGAATGTATTATATTTCTTTTCTACATTAATTTTTCGTTATCTATATATACATTTTATGATATCTATTTCCTGTGGTTTTTGGGTTCAAATGTTACCAAATGAGTAAGGTTGTTTTTTTCTCAATTTTCCTTCTTTGAGACACATGTTTTGTTTTACACAAATATTCTTATACGAGGTGTATATACTGATAAATGACATGTTATATCCAGAATATTATTTTTGTAATGATAATATAAGCCTCTTTTATTTTTATTATTTCATCCGTATGTGGATTAAAATATTTCATAGTGGTATGGGATACTTTTAAATGTTTCGAGGTTATTTTCCCACAAAAATGTTTGGAAAAGATCTATTTCGTTCATTTTCAAGTAAAATTATTTTATAGAAATGTTTTATGTTATAATGTTTTCCATTGTTATTTTTAAAATATATATTCCAAGATAATTGTTTTAGAAAAATGTTTTATTTCATTAGATCATTTTTCAATGAAAAAGTGATATTTTCACCAAGAACAATTTTCATGATTTCTCTCAAAATTATTTCCCAAATATTTCCATGGTATTTGATGTTGCTTTTGTTTTATTTGGTATATGATCCAATGATATAATTATTATTCATTATTTTAATGTTGTATATATTTTATAGATTGTTACTTATGAATTGGTTATTTTATATGAGTTATGATATGATGAAGTATTTTATAGAACCCATTTTTATTCATGGGTCATGAATGATCTATGTTCTTATGGAACACGTGAGATGAATATATTTTTAGATGGGTGGGTGTAATATCTCCCTCCACTACATTAGGTAACGATTTATATCTCCTGATATATACATGACATGAACGAAATATAATTATAGTTCATTAAAAAAAGTTTAAAAAGACAAGATTATCGTGTTCATTAATACATGGTTGGAACAAAGAGTAAACTTAGTTTAGTATAATACTTTTCCCAATATTATGTTCTTGGTAGAGATTCGATGCATAATATGGAAATCATATCATGTGCTTATTTTTCTACCATAAATTCTATGTCTTATTCGTATATTATTATTGAATGACTTATGTTCTTCATTTCATTGTGATTAATGTCTTATAAATGTCTAATATGTATTCCATGAATACTGTTTGTGATCTTTAATATGTAGGGTATGATATTTTACTATTATAAAAATGATATCAAACCCTTATGTCCATGTTTATGCTTACATTTCTCTCATGTTTTCCCTTATAGAGAATTTGAGCTCTCCATTTCTTATGTTTCTTTTCCCCAGGTTAGGAGGAAAGATGTTAAATAAGTTTTTTCTAGAAGTAATTTACATGGATGATGTTGATTACCAAATGTGAAAAACAATTCTTGACATAATGGTACATAATGTCTTTTTTAAGAACTAGTTGTTTATGATGTGAAATTTCTAAGAGTTAGTAATAATTCTCAAAAACTATAAACCTAAAAGGTCCTTGGGTACATAAGTGATCCATTATTTCCCTTTGATGTACTATTATTTAATGGAAACAATTGGGTCACATTTTAAATTTCACAACATTAGTACCAAATACACAAGTGTGGATTCAGGGCTATTACCATTGGTATAAGAGATGGGTTTAGACAACATTGGTGATTATAGTGTTTTCTTAAGAGTTATTCATACCTTAATGTGATTATAATTTTAGAGCTGATAATAATATGAGTTACTTATAAACCCTTTTAGAGGCTTTAGGTTATGTAGTTTTAAGGTGACTAATAGTATTTTGGAGATATTAAGGTTTGATTTAATTCATGGTTATTGTATTTTTGCGATGCAAAATGACACGTATGATCCAATCTTTTCTGTGAAAATATGTTATGATTTTTTTGAGTATGTTACATTATTTTGGGAATGATATTAGAATTATTAAATTTTATAGAAACGGAAAACCACAGGAAGGGTGACAACGTGTCACATCATACAAAGATATGGGAATCAAACACATAACTAAAGGGAGACGATGCTTTATCTTATACCACAGACCTATATAAATTCCTTGATTATTATGATGTTTTATTTTTAGTTAAACGGGATGATGGAATAAAAATAAGTATATTTTAGGAAATTATGTTTTAAAAAATGGATATCCTTATAATTATAAAATGATTTGTTATTTATGTGAAATGTATTAATTTGGAATATTTTCACTGTTTTGGGTACATTACATGATTATGGTAAATAGAATAATATAGTATTTTAATTGAGGAGTAGTAGTATAATTTTATTTCGGAAGAATATTTTACTTTAATTATAGGCTTTTTGGGAATTAGGTTATTTTTTGGAAATTATTAACCGATCATAGAGAATATGTGATTAGGTAAATTACTTTTTTGTATAATACAATAAGAGTGTTCTATGTTATTTGGAGATAAATGTTAAAATTTATATCAAAATATTATGTGATCAAATTCTTCTAAATTTTGGGATTCAATGTTAGTTATTAAATTCTCAAGGGATGTTTTTTTATTAATGGTCTATTTTGAACATTGGTTATTACTATTTAATAATGGATATTAATTATTTTTTTATCAGATGTGGTTTATTTTTTTAATTATATTCTATTATAGTAACAATTTTGGTTAATCATTAAAGATAGGGTAAATATATAGTTAATCCTCTGTAGATTATATGATTCTTTAAAAGATGATTCTGATGATATATTTATGAAAAATTAATCTGAAATACTAATCGTTTGGTAGAAAAGATGTGTTTTTGGTGGAGATTAATTAAAGGATGAAACTCTACCTTTCTTGTAAGTATATTTATTTATGATCCTAGTCTATGTAGTAATACAATAATTTAAAACTATGAAAACATTCCAAAAAAAGGTTCTCCACATAATTTTCATCCTACAAAATCAAATACTGTTTATCTAATCACAAATTTATAGTTTAGTGATTTTTAATTTTCACTTAACAATGTTTTTTATCACTCTCCTTCATAACGTGATGGTCAATTTATTTCCATATCCTTGTTTTCCTATATACGAACCGAGAATTGTTTAGATAAAGTGTTATTCATACTTCCATTTCAGTTGTTTAAAATGATAGTTTCATTAATTGTTTTTACGATATGGGATTATATCCTTTGACAACCCCAATAAATTTCAAGGATGAAATTCCTTTTAAGGTGGTAGAATGTAAAACCCAAAAAATTTAAGAGATGTATTCTTTTTAATTTCATTGATATCATGTGTTGACGGTAAATCATGACTATCTCTTGTTACACGCAACATCTTCTTAGGTTTCAGTATACATAACACTATTAATGTCTTGTTTTACAATAACTTCGAGTTCTTTTGATAGAATTCATTTTACGCAAAACCTTGTTTAAGAGAATAACTAAATATTATTATGTTACCTTATAACCAAACCATTATAATAACATTTATGAAGAGTAATAAGTAAAATTTAAAAATATGAAAAATTATTTGTTGATAAAATAATTATAAATAAATATAATAGACTTTTTAAATATAATGAAATGTTTTTCTCAAAAACAAAATAAATGAAAATAACTAAGTTAATAAAATGATAAAATCAATCTTGATGGATTTTATTAATGAAATATATGTTTATATATTAAATAAAATGTTAAAAATTTATCATATATGTTTTTTGACACGATATAAGATTAAATTCAATTTTTTAGATAAAAAATGTATTTCTTTCAAAAAATACAATTTTGTCGTATTTTGATGGAAAACCCAATTTAAATCATTTTTTTGAAAATTTTTATGTTAAATTTGAAAAAATAAACTACTTATATGGAATAGTGACATAAAAATTTAGTTTGGTTAAATATTTGGTATTTCTGTGATAACATTCATATTTTAATGAATAGTGAAAAATATTGCATTTTAATTAAAAACTACGTTTTCATCTATCTAATTTATATGGGTAGATTATCCTTTCTATTGGTTTTAAATTATAATTCGATTATGTTTCTATAATTAAATAAAAAAAATTCATTTTATAAAATTTCTTATTGAAATCGTATATAAACACTTGTCAATCTTTTGATGGTTTTTACTATTTAAAAACCTGTTTTTTATTCCCTTAACTAGATAAATGTGAATTTAATTATTGTAAATTTTGTGTTTAAAATTTATAGAAATGGATTTATTATTTTTAATTGGATCCTCAAAAATATTTTAATATGTAAATTTTATATTTATTGCATTTTAAAAAGTAACAACGATATTTTTTATATAAGGCGATTAAAGATAAACTATGAAACTTCTGTAATAAATTAATGTGATAAAGACAATATAATCATTTGAACACCTCACAACATACTATAGGATGAGTAAATATTGACCATTAACACCAAAGGACCATTATTGAATCATTTAATGGACATTTTCTATGAAAATGATATAAATATAATTAAATTAAAGGAATATGACATGAATGTGACAAAATGACGCCGTTTGATTTCTTAAATGTATAATAATTTTAATATATTTAAAAACATGATAAACATCAATAATAATTATTATCCAAAAGTATAATAAAATTATCTACATCATGAAAATTTATTTTGAATTTTTATGGGAAGAATAATTACCTTAATGGACTATACAAGGATAATGTAGATATTATTTAATTAATAAAAAAATCAATAAATTAATTTTAATTAAATTGATAATTACCATTAAAGTACACAAAAATTAAAAACATATTAGTTTTATATTATATATTGGACACAATCACACAAGCATCGATTTATTGAAAATTTGGAACCTCATACAAAGGATTATGATTATTATATTATTTTAATTAATGTATAGTAAATCTTGTCTCTTTCATATTTTGAATACCATATCATTTTAAATACGAGGATATAAAAAATATATATTTTTCTACCAATAGTATCCTATAATTTAAAAAATTTATTATTAATTTGGTTTTTTTATTTTTAGAGAAAATATATATATATATATATATATATATTTAATCCAAACTGATGAAGTAATTATTTTGATTAGGAAAATATCAAATGAATGATATCAAAAATATTAAAATAAATATAATTTTGTGTAATTTATATTTCCAATGAATTTTAATGATTACATAGACCCGTTAGGGATAAAATAAAATATTTTGTCAATGTTATATCTTAACTTGATATTTTAAAATAATCCATTATATGAATAGTGTCAAAATTAAAGCTATTGATATTTTGTATAAATAATATATTATTAAAGTATTTGAAAAATAATAACACATATTTAAAAATAAAAAATAAGAATAATATTAAATGAAATATTCTGAATTAATCATTTGTGGATTATTTTATAAAAAATAACTAAACTTAAAGACATTAAATATTGAAAAATTTATAACCATAATAAAAAAAAAAGATAATTACATATTGATTAAAAAGATAAGGTTTTAAAAGGTATTAAAACATGAATAAATATTATTGGTCAATGATATTAAAATTTTATAATATCTTCTATTATTATATATCTATGTTTGGACATATTTGTATTTATTTTGAAATTATTATAAATTAACAGTTTCAGAAAATGAAAAATTACCACTCACCTCAATAATAAAGGGAACCTCATCCCTCAAATATTAACACCTATTTGATCCTTAATGTTAGATGAAACCCTACTATATTACATTATAATCATACCAAGACAAATTTTAGAGGAGATTTTATTCTCAATATACCAACTATAGTGTTCCTAAGAGGATATTTTGAGAGTGATCATCGAAGAAAAGGTAACTTCCTTACTGACTTTTCAAAATCATTTCATCTTATACTGCATCTTATAATGTTTTTCATTTATAGTATAAAAACTCAAGTATTAACTATATTATGAGATGTTATTACAGTTATGTAACAACCATTTTCTACCTTCTACCCATCCAATTAAAAAAAATCACCACATGTGCATCTATACGACCTATCGTCTCCATGTTATGGTGTAGTATGTTTCTCATCACCAATTTATTTGGATGGGTATAATTATTGGAGTAATAGAAATATATTATAATTATAACATGATTTTGATTCTATAAAAAACATATATACCTTTCACTTCCATAATTATTACAATTATGGAAATTATATTATTGTATGTGCTTACATACAAACTACCATCTCCACGGTGCGACGAGAATAAATTTCCTTAGTCACCATTCAGAAATGATTAAATAAATGTATATAATGAATCTTAATAATATATAAAACCTAAATTCCATTCTAAAAATTATATAACTAAAACCCAGGAATAATACATTGTATATATACAACAAAACATCCTTAGAAAAATGAAACAATTAACATCCGAAAGAAAAGTATAAATAAAATAATATTAAACTACTGATAATATGAAAATAAATGATATAATAAATATAAATATGGTTCTATATTGAGATAATAACACTATTTGATCAATTATATAATTGTTTTTTATTTTTATTATGGAACTCTGACCTAAGGATCGAGAATTTCATCTCACATTTCAATTCATTTAGATACTTTCCTTTTTCACGACCAATTTATTTTGTGTAGTGTACATAATACCAATGAATATATTCTATTAATTTTTCCATTAAATTCATGTTATTAACATGTCCATTGGATTATCTCTATTTAATTTGGTTTCATGATTCAAAAGATACCAAATGATTAAGGTAGTTTTTTTTTCACAATTTCTCTTTTTCTGAGACACATGTGTTCTTATGAACCTTTGATCTTATACGAGGAGTATATACTACATTTGACATGTTATATTAGGAATATAAATAATTTCAGGATATTATAATCTTATTTTAATTTTACTATTTAATTATTATTTCGATTCAAATGTATCATTGTGGAATGGGACACTTTGAAATGTTTGAATATTATTTTCATTAAGAAATGGTTTTAATAGTTATCATCAACTCATTTAAAGGATACTTTTTTCAATGATATTTTTTATGTTATAATGTTTTTCATTATTGTTTATCAAAGTTAATTTCAAAATAAAATTTACCAAAAAATATTTTTTTTTATGAAAATCAATCTTCATATAAAAATGGATGTTTTCTTGAATAACTACTTTCAAGATGTCTGTCAAAATTATTTTCCTACTATGAATTTGTTATTTTATGTTACTTATGATTTAGTATGGATATAAAACAATTATAAAATTATTAATATTAATTTAAATGTTTAAAATTTATAATGGATTGGTACTTATGAATTTTGTTCCTTTCTATTAGTTATGCTATGATGAATTGTTTTATGAAACAGAATTAATTTCATGGGTTCCAAATGATCTATGTTCTTGTAGAACGCTTAAGAACGATTTCATTGTCATGTGGTTTGGAACTATATATCCCTCCAATGCATTAGATAAATATTTGTACCTCACTAGATAAACATGACTGGAATGATAAGTAAATATGGTTCAATAATTCGGGGATAGAACATCATGTAAATATGATGTTTTAATATGTGGAAGGAATTATGATTGAACACAATTCAGTATAATACATTTTCCACTATGATGGTCATGGTATCGATGGCTTTGATACTATTGAAATCATATTATTTGATTATTTTTTCACAAAACCCATGTCTTATTAATATATTAAAAATTAATGGATTATGTTCTTCATTTCTTAATGATTCATTCCTAATAAACATCTAATATTTATTCCATGATTCATATTTATAATCTTTTATATGAATGGTATGATATTTTACTTTTATGACCATCTTCAAATACCCTTATGTTCAAGTTCATTCTTACATGTCTCACTTATTTACACTTACAGAGCATTTTAACTCACACTATCATATTTTTCTTTTACCCACGTTATATGGAAATATATTACATGAGTTTTTTATAGATTTATTTTACATGGATGATTTTATTTACCTATTCTGAAATAAGAAAAGATTGAAATAATGGGTTATAGTGTGTTTTTATTTATATACCATTTATTTATGAACCATTGTTTTTATGATTTCTCCAAAATTATATAAAAATCATAACATAAAATGTCATGTGGTATGTAATTGATCCATTATTTCGTTTTTATGTTGTATGTTTTGATGGAAGAAATTTGGAAACATTTGTAAATTTAATGTCTTTAGTGTGGAATCTAGAAGGGTGGATTCTGGGTTATTACATTTTCTGAAAGATAATCCTAGGAAATAAAGGTATTAAGTTAACCGAATGTGAAAAAAAATCATATAGATGTGTGAGAGGTATTTATTTGAGTAAAGTATACATTATTTCGTAGGTAAATTCAATGTATAGGTTAATATATATGTGGGATAATTATTACCCTTTTTAATATATGGGATGTGTAGAGACTCCTAAATGAATGTGTGACACATTAAAATATCATAATAAATATTTCTATAGTTGGGTACAATGTCAGAACAGAAATATGGGTCCCAGAGACACACATTGAAGATATATTAATAATTTTAAATGTAATATATCATAGTTGCATAGTTTTTCAGAAGTAATGGAATATCCTTGAATCACCTTCTTAATGGGAAATTTTAGATCACCATAAAACATAGAATGTAGTTTTTAACTTTTATGTTTTTTATTCGTTATTGGCAATGTGTGTTTAGTAAATGAGAATTCATTGGTTTGTCGTGAATAAATAAATTAACATAATAATTTTTTTTTTAAATAATATCCTTTAACAAGACTCATATTTATTTGATCCCTGTAATGGTAACCTTCAATGGTTATCATTATAAACCCATAGACTTGGAGGGATAATATATGAGATATATAATTAATAATGACTTGATCATAGAGAAATGATATTTACTAAGAATATTTTCTTATATAAAATAATTTGTGAATCTGTACATTTTCAAAAACATAGAACCACTCATCATCATTTATCAATACAAAATTATGGTTGTGTGTTTTTTGCAATGAATTTTATTTTTTATATTCACACCATGTCAAACATGATTCATTACATCTAAGAAATAGACTTAGGGGTTGAAGGATTATATATAGTCAATGAAATTTTCTTCCAAGAATTTTGAATAGATATTATTGTTTTATACTTGTTCATATCATTTCATTCATCACTAACATAGTTTTTAATCAATTCATACATAATAAATTCTTAATTTTTGTTATTCACTTTGATGTTTTAATAGTTTATCCCATAATTATTTTCATTTCCATTTTATTTTTTTAATTGTTTAGTGTTTTGAAAAATAGACTAAGGATAATCATTGTACAATCATTCTTTGGACTAATTGATCATTACCATGGGTTAAAATTCCTGATTGATGTCATATTCATGGTATGATGATGATTAATGTGGATTTGGGATTCATTATAGGTCCTTTTATTCATGGTTTAGTATTACATTAATGGCATGGTGTGGTCAAATGTGATTTTTTTATAGTTGGATGAGTAGAATAATCTTATCAATGAAATTTACAACTAGTTCAAGTCAGATTTAGATTATTATTGTATCATCCCTCACATTATCCATTTTCTTGGGAAGATGAATTGAGTTTTAATGTGATTAGTTGACATAAAGAATACATAAATGGCGTGAAATAAATTCAAAGGGCGGCATTAAACATTATAGGCTGATTTTTCTTTTTTAATATTAACATCCAAACAATAAGTAAAAATAAAATCAAACCTCTATATGGTGAATGATTAAAATAATAAAACATGTATTTAAAACATTCCTCATTTCCATTTCGAATACCCATTTCCTGCTTCCACATACTCACACATTAAAACATGAATTCCTATGTGATAATTCTATACTCCATAATGGTCTCTCATCAATAGACCATGTCATAAAAAGGTAATCAATATCAATGTTCCCCAATAACACATGCCCCTTCTACATGTTAACATCATTATACCATAATGGTATTTTCCCTTTATTCAAGGTTATATTTATGAAACAAAATCAAACCAGCCATGTATTAAGAACCACTTCCAAACCATTTCAAAAATATTTCAATGTTAAATCTATTTATACAAAAAAATTAACAAATTAAACCCATAATTAATAAATTTTCATCTTAAAATTTTCATTAATAATGATTTTTGGAAAAAAACATCTAATTTAAAAATTTTATCAAAACCATAAGTAATGATTATGACAATTAGAATATCAATATAATATCACAATAATTTCATAAAAAATTTATCTAAAGGTATTCCATCATGTCTAATCAAGTGTATTAAAGAGAGTATCCACCAATATAAAATATGGTTTAAAAAATGATGAATGATAGAATAATTATTTATACTATTTCACTAACGACCATTCCTTGCTGACATCCAATATGGATTCATCAATGATAATTAAAAAAATCAATGAAAATGTGTCTATGTATAGTGGAATAGATTTTAGGGTGTGTAAAAGAGAAGTTGAAGAGATCTATAAAAAACCCATGAACTAATACATACATGAAAATATGGATCTGAATTAGGATTTAAATCACATAAAAATTTATCACTGATTTATGGGAATCCCTTATGAAGCCTTGGGAGGAAATAAAATCAGATTTTCTGTAGTGATATTGAAAAACAAATGATTAAAGTGATTAAATTGAATTAGATCCACTAATTTTATATCGTAAACTACAAGTCACATTTTTTTGGAGAATGGTTAGTCAAACCATGACATAGGAATGCAACAGATACATTATCAATCCACCCCTTACATGGTTGGATCACACTGTTAGAAAAATAGTTCAACAACCAGGATTTTTTCTCTATCCAACATTGAATGGTGTCTTCAAGGAATCTATATGGTTTGGCCAAAATGTGAAATAATTATGTGATTTCACATCTACCACTTCCATTCTACTCACAATTTCTTTTTTCAATCTATGTGATTTCCATAAACTATTATCAAACCGTGAACCTCTATATGTGACTCCAAAACATTCCAAAACTCCTTTAAAACTCTAGGAAAATAACATGATCAATATAAATAAATAATGTGCACAAATAATAACTAAATTACCTAAAACCTGGGGTGCCACATTCTCCCCATTGTTGGGCTTTCCATCAATGGAATATTGAATAATAGAGTAACACACTAAGATTTTAAAACAATTCTCTACAATTTCCCTTTTATTATCAAACATTTCATCCCAAATCTAACATAGTTTCCATAAAACATGAATTATACCTGTTAATTTCCTCTATAAGTCATTCTATTTCTTATCCATGATGCATATCTGCATATAACCCAATATATAATCAATATCTAGTTTATTATTATTCCTTAAAATCTCATGGCTATGATCATTTTGGTATACAATCAATTGAGATACATGAGAAAAAATATGAATATAACTAAACCATGGTGGAAAATTCATTGGATATTCTACCTCACTAACTCATTCATGAATCAAAAAAGGTCATATATATTGAGAGAATAAATTTCCATACCTTCCAAAAAACCGATACTCAAGACATGGAGGAATTATCAAGAACACATGATCACTCAATATAAAAGATTTTGGTCCTTCAAAATGATTCTAAATATGATATTGGATTACTCTAAGACAAATCCAATTTATTTATAATACACTAAATTTTCTATTGTTTCTTTCATAAGGAATTGTCTAACCTGTGATGTATCACATATTCCCCCTCATCAAATTGGATAATAGTATGGATTCTCTTAAAATGACTTAAGAATAGTTTTATGTATCATGACCTCAAATTTTTTGTTGTATAAGAACAACTATAAGATTATATTGTTCTCCCATGAAATAGAAAAATTCAATACACAATCCCTAAACATGACATCCATTGTTTGGATTATTATTTTAGATTTTCCAACCATTTATAAATGATATACTATTCTCAAATTCAACTGTAAACAAAGGGATTTATATAAGGATTTCCGAAAATATTCAATTAAATTGGGTTCTTTTTTTAGTAAAATTAAAATTTGAATTCCATATAGCTTTTCAACATCTCATATGTGGATTTTTTTTAAATTTCTCATTCACAAGTGATTAATGACCAGGTATAAAAAATGTCTAAATCAAGCTTTGATCAATAATTTACCATTTGAAATCACTTTTTATAAATATTCTATGTAAAATATTCAAAGAATACAAAATCATCTTCTCCCTCATCCAAGATAAATTAGTAAAGACTAAAAAATGACAACTAGTTTCTTATGTTACTACATGATGTACTAATAGAGAAGTAATCTATAATAATTCTCCAATATTTTACTTTTTATGCAATCCCACAAAAAATGAACATTCGTCTATTGATAAATATTTTTAATTATTGGATGATTGGACCAATTAAAATATCAGAAAACATTAATATGTTATTCTTGAAAACCTAATGATACCATGATCAGATCTATAATGAATAATATAGAACTCCCAACTATATTCAATCACTCATTAGTAACCCTCCCATTGTGTTTTTATGAAATTGTATCATACTCTGGGTAAAATATATGTACCTCTTTAAAATGTTGAACCAAATCAGGATCAAATGAATCAAGGATGAAAATTTCAACATCTAAATTTTCAGTAAAATATAGGTGAATTCCTATTATTTACGACTTACAATTCCTTATATTTTAATATTCTATATAAAATTGATTATATGTCTTCCTACTCAATGCATGTTCCATAAGATTCCATTCACTTAGTCTATAAATCATGTCATAGTCAAAAATAAAATGGTATTTCATCAAAATTATTTCCCATAGATTAAAATATCTTTTCGAGAAAATTATTTCCAATCATTTAAGATAAATATATACATTATATTTATCTCAAAGTTTATAATGAAAAGATATCCTCAATTTATGAACTACTATATAAAATTCAAAATCATGTGTTGGGTAGTTTTTCTCATTATGCTAAAACATCTTCAACAAATATGTATCTAAAAGATCTCTAATAATTTTAACACATACCAATCTAGTTAAAGATGTTTCTTAATGAACTACATAACTCTATCAAAACTCTTGCATATGAGTATATGTGTTGATGTATTTATATTTTTATGTTTATAGAATGAATTAAAAAATTCAATTTTTTATAAGAATCGATCACTATAAATTTACAATGCTACCATTAGTTATTCCAAATGTGAAAAAATGTGTAAAAAAATTATTTAATATCCCATATATCTATGGAATCAATAAATCTCAAAGGCGTTATTCAGTGGATTCCAAGATATAAAAACAAAAACAAATTTTAATTTTTATGAAATCCCTTTTTAGAAATGAAACAGCCATGGAAAATTACATCTTATATCCAGAAATCATGCTATAAAAAATTACCATACATAATATGATCCCATAATATTTCCAACACTATATCTATGTATTTCTCATGAAATTTATTTTTACAAGAACACCGTAATTTATCATCCAAAAAACTTCCATAAGGGAATCATTATTCCATTGAAATATCTAATTGTTCCTTGCGATAAATATTGTAAGTGAATTCAAAACACTA
The DNA here is from genome assembly GCA_963277665.1 of Viscum album. Lineage (NCBI taxonomy): Eukaryota > Viridiplantae > Streptophyta > Magnoliopsida > Santalales > Viscaceae > Viscum > Viscum album. Next base: position 670,081,565 of record OY728119.1, on the reverse strand, counting down.
AAAGGGAAAAATATGTACTCATAATGGTCATATCATCTATTAGAATATTTCTTCAAAGTATTTTATTTTCCAACCTACAGTTGGTGATATCAGAAATGAATAAAAATTATACAGAACGACTAGGCTCCCCTTAATAGATCGAACAAATCATAAATGCATGGAAGATGATACTAATTAATTATCCTTAATTGGTTAATATTATGATAATCTAAACATATACTATGTGTCACACATACCTTATTCAATCAAATAACTAGTTCTTCCCATGAATATGTACTCCGTTAGATTAAACATTTATATTCTAACACCCCCAAGTGTTCTTTTAAGTCAATAAATTTTTGTTACTAATGTTAGATAATACATGATATAAATAGTACAAGTACTCAGTTGGATATTAATAGAAATCTATACAACTATATTGGGCGAAAACCCATAGATACATTTTGGAGAAACATCATTGAACTAGTCCATTGTGGTTGGAAAATCTATATTATCGATCTCATCTATTGATCCCTAAAAAATTTTTATCAATTGGCAAGATATAGTTCCATATACCCATACCATATTTAACAACCCTGTACTTTATAATATTTTCATTTTCCTATAAATATAATGTTGTGTCTATCTTTATTTATATGCAACACCATGTAATCATACACTACCAACAATAATTAGTTATCCTATATGTCAAGCACGTCCTTGTTTTACTGACCAAAAATATATTATTAAAATATTATTATTTATTTTCATAAGAAATACTATATCTCTTTAGTTGGTGGTTATTAATAGTATTAAGTAACATTTGAAAATATATGGTTGAATTCATTGGTTTCAGATTATTTAGAAATGAATATAGGAGGAAACTGAATATAGAGTCAATGTTTTTATAAAAAATATTTTTATGATCACAATGGAATTTTATCCTAATAAATTAAATTTCATACAATTAGGGAGAGATAATTTTTTAATATATATGTTATATAATAAATTATATTTTTTTGATTTATCCCATAAATTTTATAGTTATAATATAATAATAAATTTAGTTTTATTCTTAAGATTGTAATTGTTTACAAAAATCTTGTTTTATGTCAATTTTAATGAATAAAATATTTTATATACAATTTTTTACACATTTATATAATATATTTGAATTATAATCTTATTATTTTTTATATTTAAATAAAATCATTCATTGGTTTATTTTTTGTATTTTAATGATAAATTTAATGTTTTCAAAAATAGTGATAAAATATGTCATTTTAATTAAAAATAGATGTTCCATCTATATAATTTATAATGATTATTTCTTTTGTTTAATAAGTTTTAATATATAATTAGATTATGTATAAATCAATTGGTATAATGTAGGTCATTGGAATCATTATTACATTGAATATGAATGTAAAAATATTACATTATTTTGTACGTTTTGACATTAATAACCCACATCTCATTTTGAAAATGATATTAGTTTCAAATTAATAACAATATCATATGTGTTTTGAATCATAAAAAACTGATTCCATATTTTGAACCAGTGGTTTTATATTATGTAAATAAGTTTCATTTTTTGGGCATATGCATATAAAATTTTGTAATATTTTATTTTCTAGAGTTTATATTTTGTAATGATGAGTAAAAATAATATTATAAAGGACTTGAAATAAAACTAAAATGTGTCTTCATTTCATCGGATGAGTTATTCTATACCAAAATAATCATTGAACTGATTTAAAATTCATAAAAATATAAAATTCTACCATATAATTTGGATAATGGTTAAAATTTAATCCATGATTCATTTATTTTTGTTTTTTAATTTTATTGTAACTATGTTAACCCTTAAAGTGTCCAAATACATGTTCTATATGTAATTGATAATGTTTTTAATTAAAGTTTAATTCCCAAGGATATGGGTAATAATGTCAAATAATTACGAATAGATTTTTTTTTCAGATTATTTAGTCTGATAATAAAATAATATTATATAAAAACAACATTTGATCAATTGTTAATTTATAAATTAATTTATATTAATTTTATATTATGAGATTTTCGAAAAGATCACATCACCTAAAATATAAAATGGCACCTCCTCCTCACATACCCACACCTCATTGAGACATTTTTCTCAAACAAAAAACACCCATTTCTCATTCCAACTTCTCTACAATTATCGAAGAAGCCTCCAGTATGAATAAAATTGAACTATGTATGGATTCTGGCATAAACTAAAACAAGTTACTCAATTAATAGTTAACGTTATTCAAAAATCACTATAGATTTATTTCATTTCCCACCCCTTTATTTATTATTTTTATATTTTTATATAATAATACCATTATTATAAATATTTTAATATGTTTTTATTTTTAAATATTAGATGTACACCTACTCACAATTCCATCTATTGGGTAAGGAATATATTTTTTATGTGTACGGTGACCTACCGTCCCACAAAAAAAAGATTGTCCATTTTTCTATTACAACATTTCATTGTAGTGAATTATAATGGAAACTCTATTTATATTTTTATATTATTTATTAATTATTTCATTGTTATTTGATGACACATAACTTTTTTATTTCAATTTTTTGTAAATAATATAACATCGTTTGTGGATGTGTATATTATTTCCTCCTCAAAATAACTTGATTCGTTCATGTTATACATAGAATATATAAAGGATAGATTTAATAATAATATCTAAAATGTAAGACATAAATATTAAACTCAAATTATAATTTACATATATATCCTTTAAATTTCCCTCTTTTAATATGACAATGAAATGAATATAGAGTTTATGCAAATGTACGTCCTACCGTCTCTATGAATGGTTCATTTCATTTCATATATCCAAATTTAATGGTTTTTCTATAGATACATATAAAATAAATATATATAATATTTAAATCGTGGTTTAATTTATGTATATGATGAAACCATGAGGTAATTAATTTTAACAACAAATAACAAGTCAAAACTAACTCGATAAACATGGAAATTAACACCGAGAATAGTGAAAAAAATGAAAGAATGTTAACCAATGGGTAATACAATATTATAAGTTGATCATATAGGATATAAAATATATTAATATGATTATTTATTAAGGTAGTAATCCACATAAAACCATTGTTTAATATGTTAATGGAAAATGACCCAAAAGGAAATGCAAGGTATGTGATTTCTTCTCAATTTACATTTCATTGAATTTATTTGTCATTATTCACCAATTCACATTTATATGGTATATATAATACCATTTGAAATATTATATCTTGAATAAACATTTTATCATGAAATTATGATTTCATTTAATTTAATTCATTAATTGATATTAAGATTAATATGTTTCAAAGTGGCACGAGACACTTTTGAATGATGAAAATAGATTCCTCAAAAATGTTCGAAGGATAATTAAATTTTATTTCCATTTAAAACCCATAAATATTTTTTAATTAGTATCCATAGATTAATTATTGTTAAATATGTATCCATTATTGAATATATATGTTTGATAAATAATTTTTTTTGAATCGATTACACAATATTATGATTTTCATTAGACATGTATAACAAAGGCAGAGCGCTTTTATTGATATCCCCTCAATGCATCGATACTGTTATGAGATGATATATTTGGAAAAAGTATATCATATTTCACTTGATATTAAATAACTTTCGATTAACAGTTTTTACAGTAAATTTTCCATGTACCTATGAATCATAAAATCCATTAATAAATCATCACCCTCATTTAGTCTCAGTTATTATTTATATATTATATTTTGTGATGACATATCTATGGATTCATTATATTTTCATTTTATTGATTTATAGGTCATGTTTTTCAGTTTCATGCATTTCCATATTTATTATTCATTATACAATTATTTTAATGGCATGTGTTATCAATTATTTATATTTATATATTGATTTATTTCTATTTATTCAATATTTGTTCTTCTTTACAAACAATTACTGTTAATTTGAGTGCATGCATATATTTTTTATATTTTCCCTAGATTATGAAGATGAAATTTTCTAATGAGTTAAAAAATGAAAATAAACCATCATTTTTTTATCTTTTACATTTTTGAAATTCTTTATGGGAATCATGTATGTAATTGGGCTATTGAATCCCTCTAAATTAATTGGAAATTTTGAATTTGATTCCATGTAATTTATGTGAGTGTTATAAAATGAAGTAATAAATAAAGGATTCGAGGGTTTGGGTGATACACCAAGGATCCTACTCATCTTTCATCAACTTCCTAATCTCTTTTAATAATATATATATTATCATTAGAGGATTTTAATTTAACCTTCCATGATATGAGATTCAAATTACCTCATCCAGTCTATTATTATAACAAAGTCATTGTAATCCACTTATATCATCGATAAATTGTACACTAAATCAGTCTCATTGATTATAAAAAAACATACCACAGATTGCAATTCTATACACTCCCATTATACCAAATGTTATTAAAGATTAAATATAGAATGAATCTTCTCAAAATATAAACCCATCATATCAATGAAACCATTACAAATCAATGAAGGGATGAGCCTGTATCAAATAAATCATTAATGATGATATAATTAAAAATAGTCATTCCAGTTGACATAAATGTTCTAGATTGAACGTCCACAATCAAGTTCTCATATCCATATAAATGCTTACACATTTTACTTTGCAATTTATTACCATATTGATATTTCATATATTAGGATTCCTAGTGTTCCAAGAGTCATCTTGGATTTCCCATTTCTAGTGATGAGGGCTATTCTTCTTCACCCATCCCGTTGAATAATATTATTTCATAGAAGTATTAGATGTGTCCCTAGAACATGAAAATGTTTTACAATGATGGAAACATTGAATATGTTCTATTTGGTTACAATTGTTACAATATCTATTAGGTACCAATCAGTCCCCCGTCATTTGATTAAAATAATTACACTAAAGAAAATAATGTTTACTATTTCTTAGAGGTAGAAAGATAACTGGTCCAATAGCCTAATTTTGTGACATATCACCCCTTTGAGAATAGTTTTTCCTCCTCCACTTCTATCCATCACTATTGTTCCCACCTATTCCTATATGAATCCACATAATTCCACTTACAGTTATTCTCAATATATTTATTTCCACTACCACCACTTTATTGATCACGTATATATAATACTTAATACTGAGGATGGAAAAATTTTATAGAATGTGTGGTTTCAACTATGACTCAAGAATTCATTCCTCTAAAGACGCATTGAGGAAATATCTAGTTAAAATTTGTTTCAATTCATAAAATTTCCAGTATAAAGTTTTATTGATATATTATGGTGCTTGAGTCTTAATAATTATGATGTTCTGTGAATTCAAAATGTGTGAGGATATAATTTTTTTTTCAATTCTTCTCAATTCTCTCATTTCATTCATTTTTCAATTCTATCCTAAAATAAAAAATCCAACCTCTAGTATTTCATATCCTTCATCATATACATCTCTAAATTCACATTCATCTATTTTGTTATCCCATTGAAATTTATGATTCAATTAATCATATTTTACCATAATAAAACTTTTTTAGGTTTATAATTATAATGAATGTTTGGTGGATTTTTCTTATAGAATATAAATTAATGATCCATTTATCTTGGTCCAACCTTTATGTTACCTCTATTGATGGAATTAATAGTATTTAAAATTATTTAGAATACTATTTGGTTCAACAACATTCTCATTAACTGCTTAATGTTTGTTCATATGGAAACTACCCAGTTCCATTGACCATAGTCAAACCAAAATATATTTATTCTAAATATCTAGATACTGATTTTATATCCATTTCATGTTACTATTTCAACATGATCAAAAATAATTTATATACATTGTAAACAATGTTAACATTTTTTAAAATAAAACCATCAATCAACATCAATAAAAAACAATTAAAAATAACAATTTCAACAATAATTAATATTTATCTTTTTGATATATCAATAACTCATTAACAAATAGTGTAGTTTTAGTGGGCAGTCATGTTATTAATGAATTTCATGAAAATATCAACAGATACATCAATATTGATGTGGTGAAAACTCACATAAAATTATCATATCACACTAATGTACCAAAATTTTTAAGAAAATTATTGTTCAATACAAATAGTGTAGTTAAAATTTGTTTTTCCCTTATATTTAAAATTATTAAAATCCTATATTCTTGCTATCATCTCTTGATATTGAAGAACTTATTAAGAATGATTCAATTTCCATCTTTCTGACTAAACAAAATTAATACCCAAGGATCGAAAAATAATAATACCATTTGTCTCAAAAATTTATATGAAATGACCGTGTCTTATAATATTTTTAACAAATTTTCCCTCACCCATTGGTTTGGGATGAGGTTGTAGGTGATACAGGACTTAGGTGACATCACCTTGATAGAAAATGCTAGCAATAGATACCAATAGTCTCATAAAACTTTTGGGGATTATTTTCCCATTGAATTATAAACATCAAAACCCTAAGACAATAACAAAAAAACCTATATATTATGCATTAATTAAAAAACAAAAAATCAATACATAATAAATCTGACAAATATTTCAAACTAGTATAGGAAAACTAAATGGAATAACTAAATGACTCAAAAGACCAAAACCCAAGAAGTTACAAAGGACATGAAAAAAAATCCCAACATGTTCCAAGATCCAAATTATAAATCCGTTCACATGTTATCAAGAAGAAGCACTAAAATACTGAAAGACATCACTTTCATCTATGTCATGATTGATGAAATCTATAAACACACAATAGTTCCCTAGAATGGGGTGACTCTAAACTCTGTAGTATTTATCCAATGAATTCCCAAAATAAATAACAAGACAATAATTCATAGATCATATAAATAACGATTCAAAATAATTTAAAAAATCGTTTTAACAAAGAAATAATAGTTTCCCATGTAAATAATAAATCAAGCCTCTAAAATATTTATCATTATATTTTTGTGTACCCATTTAATTTTTCAAAAAACTCACACAACCACAGTTTAATTCCCCGGTGAGAGTTATGTACTCTTCAATAGTATCTCATTGATCCTCCATTTTGTCACAATCTAACCAATTTCCCAGTTCCCCATTGGTTCACAGCCTTTCTACATGGACATTTCATTGTACCTCAATGAATGACAACCCTTATTTACGGTCACTTTAGCTTAATGAACTCACACAACCAATATATACTGAATTCTAGTAAAACAATATCAAAAACCATTCTCTCTATAAAAAATTTATACAAATCACATTATACGTATCAAATCAAATCAACATTAAAAATAACCATTTCCAAAATAATATCACATAGGATAATCCCTAAAATGACCAGGTTTCATTTTTCCCAAACCCTTTACTAACTTGGTTTCAAAGAATATTCATAAAAGGATTTAAAAATAATTCCATGGAAAAAAAATATTTCAAGAAAATTGTTAAAGTAATAATCATGTGTATTTAAGGGTGAGTCTACATATGTAATCAATATTGGCTATATAAAATAAAATCATAATGATTATTTGAATCCCATTATGAACTACCTTTCCTTTCCTGAACCCAACATGGTTTCATCATGATTTCTTTAGAAAAAATAAAATAACATTGATCTATCCACATTAAAATACAGCTATGGGAATATAAATTATATAGATATGATATAAAATACTAATAAGAAATAATATTGTCTCGATGAGGAATCTAGATCTCAATTAGCCTTTCAACTGCCAAAAACATTCTCCTGGATGTATCCATCTCTCAAGCAGTCAGAGGAAATGTAATATGAGTATTTATATAAATAAGGGGAAACTGATTCATTAAGTGATTAAATAAATTTTGATAAAGTAATTATAAATCTAAAACATCATGGAGCATGGTTAGGGTGATTTTTTAGTAAATATTGTCTTAACCATGTAAGAGATAACTTTTATATAAACCCCCTACCACGTATGGTTAGATAACAAAGATATAAAAACCACACATTAACCACAATTTTTACACAATAAATGATTTCTTCTTTTATAATAACTATAGTCATAGTTTGGACACACTGTCTACCTTCATAGCGTCCACTGTCTTGCCTTTCAATATTTCATGGAGATGTTTCATGTATTATTATTACCATTCTTGAAATATGACCCTCAATAAAATAATAACAAACATTCAAACACTCCTATTAACCTCCCAACAATAATACATAATATACATAAATAAGGGATTAAGTACATAAAATGTGGGGTAATACATTTTTAGGCCTTATTTTTTACATGAATATTGGAATCAATGGTGTTAGAAAAGTGGCGTGAATAATAAAAAATTCATTAAAAATCATGAACTACAGATTGTGTAATTCATAGAATCACGAAATATGTAGCTACATCTATATCTAAACTATATTTTATTAGTTATGTTAAATATCATAGTCCATGTGATTTAAAGATACATTTTTTGACACTGGGCAAGATGGGTGGGATTTGTTTTGGATTATATGCCCAAGAAACCATGTAGAGAAATACTCTTTATAGGGAGTACATGAACATGAAGACATGTGACCCTACACAACATTTCTATTGGGGAAAGCCACATTTAATGTTGATAATATGATACCCACTATGTACAAAACCATCCCAATATGTTTTGTGATTAAAAAGTTTTCGTCGTGAACTTCATAATGAATTCGGACATGATCAATGTATATGAGAACGTGCCAAGTACATAGGAAAGAGAATACATCACGCATTCAGTGCCCACCGACTAGAAGACATTGTTTAACCTAATAATACATGCCATTAATGAGTTCAAAGATATTTTATTTGGGATGATGACACACATTCAGTTCAAACTCAGAGTGACACACTATATAACCCATGAGACACGTTGTGTCCTCCATATAAGAAATGATATGACCATTTTTATATACATACCAAATATGTTATAAACCTGTGTGAGTTACGATATGACATATTTGTGTTATTGTACTATTTATTATATTATTATATGGTTATTTTTCTTATCACCCCTCCATTAGGGTTTTGTGGATATTTTTTCCAAAACATTTGATTAGAAATCCTACTAGGGCTTGAGTATGAACCCTTCTATGAGGCCCATTTTTATATCATTATTTACACCATATTAATAACTATGTATGGTTTTAGTATTCATGTAATAAACCTAAATTATATTGGTCACATATATAGTGGGTTACACTAGTTATAGTCATTTATACTCTACATGTTCCTGGTGTGATCCACTAGATGAATATCATAATTTTTTTCTTCTGGTGAGGTATAGTATAATAAAAAGTGTACATAAAATAACCCCCTCATATTTCTTACTTATTTTTATAGAAATAACCAATAAGTGGTTTTTCTTAGATATGTTTTGTAACACCCCAAACATCTATGGTATGATTCTTTTTGAATAATACAGTAGCTTGTGTTGTACGCAACTTCAAGATTCTAACACACCGCGACCAATCAAAGTAGCCGTTATGAATATTAATACCCAGTTTTGAAAATTTTATAAATTTTATCCCTCCAAATGGACTTCATTTTTGGATTCAGAATATCAAAATTATCCGAGGGTGAAATTTTCGTACTTTTTGGAGAACTTGTATATTTTTATGAATAGGGAAAATTATTAACTTCTAATTAAAAACAACTTGTTTAATCGAAATAATTAATAGTGATAAATTATGAATTTGAGTGGTTTTAAAGTATATTTAGAATATATTTTTACCATTTAATACAATTTTGGAAATTGGACATAATTTCACAATTAAACCGGGCATAAACAAGTGTCAATCTTTTGATAGTTATTATCTCTTAAAAACACGCTTGTTGTTTTAAAAAGAGAAATTAATTTTAAATTAATTTCATCCACTTATGTGTTTCGAATTTGGAAAAGTGGATTCCATATTATGAATCAGTATTTCCAATTTTTTTAAATAGGTAACTTTTGTTTTTAGACATTTTGAATAATTACTTCGGTAAATATTTCATTTACCATGGCTAAAGGGTAAATCCGGTAAATAAGGGTAAAACAATAATATAAAAAATAATAATAAATTACCCTAAAACGTTTCCTAACCTTATTGGTTGATACATGTCCGACCATGGGAATCTTTGGGTCGATTTTGGGACCCCATGGATCCACATGTAAGTGATAAGGACACATTGTATTAATTAAGTTAAAATAAATACAAAAATGACATAAGCATATATCTTTTAGGAAAACAATTTTTACATAGGGTTTTATATGTTGGATTTTCGACTATAAATATTCATTATAAATATAAAAATATTTCTTACATAATCGTATTTTATTTATAATTTTTATACATTTAGTAATTAAATTTATTTATGACACAATAATAATGATGAAGAATTTTACTTATTAATAAAATAATAAAATAATTGGTATTATAAATGTTAAAATAAATATAATTTGAAATTTTTTATTACATAAATGAATTGTATTGGTTAATATGAAATTATAATATTTCTTAAATGAATTTGGTTCAAATTAATAATGTTGTTAAGAATTTAAAAAAATCAAATATTGAATAGTGTAAAAATTGACATAAAAGAGTTTTTAAAACAAATATTTTATTATTATTTGATATTAAATTCCTAAAAATATAAGGATCAGAAAAAGGTCTTATATCATGATAGTTTTATAATTAATTCACCACTTGGGGGACTCGTGGATGTATATAGTAAGTTTATTTACAATATAATTTAAAAATACAAAGTGACATGGTAAATGTCAATCTAATTAACTAAGAGTTAAAACTAAATGATATGGTTAATATAATGACCCAACCTGTCTAAAATCTATTGGTTGAAAGTATTTCAACCCATTCCCACCTTATACTTTGAATAATCAACTTTGGAGCCATTATAAACCTAATATGAATTTATTATAAAATAATATTGCTAGCTTTTCCAAAGGTGCCCCTCACTCACCTTATAAAAGGAAACGACTTATAACCAATTTTTCACACCTTCAAAGACTTTTGGTTCAGAAAATTCCTGCCAAATTACTCTATCAACTTCCCTAAATTCAACCTAGAAGCCTTAGTTTGGTCAGAAATCCATCCTAAGGATCCCATTTGATCAAATCAAAAGGAAGAACCCGAAAAAGAGAAAATATTTTCACCACCCTTTTTCAAGTTCCTTTCTTCTTCAACTTCTTATTTATTTGTTATTCCCATTATAAAATAATAACTCCAGTATCTTATATATAATAATATGTTATAATAAATATCGTACAACCATATTCAGTATTCTATCCATCCTTCAAATGACATGTCACCATACGTGCGTACGTACGACTTACCGTCTCCATGTCATGGTGTAATTGTTATTCAAAACAATATTATTTGGGTGGGTATAATAATGATGTTTAATTCATGTAAATAATAAATATAACATGATAATTATTCTATATATATTATATAATATCCAATTATATATTATTTTTATATCAAAAGGGTGATATTGTCAATTGTGCGTACGTGCGGACTACCGTCTCCACGAACGTGATGAGATTCATTCCCCGTCGTATACATTCAAGTATAATTATAATTTTATGATTAAAAATAATGTTTGAGGACTTTATATCATTTTTAATATGAATATGATACATCCTATACATAACAATCATGGCTTATGTAACAAAACATATAAAAGAAAACGAGTAAGTTAACAACTGAAACGACGATAATACTAAGATATTATTAACAAAGCAATGTTAAAAGATCATATATGATATCATATTAATGTATATGATTCTTGTATAATTTAATAACAATTATTTAACCATTATACAGGAGGTTAACCAACCCTTGACCATGGAAAAGTAAAAGGTAAGGGGTTTTCTTCTCACTCTTTTTCCCGTAAGATTCATGCCATGTTGAAATTGTTACCTTTTGTGTGGTGTCTGTACCACCCATAATTGCATTCTTTGTGTAAAACACATTAATTTATGTGTATTTACATATTAATTGTATGATTCCTCTTTCACGGGTTTTATGTTTCGTACGTTACCAAATTGGTAAGGGTTTATTTCACAATCTCTTTATTATCCGAGTTGTTTTTACGTAAGTATCTACTGGGACATATTTATTATCCATGTCCATGTTTTATGAAAGTGTTTCCAAAGGGATTCATTTAAGGGAATTTTTACTAAAATATCATTTCAAATTTTTTAAATATTTATTCTTCTAAATCTTCCTCATTAATTTCCATGTCTTCATAAGGGTTTTAAGGATTTATTTATATGAACATCAATGTTTTTAAAATGATAATTCCATTCGAAACATTCAATGTGGTATAGGAAACGTTGATTAAAAAAATGTATTTGAATGACATATTTTCCAAATTCTGTGAAGTTTAAATGCTTTCATGAAACAAAGATATTTCTCTCAAAAATATCAAAATCCAGTGCAAATGTATACGTATTTAACGCAATCTTAAAAATGTTTTCAGAAAACCCGACTCTCGAGTTTTGTAGACAGGAAGGGAGTGGGCGTGGACCCATGATGGCCTGTTATTAGTCAAGCCGTCTCAAAATTAGTTATTTTGTTTTCATAATCTTGCATAATTTTTTCATAAAAACACTGGAGTATATTTGAGCAATTTTAAACATAAGTATCTTCAAAAACAAATTGCATCGGTAGGTCTCATGAGACAAACTAGTGTCTTGGCATGAGGCCTTGACAGAATCTTATTTGTAGTCGTGGTACGAGGCATTGGATACATGGTTATGATAGTCTTGAATTATTCATTCCATCATTATAAAAGTGGTTATTGATATTTCATGTGATTATTCGACTAGTAGAATTTCCATTTGAATAAGTAAATGGCATTATTTAATTTTATTTTTTCCATATTATGCTCATGTTCAAGTTTTAAAGGATTTTGTTTTAATTATACATTGACTCAAATGTTTATTCTTATTTATGAAAGTTTCTACTATATTGTTATCATTACTGAGCATCTGATCTCATCCCTTTCTATGTTTAATTTTTCCCAGGATGTGAAGAAATATATTATGACTGACCTGCCGGGATAGTCTGAAGGGGATATGAGTGTTGTCTATGGGTACTATATTATTTTATTTATTCACTTTATGATGTAACTTAATCCATATGAATATATCTAGTGATTAAAAGGAAACTAAACTAATAGTTCTTTCAAGAATTGATCTTTTGTGATCATTCCAATGTTATGTAATAATACACCGACTCTAGGTAACTGGGGTCGGGGCATTACAGATGGAATTATAGGAAGTTTAGTACAAACCTTGGAAGCTAGATTTAGATAAACTCCGATTAGAGCACATAGACCTAAGATGGATTTTTAGGATTAGTATAGAAGAACTTCCTAGAATTTTGGTATTGTAGTGATTTTGTGAGATTTCCAAGAAATACATCCCTGTCTCGATACGAGAAGGTAGAGGAAGCTCTGGCACAGATGTACCTAGGGGTAAAACCTGAAAACACCTCTTTGAGCTAGACTTGAACGGGAATTGGTGCACGACAACGGGCCTTGCTGCACTCTTTGTTACGACGCTCCTGGGGGATATGCTTATGATAATTCTCATTTTCATTACAAACCATTATGAAGGGCTTATGAGTATATACATACTCAATGAAAAAAAATTATGATTATGGTTTATATCTATAAACTGTTTAATTTATGTTAATTTTTTTACAAGTTCAGGATTAGGTATTTCTATTCATAAAATAATCTACTGTATGCCATTGATTAGAAATGGTGCCCAGTAGAAGGAATGAGAACTCCGACAATACACATGATCGAAAGAGTAAGAAGGTTCATATCTTTCATTGTCCTAATATATAATTTAGAAGGGAAATAGTCTCCCACGTATTATCATCATATGAAGAAATAGTATCATGTGTTGATAAGATAAGTAAAGAATTCTCGGAGTCATATGGATTTGAAGGGAAGCTAGAGAAGAAAAGGATGGTAGAGAGAAGGACAGATAAATGGGAGAAGGTAATGATGGATTTTCCCATACGTGATAATTGTGGAGAGAATCACCTTGGAAAATGCTTGAAATTAATGGGATTATGTTATAATTGTAGAGAAAGATGACACCAAGTATGTGACTGCAAGTGTAAGAAAAAGGATTCAAATGTACAATGATTCATCTGCAAGGATTTTGGAAACTACGCGAACCAATGTCCCAGTCATCAGACTGTTCCAAAAATGCTGTTGTTGGATAATAATCAAGTTATGATACTACCACAAATGAAGAGGAATCGATAGTGTTTTTATATGGTTATTTTGTAATTATTTAATTTAAGTGTTCTATCAATGATGTTCGAGAAATACATAAGGATTATACTGTAGTACTATTTCATTGAGGATTTGAGACTTTATGGTCCTAAGAAAAGTGACTCTATAACATGTTAAACTTTTTGGAAATTACATGGTTGAATGAAATATAATCTTTAATATGGTCATAATTCTGAGGTACTAATTTTGGACTATGATATGGTTGATTTGGGTAAATTATATTGGATATTCTTGAATACCTTGAAACTAATTAATGATTTTTCATCATTGGAGTTTACAAATTTTTTGATAAAAGGAGTATATCAATTATTCTATAAATAATAAGGGAGAATGAATGAAATAAATAAGGTTTTATGGTAATTCAGGATGTTACCATGTTTTAAAATAATACATGGTGAAGATGTTATAATGTTATTACATCGAAAAAAGGATCTTCATTGTGTTTAACATCCTTATAAATTTTGGACTGTGATTTTGGATAGTAGTATTTTGGATAAGTCTAATGGTTGGAATGGATTAATTTTGAATGGTTATTTTTGTATTTTTATAAAAGGACAACACGCAGACTATGTGACAACCCGTCGCATCGGAAAAAGCTGTGGGAATCGATCCCACAACCATAGTGCAATTGGGATTTATCGCCTACCACTGGACTACATGATGTTCATGGATGGGATAGTGTATTTTTTTGAAAGTTTCTGATATGTGAATTATAAAATCCTTATATTTGGAACCCTATTCGATTAGGAAAAACAGAGTATTTTTGGGTTCTATTATCTTTTAGAGTGAAAGATGAGTTTGTGGTAGAAATTAGTTTAAGGATGAAAACTCTACTTGTCAAGATATATATATATATATATATATATCTTATTCTATGAAGAAATTAATTCTTGAACTTTATGGAAGGGATATTAAGACCAAAAATGTGTTATCTAAATACCTTATGTTTCGTTGAACTGATGATATTTTAAATCATCATAAATTGATGGATTTGAGTCCCTCAATTCCACACTTGTTTGTGATTGATGACCTTATTGACTCCCTATAAATATTTACATTTTTCCACTAATTACGTGTCTATAATTTCCACCAATGTTCTTCTATTAGAAACCCTAATTTGGTGGTGACATTCTCATTTCCCTTTCCCTCTTATTAAAACTAAATTTTTATTAACCCTATTTCCGATATGGGTTTTCCACAAAGGTATTTTATATTATCAACATTTTATTTACAAATAAAAATTTCAAATTGCGAGTACGCAATTATTTGAAGTAGGGGAAAATGTAACACCCCAAGCATCCATGGTACGATTCACATTGAAAAATACAGTAGCGTGTGTTGTACGCAACTTCGAGATTCTAACACAATGCGACCAATCAAAGTAGCTGTTATGAATATTAATACAAACTTTTTGAAATATTATAAATTTCATCTCTCAAAATGGACTTCATTTTTGGAATCATAATATCGAAATTATCCTTGGGTAAAATTTGGCACTTTTCGGATAAATTTTATATTTTGATGAATAGTGCAAATTACTAAATTCTAATTAAAAACAAATTTTTAATAGAAATAATTAATAATGATAAATTATGAATTTGAGTGGTTTTAAAGTATATTTAAAATATATTTTTTCCATTTTATACAATTTTGGTCATTGGACTTAATTTCACAATTAAACTGGACATAAACAAGTGTCAATTTTTTGATAGTTATTATCTCTTAAAAACAAGCTTTTTGTTTTAAAAACAGGAATTAATATAAAATTAATTTCTGCCACTTATGTGTTTTGAATTTGGAAAAATGGATTCCATATTTGGAATTAGGATGTCCAAATTTTTTAAATAGCTTTTTTTTATTCATTTTTAATAATTACTTCGTTAAATATTTTAATTACCATGGTTAAAGGGTAAATATGTTAAATAAGGGTAAAATAATAATATATTAATAATAATAAATTACCCTAAAACGTGTCCTAACATTATTGGTTGATACATGTCCGACCATGGTCATTTATGTGTCGATTTTGGGACCCCATGGATCCACTTGTAAGTGATAAGGACGCTTTATATTTATTAAGTTAAAATAAATAGAAAAATGACATAAGGATATATATTTTAGAAGAACAATTTTTACATAGGGTTATATATGTTGGATTTTCTACTATAAATATTCATTTGAAATATAAAGAAATTTCTTACATAATGTTATTTTATTTAGAACTTTTAGACATTTAATAATTAAATTTATTTATGACACAATAATGATTCATTATTTTCCGAATTAATAAAAGAAACAAATAATTGGTATTATAAATGTTAAAATAAATATAATTTGAAAGTTTTGATGACATAAATGAATTTTATTGGTTAATATGACATGATTATATTGCTTAAATTAATTTTTTTCGAATTAATAAATTTTTAAGACTAACAAAAATAAATTATTGAATAGTGTAAAAATTGACATAAAAGAGTTTTCAAAACAAATATTATATTATTAATTGATATTAAATTCCTAAAAATCTATGGTTCGGAAAAAGGACTTATTTCATGATATTTGTATCATTAATGGACTATTTAGGGGTCGCATAGATGTATATAGTATGTTTATTAACTATATAATATTAAAATACAAAGTGACCTGGTAAATGTCAAACTAATGAACTAAGAGTTAAAACTAAATGATATGGTTAATATAATGACCCAAACCTGTATAAAATCTATTGGTTGAAATTATTTAGACCCATACCCACCGTATACTTTGAATAATAAACTTTTGAGCCATTAGAAACCGAATATGAATTTATTATAAAATAATATTTCTAGCTTTTCATAAGGTGCCCCTCACTCCCCTTATAAAAGGACACCAGTTCTAACCAATTCTTCACACCTTCAAAGCCTTCTGGATCAGAAAACCCCTTCCAAAATACACTATCAAATTCCCTCACTTCATCCTGGAGGCCTTATTTTGATCAGAAAGCCATCATAAAGAGCCCTTATGATCAAATCAAAAGGAAGAACCCGAAGAAGAGGTAATATTTCCACCACGCATTTTCAAGTTTCTTTCTTCTTCAACATCTTATTTCTTTGTTATTTCCATTATAACATAATAACTCCAGTATATTCTATATAAATAGATGTTATTATAAATATGGTACAACCATATTCAGTATTTTATCCATCCTTTGAATGACATGTCACCATACGTGTGTACGCACGACTTACCGTCTCCACGTCATGGTGTAATTGTTATTCAAAACATTATTATTTGGATGGGTATAATAATGATGATTAATTTATGTAAATAATAAATATTATATGATAATTATTATTTATATATGATATAATATCCAATTATATATTATTTTAATATCAAAATAGTGATATTGTCACTTGTGCGTACGTACAGACTACCGTCTCCACGAACGTGATGAGATTCATTCCCTGTTGTATCCATTAAACTCTAATTATCATATTATGATTAGAAATAATGTTTAAGGACTTTATATCATTCTGAATATGAATAAGATACAACCTATCCATAACAAACAAGGATTATGTAACAAAACATATAAAATAAAATGAGTAAGTTAACAACCAAAACAATGATAATACAAAGATATTATTAACAATGAAATGTTAAATGATCATATATGATATCATATTAATGTATATGATTCTTGTATAATTTAATAACATTTGTTTCACCATTATACATGAGGTTAACCTACCCATGACCAAGGAAAAGAACAAGGTAAGGGGTTTTCATCTTACTCCATATTCCCGTGAGATTCATGCCATATTGCCACTGTTACCTTTTCTGTGGTGTATATACTGCCCATAATTGTATTCTATGTGTAATACTCATAAATATATATATATTTACATATTCATTGTATCATTCCTCTTTCATGGGTTGTATGTTTCGTAAGATACCAAACTGGTAATGGTTTATTTCATAATCTCTTTATTATCTAAGGTTGTTTTTAAGTAAGTATCTACGAGGACATATTTATTATCAATGTCCATGTTTTATGAAAGTGTTTTCCAAGGGATTATTTAAAGGGAATTATTACAAAAAATATCATTTCAAATTTTTTAATTATTTATTCTTCTAAATCATTTTCATTAATGTCCATGTCTTCAAAATGGTTTTAAGGATTTATTTATATAGACATCAATGTTTTTAAAATGCTAATTCCTTTCAAAAGTTTCAAAGTGGTATGGGACACTTTGATTCAAAAATTACATTAAATGACTTATTTTCCAAATTGTTTGAATTTTAAATGTTTTCATGAAAAAGAGATATTTTTCTCAAAAATATGGAAATCCAGTGCAAATGTATACATATTTAATGCAAGCTTAAATTTTTTTTTCAGAAAACCCGACTCTCGAGTGTGGTAGACACGAAGGGATTGGGCGTAGACCCATCATGGCCTGTAATTAGTCATGCCGTCTCACAATTAGTTGTTTTGTTTTCAGAAGCTTGCATAATGTTTTCAGAAAAACTCTGGAGTATATTTGAGCAATTTTAAAAGTAAGTAGATTCTAAAAAATTGCATCAGTCGGTCTCATGATAAAAACAACTGTCTTGGCATGAGGCCTTGACAAAATCTTATTTGTAGTCTTGGGGCGAGGCCTTGGCTACGTGGTTATGATAGTCTGGCATTATGAATTCCATCATTATGAAAGTGGTTATTGATATTGAATGTGATTATTCGACTAGTATAATATCCATGTGAATAAGTAAATGTCATTATTTCATTTTATTTTTGCCATCTTATGCTGAAGTTATAGTTTTAAAGGCTTTTGTTTTAATTATACATTGACTCAAATGTTTATGCTTATTTATGAAAGCTTACACTATGTTGTTATCCTTACTGAGCATCTGAGCTCACCCCTTTATATGTTTCATTTTTCCCAGGGTGTGAAGAAATATATTATGACTGACCTGTAGGGATAGTCTGAAGGGGATATGAGTGTGGACTATGTAGACTATATTATTGTAGTTTTTTACATTATGATGTAATTTAAACCTTATGAATGTATCTAGTGATTCCAAGGCTACCAAACTAATTGGTATTTCGAGACATGATCTTTTGTGATCATGCCAATGTTATGTAATAATGCACCGACTCTAGGTAACTGGGGTCAGGGCGTCACAAGTTTCATCATTGTGGCAGGACATGACATGGGTGTTTTGTTTGATGACATCCAAATGTGTAGTGAGACATGATGATTGTGTTTTCTTGCAAGGATGTTTTATTATGGAACTCATGTAGAATCTTATTATGGTAGTATGGTTGTTATCTCACATTAACATATTTTTTTATATATTTGAGAATATATTGGTTATTTGTATTATGGTTATTATCATATATTCATATTAACATGTCTGTGTGATGATGCGATGATCATTATTATGATGAATTGTGTCTTGCAATTTCTATTTAACATACTAGTTATGTTTATTCTCACCACTATATGAGATATTCCTACACATGATGAGCATAACAGAGATTATATGATTTTTTATGGAGTCATAATTGATTTTAATTAGGTGAATCTCAGTTATTATAGGCAGTCCTTTGATGCTTCCATGTATTTGTATTGGGAACCTTCCCACATTATTTCAGTATATTGGAATATATTATAGAACATATAGTCTTGTACTTCACATTTTCTCTTTTGATATAATACACTTTTTATGTGATATGGTACACATATTATTGTTGTATTTTATACTATAATAAGTTTTGTCTTTCACATTATAATACTATATGTATATATGTGCATCTTTATAGGTACATAGGGTTAAGGCCTCCCATTTGTGTTATATATATACTTGGTTATGTAGAAATCTCATGGACTATTAGAGGTAGGATTGAGGTGTCAATATCATCGTTCCACTACCAAGGTAGGAAAATGTGGGTTGTATATTGAAAAATTGGTATCTAATGAGGTCATCGTTAGACTAGATTTTAGAAATATTCTATCATTGAGGATTGGATTGGGAACTAGGGACATAGTGTTAAAGGGTCTATAGTTTGGTTTTTAGTAATTGGAATCTCATAATGGTGTGGTAAAAAATTATTAATTCATTGTAACATTGAAAAAATGATTTGAGACCCTAGAAATAAGGATTCTATAGTAAGTAATACATTAGTACATCCATCACATATGAATGGGTTGTGGTTTTGAATCCCTTCATTAGTCAGCTTCTCTAATATGATATTTTTACCGGACTACATTTTAGTTATCAATAGATGAAACATGAAAAAATACATCTATTATTCATTTACAATATCATTATTATGATCCAACAAGTTATGATTTTTCTATATAAGTCATATTATATAAGGTGGTTCATCTTGGTGGTTAGCAAGTGATGTCCAAACACATTGAATAGAAATATAAGAAACCCTATATGAATTTGGTGAAATATCCACAATAGGTTGAGCATTAGTTGGTTTGGTGGAATGATATCGTGAATTCCCAATGAAGAGATCAATTCTTGATGTTTATAGAAAAACATTTACCATGTTCCTTGGTGAGACAGTCCCCCAAATAAATAGGTAGGGGACAATATGGATCACATGGTATGAGTGTCCCACTTTGTTAAGAACCCTATTGATGGTGTTCTTGGTATTTAGGCATCCCCAGGATGATGTGTGGTATCAGTAGAGCAATGTGATGGTGATATTTGATGTTTATTTAGTAATTAATGAAGGATATAAATTTTCCAGATATAAAAATAGTATTGTGATGCGAATTAAAATATTCTGGGATTGTGATTATTTTCTGAAGTGGATAGTGCAATGGTATGTATGATGAGTTCCTTTTAATTATATGTTTGAGTTCATTTTTATTTGATATGGTGTTTTTTGATATTCATGGTCATGGAGATCATGTGAGAAATGTAAAGGATTGTTTCTATATGTATGGGATTGGGAATTACTGGCTTCGAGTTTGAATTAATTTTTGACATGTTTCCCATATTCTTAAATTTTATTTTTATCATGGAGTGGTTCGAAAAATTTTTATAAACATATCACATGTTTAGTCCTACCAACACCAATGGATCCTTATAGATGAGCCTTTGAGTTTGGAGGACCCTCTAGAGAAGGTTTTATGAATACATCCTTTCATTGATAGTGCGACCATAATCTTGTTGGAGAGAGTGCCTCACATGTGATATTACTATTTTGGAAGTTAGAGACTATAATTAATTAATTGATATATACAATTTTCATAAAACCCAAACCAATCTAGATAGTCCTTAGTGAGGGTTTCCATGTACCTAAGATGATTGGAAGGTTTTTCACTTCCCCCAGAGAGTTTTAATTATATGATGAGTATGATGATATTAGATAAAAGAGGATACATATTATCTATTATCCTTGGGATATTATAACCTTGGGAGAAATATATTGTAATGGATATAGTTTATTAAGCTGTTTAATTAAAATGAGGATGTATTTTTTGAGGATGTGGGGGACTTAACTCCCCATTATTAATGGTTTTCTCTATAAATGTATACCAATAGATGACCCAATACCTATGAAATCATATTAGATGAAACCATTTAGTTGTGACTGATGAATGTTTGGTTGGATAATATATACAACACATGCATTGTTAGACAAAATTGTTTCCATTAGGCATCATAATTTTTATCACCTAGAATGTGGAAGATGGCATGAGGTTATGTGTTCATTGACATCACCTAATATAGAAGAATAACATGGATGAATATCCACCACATAGAATTGAAAAATAATTCAACCTATATAAATGGGAGACACAGTTATCAGGGTTTTAACATCAAATGGGTTATCTCTAGCTCTAGGTTTGAGAGGAGGATATATCTATGGTTAACATTTAAAGCATCTATAGTTTAATTATGTTATATGTGTTAATTTTACACATGTACATTTAAAAAATAATGTTTTGTTACATATGAACCATATACATCAACAATTATTGGATTTTTTTTCATGGTAGATATAATTTAAAAAATTCTACTATACACAGTATCAGATTTAATGTATGCAAGACTTCTATACATGGTTTTGAGTATGCTCTCCGAGTACCATCATTATGGTAAAACATCGATGTTTTGGTTATGTATTCAATATTTCCACATCTTTGGATGAATTTTTTAATATGTTTATGTGAAAGTAGTGTCATCAATTGTTGTTTCAGTTATAAATTAAAATCAAACTGATGTAATAGACATTGTATTAGGTGATCATTGAAAACTTTTTCATTTAATATTGTTGACTATGAGGAATGAGAAATTACTCTCTTTTTAGTTGGAAATTAAGGATAGTTATGTTACAACATACATCCATTTGATGGTTATATTCCCTCCTTTTATTAACCGTGTCAATGTAGAACATATTTTGGATATCAATTGTTATATATTTAATTTCTATAAATCATTTGAATATTTTTTAATGGATATTATGAAGGTGGGTATCATGTCACACATGTTTGATAATAAATGATGACACCTATCATGTTGTGAAAGGAGGGGATAAAGAGAATGAATTACCTTAATAGTATATACACTAGTGATAAGTATGTTTTAGAATCATTGGGAATCTTGTTTGGTGATAATGTTTGTTGTTGAATTTTGTTGATTGTAACTATCAATATCCATCCTAACAATAGATGGAGGTGAAGGTGATATTTTGAAAGTGGAAATGGGATTTTATAACTGTGATTTAGATAATTTTGACTATATTAACGAAGATAATTCATAACACTATTTGATTGATCGTAGATCAAATTAAAAATTTATCAAACTCGAAAATCATCTAAGAGAATATCTTATTTATGATTTTGGGACACTCATGCATGCTAGTGTTATTCTAACATCATGTATTTCCCTGAATGATCATTTTATAACATTATTCATGTTTCATTCCATGATTATGGAGAGGTTACATGAGGCCTCTGGCACATCGACATGGTTGAAAATGACTTTACAACCCCTAAATAGATAGCCACATAATGCAGGGATATCAGTTCCTAAAGAACAAGAATTAGGTTTTTAGGTTAGGATTTTTCATAATAAGAATAATAATCTATAATTTTTGGAGATTTAAACAACTATTTATTATATACCATTATTATTAAATATATATTTTAGTTTTTTTATGGGGGATAAGAATGTCACCACTATGCTGGTCAAAGAAAAGGTTATATTGTCTTTGGGGTGAGAGTCTGTGATATCAGTTGCTATAAAGGTGTTGTTCACCTCAGGGAAGATGAGGAATCCCAGAATAACATTAGATCCATTAATAGACCAACATTAGAGGAAATTTTATTTTGATCAAAGATCATGTGTTCTGACATATCACACCTATAAAATAGTCAAAGATATTTCTCTTGGGAGGTATTTATATCTGAGGATCATATACCATTTTTTATTTACTAAATTTCATTATAGAGCTTACATTCTTCATATCCCAACCACCATAGATAGACCAGGCATATAATGTAGTCCACATGCCGCATATGTCGATATTTTTTCATGACTAATTACACAATGTTATCCATGATGAGATAAATGTTGAGGCTTGAGTTACCGTATGAGGTATCAAAAGATGTTTGAGAACAGGTCGTTGGACCCCTCATTATTGAGTGTATTCTATGGTTGTGTTCTAGTTTTCTCCATAGTAACTTCCATGAAGCCTCATGGGAGTGTGAGATAAAAATGTAATCATAGTGCACTTAGTTGTGAGTCAAATTATAATTTTAGGATTAAATGACTTAGCGGTGGGGAGAATGTTGAGACTCTTAATTTTTTATGAAAAAAAATTCAATATTTTAATGAATATTTATAGAGATATATGTAGTCTATATAGAATTTTTATGCTCAAAGAGCCTCAATGTGGATATATAAAATATTTTACATATAATATATAACAAGTTCTATGTATTTCTAAAATATTATAATATCTCATCTGTAGTTTTTCTGATGATAAATAAAATACCACTATTATGTTGTAATTTTTTTTATTAATCATAGGTATGAAAAAATAATTATCATATTTTATTATGATGTAAAAGTGTACATCATGATGTATGGTTAATAAAATAATTAAATAATTTTTTTAATTTTTTAATTAATTTTCATGGACTAATTGTCTCTCCATGTTAAACCAATTATCCCAAAATTATAGGGTTTGACACATAACCCAAGGGACTGGGAGAGAGCATAAAAGGGAGCTATAGTGATTAATTACACAATCATGAATTGATGGCTAGTATTGGTGGTATTATCTTCTTCAATGGAGTTTATAATTCAATCCAATGAAAATAAGGTTTAGTTTTTCTTCATCGGTGATCATTCCCAAGCTAAGGTATAATGTTTTTATTATATTTACTCCAGGTAAAATGCTAATAAGTATTATTAGAAAATTGAATTATGCGTCAAATTTTAATTCATGATTGACAAAATTATCTATAGAGGATTTGGAATTGATATTTTTTCATTATCCTTATTTTTTTCTCTTGATTTAGTACCCTCATCATGTTGGGTCAAGGTCATCCACAAATATGGTCATGTTTCATTCATCATGCTTATGTTATGTGTAGTTCTCCAATAATTCTTCACATATTCATTTTGATGGATACGTTTAGCAGATGTTTTTAATATAATACACACTAGATAGTCATTGTACAGTATTACTTTATTTATATGGATTTTTAAAACAATATCAAGTATATTATTGATGACACAATGAAGGTATAATTATAGTGGGTTTGTTTTAAGGATGGTTATGGGGTATTTTTATTGGTGGATTATCATTACGGTGGTGGAAATGTTTCCACGAAAGGATTTTTGTGAGTGGTTTGGTGGTTGTAATCCAAAATGTGATGACATTAAAGAAACATATAACTCGAATCTAGGAGATTATGTATTATATTTATAGCGAGTGAGAAAGAAAAAGTGTAATGAGAAAATTTGTTTTATGAAATGGAATTTATGGAAAATGGCCAACTACACACCATGTAATTTAGAGGAAAAAATGTCATGTTATTCTCTATATAAAGTGAATAAGGATTAGGAATTAACATAAATATGACATGCCAGGTCATTTAATTAAATTACTTGTTTAACATAACTTTCTAGAATGATTTTTATATGTATTTGATGATGAATAATCCATATAGTGAAGCACATTATGTAGTGTTCTTCCACGATGCATAGTCCTTTGTGAATGGATCAGAGAGTATAGGGTGTGCACCAATAAGAGGCTATGTGACCCCACAAATTCTGAGTATCATGAATCATGCTATATACTATTGATTGTTCATTTTCATGGGATTATGACACATTTGGATTATTTTACCATCACCATGACTATATTTGGTGTAGAGTAAACCCTGTAATCTTTAGAAATATATTATACATGGGTAGTGTATATAGAAATGAATCTAGTACATAAGATGGAGTAGACAGAACAATACAATTATCACTCAAGCTCTACACACCTTTTAACCATAAGGGAACCTTCATTTATATTGAGAAAGATAATATGTATACTATGGTAAGACATGAGGGGATCCAGACTCAAATAAAAATGATGTCTACCCCATAATACTCACTAAGTAATCATTAATTGGTATGAGAGAGTTGTCGTTAATCCCAAAAATATATGGTATGATCTTGGTTGGGTTCCCTAAAAACATATATTTGTCTATGTTCCTCCTTCTAATATTATGGAGTATGTTTTCTCAATCCACCTCTATGAGGGTTCAATTCATAATTTATTCCAGTGTATTTTTCAAGATCCCGTTTGTGTAATAGAGAAGGAACCACTCTATGGTGTGCAGGGATTATATCCTCCTTTACACCATCGTGTTCTCTTGTTATGGTATCACGAGTAACATATCCAACATATGAATTCATTTTCTCTTATCAAGATGGTTAATCCAATTCTGGATTGGTTTACCTCATGGTTCATACGTTTGATCCCCAATATTTGTATCAATCAATGTTGTCATCCAGTGATGGGTTGCTTAATAATGTGTGTATATTGAATGGGACCTATGATATTACATGATTATTCTTCATGGAAGGAACCAATGCCTATTTTTTCTAGGAAGTGTTCTAGTAGTGTGGTAGGACCACCTTAGAATGTTACCTCAGATGGGTGATATATGTGTATGAAGACCCAATGTGCGTGTTCTCATGAATGGATTTTATTTGATGATCCTCTAGTAGAATTGTTTTTTAGTAGAATTCTCATAACCTAATATTGAGTCATGGTGTCTATAGTTTAACATATCAATATTATAATTACCTTTTAAATTCCATATTATTTTTAATGAAAATCCATTTGGTGATCAGTTGACTACTACCACGATTCATCATGTTTACATATTTTGGGGTGTCCTACTGGGAATAATTAAACTCACCCATCCATGGGATCATCATATACATGTTGTGTCTTATACATATGACATGTATTCTTATGGTTTTCTATTAGAGAAGGAGAATGTGTAGATTAGTTCATCTTGATGACCCTCAGAGAGATATATGAGTTCCTTTTTGGTACTTAACCCAATGTTGTTAAAATTTTGGGACCTTTTATAGTTTTGGTGTTCTTTTATTTAGACCATTCCAAATATTATATACTACTTTATATACTATGATTTGGGGTAGATGTGATGCGTTAATAACAATGTGTGTGTTTTTTTCCTTCTCCTTTATATTTTTTATAGAGATATTCATCTGATTACAAGTAATGTTGGATAGGGAATCCTATATATATGATATTACAACTCAATGGAATTCTATACCCATTATCCTATTAAACATGGTATTGGGGTCTCATGATTAACATGTCATCAACCTCGCACACATTAATGATTAATTTCATGATATTAAGGGCATATTTTTTATCAAATAATTCAACATTAATAATTTAGTGTGAGTATTCAATGATAAAGGGATAAATAGTGAGAAAGGGGGTGTGTAATTATTATATGTGTTAAAGATAACCTCAACCAACAATTTTATAATCAATTTTAACTATTTAATTAGCTTTTCCTTTTAACTATTAAACTATTACCATCTTTTACTGTTATATTCATCATTATTTTTAAACATATTAATTACTAAAAATGACAAAACATAAAATTAGACCATATACATAATTTGATCCCCATGATTTCAATTTTTTAAAACATTTTACCAAATTAGTTTTTTCATGTTATTAATCTTAGTTTTAAAATAAACATACAAAGCTCCTTTAAATAGTTTTGTAAAAGAGTGTGTTTTATATTAAAAATTATATATAAAAGATATGATTATCGCCAATACTTAATTTTTGGTCATAAATTTGTTTCCAATAAAATTATTCAATGTATTTTTTTATATTATGTAACAAAAAAATTATAATTTCTCCTTCAAAACACTAAATTAGAAGAAAAGAATGAAAAAAATATTTATTATTTAATAATTTTAATTAATTTCGGAAAAATTTGGACAAAGGATTTATATATTTATTGAAATAAAAAATTAATAATTTTATTCCTTTAATAAATATAATATTAGTTACAGGTTTTTATTATAATCATAATATATTAATATTTTTAATTAATAAAATAATTTAAATTTTTAATACTTAAATTTAAAAAAAAATATTTTTAAAGTAATATAAATAACATAATCAAAATTATTTTTATTCAAAATCCATTTTTAATATAGAATAATATTAATTATTAGAGTTAAAATGTAATAAATTTTAATTGTTTACGGTTATAGTGTTTTTCTAGATTTATTGACAATATGTAATTAATATATAGTTTTTTATACAATGTGTGTAGCATGCATTGCAATATATGGAACATTACATCAGTTTTAAAATGTAGAACTTTTTTGGATGTTTTATTTTGTGTACACTATTAAATTTAAATGAATTTACAATGAAATCCAATAAACAAATGTGTAATGAAATATTTAATATTTTTTCAAACCCTAGTTGTATATTGATTACATATAATTCATATATCTTATACCCAATAGAATTTTAAGGTTGGGTGGTTCATGTAAACCATATATATATGTCATTAGTAGAAGATGATGTTATTTTGGAAATGTGTTTGATCCCTATAAAAATAATCACATTAAAACTGACTATATTGGCATGTCCCAATTCATATCACATATGAAATTATTATCATTTATCAATTCTAGGTTGATCATGAACTCCATATTAAAATTAATTTGATTATATGAGTCATATTATTTAATCATTGATAGTATTTTTCAATAATGGTTTGGAAAAAATTAATATTTAATATAAATGTATAGATTGAAAATATATTAGCATATTTCCATGCTATTTTTGTGTATTACAATGAATCATGATGTTGAGTGTTCCATTAAAATCAAATCACATGATTTTCCTATATCAGAGTCTCCATAGAGAAGATATCATCAATAATTAGTAGAATTAATATGTTAAATACAATATAATCTTGAAAAATAATTTATACGCCCATGTTTATATGCATATAGTGTAAGATTTTACTTTATTAATAACTAATATGAATCGATGTGTCTTAGAATTTATTATCATGATCATAGAAAATTAGGAACACTAAAAAGTATATAATACCTCATATTTATTATTTATTCAATTATCTATGAGGGTATCCATATTGATTATTGATGTAGATATATTTAATTAGTTTATATATTGGAGGTTTTGACCAATACAACCTTCTACATATGATATGGGAATATTGAATATTATGTGACACCAATTAGGTTTTTAAACTACAATATTATCTTCCATGAAAGGATGATTATTTTCTATTTAGATTACTTATATCAATTTATATTAATATTTGAAGATGATATTATGATATATTCCAAGGGAAAGGGAGGGCATAGAGAATGTTAGAGGATAGTAATATAGTCTATGAGAATTGATAAATTATAATAATATAATTCTTTCTCTTTAATGATTCGTTATGGATTCATGTAATCACAAACATGTGAATATATTTGAACTCAAAAAACATAGAGTTGATATAATAGTTTCCATGGAAAAATACTGTAAATTTTATGTATAGTAATAATGGATTGGATTGATAGTTTGGATTATTCCTAAGAAATATATCCGGACATTAAGATCTACTAAACATGTTTCCTCAAATGGATGTCATTTTCCTTTGGGTATATAAAGGAGAAAGAAAATTTAAAGGAGGTAATGTGAATGTTGATCACTATACATGTGATAAAAAAAATCATATAGTAGTAGTTAATGTAATTTAACAAGTAGTGATAAATCAACAATATTAAATTGATTGTATTTATATACAATGGAATCTTATATATTAAATATCATATATGTTAATTATTCGTGATAAATGTTACCATATTCTTGATTCATATCTAGTAGTGGTTTTATATAAATTGATAATATTGGTAAACTATCCATATTGTGAAATTATCGAATATATATTGATCGTAATATTATAATGTATACTGTAATGTATAATGTGTTGAACATGGGATAGTGTTCATAATTGTATTTGATGAAGAACAATGATATATAAAAAATTACTACATTGGTAAGACAAAAATAGTTGATCATGATCTGAGAAGGAAAGATCCTGATACATTATCCATGATATGGACTAAAAGAGACCCAATATTATGGGATATAGAAGATGAAGACCCGTGATTCATAATGAAATTTGATATTTAAATTCATTCCTCTTTTTTCCCAAAATATATATCTATATTGAGTACATTAATAAGGTTGGGAATATTTTGAAAATCAACATTGAGACTAATAGTGTTGAAATATTATGATAATTAATATGAGTTTAATCAATACCAAAATCAAAGATGGGACAGTTTGATGATGCACATAACTTATCTGTCTACATACAGTCTAGAAACATAATATAGACAATGAGTTCAAGAATAAATTCTAAAGAGATGAAACAAATATTTTTATTTTAGAATATATATGTTAAATTTTTTTATTCTATCTATATGTTCCGATAAAAGACTAAGGGGATGAAAAATCCATACCTATACGTTTAATAAAATGGGATAGCATTACTATTGTTTTAGTTTCGAGGCATCCTAGGATCCTAACAAGAAGTAATTCCATTTTGGTTGTAGTGGATCACATTTTGGTCTCAAAATATAACATTTATATTATATAAATTTTCCAGACTGACCATATTTATATGATATATATGAGTGATTTAGTAAATCTACATGGAACACCACTTTTTATTGTAATAATGATTGGGATAATGAACATCCATTTCAAGAGTTATCATTAGACTACATTTTACATTATACTAATTGATCGGAAAAATATGAAGATCTATATTGGAAGATAATCAAAACTCCAATAGTTGGGATGTATTGGAAGAGTGGAAGTTATGAGGAATAATCCATTATGAGGTAATTTTACTGAAGATAAATTACATTCAAAATAAAATTAAAACCAAAAATATTTTAAAAATATTGTTCCTTGATATTTAATAATGACATATAGAGTATGATGTTGGAGAAATGGTATTCCTTTGAATATCGCGATGGTGGAGGGCTACAAGAATTTGGAACAATGTAAAATAGTTCAAAAGAATATGTTATCTCATTTAATATTATATATCATGTAGGTATGTTATAATATCATTAAGAATGGGCACCAAGAATCTCCTTAGAGAATGATGAGATACATGTATAATATTTGAGGATGTATATAAATCACCGTTTACATTTACTAATATTAGATATTCTATATAATAAACATGATATCTACTACAAGGAAATTTTTTTAGAAACCATGGGTTGGAAAAATAATGCACTATATGAAAGGACCACTCTATTGGAAAAATATCAATGGAGGAATCATTACTTTTAGGATTCTACAATTTACCAAAATGATGTAATGCGAAGATAAATCAATTTTTTCCCTTTAGAGTAATTTTATTTCATCGGAAAATTATTATAATGTGGGAGAAATAACGCCTCATGACTTTACTTTGTATTTTCCTTAAAATTGAAAATACAATGGATAACTTATTGCAAACACAATGTGGAGGTAAACTGAATCTCATCATATTTTTTTAAATAAATATTATTAAATTTGAGATAATGAGTTTCTTCTAAATATTAATTTTGATAAAATATTACTAAATATGTTTCAGATAACTTTTTTAAAAATTTTTTATTATTGGTTGAATCACAGCATCCACTTTTAGGTTCTGGGTGAAATGCGGTAACAGTGCTGCAGCCTTTCTGCTAAAAATAATTTACTGTATTTTTATTTTCAATTTTTAATATTTTTTTCAATTTTTTCATTATATATATATACATTAATATTTCTCAAAATGATTTTCCTGATATTTAATATCCATATGTACTACTATTATAGTAGTCTAGATGCTGATAGAAGCCCTCAACCAGGACTCGCTTTTATAAGAGGTAATTCCCTGTAAATCAGTCTTCATTTTTGATATGGGATTCTAGTTCCCCATTTCCCATGTAAAACAATCTGCATATTTAATGTGGGATTCAATACTATTTCAAATATGTATATTTGAAATACTATAAAATATAAACTATAAGACTAATTTAAATGAATCATGAATCATGTATTAAACATATTTGATATAGTTGAAAATAAAATAAATTCATAAAATATTTTGATTAAAAAATTATAATGTTTCGAAGAATCCAATTTGAAACATGGATGAAAACTATATTTTTATTGTAAAAACACTTCTAAGGAAAAGGTGAGAAACCATAAAATCAACAGGAGGAAGAAACAATAAAACCACTGAATGAAATATTATACCTACCAAAATTGATCTCCCCAGAATGTTTCCAAAATATATTGGTTAAGGGAGCCTCTAGTTCTTCTAAAAGTAAATCAGCCAACATTGAGGTCATCTATTCCCAGGTATAAATTTATTCCAATAGTCTGATCTTCCCCCTATTAAAGACCCCAAAATTAATTATATCTTGCATGGAAATCCCATAATTTTTCCATCTGTTGAGGGTCACCCATAATGACCTCCCCATAATTTTAGGGGCTTCCTCTTCCATTGCATTTATTGTTAGGACCTGATCATCTACTTCTTCTTCAATACACATTATCAATTCCAATGATTATGTGAACACCTCATTTTACATCCAATACTGACAAGTGATGTCATTGGTCATCTTATTTTCATTCACTATCATTTCTAAACTTGTTTCAATTAGATGTGGGAATAAGGAGTAATCATTTCTCTATTTATTCACACCCTTTCTGTTCTTATCACTCTTTGGACTCAGAGGTATCTCTCCCAAACCCTTTTCCTTAGTATCATATTCACTAGACTCACTCCACTTCTCATCCACACAGGCCCTGATCAACTCATCCTCAAGCTCCTGCATCGGTTCAAAACGATTACTCAGTGCAATGTATTCCACCTTTCTACATGGAATTGTCCTAATCATGTCCATAACACATTATTCCTTGCTCGCAATGTTATAACCAATAGAATAACCTTATTTATGATCAATGGGAGACACTCCCTATCCTCCTGTATTTCTTCTACCCCCTGAACACACCACATTTTTATATGATGTTCCCATAAGGGTATTAGAATCACTATCCACAATCCATGAAGTCTCCAAGTTAAACTCCTATGTTCCAAGACACCTTTTCTCCTTGAAAGTTTCCCCAAAAGGATGGGGATCTTCCAAATCCATCCTCAACAGCTTAACATATCACTAAAAATTGGATTACCATTCTGAGGTAATGTTTGAACTACCTTTGACATTGTCTCTGTGTACATATACACCTGGCCAAAAGGGCCAGTATCATTGGATACAAGTGCCTTGGCACTGTCTGAAACCTCCAAACGGACATGAAAATCTAGATGCCTAAGACCACACATTCAAACTACTGATGAGTGTCCCAATATCATATGTAATGAGCAATAATACACCCTAGATTCACTAACCATCGGTTTCCTATACCGAAAATATTATCCTTTTGTTATCCAAAATTTTTTTGGAGGGGTTTGTGAGGCATCAATTTCCACACAAACATGGGGATTAATAGGCTGTCATAAGCATTGAGTCTGACTATCAATGAAAAATAACCTACCAACTAGGTTCCCTATCAAACTAAAAATTAAAGGGTTCTTGAATGAAAATGGGAGATTTGGAAAGCTTACCCAAATGGGAATTGAGTTTGAGTTTATCTTCATGTGGTATTCGTAAGTCCATTTCTATAGAAAATATAGATACGCATTGAAAATGTGTGGAGGGAATGCCCATATTTTATTCAGATCATCATCTAATGTGAACTGGATCACAATGTTTTTCTTGTTGAGAATCCTCATGGTAGCTCACTCTTGCAAATCCCTGGAGCCAAACATGAATCGATTGAATGAGTAAACCAAAGTCCGGCATTCTAAAAAGGAGAAATAAATTTCTAGTTGAGGAGAGATGAAAAAAAATGAACTATGTGATTTGAGATTGTGAGGTTAAGGTAGTCATTGAAATAATTAGGAACCATAGGGAACAAAGAGATTTGAGGGAATGGATGGAGGAAATCAAAAATGGAAAAGGGAGGAGCAGAGGGGGTCACATCCTTGCAGGACAACAAAGGTCCCTCCCCTGGGGGGGGGACCAGTGGGATGGTCGCTGCCATCACAAAGCAGGAGCTGAACCTGGTGTCCTCTAAGTGAGATGGCACCCTATTGTCTCAACAAAAAATATTGATTAAACATAAAATAAATAGTCATAAATATAAAAAATCATAAAAAATGTTGATGAAAAATAATTTTTGTGATTTCAAATCCACCAACGTGAAACTTAAAAATTTATCAAGTATATGACTTTGAAAGCCTATACAATATAAACTATATGACTAATATAAATGAAACATAAAATACAGATTAAACATATAAGAAATAGTAGATAATTAATTATTTAATTACCAATACAATTATTAATTATATAATAATTAATTAGTTAATTAGTAATATAATTACTAATTATCAATTAAGATTTATTAATTATATAATGAATTATCACATTGGTAATGTCATTAATAATTATATAATAATTAATTAGTAATATAATTAATTATCATATAATTATTAACTATACAATAAATAATTATTTAATTGGGAAATAAGTTATTAACTATATAATAATTATTTAGTTAATTAGTTATATATATATATTTATTATATAATAATTTATTAGTTAATTAGTAATACAATTATTAGTTATAAATTTCTTAATTAGATGATTAGTAAAATAATTATTAATTATTATTATTCATTATAATAATTATTTATTATTATTATTCAAATTAATTATTAATTATTAATTATTAATAAATATTTATATAATAATTAATTTGTTAATTAGTAATATAATTATTAACTATATAATAATTAATTATTTAATTAATAATATTATTTTTAATTATATAATCAATTAATTTATTAGTAATAGAATTTTTAATTTCAATTTAAAAAATTAATTAATTATTTAATTATTAGTATAATTATTAATTATATAATAATTAATTATATATTAACTGATTATTTAGTTATTATTTTTATGTCAAACTGAGACCTTGCCCAGAAAAGCATGATCCCTTTATTAGAAGAAATAATAACTTACAAAATTATGAAAGAAGAAGATTTACAAAAATCCTTCCTGAAAAAGGAAGGAAATCATCTGGCACAAGATCAACCCAATGCAAATCATTACCATTAATGCTTCTGTTGGCATGCCCATCAGCCAACACATTTTTCTCTCTATAAGCATGAGTCACAAATTGGTCTCTTGAGTAGAGAGATTCCAGACATCTAGTCCAGCGATTAGTGAGATTCAAAGAATGATGCAAAAACCTAGTTTCAATTGAAGAGACAACAACAGTGGAGTCACATTATATACAAAGTTTGTTCCAACCCTTCATTCTAGCTTGCTCAACCTAATTTATTACACCAAACATTTTTTCTTCAAGAGAAGAAGCAATACCACATGATCTAAGGATGCACCCAAGAACATTTCCCGGATAGTCCCTATAGACAACAACAAAGCCAGAGGGACTCAGATTTACCATTAATGCCACATCAGATTTGACGTTAATCCCCCCATGAAAAGGAGCCCTCCAAATGACATCCATTGTACCAAGTGAAGGACTAAAGTTTCATTTCAACCCAACATAATTAAGCATAGAAAAATCATGAATTGAGTTTAAACAAAACACATGTTTCAATATTTCCACCTCTCAGATAGCTGAAAGAATCCCTAAAAGAGAAGAACCGAATCGAAAAAGCTGAAGCACATGTCTGAACATATTTCTTTCTATCCATATCAGATGAAAAACCTCTCCAAAAGTGGCCTGAAAACGATTCCGGAGCTGCGGTGACAGGTTCAAGGAGCTCCATCTCTTTAGTAGATCGCCAATTGAATTGAAAAAAGGCATAAGAACTTCAAAGATATCATAAATCACATTATATATTTCCAAATCCGCAGCACAACATAGGAAATGGTGGACCACATCATCCCTATGTTGAAAGGATAGAGCACAAACAGAGCAAATTGAAATACCACATACCTGTAGAAATTCATTAGTTGGAATTTTTATGGAGTGAACCTCCATGAAAGAATAGACTCGGATGGACTTAAAAACATTATCTGCAGGTTACCAATCAATTTGAACTCAATTGAGATACTAATAGAGTGATTATTAAATCATTTATAGGTGATAATTCCATTAAAAGCAGGATACCATGCCCAAAAATCACCCCAAGGGGACCAACAATATTCATCCACAAGCGAATTAATATAATATGGAAGACTATCCATGTTACCAAGCCAATCATTTATTGACAAATAAAATTCCAAGTTTGAGTCCCCCTCCAAAACCAAGTCAATCAGATGGTTCCCAGTCCAATTGGATTTCACAAAATGAAGAGAGGAATCCTTGGAAACGAGCCATCGAGTGTCCATATCAATTTATGAAAAAATATTCTTGAAGTCAGGCCACACCGAATATAAAGACCCGTAAAATTCAAGGAAATTTTTTTCTTAATTTTTTTTGGAATTTTACAAGAACGCAGTTTCTGACGGCGCCTGATTCCGAGGCCCGGTGTGCCCGGAATCATTTTCCGAAGTTTGGCTCGGGTACATTCAATGAACGGACGAGCGAGTTTTTCTAACTTTTGAATCGGTGCCCGGAATCGAATTCTGAGAGCACCGATGAAATAGCAGCGCCGGTATTCGATTAGAAACGCCTCTTCCGAAGTTGCGTTTTCTCGGGTGTGGTTTTTAATTTTCGGGCTTAATGTTAAGAAATAAAATAATTTTTCGACAACTTTTTTTTATTTCACTTAAGCCACTTGGAAGCCACTTGAAGCCACTTAAAGGCGGCTTGAACTGAGATGAACCAGATAGGATGCTATCCAGAAATATCCTACCCCCTTTGTAGGATATTTGTGAGGTGTGGCCCGCACGAGCCCCGCCGTTTCTTTCCGCTAAGTAATGCACCCGCGAAAACCCGTCATTATGAAAGTCAACTGACGCGTTTTCTAAATTCTTAACAGACCATTTAATTGGGTGGTTTATTTCGTAAATTAAATGAGCCGTTTCTTTCGTTGAATTAATTCAACGAATTGATGAGTCGTTACTTACCCTTTTTCGTGTGTTGGCATAATAATAAAATAAGACCAACCTTTTTCTTTTGGAGGATTATTCGTTGATAAAGGATCCTTGAACCTTCGGCCTCCTTCGCGAAAACGCGAAGAACGCGAAGAACGCGAAAAACGCCGAACCCGAAAATCGACGACGTGACGCCGTGATCCGCGACGCCGACAACGTTCTTCTGCGACGTCTCTTCCTCCACGACGGATCTTCGATCGGCTGCTTGAGTTCGCCGACTCAACGCCGTGTTCCGCGACGACGCGACGCCCTTCCGCGACGACGCGACGATCTCCACCTTCCGCGACGAGCAATTTCCGCGAAGAACGCTCACGCGCGACGTCCAGCGATGTACGGATTTTATGATTTGGAATACCCCTCTTTATATTCCCGTGAACGTTCTTTAAAAATTAAAGAACCGGAATCAAAGAAACAATTTTATTTTATTATGATTGTTGGTTCATGTGTTGAACATTTTATATTCTCCCAGTAGTTTATCTCTAACGCGGAGGGTGTGGGGCAAACGAACACGGCCCGACGACCCTCCACCGTTCTTCATTTTGTGCGGATTTGGCGGGCGACGACGGAACGTGCTGCAATGGATGTTTGATGATGCCGCAGTGAAGAATGAGTCCCGGGAGGATCAATGGGGCAGACGGGAAGAGAATCGGACCACCGGAGCGATCCCGGTGGCCCGCGGAACTCGCCGGCGGCGCTGGTCACCGGCGCGGCGGCGGCGGCACCCACGGACCCGCGGCCGCGCGGGTCCGGTGCCCTCGGACGCGGCTTAAGCCGCGTCCCTGACACAACGCGGCCCTACGCGGGGGGGCCGCGACACCGCCAGGCCGCGGGGGCGGCGCCCCGCGCGCCTCGGCCGTTCGGCCGCTCGGCCGAATCGGGCCAGGCCGGTCCGACCGGCCGGGCCGCGCCCTGGCCGGACCGGACCGGGTCGGGTCGACCCGGTTCGGCCGACTCCCAGGGGGGGTCGGGCCGGGTCGGCCCGGGCCCGTACCCCCTGTCTTCGGACGATTTTCGTTCAAATGCATGTATCTTAGGCTACGGGCCTCCAAACGATTCGCCGTCAGCGGCAACACGATCCTTGGATCGAGACGGTCGTTTCGGTATACTATACTCAAGGGGCACATTCCTTTTCGGGAGCCTATGTGGTTAAAACTCCATAGTTAAGCGTGCTTGGCCTAGAGTAGTGATCAGGATGGGTGACCTCCTGGGAAGTTTCTCAGGGTGGGTGTGAGACGGAAAGGCCAATAAATAACAGACCGGGCGTCCGATTGACGCGCCGTCTGTTTCGTTGAATTCCTCTAAGTGAGAAGGATCTTTTGACTTACTCTGCTCGAGGTTTGGATGCCGACGGAGTGCGGTCGGGTTGGATCGCACTGAAATCCAACCGGGCCCCTGGAACGAAAAAGCCAATAACTATCAGACCGGGCGTCCGATTGATGCGTTGTCTATTGCGTTGAGTTCCTGTTGATGATACGGAACTTTTGGCATCCTTCACCGATATTTGGATGCAGTTGGATAGTGTCCGGGTTGGATCGCACCGAAATCCAACCGGGCCGCTGGAACGGAAAAGCTGATATCTTTCAGACCAGAAGTCCGTTTAACGAACCGTCAGCAGCGTTGGTGATCACGTTGAAAAACGGTCCCTATGAGTATAACCTATGAGTGTTCGGGGTATAGTTGAGTTACGGCCGGATTGGTTCGCACACGAAACCAGCCGGGCCTCTGGGACGAAAAGGCTAATAACTCACAGACCGGGCGTCCGATTGACGCGCCGTCTGTTGCGTTGAGACCCCTATGACGAAGTGGTCCTTTGAGATAATTCCTTGCAGTAATTTGTGATAATTGGAGTATCGACCAGTAGGTCATGGAGCGGACCCTCTCGGAGATGAGCGGACAGAGCACGGAGACCGTGTAGCTAACTGAGACCAGACGACTGCTGATCGAACGACTCGGTGTGTTACAGAGGTGCGCTTGGTTGTAGCGGAAGACCCACGATAGAGGTTCGCTTGGTTGTAGCGGCACATTGGAGCGCTTGGTTGTAGCGGCAGACCCACGACAGAGGTGCGCTTGGTTGTAGCGGCACATGGGAGCGCTTGGTTGTAGAGGCAGACCCACGACAGAGGTGCGCTTGGTTGTAGCGGCACAGGGGAGCGCTTGGTTGTAGCGGCAGACCCACGACAGAGGTGCACTTGGTTGTAGCGGCACATGGGAGCGCTTGGTTGTAGCGGCAGACCCACGACAGAGGTGCGCATGGTTGTAGCGGCACATGGGAGCGCTTGGTTGTAGCGGAAGACCCACGACAGAGGTGCGCTTGGTTGTAGTGGCACATGGGAGCGCTTGGTTGTAGCGGCAGACCCACGACAGAGGTGCGCTTGGTTGTAGCGGCACACGGGAGCGCTTGGTTGTAGCGGCAGACCCACGACAGAGGTGCGCTTGGTTGTAGCGGCACATGGGAGCGGTTGGTTGTAGCGGCAGACCCACGACAGTGGTGCACTTGGTTGTAGCGGCACATGGGAGCGCTTGGTGGTAGCGGCTGGCCCGCAATACTCGATAGGTGGAGTACTACAGTAGTCTTAAGTTAGTGAGCAGTACCTCGGAGTTGTGACAGGACCACCGTACACTCCAGAGACGGAGCTCTTCAGCAGTTACGGTTTCGATGATGAAAATCCTGGTTTGAGCTGACACTTTTGACCTTGTGTTTGCCTCATGATTGAGATGGGTTACTTGATAACTTAGGTATATGTATGGGCATATATCTAAGTAGAGGTTATCTATTGAGATATTCTTATGGTTATCTTTGTTGGTTTTAGTGAGACCTTGAGGGTCTCGGGGTCCCTACTGAGTATCGTTATACTCACCCCTGAGCAGGCTATGCCTGCACTACGTTGTGTTGGTTGCAGACGACGGACAACGTTGATCATGGCTGAGGCTTGCAGAGCAGGACGGTACCTGGAGGTGGACCACTGGGCGGGACGTACTCGGAGCGGTCAGGTGGACCCGAGGAGCAGTGTAGGCTATCTGTACCCACCCTTCAGGTGGGATTTACAGAGGACGGCTCGACGCTGCAGTTTTCCCTTTTTAGTTGCTGTTTTTCTTTTCAGTTGTACTTTATAGTTGGGATTGTATTTCCGGCCCCTTTTACTTTCAGCACAGCTTGTACAGTTTTTACTTAGTGTTTACTTTCCGCTTTCTTACTCTGTGGTGCTTGTTTACTTTTCAAAGGCAATGCCTTCCCTTTTTGTTGGGATTTACGCCTTGGTGCTAGTCGCCAGCCCCTGGCCTATGGAAGGCGGGCTTGGGGTAGTCACGGAACGGGCCCCGAGGGCGCGTCGTGACAAATTGGTATCAAAGGTGGTCGGTTCTACCGCAGACTCTGATCTTTCTTCTATGTGAAGCAATAGTGTTTAGCGTATTGAGTGTGGTTATCGGTCCAGGGAGTCCAGTGTTGGTGCGGAGGCCGACGTATCCGTACACCAGGACCCTGACTTCCGATTTCTGACTTAATACACGAAGACACTGATTGCGTGTGTGTTTCCAGCAGTTTTTAAAAGTCAGGTCAAACCAGGTCATCTCACCAGGTTCTTATCGTTTGACCGTATCACGTTGTTTCTTTCAGGATGCCTCCCCGCAGACGACCAGCTAGGGTTCTGAGGTTTGAGCGTGGCGACACCCCGCCCAGCGACGAGGCCACGATGAAGGGCCCCTTGACAGCTGAGGCACCGACAGTACCTCTACCCGCCGAGCCACCGATGCTTCCAGCCGCTGACGATGCACGTCGCTTGAGCGCACTGCACGAGTTCTAGTGCCAGAGGTCACCCAGGTTCCGGGGAGAGA
This sequence comes from Viscum album, assembly GCA_963277665.1. NCBI lineage: Eukaryota > Viridiplantae > Streptophyta > Magnoliopsida > Santalales > Viscaceae > Viscum > Viscum album. Next base: position 670,040,595 of record OY728119.1, on the reverse strand, counting down.
CGGACCCGCATGCAGCTGAGGATTGGCTGGAGGCTGTGGTGGGAGTTTTCAGGCTAGTGACGATACCAGCAGACCTACCGGTGGCCAACTCCACGACTCAAGCCCAGTTGTGCGGGGGGGAGTCGGGGTGGAGTCAGAGCCAGACGTGCCGAGAGTGGGAAGTGTTACTCCTGCGGCTGGATTGGTCACATGGCTCGTGACTGTCCGACCTGCCATGCTGATGATCAGCAGTTAAGTGAAGAACCTCCCAGGTGGCCATGGTAGAGGAGCTGGCCATGTAGCTGGAGGTGGATGACGCTTCGGGGAGTTGCCACCACCACCACCAGGAGGTCCACCCAGACCGCACGGAGTTGGTGGACATGGGAGAGCTCAGCTTCAGGCAGCTGAGGCCTTCGATTGTGGAGCTCTGGGAGCAGTTGGACAGGAGCAGAACTAGTGGATACGTCTTTTGTACTTCTAGTTCCTTGTTTCGGTTGTGTAGCGTCCTTGTAATATGAGCTGCAATAATAAAAGACGCTTACCTTTGTGATGTTTCCTTCCTGTCCTCTTTTGCGTTGTTAATAAGAGGTTCCGGTTTAGACTGCTGACTTGACCCTCGCTTGTGGAACATCTACTGGAGGAGACCCAGTTACCACACACTGATTTCAACAGTGTGACTCAACCCTTGAGGCGAGAGTAATGGTTGGATCTCTTGGTAGTAGCGTCGAGGCCTTACGACGTCATCCTTGGTATGGATTAGTACCATCCATGTCGGGATTGACTGTATTAGGCAAAAGAATGTGGTTTATCTAGGGGATGGGACCACATTTCTCTTATCGGCAAATAAGAAATCTTGCAGCTCTTGTGGGACCTGAGATGGTCCAGGTCATTCAGGGGCGGATGAGTACAGCTCAGAGCCGGCATAAGTCATATGCTGACAGGAGGTGGAGGCCACTAGAGTTCGAGGATGGCGACCATGTCTTCTTGCGGGTCTCACCTCGACGTGGTTTACAGAGATTTGGCCGGGGCGGCAAGTTTTCTCCACGCTTCATCAGGACTTTCTAAGTCCTCAGTAGGATTGGCAAGGTGGCTTATCGCCTGGATCTGCCACCTCAGCTGCACCGGGTGCACGACGTCTTCCACGTATCTCAGTTGAGAAGATACGTGCACGACCCAACGCAAATCTTTGACCATGGGGAGCTGGTATTTGATGATGGGGCAACCTTTTCGGAGGTCCCAGTGGAGATTGAGGATCGAAAGGAGCAGGTCCTACGTGGATGATCGATTCAACTAGTGCTTTTCAGATAGTAGCACGAGAACCTCCAAGAGAGCACTTGGGAGCAGGAGGCTCAGATGCGTGCTCAGTACCACCTTTGTATCCCAAGTTTGTGGTGAAGCTTTACGGGGACGTAAAGCCCTGTGGTGGGAGTAATGTAAAGACCCGTAAAATTCAAGGAAATTTTTTTCTTAATTTTCTTTGGAATTTTACAAGAACGCAGTTTCTGACGGCGCCTGATTCCGAGGCCCGGTGTGCCCGGAATCATTTTCTGAAGTTTGGCTCGGGTACGTTCAATGAACGGACGAGCGAGTTTTTCTAACTTTTGAATCGGTGCCTGGAATCGAATTCTGAGAGCACCGATGAAATCGCAGCGCCGGTATTCTCTTAGAAACGACTCTTCCGGAGTTGCGTTTGCTCGGGTGTGGTTTTTAATTGTCGGGCTTAAAGTTAAGAAATAAAATAATTTTTGGACAACTTTTTTTTATTTCACTTAAGCCACTTGGAAGCCACTTGATGCCACTTAAAGGCGGCTTGAACTGAGATGAACCGGATAGGATGCTATCCAGAAATATCCTACCCCCTTTGTAGGATATTTGTGAGGTGTGGCCCGCACGAGCCCCGCTGTTTCTTTCCGCTAAGTAATGCACCCGCGAAAACCCGTCATTATGAAAGTCAACTGACGCGTTTTCTAAATTCTTAACAGACCATTTAATTGGGCGGTTTATTTCGTAAATTAAATGAGCTGTTTCTTTCGGTGAATTAATTCAACGAATTGATGGGTCGTTACTTACCCTTTTTCATGTGTTGGAATAATAATAAAATAAGACCAACCTTTTTCTTTTGGAGGATTACTCGTTGAAAAAGGATCCTTGAACCTTCGGCCTCCTTCGCGAAGAACGCGAAGAACGCGAAAAACGCCGAACCCGAAAATCGACGACGCGACGCCGTGATCCGCGACGCCGACAACGTTCTTCTGCGACGTCTCTTCCTCTGCAACGGATCTTCGATCGGCTGCTTGAGTTCGCCTACTCAACGCCGTGTTCCGCGACGGCGCGACGCCCTTCCGCGACGACGCGACGATCTCCACCTTCCGCGACGAGCAATTTCCGTGAAGAACGCTCACGCGCGACGTCCAGCGAGGTAGGGATTTTATGATTTGGAATACCCCTCTTTATATTCCCGTTAACTTTCTTTAAAAATTAAAGAACCGGAATCAAAGAAACAATTTTATTTTATTAAAACTGTCGGTTCATGTGTTGAACATTTTATATTCTCTCGGTTGTTTATCTCTAACGCGGAGGGTGCGGGGCAAACGAACACGGCCCGACGACCCTCCACCGTTCTTCATTTTGTGCGGATTTGGAGGGCGACGACGGAACGTGCCGCAACGGATGTTTGATGATCCCGCAGTGAAAAATGAGTCCCGGGAGGAGCAATGGCGCAGACGGGAAGAGAATCGGACCACCGGAGCGATCCCGGTGGCCCGTGGAACTTGCTGGCGGCGCTGGTCGCCGGCGCGGCGGCGGCGGCACCCGCGGAACCGCGGCCGCGCGGGTCCGGTGCCCTCGGACGCGACTGAAGCTGCGTCCATGACACAGCGCGGCCCCACGCGGGGGGGCCGTGGCACCGCCAGGCCGCGGGGGCGGCGCCCCGCGCGCCTCGGCCGTTCGGCCGCTCGGCAGTTCGGCCGCTCGGCCGAACCGTGCCAGGCCAGTTCGACCGGCCGGGCCGCGCCCTGGCAGGACCGGACCGGGTCGGGTCGACCCGGTTCGGCCGACTCCCAGGGGGGGTCGGGCCGGGTCGGCCCGGGCCCGGGCCCCCCGTCTTCGGACGATTTTCGTTCAAATGCCTGTATCTTAGGCTACGGGCCTCCAAACGATTCGCCGTCAGCGGCAACACGATCCTTGGATCGAGACGGTCGTTTCGGTATACTATACTCAAGGGGCACATTCCTTTTCGGGAGCCTACGTGGTTAAAACTCCATAGTTAAGCGTGCTTGGCCTAGAGTAGAGATCAGGATGGGTGACCTCCTGGGACGTTTCCCAGGGTGGGTGTGAGACGGAAAGGCCAATAAATAACAGACCGGGCGTCCGATTGACGCGCCGTCTGTTTCGTTGAATTCCTCTAAGTGAGAAGGATCTTTTGACTTTCTCTGCTCGAGGTTTGGATGCCGACGGAGTGCGGTCGGGTTGGATCGCACCGAAATCCAACCGGGCCCCTGGAACGAAAAAGCCAATAACTATCAGACCGGGCGTCCGATTGACGCGCCGTCTGTTGCATTGAGTTCCTGTTGATGATACGGAACTTTTGGCATCCTTCACCGAGATTTGGATGCAGTTGGATAGTGTTCGGGTTGGATCGCACCGAAATCCAACCGGGCCCCTGGAACGGAAAAGCTGATATCTTTCAGACCAGACGTCCGTTTGACGAACCGTCAGCAGCGTTGGTGATCACGTTGAAAAACGGTCCCTATGAGTATAACCTATGAGTGTTCGGGGTATAGTTGAGTTACGGCCGGATTGGTTCGCACACGAAACCAACCGGGCCCCTGGGACGAAAAGGCTAATAACTCACAGACCGGGCGTCCGATTGACGCGCCGTCTGTTGCGTTGAGACCCCTATGACGAGGTGGTACTTTGAGATAATTCCTTGAAGGAATTTGTGATACTTGGAGTATCGACCAGTAGCTCGTGGAGCGGACCCTCTCGGAGACGAGCGGGCGGAGCACGGAGACAGTGTAGCTAACTGAGACCAGGCGAGTGCTGATCGAACGACTCGGTGTGTTACAGAGGTGCGCTTGGTTGTAGCGGCAGACCCACGACAGAGGTGCGCTTGGTTGTAGGGGCACATGGGAGCGCTTGGTTGTAGCGGCAGACCCACCACAGAGGTGCGCTTGGTTGTAGCGGCACATGGGAGCGCTTGGTTGTAGCGGCAGACCCACGACAGAGGTGCGCTTGGTTGTAGCGGCACAGGGGAGCGCTTGGTTGTAGCGGCAGACCCACGACAGAGGTGCGCTTGTTTGTAGCGGCACATGGGAGCGCTTGGTTGTAGCGGCAGACCCACGACAGAGGTGCGCTTTGTTGTAGCGGCACATGCGAGCGCTTGGTTGTAGCGGCAGACCCACGACAGAGGTGCACTTGGTTGTAGCGGCACATTGGAGCGTTTGGTTGTAGCGGCAGACCCACGAAAGAGGTGCGCTTGGTTTTAGCGGCACATGGGAGCGCTTGGTTGTAGCGGCAGACCCACGACAGAGATGCGCTTGGTTGTAGCGGAACATGGGAGCGCTTGGTTGTAGCGGCAGACCCACAACAGTGGTGCACTTGGTTGTAGCGGCACATGGGAGCGCTTGGTGGTAGCGGCTGACCCGCAATACTCGATAGGTGGAGTACTACAGCAGTCTTAAGTTAGTGAACAGTACCTCGGAGTTGTGACAGGACCACCGTACACTCCAGAGACGGAGCTCTTCAGCAGTTACGGTTTCGATGATGAAAATCTTGGTTTGAGCTGACACTTTTGACCTTGTGTTTGCCTCATGATTGAGATGGGTTACTTGATAACTTAGGTATATGTATGGGCATATATCTAAGTAGAGGTTATCTATTGAGATCTTCTTGTGGTTATCTTTGTTGGTTTTAGTGAGACCTTGAGGGTCTCGTGGTCCCTACTGAGTATTGTTATACTCACCCCTGCACGGGCTATGCCCGCACTACGTTGTGTTGGTTGCAGATGACGGACATCGTTGATCGTGGCTGAGGCTTGCAGAGCAGGACGGTACCTGGAGTTGGACCACTGGGCGGGGCGTACTCGGAGCGGTCAGGTGGACCCGAGGAGCAGTGTAGGCTATCTGTACCCACCCTCCAGGTGGGATTTACAAAGGACGGCTCGACGCTGCAGTTTTCCTTTTTTAGTTGCTGTTTTTCTTTTCAGTTGTACTTTACAGTTGGGCTTGTATTTCCGGCCCCTTTTACTTTCAGCACAGCTTTACAGTTTTTACTTAGTGTTTACTTTCCGCTTGCTTACTCTGTGGTGATTGTTTACATTTCAAAGGCAATGCCTTCCCTTTTTGTTGGGATTTACGCGTTGGTGCTAGTCGCCAGCCCCTGGCCTATGGAAGGCGGGCTTGGGGTAGTCACAGCACGGGCCCCGAGGGTGGGTCGTGACACCGAAGAGTTGAAATAATTAATATTACATGTCTTAAGACTTTGAATAAACATGCCCCTAAAAAATCAGTATCCATAGATTTCGTGATCATAAGCTTCCATATAAACTCATCCTGGAAAGAGTCATTGAAACTCAATATATTCTTGATGCCCAAACCGCCCTTATCATGTGACTTGCAAACATCCTTCCAAGGAATCGTTGCTAACCCCCCTTCAAAAATACGTCCACTCCAAAAAAAAATTCTAAATAAATTTATTGATGCTCTTGATTAATTCAATCAACCATTTATACAACATAAAAAAGTACAAAAATTTGGAGATGATGGTTAATTTCCCCAAGAAAACCCTACCATCCATTGATAAATATTTTCCCATACTTGTGGAGAGTTTCCTTTTAATCATTCTAACAATGATAGAGAAATGAGAAACTGTTGGTCTCCAACAAGACATGGGAACTCCCAAATAGTTGAATGGGAGATGTCCCTCACGAATGCCCAATTCTCTAATGATATCATTTTTCATGTTCGATGAGAAACCACGTCTAAATTAACCAAAGGACTTGCTCCAACTAATCACTTGTCCAAAAACCAATTCACAGTTCCTAAGGGATTGCATTATATTCTTGATATTGCCCTTATCCCCTTTTGTGAAAATAATGATATCATCAACATATAGAATATGAGAGGCAGAAACAACCCCCCTTCTAGCATAGATAGCCTTGAGTTTACCATTGCAAGACATGAAAGAATGAATCATGCTGAGATTATCCTCTGAAATAGAAAAAATCATGTCTAATAAGGGATGACCCTACCTAACACCTCTCGAACAATCAAAATATCCTTCAAGAGATCCATTTATAAGGACTAAAATATGAGAAGAACTTAATATGGTTTTGACCCATGTAACGAAAACATCATCAAAACCATACATGGCAAGGATCATGCAGATGAAACACCAATACATTTTATTGAAAACGTTCTTAACATAAAATTTGAGAGAAATATTTCCACTTATGATGGGTTTTTATGAAGATTAACACACTATGAAGAAGTGATAATAAAATCTTGTTGTAAGAACCTGGTTCTTATTCTTGAGGTATGGGTTTTTTCTTTTCCTTTTTCCTTATTTGTTTTTGAGAAACCAAGGGAAATGTGGTGAAAATCAAAATTTTATGGGTTCACGCCATTTACTTTGGACATGTGGGATGAGAATACATGGCATGTAGTCTTATGTGTGAAAACTAACTACACGCCATTTAGTGTTGTTCACATGACGTGTACCGTGGTTGTGTGGGATGATAATAAATGGTGTGTAGGCTTGTCTACAACTAATGGTGTAAAAACTAACTACACGCCGTGTACATAGTAATACACACCGTGTAATCAGTCGGCAGATGAACATTGTGGCGGTGAAAAGTATCCTCCAGTGGAATAGTAAGAAAATTATTACACACCATGTACTTTGATGTACACGCACTCTAGTTATGTTTTTTCCTTAAAAATAGGATGTAGCCTCTTCATTCAACATAAGAGGCAGTGAACCCAGCAAGATATGCATGAGAGTAGGCCGAAACTTGGAGGATCTTCCGATCACAAACCGGGACTCCAATTATTCTTCCGTCAATCTCATTTGAATCGTGTAGCTATGATCTTACCTCTTCTTGAATATTTCCTTCCAATTATTTCCATAAAGGAAGTTATTTAGGTTTGAATGGGTAATAATTTATCTTATATCTATGTCGTTCTTTGTTCTTTCGGGAGGCTCCTTTCACGTTTATCGATCAGAGGAGGTCGAGGTAGGTGGTCTTGTGTTTAATTCAATCTGTCAAGTTGATTTTGTGTACCATTATGCCATGAGCCCATTTTCAGGGTGTTGTATAAATGAGACTCTGACTATTGAGATACCTATAATTTCATAGGTAATCTATAGATAAGTATAAACTTTTGTCTGGGATTGTTACTTTTATCCAGGGCCACCCCGGGGGTCTGTTTCCATTGTTTAGCTATATGGATCAGATAGTCGTGGGTATGCTCTGATTATAGCATGTTTTGAGTTTTCATGAGAGGAAACCTATATAAATTTCTTTCTTATAATATTCCTAAGGGCAAGTGTCTGTTTAGCCTGAGGGCAAGGTTCTGTTGAGCATGGGGGCAAGGTTCTTTTTAGCATAAGGGTAGGGATCAGTCTATCCTGAGGGCGAGGTTCTGTTTAGCCTGAGGGAAAGGTTATGTTTAGCCTGAGGGAAGGTTCTATTTAGCTTGAGGGCAAGGTTCTGTTTATCCTGTGGGCAAGGTTCTTTTTAGCCTGAGCGAAAGGTTTTGTTTGCCTGAGGGAAAGGACTTACATGTCATAGGTAAATATTTACTTGAATATTCACTGTGATGATGTCTAATGTTTTACTTTCCAAGATAAAGCACATGCTTGGTATTATTAATATCATTTTCTTGTTAGATAGCCTGTTGTGGTTTATATTATGGCACTAGTATAGGAGATTTTTGGTTGAGGCCGAGTCTTGAAAACTAATAATTTAATTATATGAATTGTTCAATAATTATTAAAATGGAAATGTTACTGGTAGGGATGGTAACTTTTGAGTACTTCTTAGTTTACCGCATTTTATTATTGCACACTGTTGTAGCACATTTTCACTAACAGTTGGGAATGACCCATTAGTGGTTGCCTACTGGGATTTATTTCTCACACCTTGTTGAGGTCTTGTCTTAGGCCAAAACATAGTATATTGAGACATCTGTCGATAAGGGAAAGAGTCCCTACATAGGTACATGATTTTTGTAGATGAGTAGGTGCGCATGGGACCAAGCTTACGCTTTCAATGCTGCTGCATGCCTATTTCCCTACATTGGTTTTGTTTGGTTGTACTTTGTAGTTTTTGTTGTATTGTATCTGATTGCAGTGTATCCGGTTTTAGCAGCATTCTTAGTGTTAAAAATATGTTGCGTCATCATATATCATACTATTGGTTATCTTTTACATCAGTTTCATTTTCCATTTATTGTTTATATTGTTTACTGCTTCTGATTTTGAATGTTTATATTTATTTCCTCTATGCTACACTTTGTTAAATGAGGGCATAGTTTCACCACTATCATTGATAGGCCCTAGTGGGTAGTCACCAGCCTCTGGAATTTGGGGAAACGCGCTGGACGTCAACTGACCAACCATGTTTGGGGAACCCGTTGTGTGGCACCCGGATCCGCGACGTTACAAAGGGTTACTTTTGAGTACATCTTAGTTTACTGCATTTTATTATTGAACACCGTTATTGCACATTTTCACTAATAGTTGGGCATGGGTTTTTGGTGGTTTCCTACTGGGATTTATTTTTCACACACTATTTCGGTCATTTCATTGGCCCAGATAGATTATATTTATGCATGTATCGATAAGGGAAACAATCCCTCCATAGGTAAATGATTATTAAAGAGGATTAGGAGAGTATGGGACTGAGCTTAGGCTTGTGATGCTTCTGCATTCCAATTGCATTACATTGGTTTTGTTTGGATGTACATTTTACTTTGTTTTGTATTGTATTTGATTGAAGTGTATCCTATTTTGGCTGCTTTCATAGAATTACTGACATGTTGCATCATCATATATTGGACTACTGGTAATCAATTACTTCAGTTCTGTTTTCCATTTCAGGTTTATATTGTTTACTTATTCCACTTTGGTATGTTTATATTTATTTCTATTGTGACACACTCTGACAAATGGGGGAATATTTTTCCCACTATCAGTCCTAGGGCCTCACTGCTAGTCGGCAGCCTCTGGCATTTTGTTAAATGTGCTTCAGGTCATGTGACCAACCAGGTTTGGGGAACCTGTTGTGTAGCACCCAGATCCGGGATGTTACAAAGTGGTATCAAAGGAGTCTATTTTCATTGACTTACTGTTTGGAGCCTATAGAATGGGAAAGGACAGAATAGGTACTTGGTAATAAGCTATTCCAGGGTGCAGCTAACCTATGAACAGGGAAAGGCCAATTTATGTCATGTTGCAATTTTTTTTTAGATTTTCATTTTTACATTAGATTTTATTTTCACCGTTGGGTGACGCACTTGGCGTGTGCTATTTATATTTTATGCATTGGTTCTATTTAGTTTCAACCCGTTGAGATGAGTGTATGCCATCACATGCATCATTTAGGAACATGTTAGAATAACATGTCATGCATAGTTTCAATGCCATGCAGGTGCAATAGAAATTTCATTTTGTTGTGATAGTTGTTGTCCTATAATATTCATGTTGTTGTGATAGATGGCTTGATAAAATACCTAATATTTGATAGGGTATTGTTATATATGGTTTTGTGAATGAAAGGCAAACATTGGTTCTTGAGGAGTATGGTCCCTCATCAACTGGAATTCAGTCGATCATTGACTTGTTTACCTTATTATAACAAGTATAAGATTCCATACATTGGTTCATGGGGACTATAGGCCCTCACAGTTCATATTATGGCACTTCGGTGTTCGTATCAGTGTTTTTCGGGACTCCAAAGTAGTTTCTAAGGCTTACTATCTAGAAAAACCCATAATACATGCTAGGTAGTTTTGACTACTTTCCATGTGTTCTTTTGTTTGGGAAGAAACCATTTTTTCTATGTACACACCATGTACCTTATATACACACCATGTAGTCTCATAACCGTGCCATAGGTCGTGTGGGCAGATACACTGGATAGGGAAGTTCTGGGGAAACATGTCGTGTACCGGTTGTACACACCGTGTAGGGTTGATCATGTGTTTTCACGTGTAACTAACAACACGGATGGGTAACGCTTAATCTATATGTGTCATGTAAGGATTGAACATTTCGTGTAGTCTCACCCGGGTAGCCGACCATGTAGCCAATAAGATGGGTTGGTTGGGGTTTCATAGTACATGTCATGTTCGTCTAGAACATGCCGCGTAGTGTAACCTGGGTGCACAGGCCGTGTCACTAAGAACACGTGCTAGTAAATCTTGTCTAGTAAATGTCATGTCTACCCTGAACACGTCATGTAGTAATGTCTTAATAGAGCTATGTGGCTTAACCGTGTAGACGGACTTGGGTAGGGAAAGAAGATTCAAGTACACACTGTGTGTTAAGACAACATTTCATGTGTTTGGGGTGTCACACGACCAGTTCTAGTTGACGTACACACCCATGTGAATGTCTTATGGGAACATGACGTGTAGTCATGTTTTGTAAAACTTGAATCCTTAGCTCCCCCAATTCCCTGATTGGTCTTCTAGTTTTCAGTCCTTGATAATATTAATCTAAGGCGTGTGTTTTACCTTATAGATTCATGCTTCCGAGATGACCTCAGGTTTCTAACTAAGAGAGTGGAGACAATTATGCTCCCGAGATAGTAGGCCATGGGCTAATGGTGGATCCTCCAGTAGTTCCAGATGTGGTGCCAACTGTTATTCTAGAAACATGTGCATATGCGTAGTTCTATGAAGGATTCATCCGGTTCGTGCAGACCTATCAGGGAACACCGCAGGTTGCCACATCTATAGAAGATCTGACATGTATATTCCACCAACAGCATCCAACTACATTTTTAGGGGATGGAAGACCACATGCTATGGAGTCATGGCTGGATTCTATGCAGATTCTCTTCGACCATCTGGAGACGCCTCCTAGGAGGAGGGTCAAGCTCACTACTTACATGCTACATGATTCCACCAAGAGATTTTGGGATGTTACAACACAGACTGAGCATCCCTAGTACATGGTGTGGGGTCATTTTCAGGCAGTGCTCTATGAAATTTTCTATCTAGAGATGCTAAGGGTAGATCGAGCTCGATAGTTAATGAATCTACATCCAGGTGCCATGTCAGTGATGGACTATTCTGCCTGCTTCACTAAGCTACAATGTTTTCACCTGTTCTAGTGGGAGATGAGATGTTGAGGGAAAGTCACTTTGAGGATGGTCTTTGATATGTCATATGAGCACTGGTGAATGTTTTTAGATGTCCTAGAGTGCATGCTATTATGGACTAGGCGTTGATTACTTATCAGAACATGTGGGAAGCTAGTAGGACTGACGAGGGTGGTTCGGTAGCAGTCTCTGGTACTATTTCTATCGAAAAGAGGAAGCGGAAGATAGATTTCTCTCATGGTGGCAGTACTAGCAAGAATAATTATTCATTTTTCCAGATAATGTGATATCAGTGTGGTAAGGAGGGGCACAAGAGACCTCTATGTCCACGTGACCCAGTGGACTGCCATCCTTGCGGCAAGATGGGTCATCTTCAGTGTTTTTGCTGGTCATTTCAACCAGTGACTAGTTAGAGTGGTTTTGTGTAGACTTCATGGGAAGGAGTTGGGCCGTCAACTTTTTACCAGTCATGAAATTGTAATACGTCAGGACACTTAGACTGAGGTGGTGGTCGTGGTTGTGGTAGCCAGACACCACAATCTCATATATAGCAGGGTGGGCCAGCTTAGGGTAGCTAGGCTGCGTCTCTAGGCCACAGCACTGGGCAGACATATGCAGTGCAGAAGACCCAACAGGAGCAAGATATTGGACCTTCCACTATCAGAGGTACTATTCTAGTTTCTTCTATTTTATCTTCTGTGCTTTTCAAAACTGGTGGTACACATAGCATTATATCTGTGCACGTTTTGGAGAGCCTTGGGCTCTTTGTTTCTTCTTCATCAAATATCATGACGCTAAACACTCTATTGGTAATGAGAACAGAAGGTGTGCATTAGTGCAGGGAGTGCCCCCTAGATGTTGGTGGATATTTCTTTTTATGGGACCTCGATGACTTAGAGATGACAGCCTATGATGTCATTCTCGGAATGGACTGTTTCATACTCTTTCAAGCCTTCGTAGATTTCTATCATCGCGGGGTGAGTTTCATGTCACTAGAGGATAGAGAGTTTCTATACAAGGGTGAATGGGATGTCAAGGTGAGACGAGCTGGACCAGATCATCATGGGAAAGGTGGAGTGATAGCCATGATTATGAGATTATATCCAGATGATTGAGAAACATTTCATAAGGATTTCCTTCTGGTGGTTGATCATTTTAGGAATTTCTTCCCGGATGAATTTTCAGGTCTACCTCCAAAGTGAGAGGTGGACTTCTCTGTTTATCTTGTGCTAGGAGTGGCACCGATGTTCATCCCTCCTTATATGATGGCTACGCAAGAATTGAAAGAGCTCAAAAGCTAGTTAGAGGTGTTACAAGACAAGGTTTTTATCAGAACCCAGTATTTCTCCATATGGTTCGCATGTCATTTTAGCTAAGAAGAAAGATGGTACCCTCAGAACATGCGTGGATTATCAGAAATTGAACCAGTTGATGGTTAAGAACTGATATCGCTTACCAAGAATTTATGATCTTTCTGATCAACTTTGAGGAGCACGAGTGGTCTTGAAGATTGACTTGAGATATGGATATCATCAGTTGCGCATTAGACCATTGGACATACCACTAATATCAATTCAACATAGATATAGTGTATAAGTGTACTTGTTCATGCCGTTCAGACTCACAAACGTGCCAATAGTTTTTATAACTCAAATGAATTCTGTGTTCCACCCATATCTGGATTATTTTGTGGAACTCTTCATGGACGATATCTTTGTGTACTCCCACACTCGACATAACCATGCCACCCATCTTGAGATCATACTGAGTACACTGGTAGAGTATCAATTATATGCTATGCTCTCAAAATTCCACTTTTGGATCGATCAAATTCACTTCTTTGGTCATATTATTTCAGAGGCTGGAGTTGCAATAGAATAAGAGGATGTGAGAGTAGTAGTTTGCTGGGATCAGCCTAAGAACGTGTTTGAAATATGGAGTTTCTTGGGAAAAACTGGTTACTACATGTTCATTATATAATAATTCTACTGCATATTAGTATCATTGACGTGTTTGACATGGATGGGTATGAAATTCGTTTGGTCAAAATCATGAGAAACAACCTTTCAGTAGCTTAAGAGAATGTTGACATCAGCACCAGTCCAGATACTTCTAAGGCAAAGGAAGAGCTATATAGTTTATTGTGATGCATTAGGTATTGGGCTGGGAGAAGTGTTGATGTAGTGCAATTGAGTAGTTGTGTACGGGTCTCTATAGTTGAGGCCAAATGGTAGGAATTACCAGAAACATGATCTCGAGTTGGAGGCAGTTGTTCATGCATTATGCAGTTAGAGACATTATATCTTGTGAGAACATTTTGTGGTGTTTACGGACCACAAAAGTATTAAATAAATCTTACCCAGCGTGAATTGAATTTGAGACAGTGAATGTTGGATGAATACCTTCATTCCTTTGACATTGATCTTGCCTATACATCTAGTAAATCTAATGTAGTAGCTAATGCACGGTGTAGGAGGACCAAGATACAAGTAGTGCAGGAGGCCAGTGGTGAGTGGCAAAATATGGCGTTGTTTTTCGAGATGCATTTGGAGGTGAACTATAGTCAGAGGTGAACCTATCTTTCATCCTTAGCTATGACTTATACCCTCCTAGATAGAGTGAGGATGAGACAACTATCAAATTCATAAGGCCTAATTCTACAAGAGTCGATGGTATGTGAGTACCGTCCTCCTGGTTGGATGATAGGCGATGTCAAGGCACTGCGTATCCATGGACGAGTGTGGGTTCTAGGGGATATACATGGGGCGTTGATGTGGGAATTTCATGCTTCTTCTTGGGAAGTGCATCCGGGAGTTACCAAAATGTACTGTGATTTGAGACATCTGTATTGGTGGTCGGGTATGAAAAGAGAGGTATCTGGTTTTGTTATGAGATGTTCTAACTGTCAGCAGGTGAAGGTGGAGCATCAGATGCCATCCTAACTGTTACAATGGTTACCCATTCTGGAGTGGAAATTTGATGATGTCGCAAGGGACTTTGTGACCGGGTTGTTGAGGTCACCATAAGGAAATGATTCTGTATGGGTTGTTGAGGAGAGACAAAGAAAGGTAGCTCAATTTTTTCCAATCAAGGAGTCCTTTGGTTTTGAAAAGCTCGAGAGTTTGTATATCTAAGAGGTAGTTCGTCTTCAAGGGGTCCCTCGTTCTATTGATTCAGAAAGGGTTGCATGTTTTATGTCTCTTTTTTGGAAATCTTTTCAGAGGGAATTGGGTACACAGGTGCTTCTAAGCACAACTTACCACACTCAGACCGATGGCCAGTCAGAGTGTGTGATACAGGTGCTGGAGGACATGATGCGTGCATGCATCCTAGAATTTAGGGGCTCTTGGGATAAGAAAATACCCCTGGTTTAGTTTTCTTATAATAATATTTGTCAGGGAACTATTGAGATAGAACCTTACGAGTCATTTTATGGTAGGCCATGTTGATCACCCTTGTGCTGGTTGGAGGCAGGTGAGGCAGATTTACTAGGACCACATCTTGTGCATGAGACTTCTGAGCAGGTCCAGTTGATTCAGAAGCAGATAGTTACGGCACAGTCTCGTCAGAAATCATATTCTGATCGGCGCAGATGACCCTTAGAGTTTGTGGAGGGGGATTAGGTTTGCTTGCATGTTTCACCAAGGTTGGGACACATGAGGATCTGGATACACGGTAAAAATTCACCGAGGTATGTAGGGACATTTGAGATTCTTGAGAGAGTCAGGCTGGTTGACTATCAGTTGTAGTTACCACATAGGTACCAGGCCATGCATGACGTCTTACATGTAACTCAGCTGTGTTGTAATCACTCAGACACATCTCACATTTTTAATCCCTAGGAGTTTGTACTTCTTGTTGATGCTTCCTTTTAGGAGCATCTGATTCGAATTGTTGATAGAAGCACGAAGGTTCTCCAAGGCCAGTCAGTTCCTCTCGCACAGGTGCTATGGTAGCATGGCCGAGTTCAGGATGAAACATGGGAGCGAGAGACTGACGTACGTGCTTAGTGGACAAAATTTTTCCCAATATTATCATCACCACCCTTGGAAGGGAAATTCGGGGACGAATTTTTTATAGGTGGATTTTTGTAAAAACCCAGTTATTATTCTTTAGGAAGAGGTTTATTCTTTTCCATTTTCCATACGTGTTTTTGAGAAATCAAGTGAAATGTGGGAAAATCCAAAGTTTATGGGTACACGCCATGTAATTTTCTACACACACCGTGTACTCTGGCCATGTGGGAAGAGAATACAGGGTGTGTAGGCTTATGTGTAAAAACTAACTACACGTCATGTACTATTGTGCACACTCCGTGTACTGTAGTTTTTTGGGATGAAAATACATGGAATGTAATCTTGTAGGCAATTAATGGTGTAAAAACTAACTACAAGCTGTGTACTTAATAATACACATCATGTAATCAGTCGGTGGATGAAAAGAGAGGCGGCGAAAAGTAGCCACCAGTGGGATAGTTAAAAAAATAGTGCACGCCGTGTAGTTATATTTTTTCATTGTA
The DNA here is from genome assembly GCA_963277665.1 of Viscum album. Classification (NCBI taxonomy): domain Eukaryota; kingdom Viridiplantae; phylum Streptophyta; class Magnoliopsida; order Santalales; family Viscaceae; genus Viscum; species Viscum album. The sequence continues at coordinate 670,024,768 of OY728119.1, read as the reverse complement.
AATAGGCAATAGCCTCTTCATTCGACAGAGGAGATAGAGAACTCACCAAGATCAACAGGAGAGGAGGTCAGGACTTGGAGGAGCACCCAATTACACCCCGGGACTCCGATTCTTCCAACATTGATCTTGTTTGAACCACGGAGTTATGATCTTCCCTCTTATTGAATAGTTCATTCCAATTATTTACCTAAGGGATGTTATTTAGGCATGAACGGGTAATCGTTTATCTCATCTCTATGCCGTTATTGGTAGTTTCAGGAGGTACCTTTCTCATATATAGATTATAGGAGATTTGTGTAGATGGTCTTGTGTTTAATTCCTAATATTGAGTTGATTTTGTGTACTGTTGTCCCATGTACCCATGATCAAGGTGTCATATGGATGAGATTATGACTGTTGAGATACCTTGAATTGCATAGTTAACCTATTGGATACGTATAAACTGCTGTTTGGGATCGTTGCTTTAATCCAAGGCCACACCAAGGATGTGTTTCCCTTGGTTATCTATTTGGACAGGATACATGTGGTTATGTTGTGATTATAGGATGTTTTGAGTTTTCTTACGAGGAAACTTATATAAATTACTTACTTATAAAATAACTGAGTTTAGGGTTATTCTTAGCCTAAGGGCATGGTTCTTTTTTTCCTGAGGGAAATGTTCTGTTTAGCCGGAGGGAAAGGTTCTGTTTTCCTAAGGGCAAGGACATACAAGTTTGAGGACAATATTTACTTGAATATTCAATCTGATTATTTCTTATATTGTACCTACAAAAATAAACCACAGGATTGGTATTATTAATATCATTTACTTGTTATATAGCCTGTTTTGGATTCTGTTTGGGCACTAGTATAGGAGATATTCGGTGGAGGAAGAGTCTCAGAAAAATAATATGTAAATTATATGAATTTTTCAATAATTATTAAAATGGAAATGTAACTAGTGGGGATAATTATTTTTATTTACTTCCAAGTTTACTTCATTTTATTATTCCACACTGTTGTTGCAAATTTTCACAGACAGTTGGGCATGTGCCTTTGGTGGTTGCCTACTGGGATTTATTTCTCACACCCGGTTTGGGTCAAGTCTTGGGCCCAAACAGATTATATCATGAAGGTTTCGATAAGGGTAGGAGTTCCTACACCTTTATATGATTGTTTCATAGGAGTAAGAGAGCATGGGACTAATCTTAGGCTTGCGATGCTGCTGCATTCCCATTGAACTGATTTGGTTTTGTTTGGTTGTACTTTGTACATTGTTTTGTATTGTATCTAAATTCAGTGTATCTTATTTTGGATACTTTCTTAGAATTAGTGACATGTTGTATCATCATATATATGACTGTTGGTTATCTTTTACTTTAGTTCCATTGTACATTTCTTGTTTATATTGTTTACTACTTTTGTATTCGTATGTCAATAATTATCTCTGGTGTGTTACACTTTGACAAATGAGGGCATAGTTTCCCCAATATCATTCCTAAGCCCTCGAGGCTAGTCACTAGCCTTTGGAGTTTGGGGAAATGTGCTTGAGGTCATGTGACAATCCAAGTTAGGGGAAACTGTTGTGTGACACACCAATCCAGGATGTTACACCTAGATTGATCATCCTTTAATGAAGCCAAACTGATTTGGATAATCAATTTTGCAGGAAATGAACGATATCCTATTTGCAAGGATTTTGAAAATGATTTTATAAACATTGTTAACTAGAGAAACTGTCCTGAAGAGGTGAATTTTATTAACTTTGTATTATTTTAAAATATGAGTGAGAAACTAATAATTCAATCTTATAAGAAGAGATCCACCTTTGAAAAACTAAATAACTAACATGAAATCATTAGATCTAATGAGTCTGAAAAAGATTGGAAGAAGAAGTTACCAAAACCATCTAAGCCATGTGAGCTATCTTTTTTGAGGCTAATGAAATTCTCTTAAATCTCAAGGTCATGAGTTACAGTACTGAGAGTGGAATAGTCCTCTTGATTCTCCATTTTTTATATCACACCATTCATAAGATTAATCGTTGATCGGGGGCCATTGAAGAGATCATTAAAATAGGATGTGACACGCTCTGCTAGATCCACTCTGTTATCAATGAGGTTATCCCTATTATTAATTAATGAATGAGGTTTGGATACATTCCCGTTTTTTTGATGTGAATTTATGAATTTTGTGTTTTAGTCACCATCATTTAACCACTTGGCTCTAAAGGAGTACCTTTATAATGCAACCTTTATATGAAGAAGATTTTTCAGTTTAAGAGACCAATCGTCTTTCATTACAATTCCATCAGAGAAATCACTATTGGTGTTAACCTATTGATCCTTTAGAAGAGTATCTTTAAGAGCCGAGATATTAGTGTCAAGGGAGCTGATGAGGTCTTTTCTACACATTATTATGTTCCTCTTTAAGATTTTTAGTTAAGTGATACCGGTAAAGACATCATCCCTACAATTCAAAGAGCTCCAGGTGCTATGAACAATGGATTTGCATTCTGGATGAGCAACCCAAGCATTGTTAAACCCGATAGGAAAAGGGGGTTTGGGTTCCTTCTCACTAAGATCCACCCATATGAGATGATGACCATAATTGAATCTGGATAGTGTTGAGCATGATATGTTACCCCAAGTGTCCAGATATTCCCCATTAATAATGGAATTATTAATATTACTAGCTTGAAATTTGGTCAAGTCAGTCCTATACTAGGTATATTTGGAACGTACTAGATTAATCTCAATCAAATCATTCTGATCAATACATAATTTGAATTACTTGGAAGTGATTGAGTTTTTTGCCACTCCCATTTTTTCATCTGGATTCAAAATTTCATTGATTTCCCCCAAAATGAACCAAGGACTATAGATGGTATATTTGAGAGAAGCTATATCTATCCACATATTCCTAGAATCATGATATCTGTTATGGGCATAAATGAAGGAGAAGGTAAATTGAGAACCAAGATAGTAGACTAAGGATGTCACATGCCAGTCACTAGACATAAACATGGTGGTGTTGCCTATGGAATTATGGGCCATCACCCATAGACTCTTAACTTCTGATAAACAACTATTGGTATCAACAAGGTGGAACCCAAAAATCTCCAAATTAACAATACCGAAGAAAAATATTTTTTGGGATCAGACAGACCTATAAGGACTAGTTTGTACTTTTGAATAAATAAAAAAATGGATCGACATGTCTCCATGTTACCCAAACCCTGAAAATTTTAAAACCTAATCTTCATTTAAATCTAGAGTTGGGGTTTGAACCCCTAATATTAATACCTCCTGATATTTTTGGTAGACTTCCAGATATCTTCTTAGGAGCAGACATCAGATCACTAATATCATCATCGCGGGACTCGGTGCACTTCCCCTTGGAATTAGGATTAACAAGATCTGTCTGGGTGTCCTGGTTTGAGATACTGATGTGGGAAGGCTTGCATTCCTCATTCCTCACCCTGCACTAATGTATTATGTAGTATTATTGAAACAGCCTGCTCAATTTGAATGAAACAGACAACTCCCTGTATCTGAACAGTGAAGGACTGATCTTCTTAGGTCTCAGATAACTCCTTGGATGCATTGGGAGAAGTTGACTCCTAAAGCCTGGGTCTATTGTAATGAAAATTGGTAGTAACAATTTCCCCCATTGGAATGGAACAACCTCCCTTTATCTACCCAGTGATGGACTGATCTTCCTGGGGCCCAGACAACTCCCTGAAGGTATTTAGAGGCTTGGAATCCTCCTTCCCCAAACTGTTATCATGAAATTGGTTGTAGTAGCTTGCCACATTGGAATGGAACAATCTAATCCTTGTATATGAGTCCCTATTGAACACTATAACCATCTAGAAATCATATTCTCATATGGAATTTCATCAGAAGATGCTGAAGCTGCCATGAAGTATTCTAAATTTGAGGTTCTGATCATAGAATCAACATTTGAGGTATCATTATCCCTCATTGACAATTCCAGGTAATTGAGGTCGTTACATAACTCCACAAAAATTAATTCATCTTTCATTTTTTTATGATCAAGGATACAGTTATAAATATAATTGGATATTACCATATCCAATCATCCTCCTCCTTGATTCCCTATTCAGAGGGTGTATTCCTTGCATATTCATCCTCATGAGCATCCTCTACCTCCACCCATTTGTCCTAGGTTTGATACATAGGGGTACATGTGTCATGATGATATTTCACATTAGGTTGTGTCTTCTTGGGATCCAGATCCTTATATGGATCCAATTGAGGTTTCTAATGAACTTGGGAAGGTCCTGCCGGATCCCTTACGACACCCTTTTTTTAGGAACATTTTTTAGTTTCTTAATCTTATTAACATTAGTCCATTCCACTATATTGGGAACAACAAACTATTTTAGAAGTACCCAACAATTGCAAACTGAGTGACCCACCATTTTTCAAACATCGCAAAATGATGGAATATTCTCATACTCCACCCGAACATCTGATCTACTCCCATAAGAAATAAAATAAATGCTCTCAGGTCTCTTGAAGTTTATGTTTACATTAAATACAATCTGAGTAATGAACCCCAATTCTACCCTTATGGATCAATGATCCATTATAATCAGAGCGCCAATACACGATTCAAGATCATTCAGAATCATTGGGTGCCACTATACCGTGTTCATCTCATGAAACTCCACCCATATATGTGCATTTGTTTTCTTAATTTTAATGGGATTGAAGTTTACATCCCATTCAGATAGCCGCAAACATCTAGGTTTAAATTAGAGATTTCTGATATTCTAGACAGCGTTCAAGCCATCCTAAGATTGATGAATGATATGAAATAATCCCTGCCCAATAGGTATTAATAAATATATAATGAATAAAGAAATTACTAATTAACTAATTAATTTTCAACTAAGTATTTTTTGTTTGATTTGTGTCTGATGGTTAATTTATATTGGACTTACAGTTTATATTTTATAGTCTTTCAAATTCACATTCTTGATATATTTTTAAGTTTTATGTTGGTGGATTTGAAGTCTTAAAAAAATTCATCAATATTAGTTTCAATTTTATTTTTATTTTTTACTTTTTATTATATGTTAAACAAATGTTTTAATTTTCCTTTATATTGGACATATAGATTATATTTTATAGGCATTCAAGGTCACATACTTGACACATTGTAATGATTCATGATGGTGTTTTCGAAAGCTTATAAATTATTTTTCACCAATATTTTTTATGTTTTTTCCAATTAAATATTTCTTATATGTTTAATAAATGTTTTAAGATTCATTTATATGGTCATATAGTATATATTTTATATTCTTTCAAATCAATGTAACTAAAATAGTTCTGAATCCCACAATAAAAATACAGATTGTTCAGAACTGGAAAGCTAGAAACAGAATCTCACATCAAAAATATAGAATGATTTCCTGGGCAAACCATCTTATAAAAGGGAGCCATGGGTGAGGTCTTCTATCAAAATTCAGACTGTGGTAATGGAGGTACGTCTAGATATTAAATACAAGATAAAGTCTGCTGAAAATTATATATATATATATATATATATATATAAAATAAAATTTAAATTTAAATTTTCAAAATAAAAAAAACAGTATTTTTTGCGGAAATGTTCCATCGCGGATGATGCCATTCACCCGAAACCTAAAGGCAGAAGTGGCATTTTTGCCATTAGTACACAAGTTTTTTTTAAAAAGTTATGAAGATCATATTAAAAAAATATTTTAAAAAAAACATATTCTCAAAAAAATCATGAGATAATAATTATAAATTTAAATGAATAGAATATATATCATTGTTTTGCAACATTGCATATATATAAACCCTCAAGTAATTAGAAATATCATGAACATGAAATCAATAACTTCATGGATTTATATAAATATCATTAGAATTATTGAAACTATGGAAATTTTGAAAACATTTAGAAATATAATTTAATGTTCAAAAGAAAGTCATGAATATAATGAATCAATTTACTAATGATGTTATATCTATATATATTAATTAATTCCGAACATTTTTTATGTGTTTGTCTAATATAGAATGACCAGATATAATTTTATTAGGGATATAAAATGTGTATAGTGTGTAGTTTATAGTTATAAATTATAGAAATAATATATAACATGGAAGGGAAGAATTTTTTTTAATTACAATATATTTTTTATAAAAAACAATATCTGTGTCTTGGATATCATAATTATAATAATTTTCATTAGTAAGAAATGATTTTATCACTTTATAAAATTAAAATACATATTCTTGATAAAATAGAATCGTTAGAAACAATTTTAAATTATGAATAATTTATTTTATTGTGTTGTAGTTAAAAATATCAAATGTTATAAAATTTAATTTCTCAAAGAACTACTTTTCAACTAAATATTTTATTTTTATCATATATAATTAATTTGATTAATTTTAATGGTTATAAAAAATTTAATTACTTATGTAGTTAATATATAAATTTATACACATTAAAATTTTATTTAATTATAATTGGAATTATTAAAATATAAATTTTAAATTAAGATTTTCTATTTCTAAATTGCACTTTTTTAAAAATTGTTTTAAGGATGAAATTATGATTTTATGGTAAAAAAATAAATTAAATTGATTTAAATGTTTTATTAATCCTATTAAAAGTAAATATAGAGAAATGTTATATTGATTCGAATTAAAATAATTTACTGAGGTAAAAATTTAGTCACTTTGAAAAGGTAAAATGAAGTAAAAATAGTAAAAACAAGTCCTAAAGAATTAAAAAATTGGGAAACCCTACCTTTAAATGTGTGCATATAGGACTTGTAGACTAATTATTATCTAACTCCCATTATTATTTTTCAATTTTTATACACGAACCTTTAATATTACAACTTTTTTCATTAATTAATGAAAAATTGTGTAATTTCGACACATTTCTCTCCTATAAAATAGATCCATCCCAACCCATACTAAACCATTCAAAATAGTCTATTATGTAATGAATACAACCCTATTCCGAAAATAAAATATTGTATTTATATACAAAATTATAAGGTTAGAAAACGGTCTCCCAGATACTTCATTTGGAGGGAACCCAAATCCAGAAGAAGAGAAATTGAAAATGTTTAGGATTGTTCAATTATATTTTTAAATAAAGAATTTCCCAATATAATCATTAATATTTTATTATATAGTAGTTATTTAATTATATTTTAGGAATTTATTCCATTTTACATCATTTCAGATCATAAAATGACCAAAAAATATTATTTAATGTGGAGTTAGTATTATATCTTCTTTTGGATAGAAATCATGTTTAACCCATTTCAATATTATCTATTTTATATTATTATGTTATTTTTCAATAGAATAATTTATTGTTTGAATGAGATCTTTACAAATGGGGAATTTCTCCTTTAGTTAATAAATTCAATGTTATAGAAGTATGATGTATGTGTTTTGAAAATAATCCATTATAATTCCAAAATCGGCTCATCCATGGGATTGGAAACCCAATACCATGGCTCCAAAATTTTATTGAAAACATATAAATTATTCTTGGTTTGGTGGAAATGTTTACTTATGACACACCACACTTGGAAAAAACATCATATAACCCTACATTACCTCTCCCTAGATAGGCCCCGACCCAGCGATCCTCCCCGGTTTGCCGGATAATGCCCTCTTCTTCGTTTCATCATATTTGGAAAATTTCATTCCTCATCCATCACCAGATCCTCAATAGTTGTTTAGGATGTTTTTTCTTGATGTGATTCTTCCTTTTCAAGTAAGATATCATCCTGAGCAACATCACCATGAGAAGCTTTTTCTTGTTCATCACCATGAGGATCTTATTTTACATATTTTCCATGAATAGCCACACTAGTGGGTGATACAATAGGTTGATCCAACTACTTTTAAGTCTCCTAACACAAAATATAAGCAGCTTCCAAGGAATAACACTTTAGGATACTCCATTATGCATTCTTAAGGCATTTAAGAATAAGCAGACCAAACTCAAGAGTACTAATGTACACTAACACAGAAAATAAACTGACTACTGGATTATCCAATCCTAGAAATGCCATATTACTAGAGGAATCCCATTATGCATAAACGTCCTGATGGGACCACCCGGATCGTCAACCATTGGAGAAGAATTTGTGATGTCCTGGACAACACTAGGACTAACCACATACTAACCATTAACGTCTTCCGAAAAATTAACAAGGGGAGATCCTACCATAGGTGGGAAGTCACCATAATGATTGTGTTTCTCCTATATGATCATAAAAACCACCCTGGAGACCCCTATTAATCTCCTAACTACTCAAAACTAGCAGATCTATCCACCTCTGGACCATTCTAAACCCCTTGCGAGACCTCATCATCTTGAGAAGCAAGATTATCCACCATCAGAGGCATTTTTTTTCATATGGATGTCCACCTTGGCCACATGCTCCTCTTCATTATGAGTAGAATATATAGTTTTAAAGGACCTCACCTTCTAAGGCATCACCAAATGAAATCCATCATCATCAAAAAAATGTCACCTTACCCTTCCTATAAGTATCAAATAGTGCAACATGAACTAAATCATGATTGAATTCATCCTGGATAACACTATAACACTAAATTTGGATCTCTTCCTCTTCCTTAGCCATATCGTCCCATGATATCTAATATGAACCCCCATATACTCCAATGGAAACTAGATCTAAATATCCACCATTCAACAATGGAGTAGAAATATTAACAGGATGCTAAGACAAGTACATCTTAAAAACTTCTACCAATCTAGTAGGCTTTGATTGGTTTTTTTAATAGTCCCAACAATTTGAGTAAGTACCAACAATGGGAGGATCATTCTTCTTGAAAACTTGTGTACAATTATTAAGATCAACACCATATCATTTCCTACTATACTGATCAGAGGCATGTCCCATGGATTTACCAAGAGGTCAATTCATATTCCCGGGACATTGCTTATGATCATGGCCAATGCATAGACAAGAAATACAAAAACTAATTAACCACTTGTATTGTCCAGATAATTCTAACTAAATATCACATGAAACAGGAAAAACTATATTAGTTAGAACAGGAACTAAAACAACCTCTACCAATACACAAGAAAAATTACCATACTTAGGAAATTTTTTTATTATAAACCTTAATCAGCTATTCGAATGAAAAAGAGACCTCCCCTAAAACAAACATGTTCCTGAAAAACTAATTCAGATCCCTAATTAAGATATATGTCTTTCATGGAGGAATTCCTAATCACAGAAGGATTTTTTAATATATCCCACCGTTGAATTATGATATAACTAGGATTCAGGGAAACATGTACAAAGCTCCATGATGCCTTTTGAAGTTCTTTCCATGGGAAGAAAATGTAAAAAATACCTCCCCTATTCACATCAATCCCAAATTCGTGAAGCCCTATCTCTAGGATAATCGAGCTCGCACCTCATCCACTATTAAATGGGTATCAATCAGAATACCTGATATCCTAGAAATGAGAGAGAACTATCATTCTTCGATACGGACTTCTAAAATCTACGGACTCACTTCTACGAATACAATAGATCCATTATTGGTAATCCATTTATGTATATAAGAAAATTCATGTTGTTATTCAGAGAAGAACTTATTTCAAGAAAAAAACCTCATACTTCCTCTTAGTGTTCCATGCATATCCCTTCACCCCATCAAAATTAGTATTTATATAAATAAAACTATATCTAGCAGGGAATGGATTTTATCTTAAAGTTATATATCTAATTTTTTATCCAAAATGAAAATGGAGGGATCCACAAGGCATTAAATGTTCCATAATGATGATTATAATTACCTTATATTTAATGATGCTTATGAATGGATGTGTCATGAATTGATTTATCATAATAACCTATTTTAAGTTCATAAAATTTATTGACATTCACTATGATTTTGTTAAGGGATTTCTATAGACATAGAGAGATACTCTTCTATTATATCTTATTCTAGTGTGTTCAAATCACATAGAAATTTTCAGAGAAGTTCATCAGAAAGAAATTAATACGTTTAAAGGATAAAATAATCTTGATTATTAATATATAATTATCTTGAATAATAGATTTGTTTGTTCTAGTATCTTCTAAGAGGATAACAATGACTATCCATAGCGATAAAGTAGTAACATAGCCATAAAATCAATGATTTATGTAATCTCGATGATGATTACATTGGAAAAAACTTGAGATAAAATTAAAAAAAATACTGAAGAAAAAAATTGGTATGATATTTGTAGTACATCACCATACTTGTGAGGAAGTATCAAAATTGGAGAGAACATCAAGGACGTACACTCTTAGCTCATCCTTTAAAATTTCCTTCAATGGAATCCTCAAAGAATATTTTGGGGGATGTCTTCTCATTAGAGGCGAGATCCACAAAATAATAATCACCAATGATAAATTTATATTTTAACACAATATACATGATTTCACCAAGAAGAAAATCCAAGGAGTCCCTAATTTAATCACTTATCAACACAGTTTTGTTAATATATGGAATAGGGGAATTTATGATATTACGAAGAGTCATACCATTTAAATTATCTGTCAAAAAATTAATATAATATTTTATTTTATCCATTCATTGGGAATTCACTGGTTTATTGAAAAAAACCATACGGGATGTTCATATGTATGAATCAACATAATTCAAGTTCAAATACTTAAAACTTCTCAAAAAACAACATCTCTATAAGTAATGTTCTTATATATTACCATTTATGAACATGACAATACAATTATAGAATAAGGATTTTTTAAATTTTTTATATTATTAATACCAATCTCGATATAGTCAATAGTTCAAAATCATTATTTCCACAGAATAGTATCAATCCGTCATTGTTAAATGCTTCCACTATATTAAAAAATGGATGATTTTTTCATTCTTATTGAGGGAATATTCCATTTATATACCATAAATGGATAAAAAAACTTTTACATGATGAATGATTTCACAAGGATGACCCTATATACCATTGAGAGTGTTTTCCCTTTATAATAATCTAATAGATTCTTAATCTAGCAGAAAACGAGAAATAATTTGATAGAGATAAGGTTTTCCCAAACCATACGTATACCAAGACAAGTGAATGAAATCACACATTCTCTAACTCCCAACATGTTTATGACTTCAACCATTATAGATGTAGAGATTTTTTTTCAAAATTATAAGTCTAATTTTCTCTAGAAAATCACTTCCTAAAGTCCTTCTCATACTAAATGAGACAATTATGGATATTCTAATGATTTTTATATGACCTTGAGTGAATATAATAATATCATCTGAATAATTATAGTGAGTGTGTGAAAATTACTCTAGTAGATCTTATGGGTTTGATTTTGTTGGAATTAATAATTTTTACAAGAATCCAGGTCAAATGATCCTCAAAAATAGAGAATATAATGACTGATAGAAGATAAACATTTTTTACACCATTGAAGCATGTGACATAGAACCCAATAGATATATTAATGATCAGTGTGATATGTATTGAGATCATATTAATTATAACTCATTTTTTAAGACCACATCAAAACCATAAATGGTTAAATACATGTAAATTCATCCCATATTAAATGTGTAAAAATATTTTTTAACATCAATGTTGAGGGTTAAATTACATTCTATGGTGGATTTCTTAATATTTTTGAAACATTTAGAAGTAGTGATTAGGTAGTTCTTAGTTTCTATTCTGCTTATGAAAAAATAATTATTTTGAAGAAACAATTTTGTAGGAAATTTTTTCAGGAATATTGCCATGGATTTTTCTAATAATTGTGTGTATATCTTAGAAAGTATTCAAAATCCTGAAAATATGAACCTAATTCAAATTATCCACTTTAATAATGAGAGATATAAATTGAGAATTGATAATTTAAAACATTATATATCCTTTTAAAAATTATTGACCCGTCTAAAAACATCATAATTAATAATCTTCGAAAAGTTCAAAAAAAAATACATTCATATCCCATTTGATCCAAGATAAATGCCAGAATTTATATCATATATAGCTTCTTTTGGAACAAAATCACATGGAATATCATTAATTTATATATTTTAATAACAATAAAAAATCCATTTAATGATGTCATATATCCTATCAATGATACTTTGGGACCATGAAATATATTCTTATAATTAGATACAACATGATCATCTTCTTCATTTTAAAAAAACTCCCCAGTATCCCTTATAATTAGAATGTAGTTTTAATATTTCTAGAATCATTAAAAAGTGTTGAAAAATTTTCTATCCCAGTCACCCTCATTCATAAATTTAACCTTAAAATCATCTCATTGAATTCCCCCTTTGGTATTTAAAAGTATATTATGATAATGAATGACCACATTTTCCTACTCATGGTCAAAGGATTTTCACACATTGTGCTATATTATTTCATGGTGTGAATTAAATATTATAGATGACCAATATTTTCAACCATCTAACTGACAGTCCTTTAAATCCAAAAATTTCGGTTTTTCTTAAGAACATTATATTATACAATGAAATCAAAGGAATCATCATTATAATTAATTGAGTTGTAATTTTATTGAACTGGTTTTCTACAATTAATTTTTAGGGTCCAATAATTATTCAATATTAAAAGTAAGGGAGGTTTAGCCTCAATAAAGGAATAATTTACAAACATAGTATGATTAGCGTTATTAAAATTCAAAAACACACTAGTGGGAAAAAAAATTCACACATCAGCATTTTTAACGTTGGTTCTATATAACCGACGTAAAAAGTGTAATTATCGATATATCACGTCGGTTATTTTATAACTGGCATGATATACTGATCATGATCCATATTTGACGTCGGTTATTATATAACTGACGTAAAATATACGGAGATTATCTTTTTGACGTTGGTTATTGTATAACTGACGTGAAAATAAAATCTGGAGAGCTTTATCACGTCAGTTGTAAAATAACCGACATCATAAAGGGAACCTCGGCGCTTTACCCCATCAGTTATAAACAAGACGACATGATAAATCCAATCTCGGAAATTTATCACATCAGTAGAAAGCGAAATATATCACGTCGGTTATGAAATAACCAACGTGATAAATAGTTTTCTACGTAAGTTTTTAAATAACCGACCTTATAATCATTAAAAAAATAGTTTATCATGACCGTTATTAAATAACCATCTTGATAAATCTATTAATTGATTTATCTCACCCCATATTCAGTCATTCTGTTTTTCCTTCGATCGGGAGACCTGTGACTCGTCTATCTCACACCGAAAAACTAGAATCGATTCATCAAATTTGTTCCCTCCAGCCTCATTTTCCAACATCATTATTCATATATATTGATATCATATCTATCAGGTCAACTCATAACACTCAAGTAAGCCTTAGACGACATCTTTTCAGTTTTTTTCCGCGATTCCCTAAACAAATTTGTTGAGATGTTATTTTTCTTTATTCTTGCAATAATGGTTAGTTTCATAGTGTTCATTTGTACCATGAATAATTTGTTTCTGGTAAAATAAACCTATAAAAGTAATTTCATGCAAGTTTACGAATTTGGTGTGTTCTGTCATGTGTGTGTGCGTGTACAGGGGGTTTCCAAGGGGGTGGTGGTTGTGCAAGTGGGTGGGGGTGTCCAGGGGGTTGGGTGGGCTGTCCAATTTGGTGGGGGTGTCCAAGGGGTGTCAAAGGGTGTGGGGGTGGTGTCCATGGGGGTGTGGGGGGGTGTCCAATGGGGTTGGGGGGTGTCCAATGGGGTGTAGGGTACAACATAGGGGGTGGGTTGGTGTCCAAGGGGTGGGGGCAGTCCAGGGGTGTGGGGGTGTCTAGGGGGTTGGGTGGGGTGTTCAGGGGGTGTCAAATGTGGTGGGAGTGGGGTCCAAGGGTGAGGGGACTGTCCGAGTGGGTTGGGTGTCCAAGGGGGTGTGGGGGATGTCAAAGGGGTGTTGGTGGTGTCCACGGGTGGGGGCAGTCCAAGGGTGTGGGGTGTCCAGGGGGGTTAGGTGGGCTGTCCAATTTGGTGGGGGTGTCTAGGGGGAGTCAAAGCGGATGTGGTGGTGTTCAGGGGACGTGTAGGGGCTGTCCAAGGAGGTTGGGGTGTCCAAGGGGGTGCAGGGAATGTCAAAGGCGGTGGGGGTGGTGTCCAGGGGTGGTGGCTATCCAGAGGGTTCGAGGGTGTTGTCCAGAGGGTTGGGGTGTCTAGGGGGGTGTCCAAGGGGGGTAGGAGGTGGGGGTGGTGTCCAGGAGTTGTGGGGGGCTTTGTAGAAGTGGGGGGGGGGTCTAGGTGGTGGGGGTGTCGAGAGGTGTGGGGGTTGTCCAAGGTGGTGGTGGTGTCCAGGGGTGTTCAAGGGGGTGGGGGATAAGTGTTAGTTGGGATTGACTATTGCATATTTGTTTGTGAGATTATGACATGGTGATTGTATTGATTCATGGATATTATGCTATAATTTATTAGTGTTGTTTAAGGGGATGGGGGTGGGGTCCTAGGTGATGGGGTAGTAGTGTCCAAGGGGGTTGGTACAGTCTCTTTTTGAGGTTTCCACTATGATTTCTAGGGATTAAAGCATTATGAAAAGAGGAGACGTGTTACAATATGATTCTATTTGGTTATATATATATTGACCAGTCATTGAATATGAGAAAATTATGGGTTATGGGGGATACCATGTAGTGGATTTCAAGGATGTGTAGTTATAATAACCCCATTGTACCGTGATGATAGGATTTACACTGAGATTTTCTCCATCCGAGTTTTTATTTTTAATTTGATTTTATTCTAAAGATTACTCCATTTTCTCCAATTATCTATCAACCATCAGAGGCCCCATGGTTTTCAAGTATTCCATGGAATTTCCTTAAATATGTTACTTATTCTAGGTTCTTCTTCCATTATTATTTGTTTCTTTTTTTCTTCTTCGTCCACTTATTCTTATCCTTCATTCTATCTATTATTAGTTATGTTTTTTCTTTTTTAAAGTGATGGTTTAATAGTAATCAATGTGTTCCAGGGTTCTTAGGAGGGGTGGGGGTGTCCAAGGGGGAGGGGGCTGTCTAGAGGGGTGGGTGATGTCTAGGGGGTGGGGGCTGTCCAGAGGGGTGGGGGGATGTCCAAGGGGGTGGTGGTGTCTAGGGGGTACCCAAGGGGTGGGGGTGGTGTCTAAAGGGGTGGGGGTTCCTAGGGGTTTGGGGGTGTCCGGAAGGGTGTCCAAAGGGGTAGGGGTGGGGTGGTGTCGAGGAGGGGTGGGGGTGTCCAAGGGGGTGGGGTTGTTCATGAGGTGGGGTGTTTTCCCGAGGGGAGGGGGGCTGTCCAAGGGAGTAGTGGTGTCCAGGGGGTGTCCAAGGGGGTGGGGGTGGTGTCTAGGGGGTGGGGTATATCCAATTAGGTGGTGTTTTCCATGGGGTGTCCAAGGGGTGGGGATAAGGGGTGGTGTCCAAGGGGGTGGGGTGGTGTCCAATGGGGTGGGGGTGTTGTCCAAGGGGGTTGGGGTGTCCAGGCAGTGGGGGTGGTGTCCAAGGGGGTGGGATGATGTCCTGGGCGTGGGAATGGTGTCTAGGGGTGGGGGGTTATCCAGAGGGGTGGGGGTTGTCCATAGTTTTTAAATCGTTAGGATTTGTGTAATTTTCAGTAGTGAATTTATATATATTTTATAATTATACTTCATATTTTTTTAAAGAAGGGTGAATTTGGTATCTAGTTTCACCCGGATGTTTTATATGTGATCTTTATGAATAATGGATCCAAGATGAATTTAAAACTGTTATATATAACTATATTTTGTTTTTAAAATCATATTCAAGAATATTTTTTTAAATACGCATAGATTTTTTTTATATTTCAAAATTATTTTACATTCAAATTATGTTGTTTTTCATATAAACATATATTTGTCTTATCTTAATAAATATGTATAATTTTGATATTTTTTATAGTTAACAATGAGTCGAGGTTGGATTACGGAACATCGAATGAGCAATGAATATGAGGAAGGTGTTGATGCCTTTTTGGAATTTTCTAAATGAAATGATCCAAGTAGTGAAATTTTTTTCTATCCATGGAAGAAATGTTTGAATATGCAGAATTTTTAAAGTAGAGAGATAAAATATCAACTTATTTGTCATGGTTTTAATCCGAGTTATAGCCCTAGGATTTGGCATGGTGAAAATAGACGGAATTTCACAAATTATGATGATTCAAAAGATGGTGACTCTTATGGAATTGAAGAAATGATTCACAATATTGCAGCAGAAAAAATTGAGATAGAACAAAAAGATGCACATCTATATGGTGATGCTTAAAAACCATTATATCATAGTTGTATAGATTTTACGGTTTTTTCGGTAGTGTTAAGATTGATAAACCTGATGGTGAAACATGTATTGAGTGACAGAAGTTTTACAGAGCTACTACAATTGATGAAAGACATTATTCTAAAAGATAATGATCTTCCAGATTCACATTATAAGGCCAAGAAAATATTATGCCCAATGGGGTTGGGATACAAGAAAATACATTCCTTTCCAAATGACTATATGATATATAGGAATGAATATTAATTTATGTCAGAGTTTCCTAAATGTGGGACATAACTGCATAAGGTGAAAGAAAAATCACAGGCAGATGTTGAGATTACAAAGATCCCTTCAAAGGTATTTTGGTATCTTCCTATAATTCATCATTTAAAACATTTATTTTCTAATTCACATGTTGAAAAATGGTTAATATGGAATGATGATGAGCGTTTATGTGATGAAAAATACATCGTCCAAAATATTTTCCACAATGGAAGAAAATTGATAAGTAGTATCCTACATTTGGAAATGATATTATAAATCTCATACTAGGGTTGTGCACAGATGGAATGAATCC
The DNA here is from genome assembly GCA_963277665.1 of Viscum album. Classification (NCBI taxonomy): domain Eukaryota; kingdom Viridiplantae; phylum Streptophyta; class Magnoliopsida; order Santalales; family Viscaceae; genus Viscum; species Viscum album. The sequence goes on along the minus strand of OY728119.1, from coordinate 670,007,850 downwards.
ATACCAAACCCTTAGTATCACACATAGTTCATGACCTGTTTTGTGGGTAATTTACAACCTCTTTCCTAAAGTTTGTTTGAAGGGAAAATATGTCATGTTGAGTATAATGATCTCTCATCCAAAGAAACCCGACAATGATATTGATGTTTTATTCTCACTATTAATTGATGATTTAATACTTTTATGTGAGGATGGTATTAGGGTGTATGATTATTTTAAAATGGAATATATTCAACTATATGCAGTGTTTTTTTTCACTATAAATGACTTCCCTGCATATGGAAATTTTTATGGATACAGTGTTAAAGGACATAAATCATGTCCAATTTTCGAACAACAGAAGACATATTGTCAATTGCATCATGGTAGGAAATCAATGTACATAGTTCATCGAAAGTTTTTTCCTATGGATCACTCTTATAGAAGAGAAAAAAGGCATTAAATTGCTCACAAGAATTTGATATTTCTCAAAAACCATTATCCCATGATATGTATATTGAGAGGGGGGAAAACCTTGATGTGACATTGGGAACGACACAGAAATCTGGTAATGATAGACATATTTAAATGAAAATGTCAATATTTTTTAGCTACCATATTGGAGATATCATGAAGTTAAACAGAATATTGATGTCATTCACATAGAGAATAATATCTATGATAGTTTTATTGGAACATGGTTAGATATTAAAGGAAATACAAAAGATGGGTTGAATGCAAGATTAGACTTACAATCGAGGGGAATACGTTTGTAGTTAGCTCCCACTTCTAATGGAAGATGAACGTTTCTTCCCCAGACTTGTCATGCATTATCAAAGAGGGAGTAAATTAGCTTTTTTCAGTGTATTCCTAATATAAAAGTGCCTCAAGTTTATTCTTCAAATGTATAAAAAAAATTCTCATTTAAGGACTTGAAGTTGATAGGTATGAAATCTCATGATTGTCATGTCATGATGCAACAACTTCAACCAGTCAGATTGTGAGGAATATTACCCATTCGTGTTAAAAAGACTATAAGGAAGTTGTGTTTTTTTTTTCAATTCAATTCGTAATAAGGTGATTGATGTGAATGCTTTGAACATTTTGGAAAATGATGAAATTTGTATACTTTGTCAATTAGAAATGTATTTTCCTCCAACTATTTTTGATATAATGGTGCATTTAATGATTTATTTGGTTTGAGAAATAATTATTTTTTGACCTATATATCTTCATTGGATGTATCCTTTTGAATGTTATATCAAAATATTGATGGGATTTTTTAAGAATCCATATCGACCAGAAGCCTCGAATATTGAAAATTATATTTTTGAAGAGGTTTCAGAGTTTTGTACGAGCTACTTGGCTGCGGCGTAGCACATAGTTTAGCCTCCATCGAGCCATGAATGAGTTAATAATTAGGGAAAGGGGATTCGTGGCATGAAAGTCAAATCATTGTAAGCTGAACAAATGAAGAATTTAGAATCATACATCTTGAATAACATAGCTGATGCTCAACTGTATATCACATTGCATATTAATGAGTTGAAAAAATGTCATCCAAAGAAGAAAGAAATGTGGATTTTCAATGATCTCAACAAAACATTTTTGTCATGGTTTAAAAAGACCTTTCTCAGTAGATCAGATGTATTAGAGACATTAAAATGGATAGTGGGTGGTGCATGTTTAAATGTGATAACATGGTTGGGTTATGGAATCAATGGCTATACATTTCATATGATTGTTCAGGAAAATAGACGTGCAGTTCAGAATAGTGGTTTATTGGTGTTTGTAGAAGAAATGCATTTTTTGAGTACTAAGGACAAAACCCCAATTCTTGCATCAAGTGAATATTATAGGGAAATTGAAGACCCATGGGAGATGGATTACTTTAAAATTAATGTTCTTGATTTAAACTATAAATGGTATATCGGTAACAATATTGTCAGACATTATGAATTTGGAATGACAGTTGTTAATATGAATATATTGGAAGACATAGATGATTCTTTTATAATGGAAACACATGCAAAACAAATTTTCTATATAGTAGATCAATCAAATATGCAGTGGGCTGTTGTTTTACAAGGGAAAACAATATGTTGGTGAGTATGAACTTGATGAAGATGCTGATTTATGTGAGATCATTAAATCCATTGAATGATTAATAGAACATAATGATGAGCATGTTGAAGTCAGGGATTGTGCCATAAATAATGATCACGAAGAAGGAATTTGAAAAAACAATCCATTTTTACATACATAAAATTACAGGTACCATTTGTTTATTTCTTGTTTACATGTATTATTTTCATAAAATGGTTGATATGGTTCGTTTTTTCGTTGTTAAAACATGTATTAAAACAAAATAAGTATAAGTTTATGTTTATTTTAATTTTTTTAGTTTACATTATCATGTTTACTATTACATTAATTATATATCTATTGTTTGTGTTCAGTGACAATTACTTTACCATGTTTACCATGTTTTAATTTTGTTTAGTTTACTTTATCATGTTTACCATTACATACATTATATATATATATATATATTATTTTTTCAGTGAAAATTACTTTACCATGTTTACCAAGTTTACCATGTTTACCATGTTTACCATCTTGACCATATTTACCATATTTATCATTGTTTAATATGCTTACCATATTTACCATGATAAATATTACATAACTTAGTACAATTTTCTATTTTTTGATTACATTAGTATTAAAATATTTGAATTTTTATATTTGTGAACTAATGTTTGTTTTTTTGATTTGAAGGATTATGACATATCAATCAATTGATCGACCACATGATTCTGGAGATAAGCTTAGTTGCCATACCTCTAGGGAGGAACATTCACATTCTATTATTTATGTTCCCCAATATTCCTCATGTTCTCCCATTACTACAAAGAGTTCAAGAGTTGTTTAACGTGGGTGCTCACGTTTACCACAATTATCACTTGCACGTATACATGATTAAAGGATAGCCGTTGAGTTTGATGACGATGATATTCATATAGGTCCATATAAAAAATAATTTAAGAGTATTGTATCAAATGTGGGTAAGAGAAAAGTAAGAATTTTGTATATTGATTGGAGAAGTGTGGACAAAGAGATAATCTCTCAGTTGTAGGATATGATTTTGGTAATGTCTTTTTCTATTGTTTTCATATTCTTTAAATGTTTTTAGTATATATAATATGATTAAAATCTTCTTTATCAGATGAAATTTGTTATTCCTAACACTGGAGGAGTCAGGAATAAATGTTTATCGATGGCGGCCAGGAGATGGAGGGATTTCAAATCAACCCTCACATCTGATTTCATTGTTGTTCATAGGAGTCATGACAATCCATGTCGTATAATCCTTTTATAGATGAATACACATGGAGACAGTTTGTTGAAAGTAGAAGAAAATATTTATTTTTGGTATGGGAAATGGAAACTTTTAAAATCATTCTTATATAAATGATATTATTACTATTTTCTTAATGATTTATTATTCTTAGTTTACAGAAAACAAGGAAATCTCATCAGGAGATCCAATCTAAAAATGTATACCCTCATAGTTTACCTCGGGGAGGGTATACATTATTGGAAGAAAAAATAATGGTGGAAAAATTACAAAAACTAAGAGCTGAGTCTTTAAGCTATAGAGAGATGACCCCTACGTCCCCTCCATCTAGACATGAAAAATATAAGAGAGATCATAGGGGAACGAAAGGGAAATATCTTTCAGAAGAATCAAGAATCGTAGGTGAGAGGATTGTAAGATATCTGTTTTATTTATTAAGGTTAACGATTTCTTTCATATAACTTAAATCATTAAAGAAATGTTCAATTAATTAACAAAAGATTCTCTTGAGGAGCAGATCTCAGAAGAGGTATTTACATCTGCTAGGTGGCGAGATATTTTATCTGTAGCATTGGGAAAGCCCGAACATCATGGTCATGTACGAGGATATCTGGCATGTGTATCGGTAAGAAAAGTGTTGGGACATTCTTCAACTACTTACATTGAGGGTGTTAATAAAAAAATAGAATCTGTGGTGGCTGAAGTACATAATATTAATTCTAAAATAGAGGAAAATTTTAGATCATTGGTACAGTCTACGTTTGGAGTCATGCAAAGACAATTTCAGACTGCAGCTCCCACACCTCCACCTCCCCTTTCCAACCCCATTATTTATCCTCCACCTTCAAAATTATCTCCCACTCCCCCAACTCCCCCTATAGACCCCATTATTTATCCTCTAATTCTTCCAATAGCTCCAACTCCCCCCACAGCCCACGAACCCCATTTTTTATCCTACTCCTATGCCGCAACTTCCTACTTTTTGCGAGTTGTATATTGATGATACCCAACGTCATATTGTTACATATGGGTTAGTATATTGTATAGTAGATATTGTTCATCATCATAAATTAGAGGTATAGAATCATAGGGTCACTGTATAGGATATTATAGATAGATGAGATGAAGTACCATTACCTACAGATGAGGTGACGATAGTTGGACATAGTATCAGCCATTTTTTAATTTTTCCATCTAGTCTTCTTCGACACATTACCATAGTGGTATGTATGTTATATCTTCTATTTTAATTTTTTTTATTAAATATGTTTTATCAATTGAAAACTAATATATTTTTCCATTTATTTTTACAGGAATACATCAAAGGTAATGAAATATTGTATAGACAAAAACAAAGACAAATGTCTATGACATCAGATACAGATTCTAGTAGTTTTGAAAGATTGTTATGATATTCAAATTTTTTGACAGATCATTATGAGTTTCTAATGGAATCTCATGTTTGTGGACATGCAATAACTGTGGGAATTATGAAATCTGATATTATGGAGGTTGTTACTAGAGATAAGTTGGGCATCAACGTGGTGCAAATTCATTCCATGTAAGTATTCACACCGTTTCACTGCGTTATATTTATTAAAAATATATACTAATGTCTATTTTGTATTATGTATCTTTATAAAATTTGTGGGAAAAATGAGAGGACAGATGTATATGGGTTCATGTACCCATATTTGGTTTCCCCTGAAGCATGTGAATTAGATAAGGAACAATGAATGCTTTATATTACTGAATGACTTGAACAGAATACAGTCACACAATGTCGGATGATGCCTTTTTGTGAGAGGTATAAAACGCATCTCCCTCAAAGAGTTCATTATCTTTTAACATTAAAACCACTAACCTTTAATTTTCTTTTATCAGTGATCATTATATGTTAGGGGTCTTTTTCCAAGGGAGGAGACACTTTATTGAGAATTCTCTGTCAATGGTGATGTGCGGGAATGTTTTAAGAAAATGATGGAAAATTAAGTTTCAATTTTTCAATAGTTTTATATATTATAATGAATTTTAAATTTATACCATTCGTATTATTTTTTAACAGGTAATTGGTTTTCTTTCGAAAAAACACAAAGAAATGGAGTGTGAAGATCAAATATGTAAATGTATGGGTAAATATCCATTTATAATTTGTACCTTTTGATTTATTACATAAAAATAATATAGTTAATTTACACTCATTCAAAAATAGTTGTCATTAACAACAAGGAATCATCGAATGCGGATATTATATATTAAGATTTATTTATGAAATAATAACAAGTGGGATAGTTGTGAACTTTGACCTTGTAAGATTTCCTTTTAAAAATTTCCATAATATTTCATTTGATTTATTCATTATACACATTAACTAATATCCTTATAATTTGTAGCTATTTGATGACCCTCAACCCTATAGTGCCCCAGACGTCAAACACTTACAAGTGGAATGGTCAAATTTTATTATATCTTTGATTGAATTTTAGTTATTTGTAGTGTAAAATGTAATTTTGAATATTGTCATTGTAATTGTGTATTTGGTAGTCATTTAGAATGTATTTGGTTTTTTTAAGTTGACATTGTATGTATTGAATGTTATATATGTGAATGTTTAATTTTTCTCTAATTCTTGTTTTGGTCTACTTATAATGGGTTTTCTGGTATGGATTCAAGTCTGGGGGAGGTTTATAAGGGTTTCAGGGGTGTTCAATTGGGTGGGGGTATCTAGGGGTGTGGGAGGGCTATCCGATGGGGTGGGGGGTATCATGGGTGTCCATGACAGTGGGGGGGGGGGGGCAGTCCAATGGGTGAGAGAGTTTCCAGGAGGGTGGAAGGGGCTGTCAAGGGGAGTGGGGGCTATCCATGGGGTTTCTAGGGGTGTGGGGTTGTCCTGTGGGTGAGTGGGGGTTTCCAGGGGTGTGGGGAGGCTGTATAGTTGGGTGGGGGAGGATTTTCTAATGGAGTGGGGGGGGGGGAGGTTAGTGTGTCCATGGGAATTGGGGGGAAGTGCAGGGGGTGTGTAAGAGGAGGTGCCACCATACCTCGGGGGGATGAACGCCACTGGAAGTCACTCAACACTCCCACATGTGAAACATTTAGGGAGCTCATGTTTCACATGTGGGAGGGATGAGTACCTTCCAGTGGAGTGCCCCCCGAGGGATGGCAGTGCCTCCTCTCCCAACACCCATTGTCCAGGGGTTGTCCAGGGGATGGGGGAAGTCCAAGGGTGTGGGTGGGGTGGTCCATGGGTGTGGTGTGGGTTGTCAGGTGGGGTGGGGGTGTACTGGTCTGGTTTTGGTCGAGTTTTGGTCTCGGAGTCGAGTGAGGGTGGGGGATACCAGGGGTGTGGTGGGGGCAGTACAGTGAGGTGGGAGGGTGTGAAGGAGAGTGGGAGGGATGTCTAGGCGAGTGGGGGGATGTCCAGGGGTGTCCAGAGGTGTAGGGGGCAGTTTTGGGGGTGGGGGTAGTCCAGGGGTGTGGGGGTGTCCAGGAGGGTGGAGGTTGTTTAGGTGTGGGGGGGGGGGGGGGGCTATCCAGGGGGTGGGGGCACTCCAGGGGTGTGAGGGTGTCTATGAGGGTGGGGGAAGTCTTGGGGGTGGGGGCATTCCAGGGGTGTGGGGGTGTCCAAAAGGGTGGGGGGTTGTCCAGGGGTGTGGGGGTTTTCTAGTGGGTGGGGGTAGTCCAGAGGTGTGGGGGGTGTCCTGGAGGGTGGGGGGGTAGTCCTAGTGGTTGGGGGCAGTCCAGGGGTGTGGGCGAGGAGGCGCCACCATCCCTCAGGGGGCTAAATGATGCTTTAAATTACTCATCACTCCCACTTGTGAATCATTTTGAGTGCTCAAGATTCGCATGTGGGAGTGATGAGTACCTTCCAGCGACATGCACCCCAAGGGATTTCGGTTCCTACTCTCCCAACACAAGTTGTCCAGGGGATATCCATGGGTGGGGGGAAATCCACGGGTGGGGGGGGTCCCCATGGGTGTGGTGGGGGATGTCCAGTGGGGTGGGGGGGTTCTGGTCGGGTTTTCGTCGGGTTTTGGTCTAGGGGTGTCCAGTGAGGTGGGGGTGTCCAGGGGTGTGGTGGGTGCTGTCCAGTGAGGTGGGAGGGTGTGGAGGAGGGTGTGATGGATGTCTAGGCGAGTGGAGGATGTCCAGGGGTGTGTGGGGAAGTCCTGGTGGTGGGGGCAGTCCAGGGGTTGTAGCGGTGTCTAGGAGTGTGGGGGGTTGTCCAGGACTCTGGGGGCTATCTAGGGGGTGGGGGTAGTCAAGGGGTGTGGGGGGGTTCTAGGATGGTGGGTGCAGTCTAGGGGTGTGGGTTGTCCCGGGGTGTGTGGGGCTGTCTAGGGGGTGGGGGCAGTCCAGGGGTGTGGGGGTGTCTAGGAGGGTGGGGGACAGTCTCGGGGGGGGGGGGGGGGGGGGGCTGTCTAGGGGTGTAGGAGAGGAGGCCCTGCCATCCCTTTAGGGGATAAACGCCGCTAGAAGGTACTCATCACTCCCACATGTGAAAAATTTGAAAGAGAAAGTTTTTCATGTGGGAGTGATGAGTACCTTCCAGCGGCGTGCCCCATGAGGGATGGTTGCCCCTCCTCTACCAACACTAGCTATCCAGTGGGCGGGGAGAAGTCTGGGGGTGTGGTGGGGGGTCTAAGGGTGTGGTGGGGGATGTCTAGTGGGGTGGGGATTTTATAGACTTGTTTTGGTCGGGTTTTGGTATGGGGGTGTCTAGTGAGGTGGAGGGTGTCCAGGGGTGTGGTGGGGGCTATCCAGTGAGGTGGGAGGGTGTCCATAAGGGTTGGAAGGATGGCTAAGCGAGTGTGGGGATGTCCAGGGGGTTTCCAGGGGTGTGTGTGCGGAAGGTCCCGGGGGTGGGGGATGTCCAGGGGCGTGGGGGGTGTCCATGAGGGTGGGGGTGTCCTGGAGTGTGTGGGTTTGTCCAGGGGTGTGGGGCTGTCCAGGGGGTGGGCGGCAGTCCGGGGGTGTGGGGGGATGTCCTGGGGGTGTCCCATGAGGGCGAGGGGAGTCCCGGGGTGGGGGGGGGGGGGGGGGACTGTCCAGGGGTGTGGAGGGTGTTCCGGAGGGTTGTGGGGGGGGGGGGGGTTGTCCATGGGTGTGGGGGCTGTCCTAGGGTAGGGGAAGTCCAAAGGTGTGGGGTTGTCCAGGAGGGTGGGGGCAGTCCTAGGGGTGGGGCTAGTCAATGGTTGTGGGGGTGTCCAGGATAGTGGGGGTTGTCCAGTGGTGTGGGGGATGTTTAGGGGGTGGGGGCAGTCCAGGGGTGTGTAGGGTATCCCTGGGTGTGGGGGCGTCTAGGAGGGTGGGGCAGCCCCAGGGGTGGGGGTGAAGTACAGGGGTGTGGGGGGTTTCTAAGAGGTTGGGGGTTGTCTTGGGTGTGGGGGGTTGTCCTGGGGGAGGTATTGAAATCCAGGGGTGTGGGGGGTGTCTAGGAGGGTGGGGGTTTTCCAGGGGTGTTGGGGACTGTCCAGGGGGTGGGGGTAGCCCAGGGGTGTGGGGGTGTCTAGGGTTGTGGTATGGGCAGTCCAGTGGGGTTAGGGGTTTCTGGTATGTTTTTGGTAACTTTTTTGTCAGTTTCAGGGGTGTGGGAGGGCTATCCAGGGGTGTTGGAGTGTTTTCCAGGGGGTGGAGGGTATAAATAAGGGTGAGTGGTTGTCCACGGGTGTGGGGGTTGTCCAGGGGGTGGTGGGGATGTCCAAGGTTGTGGGGGATATCCAAGGGGTGGGGGCTGCCTAGGGGTGTGCGGTGGTTTCTAGGGGTGTGTGTGTGGGGGGGGGGGGGGTTCTAGTCTGTTCTTGGTATGCTTGTGCTTTGTTTCAGGTGATTTGGATGGGCATAATAGTGGTTCGGTTTTTTTTTAAAAAACAATTTATGTCGGTTATTTCATAACCAACGTAAAATGAATTTGTATTTGTTATAATGTCAGTTATTTGGAAATCTACGTAATTACTTCATGGGAAATGATTTTTATTCAGGTTATTTCGAAACCAACATAATAAAGTGAAATGGATATTATTTATGTTCTTTATTTTATAAACGATGTCATAGATATGTTTTTACGTCTGTTATTATATAAGTGACGTCGAAAACCGCTTGGAAGACAGGTTTATCACGCCGGTTATAAAAATAATTGATTTGATAAATGCTTCAGAATAGTTCTTTATGTCATCGGTTATATAATAACCGATCTGAAATGGTTTATATCACGTCAGTTGTTAAATAACTGACATAAAAAATGCATTGGTGTTTGATATAACGTCGGTTATTTGGAAACCGATGTAATAACATCATGGGAAATGGTTTTTATGTCGGTTATGAAATAACCGAAGTAATAAATTAAAATGGATATTCTTTTACATTGGTTATAAAATAATCGACGACGTAGATATGTTTTTATATTTTTTATTATATAACCGACATTGAAAACCACTTGGCAGACAAGTTTATCACATCGGTTATAAAAATAACCATCATGATAAACGCTTCAGAAGAGTTCTTTTTGACGTCGGTTATGTAATAACTAACATGAAAGGGTTTATATCACATCGCTTATTAAATAAATGACACAATAAAGCACTCCTCCGAAGCATTTTCCACGTCGTCTTTTTATCAACCGATGTGAAAAATGCTCCGGATTTGTGTTTTTTAGGTCAGTTGTAAAATAACCGACATAAAAAACATTTTTTATAACATCTCCTATAATAACATCAGCCAAAACCCAATGTTAAAAATAAAAAATAACCACTGTAAAAAATGTTTTTTTTCACTATGGACTGTGGTATGAGGGATAAATTTCAATGAATCTAGAGCTACATCACTGAAATTATATAAAAATATTGAAGTGATTCTAAATTTATTTAACTTTTCATATGAATTCAATTTCTCAAAATATTTGTTAGTTTTATTTGAGAATAATTATTTCCATGATTTCATATATATTGAAATTTGACAATAATTATCCATATAACATATTTTTTATAATAAAATTATATCAAAAGCATTTTAAATTATGTATTTTATTAAAACATTATAAATATTTTATAATTTTATTATTATAAAACCTATTTAAGGATTCTTATTAACTATTTTTATATGAATTCATGATACAATCAACCACGATTCATGGGATATCTTATAATATTGTATTATCGAAGTAAAAAATGAAACATATTTGTTTCTGACGAATTATTTATTCTATGATTGTGTTCAGAATGTTTTTTTGTAATTACATTGTACATATGTTTACTTTTGTTTAATTTGGTTAGTGGATAATATTTATACCATTAATAAATTTTATAAAACATTACATGAAATAATTTTATGCATAGATTTTATTAAATTGTTCACATTAATTTTCATTGAAATTATTGAATTATTCATAATGTTATTCTTGGAACATTTTTAAAAGTTTTACAATGTTAATCAGGAAACACAATCAAATATTCATTACATTATGTGTGGACCATATTTAAATAAACGTTTTTTTTAGTCATAGGAAATACTAAAATTTTCATAATATTATGTTTGGATATTATTGATTTTTCAACCATTTTATGTGTAAGGAATGTTTTATATTTCACCACATGAAAATGATTTTATTTATAGATAATGGTCATATCCCCATATTACTGAATCCTTATTTTTTGATAGGTATGTTATGCTTGTCTGATAACACTCTCATCAATCTATGTCTCTATTGGATGAACTTTTTAATCTGTTATTTCTCTCACAAACCAGTTCCCTGATCAAGATTATTATCTCACATTTTCACACAAATAATATAGTTTTATTTTGTTAATATGATGGACTTATACAATTATTCATTATTTATGTTCTATATTTTATTATGTATGAATTCCATTTAGAATGTAATTGTACATTAATTATTTTATCATAAAAAAAATATTACCATATCCACAACTATGATATTTAATTGATGAATCACATGTTTACCCTAACATTGAACCTAAGATCGTTCTTTTCTTATGAATTTATTCCCAAGAAAATAAATAGGGGTATTATGTATAATAATTTTAGACTCGTAGAATTTTATTGAATGTATCGATATATGTTTAATAATTAATCTTAAAAAGCATTTGAAAACTATCATAATACACACTAAAACAATAGGTTTTTTTGTGTGATTTATTATGAGAAATAATGTATAATTTTATAAAATTATGTCAAGTGAATTTATGTTGTAGTTGGGTGTCCTAAAAATAATGACAAGATAAGTTTTATATCCCATGAACCCAAACTGATCGATCAATATATTACATTAGGAACCCTCACAGTTACCATTTAGGCCTACCTCAAGGATCTCCTCCTGTAAAATAGTAGGTTATACATATTTTATGGTAAATAATAAAATTCAGGAAGGAAAATAGTCATCAAATCCCCTATCATAAATCTAAATTAGGCCCCATGAAAAAACCAATTTTTTTTGTTTTCATTGATATATTGCATAGTTAAACTATTTCACAAATAAACCATTCCACCTAACATGGAATCTATGTAATTATTTTCCTAAGGATCATATAATATCATTCATAATCATGAATAATATAATAAAATCACATAAAAATGGAATATTTTATTAAAATATTATTTATTCTTTGTTTAGTTGACAATGAATCCATAAAATAATAAAAAATAGTCCAAAATACTGGGGAATCCCATATAGATACCATTTAAAATAATGTAAGACCCATCATTACTTAATTTTAAAACACAATTCTAAAATAACCTCTTATTCCCCTCTTAAATGGTCTTAATTATCGTATTTCATAAAAACATCCCAATGAAGAAATATAATTTTGATTCCCCTTTAAAAAACAATAGTTCAAAATCACACATCAATACACATTTTTCAAATCCCCTCTCCATTATGTATTACTATTCAAAACCATTCCCATAAGAAAAATATATTAAAGTTAAATTTAATTACATTAAATGAAAAATTAAAATACTTATACCCCAACACAAAATCACTAATGTGGTTTTTTAGAAATAATTCATCCATAGAAAAAATAATGAATAATTTAGGATTCTATATTAAATTTATTATTATCATGATATCCCAATACCATGACATTATTACAATGGAATATTGAAAGACATAACAAAATTGATATCATTAATAATAATGAGAAAAATACATAAATAATCTAAAAAATAATGACACATGGAAATGTAATAACCAAAAACCATAACAATATATATATAATATAATCTTCTTAGCATATACCAACATCCAACAATACCATGATAACCTATCACATCTGTAAAAACTAGTGAATTGATAACTAAATCATTTGAAATCAACAACATAATTTTATATAGTAGAGAGTAAACACACTTGGAGTTATAAAAATAAACAATCAATATTTCATAGGATATGATCAACTTAAAACCTGACCATAGACCCAATCCACACAAGATACCCAATTTTGATTATTTATTAAGATATAAATTGAATCCAATATCATTAAAATATATTTTCAAATTTAAATTTTGATATCCCTCATGAAAAAAACTATGATATATGATTATAAACCAACCCTCAACATTGTAATTCTCTTGAATTTACCATCAACAAGATCATTACACCATGAAATTGTGGAATAATATAACCACACCCATCAATTATACCAAGAAGAATTATGAGGAAGAAAAATTTTTAATATAAGTGAAAAAGTATGTCCAATTTGATTCATGTGAGTAATAAATATTTATTCACCACAAATTACGATCATTAATAGTGGGAATGAGTATGGTAGTGGCAGCAAAAATTATCTCCCACAAGAATACCTAAATTTCATTTTGAAATTTGGGATCCAAATCAAAATATATTAATTACCATTCCTGAAACATAAGTTAAATTTTCATTGAAACCTAATTAACAATCATAATTTACCTAGTGACACACTTAGGTTCCATGAGTAGGGAACCAACCTCTTAGTGGAATTTATAGAGGATACCAACCCCTTTTACCGATACTATGTAACTAATGGATGGACTATTAAACTCTCTCCTTTTAATTTAACCCATACTTATATTCTCACTCTAATGTTTTCACCAAAATACTTCCCTGCAAATATTAAAAAACATACCCCAAACGTTATTGAAAAACACACCATCAATCTATATTTAAAAAATTAAATTCGATCATCAGAAGACATGATGGTGAAATGTCACTCATCCATGTTCCCTAAAACTATTCATTTTGTTATTTCAAACACCCCATCACAATTATTCTCATATATGATAATTTATGAAAGTGACTCAAGCATAAATATTTCCCGACACAGATTATAAATTCATCAAAAACATATGATGTTCTATCACCAAAATTCAATCCTGGGATTGGTATGTAATTATAAAACCAAACAAAATATTTCATAAAATTTAAATCTACTGTATCACTTATCATGAATCAATCAAACATGTATTTTCATCACCTAAATTGTTTTTAACTACGATATTGATTTAATCTCATATGATCAAATTCCTCTCACATGATAACCTCACTCTTAATAATTACCAATAGATGGGAAGGTTCTTGAACACATGATAAATTTCAAAAACATTGATTCCAACCCATATAAAACCTCAACGAACTCCAAAACATAATGATCACACACCACATACCACCTTTATTTGATGATCACTAATTTATTTGAATTTCCAACTAAAATTAGAACCCAGAGTCATACCCATGAATCCAGTTAATCTAAGACCTAATTACTCAATCCCAACACCACAAAATTATATAAACTATTATTAACCTGAAAAATACTAATATATATTATTTGAGAAATATAAAATAAAAAAAAATTATAATTACTCCCATTAAAAACATTTAAAACCCAATAACTAGTGCACTCTCTATGGTTTTTGAATTGAAACCCAACCATATCACATCACCCACAAAAAAACTAAATTATATTAATAAATCACATTATCATCGAAGGGAATTTTTTCAAAACACAAATCACTATGTATATGGGTTTTTTACCTAAAAATAGTTCTTACATATAACAAATGTTTTAATTTTATAAAAAATCATTCCATAACCTTTTAAAAAATAAAAAAAATAAACAGAGTATACATTACATTTCATTTATATTAGTTTCAATACAATTCATTCTAAATAATCATAAAATACATAAAACAATTTTCATTAGGATTCCAAATAATAAAAATAAAAACTAACAAAAAAGTCCTCTTTTAATAATATAAGTCTAAAAAAATAGAATGTTTTCAATAAGGCATTGAATATATTAAACATAGAATCAATAAATGATGAAACCCAATGATGAATAATTTCAAAAAAAATATCATATGTTTATGTATATTTATCTAGTTACACTAAAATCATGATATTTTAAAAACCCATTAGATCATACATGATCAATGTGACTTATCATGATTTTTATCCTCATGTAGTAGGATTATAAATCTTACTCACACCCATACATAGATTTAATAATCATGAAGCAATATATTATTATGTGACTTAACATATTATATTTATCCAATATATCTAGGAATAATCTAGGATTACTTTTAATATAAAAACAATTCTTTTGAACAACATTTTAATTCCTCTACTATGCTACAAAAACTACACCAGCTTAGGTGGTACTGGAAGGCCACAATAATTCTCCATATACAATAGAATGTTTCCTTTAGTGATACATATTTTTCATATATATATATATATATATTATATCTAAATAGAATAATATTATTTACATAACAAAACATAACTTGGGCTATATGGTTTTATTTTATTTGGAAACATTGATACAAAAAATAACTATTTAATAAACCATCTAAATCAACTCCCACATATTCCTTCATAACTATTACATGTTTATACATATCATATTTAATACCATTTTTAATATCTTGGTGAAAATTAACATAAGAAAAAGTTGAAGCCAGATTCTTAGTAAGGGTAGTAATGGGAGAAATCAATCATAAGATAAGTTTAAGGGATAAAGAACATGAATATAACTATTGAAAATTCTACTCTACATATCAAATATTATAATATTGGGACAAAGAATAAATTATTTTTGTACATAAAGAAGCAAATATAAAATAACACGAGCCATGATATAATAAAATTTGATAATTCATAAGATTTTTGAATATACATAATCATAGAAAATCATTTCATTATTATGCCATGATCTTTTAGATGAAAATAAAAGTGAAATAGGTTCACTTCCCAAAACATCATAGTAGTCTAGGTTCATTCCCCGAACTATCAGGATGGACAAAATCCCTTAATAATACAAGTTTACTTCTCATTCCACCCTATGATACCAAACTGATTTAACAATCAATTGTAGTATAGTTTTAATGAACTAAATTCAATTCACGTTTTAGTACTATTTATCTCATGAGTTATAAATCATTATTCAATACACTAGACAACGATATAGGTCACCCCATCATTGTATATAAAGTAACCATTATTCATGGTTAAGATATAACCACCATATTAAGATAAAACATGACCAATGTCTCATAATAAAACCCATACATATGTGTTCCACAGAAACATATGAAATTCATCAGATCATAACCCAAGTAAAAAAAATTATTTTCATAAACATTTCAACCAAACATAACTCATGGAATATAAACATGGTTTGTAAACATTATGAAATCATAAATATATATTTATAATAAAATGAAAATTATATAATCATTGAATAATATCCCTAGTAATGAATAAATAATATAGAATAATGTTATCTTATATGTAAATTAATTTTTTAAATTCACGAGATCTAATTATTGAAAAAATAACATTTCCATTTTCAAATAATTTTTTATAAATAACCAAAATATTTTAAAGGAGTCATTATTATTTGAAAATAAAATTTAAATATTGTAAAGGATATATCAATACATTAAACCATCACATCAGTAAGAATTTACTCTCATTTTTTATAAGTTAAAAAACATTCTTTTTTTGATTTTCATTTTAAAATTCACAATGAAACCAGTTTAGAAAATCCACGTATCCTTTTCTATTTATTTTTTCAAAATTTTAATATTGTATAAAAATTAATGAAAAAAATCATAATATATTACAAAA
Organism: Viscum album; assembly: GCA_963277665.1. Lineage (NCBI taxonomy): Eukaryota > Viridiplantae > Streptophyta > Magnoliopsida > Santalales > Viscaceae > Viscum > Viscum album. The sequence continues at coordinate 669,991,387 of OY728119.1, read as the reverse complement.
AAAATAAAACATTTTTTAAAAAATGAGAATGCAATTAAAATTATTTTTAATGAGGAATTTTTAAAAAGAATATTTTATAAAAGAATACCCATCATAAATATAATATCCTTTATGTGAGAATTAATTAAATTAATAAATTATTCATATTCACTATTAATCCAAAGAAACATTTAAATACAACAAGAAAGTAATAAAAATTCATTCCACACATATTCATAGAATCACATACATAATGATATAAATGTTTATCAAAAATAATAAAAATTAGGATCATAATTCACTTTCCTCTTCGTAATCAGCCAAATCATATGCCCACTAAAAGTAGAAATTGTCAAAATAAACATTGAATAATATTATGATAATGAGATACATTATGTTATATATCATAGGTAAGTATATAAACGACATAGAATAAATAATTGTTGAATAATTTATTTATCTCGCATAATATGAAGTGAGAAAAGAAAAATTGGCCTCTTGCTTTCCTTTATTTTATCATACTTTAGAATCTTCTGGAATTTCACATTAATTAATGGATCATTAGGGATCAATGATTTGGTCATTTGGTGAGATCAAAATTACATGGACGTGGGTGGAGTGTGGTAGGAAGGATTCACTATATATTTTAAGAGATTCATGGATTGGGAGGAGAAATGGGTGGTCGGATTTTTTATATATACTTGAGGAGTTGCGGTTTTAAATTATTGGATAAGGATTATTTTATATTTGAAGAAAATGAAATTTGGGTGGAATTTTTTCTAATGAATTATAATTATAATTAATGTTTTAAAGGTCATTTATTGTCTATAATCACATAAAACTCCTATTTAATGTTTTATTTTTTAGTTATTTTAATCCCTTACCATTTAACATTATCTCGCTACATTATTTTTCTTAATCTTCTGTAAATCATTTTTTACCAAAGTAATATTTTTATACCTAAAAATGAAAATGACCTCATGATATAATTTTAACCGTTTGATTCCAAGAATGGAATCCATCTTTAAAAATTGAATGTAGTCAATATGAAAACATACATAAAAAATTAAATCATTATAATTGAGAGAAATACATCTTTTTGGAAAAATAATTCTTTAATAAAAAATATAAAACAATAAAAAATAATGTATAAAAATTGTTAAAAGATATTTAATTAGAATATATATTTATAAAAAAATAGTTATTTCAAGATTAATTTGAATTCATAATCTTACTTTAAAATATAATGATAACAATAGTTTTATAAAAGATAGTGTTTTTTATTAATTCACTGAAAATCAATCCTTTCTAGAAAATTAATAAAAATACATTCTATGTTTTTTGGACATGATGAATCAAAAATTGATTTTAATTATATAAAATAAAATTTATAAATGATTAAAAAGAATTTTTTATTTACTTTCATAAATAATGTAATAAGTAAATTTTTGGAAGAAAACATATACTTTAAGAACAAAATGACATTTCTTAAAATTATTTGTTTATTTCCTAAGAATAAACTATAATATTAAAAATAAAATAGAAAATTTTACCTTTCACACTGTTGATAATACTATTCATTCTAGATAATTTAATTTAAATGATATACAAGTCCTATTAAAATAATAATATTATAGAGTTCTATTAATCTCGATGTTCTTTTAAAATTAATATATCAACATAAATAATTTTTACTATATAAAAAAAATATAGTATAATGTTTTTCATGCTACATTAATACAAATTTAAAATGATTTAAACCCTCTAAATTAATTAGTCATACACATATAGATACAGATGCCTATACCTCATCATATCCTCATGTTCCCAAGTAGATTTCTAAAATTAGTGGTTTCACTTAAAACATGTTACTTGGTGAGTAGTATTCCTTCGTAGAACATTATCTCCATCATCCAGAATCACCATTGGTTATTCATCATAAAAATGATATTTCTCAAGATGTATGTCCAACTAGTTTATCACATGTGAAAGATCAGGTCTATACATCCATTTTAGAGATAAATTATTCACATCATGACCATGAATGAGATTTGGAAGAAGAAAAAATAAATTAGACACCATCCCAGTACGATTAATAATTTAAAAAAATTGTATCCTAAAAATATGTAATTTCTCATAAAAAATCAGAAGATTGTATTTAAAAAAATGGTAACACAGATAATAAAAAGGGTAAATGAAATTCCCTCTTATAAAATGGGAAACTATAATGAAAAACCACCACAAAACTAGGATTAAAATTTAGAGCAAAATTGTGGAAAGTGAAATTATAAAAATGGAAGAGAATTAAAACTACCATGTTGTGAATGATAATGATAGAGAATATGAAAAATATAATGTTAATAATATAAAAATAAAAGACCATGTAGGTCTAAAAATGAACATTGATGTCATTATAAATGACTAAAATATAAAAAACTATTTCTAAATCCATTGAGAATATTTAATTAATTTGTTTAAAATAATAATTAAAATATCACCATTTGGTAATGACTTGACCATTTTCAAATTCATTTATTTCTCTAATAAATCATGTTTAAATTGTAATTCCTAACTAACTAGATGATCAATAGATTCATAATGTGATGACAATCCATTTATTCTATCTCTATTTTTCATCATAAAGAAATTGTAACCACAGGTTATCCAATACAAATATAAATTTATATGGTTTTATAATACAATAATATCTAAAAGTACATCCAATATTCAGTATACAACGATTCATAAATAGTTACCCATATAAACCATCCATAATATTAAAATCCTAAACATTCAAAAGAAGGTTAATAAATTTTCCAAATAAACATAATATTATTCCCAAAAATCACATGATGTACATTGCAATTATTAAACACCGAACATGTGACAATATTTATCATGTATTCTATTGAATCATGATGATATCATGACTTAAAAAATTCATGCACATCTAAAAAGTTATATTTCCCTAAATCACGTGTTCTCTGAAAATATATAATTACCACCTCAATCACTTTACATGGATTCTATTATAATTCAATATATACATTAAAATATATAATAAAATACTACATTGGATGAATATTATATGTTCTATTCTTCCATAATACCATAAAAGTACTTCTACGACATTGTTCATGAATTCCAATACATAAAAACTCAATAATTCCACTAAATTATTAAGACATTAACCAAGATTCATCATTTATTTCATTAACATTTATTTCATCTCATATTTCATACAAAATCTCATCATCATCAATAATTTACCACTTATATATATATCCTTACCGATTCTCTTCACAATATTTTCCCTAAGGTAATCGATTTTTATAATACCCATACATTCAACATTTATAACATTTATCTTTGGATGATGCCTTATGAATACTAACATTATCATACATTGTTTTAATTAAATCTTATAATTTTCCTTTCAATTAATTACTTTGTGTCCATATTTTTCACACCCAAAGCATCAACTAGAATATTTGAAATATTGTTCATGATGTGTCTTCCAACATGAATTACATGTGGAAAATTGAACATTAATTCCCATCTAGTCACCATGAATATCTATAATCATATTTTTTTGGATAAAAAAATATCACAATATTAGATTATTGATTATATTATGGGATTATTTATTCAAAATAAAAATATGGTTTCACCTTCTGAATCCATTTTCATTTGTTTGATCATCGTGAAGACCAATCAATTATACTTCATATTCTCCACTAACATGAATCCTCATGGTTATAGACACCATATAAAACTCAAAAAACATAGTGTGAGAAACAATAATCATTTTTGGAGACCACATAATGAAGATAATGTTCTTGGAAAAATTCAATCTCTATCACCTTATGTTTAATAAAAGCTTATTTAGGTTCATTTAAAAAAATTAGGATTACATCATATACATTAAACTATCATTTGAGGTCTTAAATAAGGTTTTCTTATCCTTGTTTCTAAAGGATAAATAAATATTACTATGATACCAACTATAATAAACCACAATTCTCAAACATATTAATTATATATAAATAGATCAGTCTTCATTGCATAACATTACAAAATCATGTCAAGAACAATTTGTTTTTAGAGACATTATAAATATTGAAACAAAAACAACTAGTTTATAAAATATATATCTTTTCCATCGTATTCTATCATAAAATGATCCCTTTTTATAAATCATACCTAATACCATTATTTATATCCTTAAGAAAAGAAACATAAAAAAATTGTGACCACAAATTCTCACTACGGGTAAACACGAGTGATATCAATAAAAACATTAGAATAAGGGCATATGAATATGAATGTAACATTTCAAAATTATAACATTTATATTTAATATCATCATATTCAGTAATATAGAAAATTAAAATTGGTAATTAGATATGATTTAGAAAAAAACGTGATCCTTGAGAGATTAAAATTTTCAATAAGACATGAAACTATGTCATGCATGTAATAATAGAAAATATTTTCCATATATGTTAAGGAAAATTTTCCTAGACTACTATGGTGGAATAGTTTTACTCCTAAAACCATCATTGTAGGTAAGTCTCAATCCCAAGGCTATCATTGTGGTGAAATCCCCTTTCTGAACTAAGTTAACTTCCCATTCCAGCCATGTATTATTGATCCAAGTTCACTCCCCATTACAAACATTGTTTACTGATCCATGTTTATTTCCCATTTCAGTTATTTCTCTATCATGAGAATAAAAATCATTACCCAATGAATTATAGGGATATATTGGTCCTACCCATTAATGGTTATTCTGTAACCACCATTCATGGTCATAACACTTCCATTACCCTTGGTTATAATGTTACAAGCATCAGAAAATGATATCCAAACATATGTGTGGCATAATAATATATGAAATTCATCATATTACAACCCACGTATTGAAAATAGTTTCATAAACATTTCCTCATAACAAAAGTCATGGAAAATAAATTCTATTCATAAATATTAGGCCACCATAAACTAAAACCTCTGATATCAAGAATAAGTAGATTATTCATGAATAATATACCCAGTACATAATAAGATACAAAATTCAGCATATTAAAAATAATTTTAGAGTGATTACATTATATAACTCTTTACGAAATAACATTTCATTTTAAAAATCATTTCATTTTTATGAGATACATAATTTGAAGTAAAAAAATTATTTTTGAAAATATCCTTGAAAAAATTTAATGGATATTAATAACCATTAAATTATTATGAAAATTTAAATATACACTCATGATGTATAAGTTAAAAACCCTTACTTCTGTATTTTTGTTGGAAAGATCACATGTATACTCAGTCATAAAATAAAAAATGAATTATTTCAAAACATTTATGAAAATCTCACAAATGAGTGAAAATAAAATATGAAAATCATAGGATCATAGTAAAAATATATTTGAAAATATTATTATGAAACATATACATGGAATAAAAAGAATACGTTCTGGGAAATTAAAAATAATTTAATTTTTTAATGTAATTTCCCTTATAAATATCATATCATTGATTTGATTAGTAATAAAATTTATCTATTCAATGTAGTTACATTAAATCCAAATTAATATAATGCAAATAAAATCATAACCTAATTAAAATTAATTTCACACATAATCATGACATGTAATTATCAATTAAGTATATTTTTAACACAAATAATGAAATTTTGTTTGTGAATTACATTACAACGCTGTAATCAGTAAATTTTATGCCCCATTAAAGTAATAATTATCAAGTCAAACATTGAATAACATTAATATAATGAAATTAGTTATATGATATATTCATGGTCTTTAAATACAAAACACTTTAAAAGACATGATGATTAATGAATCTATCTCATAGATGTAAATTTTTGTGAGAAATCCTTACCTCAGGGTTCCGTTTAGTTTTTCATTCATTATCATCCTCTAGAATATCACCTCTTGAAGATAACCTTAAGTAATATGGAATTGTCATTAAAAATACCATTTGTTCTTGGATATTGGGAGAGTTGTAAATAGTGGTTTTGGTTGATATTTGATAATATTCAATGCTTCATAGGGGGATGGGGATGGTGAGGGTTTGTATTCAAACAAAAGGAAGGAATGGTTTTATGTGACTAAATAATGATAAATTTATATTTAAAAACTACAACATTGAATGGAATTAATTTAAATGCATTTATATGATAAGTAATGTTTAAAATGCTGGATATGTTTGAGAAACATGAAAAATAATCATTTGATGTATTATTTGAACGGTATTTTAATCTTTTACCTTTTTACAATAACCCACTCCATTATTTTAGTTATACTGCAGTAAATCCTTTTGTTGACCAGTTTATCATTTTAAAGCATAAAATTGAATATTATATTAGAAAATATTTTGGAAATCTGGATTCTGAATATGTGATTAATTTTTAATAATTTAAAACATAAAAATTTCAAAATTACATTTAATATTAAATTATTAAAAAAATATTATTTTTTTGTAAATAAAAGTTTGATCCCTAAAATGTACTTATAAATAAATGAGGTATAATGATTTTCTAATTGTAATTAATTAGATAATATTTTTACTAATAGTGCTTATGTAAATTTTAAATCAATTAAAATTCATAAGATGACATTAAAATATAATGAAAATGATTGTTTTATATATATTAGTAATTTTTATCTATTCATTGAAAAATTAAATTGTATAAAAAATCATAAAATTTCATCATAAGATAATTTTCACAGGATGAATTCAAAAATAATTTTAGTTTCATAAAATCAATTTTTTTATAATTTATTAAAATATATTATATTTATTTTATCATTGAAAGAAATAAAAATCCCATTTTCAATAAAACATATATTAAATGAATGAAAGGACTTTAATAAATATTATGTCTCTATTTACTAACAATAAATTAGTATATTAACAATGTCTTATAAGAAAATATGTTATAGGGATCAGGAGAATCTCCCTCATGTAATCTATTATGACTTTAGCTTCTTCCATTTGAATTTCTCAATTGCATGGCTTTTCCCCATTTTCTATATTCGATGTCGATCGCTATGGGAAGTATTTGAGATAGGGATACTCATGCGGAATCGATGTGATTCAATAACAGATCCCTTTTGATGGTGTCTAGAGCTATCTAAATGCACATATCTGGTACATATATTAGATGTCTAGCTCCAATATGGTGGTTTTGAATGACCAAAATGGTGATCATGTTGTGAGTACTGATGAATAGTGTTTGGTTTTTGTGGCTCCATCTAAGTAGAATGAAATGTATCAAACGGAGTCGAGTGCATTTGATTAAAAGTAAACCGACCTATCACTGTGGAAGCCACATGTTAATACGATCCATGGTTCATTTTATGATTTTATAGTGGAGGTTACTTTTAGTAGTCCTTTTTTTCTATTATTGTGAATTCATTGGGTATTGTGAATTCATAGAGGGATTCAATAAGAATGTAATTTATATAGATCAAGTATGTTCTCTTAAATATTATTGTGATGAAGGGTGATATTTATCCTGTGATCACAAAAAATGTTTCAATCTATGATAGATTTAATATCTAAAAGTATTCCATTATTTCTAGGATGGTTATTCTGATGGGAAGAAAGCTTTTGATATTTGATGATTTGGTTCAAAAATGACCATCTTTCTATCACACATCTGATTTGAGATGTATAACGATTTGGTAGGATTTTTTATATCATTTTCCCGTTAGAGGAAATGAAACAAAGGACTTTGGGGATAGGATCCATTAAATTAAAGCATGCATAATATTCATTCGTGAATTGAACAACTATTTCAATATTTTTTCTTTAAAATATTGTAGGACTCAGGTTTTCATTAATATTATTTGTCTAAATTTGATCCTTAGGTTTCATTAGATACTATTTGAAATAGAATCTTCTTTTGGCATTACAATAAAAATGGAATGAACCACTGATACTTCCATGTTATGTTATTTTTATAGGGTTATTGTGGAAGTTGACATAAGAATGTGTTTAGTAAATAATATCATTTTATCAGCTTTGGATGATTACATCCCTCTAAAGGTGGAGTATGAAATACTCCCCCAATTTTTTCTAATTCTTAAACAAGTGGTCATTTCAAGGACAATTGTCATAAAAAATATGATTTCTTCATTTTTTTCTCTAAAAGGGAACCTAAATAATTCAATTCGAATGAATTTGAAGAGGCATATAGTGTATAAGGAACTAGTGTTTGAGGATATGGGTGATGCTCTAAAGGGGAAGGCCTCTTCCTCGATGATGAATCCTGCTCCTGAGTCTTCTGTTAGTGCCAGAATCCCAAATCCTATCATGAATGATATTTCTGATGTAGTCATGCACCAAGGTAGTGTACTACAACAAAAAGGAATGCTTCACATCTTGTATTTTAATGTGTGTTTGGATACATCAATTACAAACTTGTGTTGTGATGGCTTCAAAATTCCTCAGGGCGCCATAGATGATTTACATACATATACTTATTTTGCATATGAATGCACATAGCTAGTGGATTCAGACCTACCAAAAATGGTCTCAATTACTATACCACTTTGAAGACAATGATCAGTGGTCGTCATTACTCTTTTAAGGATACACATTTAAATGGGAAGGAATATCCGGTTGACAGTGCATACCTCACTCCGTCCCCTTAGAAGAGAAAAACAAGAATAGAATATTTTAAAACATCACAAACTATTTATGCCAAATCTTATTCTGTGTTGTCAAGAAAATTCAGTGCAGACATCCTGATGATCTTTAACTAGGGTATGTCTGACTCTGAGTGGGAAACAATTGATTAGCCCGGTTACGAAAATGACATGTCCTTTTATGATCTTCGATTTATGGTTTGACGAATGTAGAAATTTTTTATTGTGTGACCCTGTCTATCTCCTTTTATATTTTTCAATTTTTAAATAAATTGTTAGATGCTTATCTTCTATGTAGACTTATGTAGTGTTAATTGTGGGTTATAAAATTATATATTTCATATTTTTTTAATACTATCCACTCCCTACAATTTAATATATATGATATAAAATTCTTGTTAAAATAATAATATTATGAAGTACACTAATGAACTGTGTTCTGTGCAACATAAGCTACTGATGGGTTTAAATTTATAGTAATAAGGATACATTGCATAAAATATTGGAGTATTATAGTACTTAATATCAATAATGTAATGACCATGATAAGGGGAGACTATATTCCCAAAATGAAAAAGAATGGGCATTCCCAAAATTAAAATAATACTATGTCACATCGAATTAATGGACATCCAAAAAACCATTAGACATAAAGAGGGTCCTCAGAGGTTCCTTATATAAAAGAATATAAATGTAGTAAAATAGTATATATGGATCAATTATAAAATATATTTATTAAATTAATTTTAATAATTTGTTTTAGTGTAAGAATATTAAACATTCTATCTCAATAATTGTAACAAGTTCTTTAAAAAAAATTAAATAAATAAAGACTTTACCAAATCATTCCTAACACTAGTTAAAAAAATTCCAACAATAATATACTTTACATTTTACATGGATCTGAGTATAAAATAATAGATACCCATGAAATAAAATATAAATACTACCCATTCTCATTGATACCAATAGGTAGTAGTGACTCCAACGACATAATGTGATGAACTGTATCATTATTAGTTGTGAACATGTTGGTAAATTTTTCATTTCAAAATAGGTAATATGACAGTTTTTTTATTTATTTTTTGGATTGAAATTATACGAGTTCATAAATTTATATAGTTTTTTATTAGATATTTCAGGATGTAAAAGTCACGAAACATTGGATTCAGTGTGTTTTGAATTACAAATTAGGAGGCCCCACTTCATAAATATATATTGAATTATATTATGATGTAGTATGGGGGTGTTACACCATGTCATGTGTTTTTTGAATTTAAACTAATATTCGGAGGAATAGGATTGAATCATTACTTAATAGGATCATGATATAAACCATTTTCATTTGAATATATATTTTTTGTTGGATATTTTTCTTGGAAAAACTAATGGTTTGCACCATGAGGGATACTATAGGGGGAAGATTTAGGAAATATCCCCTAGACTGCTATATGAATGATGTTAGATGGTGGGGGAATTTTTCTTCCTTGTACAATTTTTTACACTAAAATGAAAAGAACTAATTTGTATGGTCGAAACCAAGGGGTTTTTGTCAAAATAGTACCATGTTTTCATAACCCATTAGTTATCACCAAAACATGAACTTTGGTCCATGAATTATTCTATAGACACTAAGATCACATGAAAAAATTTAACATTTATAGAATTTTAGTAGGTAAAAAGTTTCCTCTTCGATCTTTTAACCCAATAATTTATTTTAGGTGGGACATATTTTAGCTACCATTTAGCCCGACTCTTTAACATGTTTTCATCTCACTAAACCCCATTAATCACCTATAATTCATGAATTACATAGTATTATTTCGGTGCCAATGATTTTGGTAGAGCTTCCCCACTATTCTTATTCTCCATCATCCTCTTAGTTTAGTTTTTTTGATTAATTAGACCATATTATTTGATATATTCCACCTAGGAATGGTGAAATATAAAGATTTTATGGTGTATTGTTTTTAGTTGTATTCAGATATATAAAAGGTGAAAATGTTTCAAATTTATCATTCGTACATTAATGGAATATCACTTGATTAATATTCTTTAGGATTAGACCAAATTTGAATTGTATTATTGAATGATTTAATATCTTATTATGGGTATTTTATACATTTATTTATAATACTATTTCATGATTCATTGGAAAATACATTTTATGATAATCTCATAATGAGAGGATGTGGAGTTATAAAATAATGGTTATTAATTTTGGAAATAAATTATATATCTAATATTTAATGTTAATAAATAATTTATTATGTCATGTGGGTTGATATAGGGTATATAGAGTGTAATAGAGATTTTTATATTCTTACATGTATTTGGATAGATTCATATTTTTATTGTAACATTTATTTTAAAGAATTTTGTACAGTTAACACTAGTCCATATTTGTTTTTGAATTTAAATTACATTTGTAAACATGGTGTTAGTATCCTAACGTATATGAAGTTGATAATTTAGACTTTTATGGTTCGATAGGCCTTGTTAACGAAAATAGTATTATTTAGGTAGATTAATATGTGATTTTGATTTTTAGAAATGACTAATAAATCATATTATGGGCCATGAGGTCAATAATTCCTCATGGAACCTCAAAAGGTTCATGGAATATGAATTAAATGATGTTTTATAGATTATATTCAACATCATTAGAGATTCCAAACAATACTACTATAATATAAAGGGGTTTTATAAAAAATCCATTGATTAGGGGTCCTGATGGAGTTAGACAAGAACATGATTGTTGTATTGTTAACTATAATAGATCATTGTCTGTCTTGGATAGTATTGGTTAGCATATTAATATTTGAATATGAAATATTTTTTGGATGGTTTTCATAGGGACTTATATTATGGGATAATGTGTGGAGTCAGTGAGAGGGTAAATTTTTATAATTATAATGTGATACATATTGATTAATCCTCTACGCTTGGTATCTCCCAGAGGAAAAGTATCATTTCGATATTTTATATATAAATAATGTGGGAGGAATGTGATTATGATTATGGTCATGGATTTAGTGTTGAGTTGTATTAGATACAACATAGTAGAGATCAAGGTTGGGGTTGGTGTGTGGATTTATTAGGACTAATCTTTAGGATATGTCAACTATTTATTTCAGGTAATAATATGCTTTTACTATATCATGTTGTAGTGAGGATCCCCCACCAAAAAATTAGTGTGTTCAAGTATATATGTAATTATGAATTATAGTGTGGAACCCTACCCTTAGTGGGAGAAAATTGGCCAGGATGTGATACTATAAATTTACCTGAGTGAGATGGTTTGGGCTGAAATGTGATACAACAAGTTTACTGAATGATAGGGTAGTATTAAATATGTTACTTAAGATCATACCCTGAGTGAGATTATAGTGGTTTTGATTAGTTATGATAACTTACCCTGAGTGAGAGGGTAGTTTTTATGATGGGGTAAAGGACCATACCCGCAGTGATAGGGTAGTGGCTAATTTTTGTATCATTATAATACCATTATAGTGGGGGTAGTGAAATAAATTATAATAGAAACTACACCCATTCAAGGGGTAGTAATTGAGACCTAGTACTATACATCACCTTGAGTGAGTGGGTGGTGGTATATGACAAGATATGCGATCAATATAAGCTTTTATAATAAACCATAAGTGAGATGATATTGGTAGATACATAGTATCAGGAACATTCCATGAGTTATTGGTTTTAGTTCACATTGTGATATAAATTATATTCTAGTAATGGTTTCCATATGTGGGGTTTGGAATTAGGGTTTCCAAGATAGCACACAATTATTTTACATAGTTTCATTCATGATTTATTTATAATTTTTCATTTTCCCATACAGTGATAAACAATCTTTTTATATTAGAAAATGATCACTAGATTAGACCCTATATATTTTCATCCTAACACCTTCCAAAAGAACCTTGGTGAGTGTAAGAAATTTTTTTCATTAAAACAGTATGCTTTAGGGGATAAATGGATAGATTAGTTATACGGATGTTGGAAAAATGATACGGGGATGGACCCTAATTATATCACTGAGTGTCCTTTGTTTTTTATCTTATTTATGTTATACTTTTCTACCTAGAATGTGACCCCTATTATTTTTATTATTATTTTGTGTATGTATAATTTTTGTTGTAATGTGTACATATAATTTTTAATTTATTCATTTACATTATATATAATCACATTGAAATAATCTAATATTATATGAGATTGTTTTTATTTTACTAATATTTATTTTAAGGAAATGAGATTATAATCTTCTTTTTTATCCTACAGATTCTCATTAGTAATCTTTGTAACACCATTGTATTCTAATTTATAGGTTCCCTATTAATAAACATTATGTCGATAACTAGTTTCAGACATATCACTAAACCAAATTGAGTTAGGACTTAAATATTAAATTCAAATTAAAAAATTTCTGATTAATAAAACAATAATCATCAGATATATCGTAGTTATTCAAAAGAGAAACAAGAAAAATTAAATTAAGAGCAATGAATATTTTTAAAAAGTCATTTCAAATAAATGTATTTTCATTATATATTCCATTTTTATTTAAAATATAAATTTAGAAATGGTATAATTTTTGACATTTTAAATCGAGTACAAATTTTAATTTATCATGTAATAATTATCTTTTTGTGAATTATTGGTAGTTTTAAAGAATAAATTTTATAGTGAATAGTGTTTAAATTAGGATATATTTCATTCCATCAATTTTATAATAGATTCACATTATAATAAAGAAATGAATGTTTTTGGAAAAATATTATAAAAATATTTATAATGTAAACAAATTATAATAAAAAATAGAATTTTTTATTTATAATATTGTGTATTGTGATTGGGAAACATAATTAATATTTACTCTATGAACTATTTTTATTCATTTATATTAATTTTCTTTAAATAACTTATTGAAATTTAATATAAAAAAATATCAAAAAATTTAAATGTTATAGCTTCCTAAATTTAAATTTTGGACCTTAATGTACGATTATTATGTTTATTGTTAGTAAACATTATAGTAGAAAAAGTGATATTTAAAATGAATTTTTATTTTTATTCAGTAATTATTATTAAATAAATTAAATTTATATTTTTTAAATATGTACTATGATATAAAATTTATATGTATCTACAAATATTTATGTCCCTTTTAAATCTAAATTAATGATGATTAATACTAAAAATACATAATGAGTAAAACATTACTTCTTAACAAAATAAATTTTCAATATATTAAATTATGTTTTTAAATGTTAATTGAATATTATTTTGAAATTGAAATATTTTATAATTTTATGACATGAAGGTTCAAAAATTATATTATTTTAATAATATAATCCATATATTTTTAATAAATTATATATTTCATGGATTAATATAAGTTATCATAGTAAAATCCAAATTGGAAAAAAATGTAAAAATAATAAGGTTGATTTAAAAATGTTTAAAACAGAGGTGAAAATGATTTTTATAGTATTTATAGGTCTTAATTCAGCCAAAATTTTATTATTTCCCAATTGATATCCCTTAATAATTGAATATAGTATTTCTATCATTGAAAATGTAATGGGTATTTCAAAAAAATCCATTTTCATTAATTATTAAATGGGATCACTTCAAAAATATTTCACCATAATTTGCAATAAATTACCTCTACCAAAACACACACACTATATCTCTTTAACTATATCCCAACTTCTTAAAATCCAGGGTGTTTATGAAATACCAATACCTAATTTGTTACCGAAGGGAGAACATCTAGAGAGAGGGGTTATGTTCCTAAACAATCCATCATCATTCATTTCATAATTAAACACTTAAATAATATTTATCCCTAATATTTTGGTAAAATTATTTTTAAAATTTTGATGAAATGAAATTTAAATAATGATATATCCATTTTCCTCCCTTCTCTTAACCATATGAATAAAAATGTGTCTTCTATTACTTATGGGTAACATCCTCCAAAAGGGGTGTAATTTTTTTTCATATACTCATCACAAGGATAGTTCAATGGTTTTTTTAATGAATAATTTTGAAATTTAATATTTTATTATTATGTTGAAAAAAACTAATTCTCACCTCTTTCATGTTATATGTAAAATTTTGTGTGGCCGGTACATACGTGTGGACAAGAACCTCCATGAATGCAATGTATTTATCCATTCAATTGATAATTTATTCTTTATCAAATACTCTTCTAATATGATTCACACCATTATAAAATAATAAAAATATAATTAAAAATATATAATAATGTTATTATACTATAATAATCATGTTATTAATAAAAATCAACAATACATTATAACTTGTTTTAATTTCTTTCCATTATATAAAACTACTTCTACAATTTTATAAATTTATATCAAGGATGACTAAAAAATTATAAGCGGGGGAATTATTAAAAAATTAGGTTAAAATAATAACTAGTTTATTGTTTTATTTATAAATATATTTAAATTTTATTAATATTTAATTTCTTATACAAAATAGACATTATTCATTAAAAAATAACAGAAATAGGGTCACTAAAAACTATAATATAATGAATCATAAATAAACTACTATTTTTTTCAAATTAGGAAATTATAATTAATTATAAAATATATATTCTCATACCTATAATATTATTACAAATATAAAAATTGAATATATTGGAATAATCAGTGTTTTTCTTAAGAAACCAGTACTAAAAACTAATTGATGCTAAAAACATTTAGTGATGAAAATAAAATATATCTAAATAATATATTATCATTAAATAAATATAATTGATGAATTTAAATTGTTATAGATATGATTAATGTTCATAATAGGTGATTATGAAAACTATTTTTTTCATTCAAAAGGAATCAATGTTTTTATGTGGTGGATTAATGTTGTTGTGTACTCTAATATATTTTTAATTTAATGTTATTTGATTGATATTAAGAACTATTACTTATTTTATATGGTAAATTTGTCATGAACCCCCCCCATAAATATTGTACATTATGGGTATAGAGATAATGTCCCCCAATCCCACCCTCTTGGAGGCCTCAAGTTGGATATTATCATCGAGGGTATAAAAATCTCATATATGGAATATATTACCATGTATAAATTTTAATGTTTGGGAGATAATATTTCTATTCCATAATAAAATACATTACATAATTTAAAATAAATCCAAACTATACCACATTTCATGTTTAAATAAAACCAATACATATTTATGTCTCCAATGTAAGTTCAAAAAAAAAAGATAAAGAAGTTACACAAAAAATGTCCAAAGGGCTGACCTAGTAATGTCCATCATTGTATATAAATTCTTCATATAAAAATTAATACCATTTTTTATATATAGGGTGTTAAAAAAGATACACTCAATTTGAAATCAAAGTCCCTCATGAACAAGCGAGAATAGTATACTGATGAACCTGTGAGAAAAAAAAACAAAACTGAATAGTACCTATACATGTATAATAACAAAAATTCAAACCTCACCAAGGACCCCTAACATAAATATGCATCAATGTGTAATTATATAATATGATATATATTGATTATAGGATACCCAACAGTACTCTCCCACTAATTGTTTGTTCTTTACACCCCAACATCGTATATCCTGGTGCTCCCACGTCTTCTGAATAACATCATATAACATCAAATCCCACCAATAGACACCTGGTCTATATTATAACATCACATCTTTTAAACAGTATATTAGGGTGTCGTAAACATGAAGGGAATCAATCATGTACTCCCTCCTACCATGAATGGCCCCAACCATAATCAATCCTATCATATATCACCCAACAACACATGGGAAATCACATATCATAAAATAACATGTAGGAAATGACACATTTGAATTCAGTCCATCAAATCCCATTCATATCATAATACCTGGAAGTGGGATTAGGGAAGATTGGGTAGCCAGCTATCCATCCTCCCATCGAGATGTCAGAAAATACACCAAAAAACATTTCGTTTCGGAACATGGGGATCAACATGGGTGGGGGTGTATAAAAGTAGAAAATAATATAAATATTACATACATACATACATTTTTATATATAGGAAGAAATCCTTACTATATGTGTTCACAACCCAATAATAAGAAATATCATAAATCACCCTCACTTTTCTACTACATGTAAATGCATAAATTCCCAAAACATTCCTAATCCACAAAAAATAATTTTTATCCCATGTATAGATTATCTAATATCAACCCATTTAAATTAAAAATTTACCCTTATTCATATTTTCACCCATTATTTCAAATTAACACATTAAAGTTTTAACAAAATTTATTTTCTAAAATAATCCATTTAATCCTGCCCATTTGACATCATTAACATTTATTTAATACCATTAGTAATTAGGAAACTAGAATTACCAACAACTATCACAGACTCACTTCAAAACCACACCCCCACTACCATCATATCCCCACATCATATCAAATACACTACCCTATACCCCTCAAAATAAATCCAACTCCCATGCATTACATTATCACAACCATACCAAAATATAATACCATGTCTATAAATATATCATAGGACAATCCTAAACATTATACTGATTAGAAAAATGGGTTTTCTTCCAATTCCACTTCATTAATTAAGAGAATTATCACAAAATATATAAGATCCTAGGGCATCTATTTCATAAACAAAATATATTTATATAACAACATAGCTATGATGTAAAAACATTTATGAAAACCAAAAAAATGGAGCATTTAAAAATCATTGGTCTTTTGGGATACGACAAATATAAATATTTTTTATATATCTATAAGAATATATAAAATAATATGAATTATTCTTATCCCCTATAAATTAAATTTGAAATGTTTAATTAACTTCTAAAATAAATAGTGTTATCTCCCTAAGAGATAACAAGTGTAACCCATCATGTGCGATACACCAAATTGAGAAATGAATGAATTCCTACCCTAATGAGAAGATCCTTATTAAAAATAGATGTACCAAAATAGGGGGTTAATGAAAAAGTGGTAACCTCTTTTCTGAAACTCTAAAAAACTATTGTAACAAAACTATATGACTCAAAGTGAATAAGGATTTTTAACATACCATCTAATGATAATGAAAGAATAAATTAAGTAAGAAAAGATCTTCAAAATTTTATGAATTGATCTAGAACTAGTGGAATAAATCAACGTTTTATATGAAATTGAATTTGGATATATTTAAATATTTTCATTTTGAACATGTAAAAGGTTCATATACTTTTTATATATTAAAGATATGATTTATCATATTTGGAACAATGTTCAAATTATCTAATTTGTTTAACCTATTTTTCATAAAAGAAATATAGAAAATAGAATATCATTGAATGTTAGAAAAATTTGAAATATTGTTCATGAGTCCCCATCGGAAAATAACTACAAGTGATTCATGTCTAGTGATTCATCTCAAGTGAGTCACTACTAGAAACTCACTACTAGTGAGTCATCACCAACGAGTCACCGATATTGAGTCCCCACTAGAAAGTAATCACTAGGGAGTCACCACCATTGAGTATTCACTAGAATTACCTACCACTAGAAATGTATCACTTCCTGAATGACCTAAAACTAGAATAAATAACTACTATAGTGAGTTTCC
Source organism: Viscum album (assembly GCA_963277665.1). Lineage (NCBI taxonomy): Eukaryota > Viridiplantae > Streptophyta > Magnoliopsida > Santalales > Viscaceae > Viscum > Viscum album. Next base: position 669,973,062 of record OY728119.1, on the reverse strand, counting down.
ACTATAAATGTCTCACCACCATAATTATCTACTTTCATAATGGACTAACCACAAGAATAAACTACCACTAGAACGACTCGACATCATAAATTCCACATCACATAGAGTGTCTCACCTTTGTAATGACCTACTTCTAGAGTTACTAACCACTATAAACCCATCACAATTACCCTTAACACTCCCTAAACATCTCACTGACACCACAATCATTAAATGTTTGGAAATTTAATGGCCATAATGACCAAACCATTACATCAGATACCTCTCAACCTATCATCATCCTAGAGAATTCAATACCATCCAAGAATGAAATATATAATGGTTTAGAACAATTTTCCCTATTGATCACTCTAAAGGATCCCATTACAACTAAAACACATCCACCAACTAAACAAGACAATCAAATCTCCTACATCATATAAACATTAAATATTTCCCTAAATATTGAAATTAGTTAATTTCTTCTTCTATTACATGATAAAATCCACTCTATGTGGTACTATGATACCTACATGGGTTTAATCACATCATTTTAAATCAAATCTCTATTAAGAATTGGGTATTCTATTTTTCACATGTTAAAACATTATCACAAATCAAATTAAGGGAATCATATATCTCGTAAAACACCATTTCCAAAGAGAACATCACAATTTAAAACAAATATAGGAAAATATTACAAACAACATCGGGTATTATGTACAAATAAGAATCTCACAGACACTAGTAATATTATTTAGGAAACCATTCTTCCACAGAACACAAATCAAGGGAATGGTTGGTTCTCACAATATCTTTTCTCAATGGTATATGATATCCACTATCTATTCCCAGAATGTATCATCATATTTAATAGAAAACTCTCACATTTCATGAGATGTTATTCATCATGAAGATACCAAACTACCATAGGGATATTGAAGACTTCCTAGATTTAGTGAAGTTGAGGCATATGTTTTAACTGGTAACCCACCTCACCAATGAACCCAAACACCTCAAAGGTCCCAAAAAAATTATGGAGAGTGCTTACTACATATGAAGATCCTTTTATAAACATATAAAGTGGAAATATTAATTAAAATTTAGACCCCAATCAGAATTTCCAAGGGACTCCTCATATGACCAACATTTGAATTGTGTGAGCCTGGTGTGTCTTTTATCCTCTATTGAACCAACAAAAAATTAACTATTGGGCTCTACACCATATTATTTCCTAGAACACATATTATCCCAACTTATTCCCAAAATAATGTAGAAGGGTATAACCACCCATATAGAGACACAAATTTGTCCATGTTAATGGATGAGTGATTGATATTATTAAAATCAAATAGAATTATTGGAATTTTCATTCCCAAATTCCTTCTATGTACAAGATACATGATCGTAATATATCCTCCAATGTTTGGATAATCCAAATTATCTTCCTACCCATATGGGTGTTGAATGTTGTGTTATGGCGTAGTTGAGATCCAAAATAATGTTATAAACCCCTCCAGACATTCTTGGTAAAACACACATCCTGATATAATACAATTTAACTTGGGACTATATGAAGTCTCAGCACAACATCTACATACCATTTTGAAAAAAGTCAAATGTGACTGACTAATTGATCACTAGGATGGGATTTGATTTTATCAACTGGTCTAAAATTACCCAGACTACATCATAACCACCATGAGATTAATGTAACCCTTTGATTAAACCCATTGATATGTTGTATCATTTCCACTCATGAACATACAAGGTCTATAAAAACATTAGGGAACACCATGATCTACCGTTATCCATTATAAAACCATAAAACAAGACACAAAATCATACATAGATCATTTCATCGATTGAAACAAAAACTATGTCCTACAGACCTTATATATGTTAGAAAATCATCCAATCACCACATAAGATTATCTAAAAAATTAACTAAGGGCTCATTCACACATTGCAGCCAGATCAAAAAAAACTCCTATGAAACATCATATAGTTCTGAAAATCCTATTAAAATCACTCCAAAGCATCAACATGTTCAATACAATCATGAATCACTTATGCCTCTCAGTACCCCCATTGAGGCTCCTCCACCTTCCACATCAAGGTAGATAGTTTCATCATCTAAAACAAGATACACCTACCATTCTCAAAAATTTAATCTTTGTATAGGGTTGGTAACATACCCATCTCTATCCAAGAGTCCATAGACACCTAAAAACAACATTTTCTGAATTTATTATCAAATTATCAACATTTTAATTCCACCTTTATAAGGTGTAGAAGATCTTGAAATAATTATCCTATAAAACTCTGTCTACCCCCACTATCAAAGACCAAGATTGTATTGAGAGAAGACATATATGAAAATCATGTAACCCTTGATGACCAAAAATTACTCCACAATGTGGTAATGTATACATAATTTCATTGTAATCAATACTTCTATTATCTCTTGATCTTGGGTGGAATTGTTATGATCTTTAGGGAATAGTACCCTAATACCATAAGAGATCTCTTCCTTTTTCTCCATCAAGATTCATCCTAGGTTTATAAGGGATGTGTCTCAAAAAACCTCAATCATCACTCAATCCTCCAAAAACTAAAGCACTAAAGCAATGAACAACTTCCACTTTAGTTATTTTAAATCTAAGAAACACTTATTTTTTCACAAAAACATTGAGGTACATACTAGCCATCACTCTAAATGGGGATAAAACTAAAAACAATTGTGCACAACCATCCTCTATTAGCCAGCGAAACCAATGATTCAATGAAACTTTTCCATGTTCTTGGGTGATTCTCAAAAAACATTTTCCTTAAACATTGACAGATCTACTGCCACACCATTCTAAGGCATCACATGAATGAGGAAATGCACCACTTGTGTCCAAAACAAAAAATTGCATGAATTTCCCTAGATCTAGTGGTGATAAAGAAAATGTAATACAACAACAATGTCTCAAAAATATTATCCTATTCAATTTAATATATCATTATTTTGTTGATGAAAATAACAATGAATTATGCTAGGAATTTATGGAAGATAGGGTTTATGATCCACATGAACACAGATGGGATTTTAGTGACACTGAAATGCATGAAAATTAACTCTAAGGGGATATAAAACTATTTCATGGATGTACTCAGGATATCCCTATCCTTTAGTGTCAATAAATGATATTTAGACCACATATTGATCTTGGAGAACAAACAAGCTCCACGGGACTAGTTTGAATGTTCATAGATCCTCTAAAGTGGATAACGATTCCTGATTTTTGCCTGGTTCAACCTTAAGTAGTATATGGACAATAGTAGACTACCATATACCTCTTTATTTAATAACTCTAGATCACCCATGGTGGCACACTAGTGTAAATGAAACCCCATTACATAATATCGTCTATCTGAATCCTCAACTCCCATAACTAAGAATGTATATTCTAATGAGGATCCCTAATAACTAGAGAAGTATCGGGACACAATTCTACCATGAATGCAATGTCGAATTGTGGGGGTAGTGTCACAACATCATCGAGAAAACATCTTGTCACAAGATGAACAATTGGGATACTCCCCTACCCCTATGTCCACGAATTAAATAGATAACTCATCCTACATGTCTATAAGAGGATCTAAACGGTGACTGCAAACCTGGAAACCCCTCTATACAACAAAATCCACATGTCATCCATATACATATAATAAAATATCACTTATATAGATGCATTCAATAATCGAACACAAAGAATAGAACCAGTCATGGTCAATGATGACACAGTATTTCTACATCTTAAGTAAGAAAATGCCCAAACATGATTGATGTTTCCCTATAATCATTGAAAATTACAAACACACATCAAATTAGATACTATATACTCCAATTTTAATAATTAGGACCATGGTAATAAGAAAACTATCTATATAAAGACTCTTACCATGAACTAGAGGGGTGAAACAAAAAACTTTGTTACGCTCCTAAATTCAACTAGGGAAAACTAGGGTACATGTAAAACTGAGCCTACCCCAAAAGATATTTAGACCCTACTATTATGCTGCCTCCATTATCTTCGAATTACCATTCCCATCTACTCTTCCTCTCAAATGAGGTCACCCTCTACATACATGCTCAAATTGAGTTCCAGGTTGATGAGGTGTATCCTTGGGTTAACCCTTTCATACTATGAATTCTGTCAACGTAACATAATCCTTCATCCCCTACTATTGGAATCAACTCACTGATAACTACTACTGAGGTTGGAACAAAACCAATCCTTCACTACCAAAACGACATCAAGAAATCATTTTGAACTTATCCTGACAATAGCCATTGTTCATAAAGATTTAAAAAACCTATGAACTCTCCATGAATAGTAAAGAATCTATTATCCATATATGTTTAGAAGGTTTATAGAAGTGGTAGAATACTTACTATTTAAAAATTTTAGGGACCTCTCCCTTGATACATACAACAGATGAATCTATCACACGTTGAACCCTCCTTTTTCCACACATTGTAAGCCTCCTCATGAGCGCATTCAATCAATCTTCACTTACATCTCTAGAACCTCTAAATACATTGGAAACCTAAAAGGATAACTACAAACTAGATCAAAGGATGGAGTTCCCCTATTGGATGAGAATTTTAGGATTTCTTATATGGAGAAAAATTTGGAGAAATGTGTATAATGAATTTAAATATGATCCCATGATCCAACATGGAAACACTCCCCTAATGAAGGGAGAGTAACTCCTAACAAATCAGATACACCATGGTCAATGAATGGAATTATACTTAAAACTACGTCTGGAATTAAATCCATGAATTATTTGATTTCTTATCACCAAGGTTTGACTTCCACCACCGACACATATACCATCAAATGTAGATAACTTCAAAGGGCACCCAATACACTATTGGAAACTGGATCAAACAAAAGGTGATCCCCATTTCATCTAGTCATCTATCTCTCTCTCTTAAGATCATAAACACTTAAAAAATCCATCCCAAATATATACTAATTAAAATATTGCAGCATCCTCAACCATTGTTCATCATCATTAAACAAACAATACTATATTGATCCACTGGGTCATCCAACTAAACCTCCATTGACTAAGCCACCACAAAAAAAAGAACGAGTTTAATAGATGAACATGAAAAAAATAATTTTCTATTCCCAATATTGTATAATTTTATTATGATTTATTTAACTTCACATTATTCATTATAAACTATCCAAAAAGTCAATTTAAACAATAAAACAAGTAAAAATGAATCATGTATCTCTATTGGGGCTTCAACCAACAATAAATTCTAACTAAACTTGTTAGTAAATAATCTCAGGGGTCATGCACTGGATCATTAGTGGACCTATAATCCCATGTCATAACCATTTTTTCCTTCCATTGTCATTCAATAAGGTCAACTGACCCCATATCTATACTAACCCCTGAAATACATACTATGCCTAACTCCTAACTCCATGTTTCTCTCAGACATCATTCCTTCATAAAACACTCGCATGACCCCCTCCTTCTAAGGATTATACGATGTTGGGAGGAGTAATACCCACCCCCATGATTCCTACATATATTAGGCCTCAGGTTGGATACTTCCACCGAGAATATAAAAATATCATGTACATGTGTAATTTCACTCAATAATATTGTAGGATTAGGATATAAGATAATTCATTCAAAATAAAACCCATGATATAAAATAAAATACATTAAAAAATACCATAATGTATATATATAAAAAATGATAAATTTAACTGTATCCAAAGTAAATACCCAAAAAAGGATAAAGTAATGAAATAGAACCCGTCCAAAGGTCTGAGCTAGTAATGTCCATAACTAATAATGAACTCCACCACGAAACCTGAAAAATATATATATACATAGGGTGAGGATAATTCTATTCTTAGTGGGAAAACAAAAATCTCTCCCAAAAATTTGAAAAGATCATTATTTTTATCTTTGACAAAAATATCATAACCAAATAGAACATATACAAGTTTACTAACCAAAACCCCAACATCACCAATGATCTCTCACCAAAAAGTCATAAATATTTAATAATATAATATGAATCATATCAATGATTGGTTAACCTACATAACATTCCCACTGATTTTCCACTCACACATTTGAGCACCATCGGTCCTGGTGCTGCAACGTCTTTCGAATAACATCACATCACATCACATATTTCCAACAAACACATGTGACAAATAATAATGTCACAGCTCAAAACCAGTGTAGTACGGTATCTTAAACAAGATGGATATCAACCTCTTTCACCCCTCTAACCGTGCCCGACCCCCACAATAATCCATCTCATCGCCTCACACCAAAAACACTTAGTATATCACATCTCGTCACCTCACATGTAGTCATCGACACTTTTTGCATTTCCCAATAAAAAGTACGCATATCACAACCACCTAGAATTGGGAGTAGATAATAATAGGTAGATAAACATCCATCCTCCAACTATGATGTTGGGAAAATAGCCCCAAATCAGTTGGTGTCAACACATGGTGCCCGAAATATATCACTACCAAAAAGTCATCCACCATAAATGTCCTATCTCAAGAAATTTCTCACTGATATAATGAAATAAGTCTAGAAATGTCTCTCTTATATAATGACCTACTGCCAGAAAGACTCACTAGAATAATTGTCTCACTATTTGGCTAAAAAACACCCTGAACATCCACTACACACTTCAATCATTCGATTTTAGGATATTTAATAGGCCATAAAATATTGGACGTGAGAGTATAAAATTCAATATTTCATTAAATAATAATGAATATCTAATAGTAAATTATATTTAAACATACTTTTCATTGTAACCCTCTCATATTCATTTTCATATAACATTATAATTACTATAAAGTTTTCTTCTTATATCATTATTTAAAAATAGTTTTTTTTTAATAATAAATTTATGGGATTTTTATAAATATTCATACTAAAACACGCATAATTTCCTTAACCCCGAATTATTCTTAGGTTTTAACATATCTTTTAAATATTTCACCTTCCCATTCACTAATTATGTATGTGATTTTAGATAAATAATCCCACATGTTATTTTTTACTAGGTATCATTCCCTTTCATGACCGTAGAAAACTTATTTTTTAAGACATTTTTATTTATGGATCAATTTTTTTATTATAGTATTAAAATATTTTTAATTCCATTATATTGGATGAAATAAATTTTATAATTCTTTTATCATGGGACACCTTACATAAGTGTGAATATATGTTCTTTGTATCATTTATTAGTGGAGACATATTTCTAATATTTTTAAATTTTCTATAAAACATCATCTATAATAGTTCTTATTTTTCAAAGAAATAGAAATTATCATATTTTTATAGTATATATATATTTTAGAGAATAATTACAATATTTGAATGTAATTTCTTATATTGAAATCAATTTCCCATAATTGATTAAGAAGTATTTTTAGTAATATGTTTATCTATCAATATATTTATTTGTAGATCAAGGATATTTGTAAATTATACCATATAACTTATTTATTTTGATGTATAATGTGTTATTTTATTTATTATATAATGACATGTCACTACCTTTTTCCTTATTTATCATACGAAAGGAATAAATTAAACATCCTTCAAAATCACTTATTCTCTACAATATATTTATTTATTTTTATTGATGGATGGGTGTTAACCTAGATTCCAAATATCAATTTATAGGCGAAATTATTGACATGACTTATATAATTAATATATATAATCTGTAAAGAGAATATACCTCATCATATTAATTGATGGGTACATACATAGAATGTAAGAAAATATCATTAGATAACAATTTATTTTTCATGGAATTTTCATGTTATGTGTATTAATGGAATTAAAAATGATTTCACTAATTGAATTCATATAAGAAGGATTTGAAAACTATTTTTCTTCTATGGATAAATTATTTTATAATGGATGAAGAAAAAGTTCATCACAATGGATCATTTTGATAAGATAAATTATTTATTTAAAGTGTTAAATTTATATATTAAATAATGATTTTTGTGGTTCTATATCACCCTCCAATGAATTGGTTAAACACTTTTATCTAATGATATATATTTATAATGGAAGAGTTTATATTCTTAACCAAAATGGTACAAGTTATGGAGTCAAAACGTTTATTCTTCCTTATGATAATATTTATTAAAAATTCCAATGGTTCCAAGATGTTATTCTCTCATTAATCAATTTAATGTACAATTGTTTTGATATTATATTGATTCTTGTCTTACATTAAGTCAATACTTATTCCATGGTAAATTATTTTATTTTGTATAAATTTTTGTTTATGATTTTCATATGTTCTTTCAATTATCTTTGATTATATACATATGATCCCATTATTCTCTTATAATATCCCTAAGGGTTATCACTATTGTTTACTATTACAAATTTTATGAAAACAAAATCATTGTTATGTTTGGATTCCATATGTTTTAAAGATTTGTATAACTTTTGAGAAGTTTATAAGGGGTTAAAACATGGATCAATATTTTATAAATGAAAAAGTCCTGTAAAATAAGTTTATTCTATAATTTTATATCGACGGCACTAAATGTTCCATTAATCGAATTATTTTATTCTTATGAGAGTCTATGTGTAACATATTGGAATGATGTAAAATAATTATATTTTTTAGATTGGTTTTCATAATTAGTATCAATATAAGGTTTAGTTTTTTAGTAGTATTTTTTAATTTTTGTATTAATATTACAGAAAATAAGTGAGATCCATTAGGATATGTCTATGTGACACGCTTTGGTGTTGGATAACATCTTCAAATATTGGTGATATTTTTAGTATTATAATTTCCTATAAATTATATGTATTTCTCATAGCATTAATGTGAATACATTTTTTGAGTAGATTCATCTTGTTCTATTCGCCCAAAAATTGTTGGTTGAGTATCAACTTGATAAATCCATGGTGCACGATGAGTCATCCTTGATTAGGAAAACAATGAAAAGGTCCTCAGATGTATTCATTGGAAATTTACTCAATCTTTATAAACCTTAATGAAATATATGTTGTTATTTAGGTTGTGAGACTATTCTATAAACATTCATGGATAACCAAGGTCATAATATAAAGATAAAAATGTTATGGAAAATATATAATGTGATGTGTGGTTTTTTTGAGGTGGGATATATTAAATTTTAAAATAATAAATTTCATTTATTTTTTATTTTATAATATTGTATGGATAATAATAATAAAATTGGGAACATTATTTTGGTACATTTTTATAAGAGTATAAGATAAACCTACCTAATGAAATTTATATTTAAATAATAGTTATTTTGTATTAATTTAAATCTATTGATTTCATTTCAAAAAATACTAATTTCCTTGTTTTTTTTTCAAACAATCACTTTTTATAATTATCTCTTAATTTTTTATACTCAGGGTTAAATGTAAACTGTTTCCATTTTAGTAAATGATATAGACTTAAATAATAAATTAAACAATGGATTTCATAGTCAATATGAAGATTTAAACAATGATTAAAATAATGGGATAAAAAATAGTGTCTTATTTCCAATTATAGTTCCAAATTATATTTCATAAACCATTATTAAAATTTTGAACATGATTAAAAATATGATCTTATTTGACATATTAAATACACAATTGGGGATTAGGATGGAATCTTACATATGTTTTGTTTAAGAAGATGACCAAGAAAAATGGGACTAAATTTCGTTCTTATAAATAATATTGTAAGAGGAACCTATTATAATGAATCAAAAGAATTAGAATATGTTTTATTTGTGTTGAATTTATAAAAAAAATTATTTCAAGAAATGAAAGTGTTTTAACTAAAAAATATAGGGAAATAAGGATCATCCTTTGGAACCATTGATAGTTAGATCCAAAAATTATATGAGACATGGAAATTATACTTTTCAATTCCCAAATTCAAGGGCTTGTACTGATGATTTTTCATGAAATTTCCTTGAAATAGAGATAAAGGGAATGCCTATACTGCCATAATTTCTGAAGTGTGATCTAAAAATGTTATACAAAACGTATAATTGATTATCCAATATATAAAATTTAGTATTTTATTATATTCTTTAACGGTATTAATTTTACCTTGGATTTATTTTTGTAACATCTAATCACTATCATAATTAATTTATATTGTGTTATTAATAAAATAATCGTGTTTTATCATCATTTTTTCCAATGTTTATGAAACCTACAAAATTATTTTTTACCGTATAAAATATTATTATCCATCAATTTATTGGTATTTTATATAGTATTATACAGGTATTATAAATCTTTATATTAAAAATATGATAATTTAAAATAATATCAGATCACAAAAAAACCAAAATCCCACAATGATCATGTATTACTACACAGATGATTATAATTTCCCTATGAAAAATCAGTCCTTATAAATAGTCCATAAATAATAAATAATTATTTGTATAAAACTAAATACATTTTAGGGAATCTCAATATTAGTTTTATGAATATCATAGTAGAAAATAAAAGTTCAGTATTCTTACCTAATAAAATGATTAAGAAATTTCATTAGAAATTAAATCACGATTAATGGAATCCCATATGTAGTCTTTTCAGTATGTGATAATTGAAATTTTGTGGATGCCACTTATTCATTGGGGGATGTAGTACCAATATTGTACTATACAATATCACTTTCTATAAACATTATGTTGTTATATTGTTATATAAAAAACCCCATAACAACGTGATTTGTACCATATTTTTTAAATATTACTAGGAATATTTAATAATAATAAACGCTATAGTAAATAAAAATAATGAGGCAATAAAAAATTTATAAAAATTAAGATGAAAATTACATATAGTTTTAAAATGATTTTCTATCAATAAAATCACATCATCTACATATAATGTATTTTCATTTTAATGTTAATTTTATAAATATTATTCTTTTAAATATGTAAAATAATATTTATTTTAAAATTCATCAGGTCAAAATTAAAATTGTGTAAACATTTGATATTTTCCAAAAATAGTTGTTTTTTATGTGAATAAATAAAAAATACCAATTATTATAATACTATAACTTATGAAATTGTCATCAAAGAATAAATACAGTATTTTTTTATTTTTTTTAAATATTTATAAATAAAAATAATGTATTTTAAAATACTATGTTGAAATTTTACAACTAGTAATTTATATTTTAGAATCATATGTAATATTTCAATCCAAAAAATATTTTTATTCGATAATATTAGAAGAAAATTTATCATATATATATGTTATATATATCTAAATATATGAACATATCTATAATTTTTATTATAGACAATATCTTTTTAAGACATAAAATTATGACATGGTGTAATGCCCCGACCCCAGTTACCTGGAGTCAGTGCATTATTACATAAAATTGGCATGATCACAAAAGACCAAGTCTCGAAAGACCGATTAGTTTAGTAGTCTTGGAAACACTAGATATATTCATAAGTCTTACATAACATCATAAAGTAAATAAACTACAACAACATATTTTCTTCATACCCCCTCGTACTATCCCTGCAGGTCATTCAAAAATTACTTCTTCCAACCCTGGGAAAAATAAAACATTGAAATGGGTGAGCTCAGATGCTTAGTAAGGATAATAATATATCAGAAACCTTCATAATTAAGCATAACCATTTAAGGCAATGTATAACTAAAACAAAAGCCTTTTAAACTTGAACATTAACATAATATGGAAAAGATAAAATGAAATAATTCCATTTACTTTTTCACATGGTTATTCTACTAGTCGAATAACCACATGCAATATCAATAACCACTTTCATAATGATGGAATGCATAATTCCAGACTATCATAACAACATAGTTAAGGCCTCGTGCCAAGACTACAAATAAGATTTTGTCAAGGCCTTCTGCCAAGATAATAGTTTGTCTCATGAGACCTACTGATGCATCTAGGAGCTATAGTGAGCTCCACCCGTCACTTACTAAGTCCAATTCATTCCTCAAATGAAATGTTTGAAACATAACATAAACATTCGTATTAAAACTAGCATACGAAATGTCAATACATTAACCAGAAACCATGAATGGTATAAAAATAGCACATCCACAGTCAAACATAACTCAATCGATACTATATAGAATATTTTATTATATCAGATTAACCTCAATCGATAATAATGATGGATATTGACATAGATTAAAATAATCACAAAAATATTGAGAAAATAACCCCCTTTTTTCTTGAAAACATTTAAAAGTCACACTATTTGTCAAGAAGCCATTTAAACTATATTTTTTAATAAAAGTGTCACATACCACTTTGAAACATTTTAAAAGAAATTTTGAAATGAAAAATTTAATTTCCATATAAATAAATCCTTAAAAACATTTTTAAAACATATACATTAATGAGAAAGATTTAGAATAATGAATCTTTAAAACATTTTAAAATTATATTTTAGTTAGACTTCCTAACCAAAAGAGATACACTTGAATACAAATAATTGAGGTAATAAAAACATTATAATATCATGAGAATAAATGGATTGATGATATACTATGTCAAAGTACATTATATACACAATATAAAATTGATTTGGTGTATAACAACAAAGTAGTCTCAGTTGAATGTAAATTGAGATGAAATCTCTCATAAAGGTCGTATATTTAGGTGAAGGATAAATCAACGACATAAATATGTGTGAAAAAAATAAATACACTCAATATAATTGGATATACAGTTTCAAACAATCAATGTACATTCACACATATTCTTGTAAAAACAAAACCAATGAACTAGATGTTTAACTCAATAAATGGAGATTGAGTTAAAATTACTCCTATCAAGTTCATATCGATGAAATGAGAATTTATCAATGGAGTGATTATGTGTATCAAAAGTATATCCATATAAAGGGGAGTGGAAAATATGAAATAATAAAATAAATAGTGATTCCACACATAATCTTGGAGTAATATAATCAATGAAGTATGCGTAAATCCGAATGAGTGGAAATTGAAATTTCAAATCCCCTTGTCGATTTGAAAACGTAGGAAACATACACCCATGAAAGAAGGATCATAAAATTATTATGTAAATAACCATAAATAAATGTATATTACACAAATATTACAATCATGGGCAGTACACACACCACATGAAATAAATAAGTGGTGAACAATGGAAGTCTCACGGAATTAAAAGTGAGCTAATAAACCCATTACGTTGTACTTTCCTTGGTACAGGGTAGGTTAGCCTCCTATGTAATGATGAAATAATTTTTATTGAATTATACAAGAATCATATACATTAATATGACATCATATTTTATCTTTTAACATTGCATTGTTAATAATATCTTAGTATTATCGTCGTTTTGGGTGTTAACTTACTCTTTTTATTTTATATGTTTTGTTACATAATATGTGTTTGTTATGGATAGTTTTTATCATATTCATATAAGGAATTATATCATGTCCTTAAACATTATTTTTAATCATAAAATGAGAATTAGACTTGTATGGTTACGATGGTGAATGAATCTCATCGCGTTCATGGAGATGGTTGTACGTACATACGCCCAAGCGATAATATGATTCTTTAGATATTAAAATCATATATAATTGGATGGTATATCATATATACAGAATAACTTTCATGTTATACTTATTATTTAAATGAATTAAACATCATTATTATACCCATCCAATTAATAATTTATTGAATAACAATTACACCACGACGAAGAGACGGTAGGCCGTACGTAAGCACGTATGGTGACATGTCATTAAAAGGATAGATAGAATACTGAATATGGTTGTACCATATTTGTAATAACATCAATGTTTATAAAAGATACTGGAGTTATTATTTTATAATGGAAATAACAAACAAATAATTTGATGAAGAAGAAAATAACGTGAAAGAGGGTTGTGAAAACATTACATCTTCTTCGTGTTCTTCCTTTTGATTTGATCAAAAAAGATTATTAGGTTGGCTTTCTGGTCAATCTAAGGCCTCTAGGTTGATGTGAGGGAAGTTGAGAGAATAGTTGGGCAGGGGTTAGCCCGAGCCAAAAGGTTTTGAAGGTGTAAATTAGAGAGAAGGTGGAGTACCCTTTTCTAAGAGGGGTAAGGGGTACCTTTAGAAAAGCTAGAAATATTATTTTATACTAAAATAATATTCGGTTTCTAATGAATCAAAAGTGGATTATTTAAAGGTTAAAGTAGGGATGGGTAGAAATAATTTAATCCAATAGATTTTATACATGTTTGGGTCACTATATTAACCTTATCATTTATATTTAACTCTTAGTTAAATAGTTTGACATTTACCATGTCTCTTTGTATTTTTATAATATATAGTTAATAAAATTACAATATACCTCCAAGAGACCCCTAGGTGGTCTATTAATGATACCCGTATCATTATATAAGTCTTTGGGATGAACATTAGATTTTTAGGAGTAGAATATAAATTAATAATATAATATTTGTTTTAAAAACTCTTTTATGTCAATTTTGACACTATTGGGTATTTTGTTTTTGATAATTTCATAACAACATTATTACTTCGAAAAAAAATTATCTAACCAATCCTAATATATCATATTAACCAATAAAATTAATATAATTCATAAAAAGTCTGAAATTACCTTTATTTTGATATTTATAATATCAATTATTTTAATATTTCATTAATTAGGTAATTACTGCATCACCATTTTGTCAGAAATAAATTAAATTATTTAATTCCATAAAATTTTAAATAAAACACCAATATGTAGGAAATTATTTTAGATTTCAAATTAATATTTATAATCTAATTTATCTTATGTATTACCCTATATTAAAAATGTTGTAATAATTAAACGTTGATTTTATCTCTTTTAACTCTACTTTGAATTAAATAATAATAAATGTCCTAATATAATCCAAGTGGACCTAAATGATAATATTTTATGCCTAAGGTTACTTTTAGTCAAGATACACTTGTCCAATAGAATTAGTACATGTGTTAAGGTAATATTAATATCATTTTTACCCTTAATTACACTATTTACTTTTAGTCGTGGTAAAAAAAAGTAAAAAGTTACTATTCACCAAAATTATTTTCATCTCATTGAACCACATTTTACTCCTTGATATTAACCGTGTCACTATTATTTTTTAAATTCTACACATATAAGCAATAAAATTAATTTTTATGTCAAATTTCCAAATTCTCATAGGCGGTGGGTAAAAGACGGTGAAAAGTTCAATAAAATTTTTATATATCTAAAAGTATTCTAAACTAACTCCAATGAATTAAATTGAAAATATATAGAAATTATATATCTATTTTGACATTATTTAAATTTAAATAAAATAAATAATTATTTAAATAAAAATTATGTTTTAAACTATAACTCAGTGTTTTTTCACTATTCATTAAAAATTGAATGTTTTCAGAAAAAATCCAAAATTTCACCCTAAGATAATTTTGATATTCCGATTCCATAAATGAAGTCCATTTTGAATGATAAAATTTATAAAATTTTAAAAAGATGGTATTACTATTCATAACGACTAGTTTGATTGGTTGTGTTGTGTGTTAGAACTCGAAGTTGCATACAACACACGCAACTGTATTATTCAAATAGAAGCGTATCATGGAAGCTTAGAGTGTTACATTATCCACTGCTGAAAATAATTTTGTCCTTGAAATTTTTAAAATTGGGCTTGTGAATATAATGTAAAGTCCCACATCGGAAAAAGATTCAATAAAAATATCACCTTAAAAGAAAGAAAGAGGTGTACAAAGGTCACCCCACATACCTCATACTAGGATTTCATGTATGAAAACATTGATATGGTAGATAAACTAAGGGTAGAGTTATGATAAAGAGGTATAGAAAAAAAGATCATGAGAATGTATATGACAAGAAAGCCAAAAATTGTTATGGGACAAATGTTCATTAGTTTCCCGATAGGAACAGTATATGAAAAATTTTATTTTTTAAGTTACATTACATAGAGGTGAGGAATTAATTTACATGATTTACTATGAAAATAAACAGATATACTTACTTTTTATGTAGATTTTCATTCTTTAATAAATTTCCACCACTAACTTAATTTTATTAAACGATGAGTATTCAAGAAGACTTGGTCACACTGGAAGAGTTAGAATAAAATTCTATAGAATCACATGATCCGCGAATGATAAACTATATATTTTCCTTGTCTTTAGAGATTAATAAAAACCAGAACAGTTAGTACAAGATCTAATAATCTCCCAAAATAATATTCATTTACAGAAAGAAACTCTAATCTTAATTTCTAACATTAGACCAACAATACCCCAAAGTTAAATAAATACCATTCAATAAACAATTGTCCTTAAAATCCTTCAATATAATCCAATCTAATATTGAAACCAAAAACATAGAAGAATTTGGTTATGTAGTCTTCAATATAAAATTGTATCTCTAAATAAAATCAAATACTCATAAAGTGACATACATAAAATTAATTAACCTAATCACATATTATCTATTATAGGTTAATAATTTCCATAAATAACCCAAATCGCTATAAATCCAAAATAAAAACATACATAAAAATACACTATTGCTCTTCAGATGAAATCCCATAGTATTCTAGTTTCCTTGGGCATATTGTATTCTCGACAAAGCAAACATCTTCCAAAAAAAACATTTATAACTTAATAACCAAATCATTTTCCTATACTAAGGGTATTCATTTGATAATGCATAAGAACCCACATCAACTTATTATTAATAAATAAAATTATTTAACTAAAAATAATTACTCACACTAACTAGGGACTTCACATAGTCGAGTGGTAGGTGATAAATCCCATTCACACTTTAGTTATGGGTTCAATTCCCACAGCTTTGCCTGACGCGACGGGTTTTCACACAGTCTGTGTGTTGTCCGTTTTCAAAAACTATATTTTATAACATTACCAAAAAGAGATAAATTCCTCAAAATCCACATAACATAATTTTAACCAGAAATGTTATCTCATACCTTGAATTTTCATCCAAAAATATAATAACATGTAATTGCCTCAAACCCAATGATCATATAAAACCAAATGGTTATTTATAACTATATCCACAAGGAAAAAGATAAGTCTTCCTCAAATATCATTCTCACATGGAAAAATGTGGGGTCACAAATACAAGAGAAAATTATTTCAATGTAATCACATCAAAAAGGAGCACTAATAATTTTAAACATTTCTCCAACCATTTATTTCCACATAGATTGTTATTTGACCACGAAAATATTCTATAGAATAGGGTATTCACTCAGGTAATGGCCAGGTCCCCTACATTTACGGAAAATGACTGTAAATGGATTCTTGGGACTATTTTTATTTTCTTCAATAGTACTCTTCATTTTTCTTCGATAATTCTTCACTTTATGTCCTTCTTTCCCGTAATTAAATCATTTCTTTGTTCCATTGAGACACTTTCCTGGGTGTCTCCTTCCACATTTCCTGCATGATAGAAATTGAGGGTTCTTCTCTCCATGGTATCCACTGCTAGAGCTTTTATCATTCATTACCTTTCTCTTCTTTGCTGAGTCTGGGAGTTGGTTAATATATATGTTGTTGATCATATTTTTGGAAAATAGATTTGGCATGAACAAAATACCTTTTATGCCTGTCAACATTCCATTTTGTTGCTCATTTCCACCTTATTTCTCACCTTGTACATCATTCTCAAAGTTACTATGACTTCATTGGAATCCAGCCATTGACTAAAACCAGAAAACATTGTGTGAGTAACAGTAGCCATAGAATCATTTAGAGAATATCATGACACCATATTCTTAATTTGAAACACCTTAGGATTAACCAAGGTCATTTATTCCCATATTTTATTAAAATACTTCAAATAACATTGTAATGAAAATGTAAATTAACCTATGCATATCCCCCGGGAGTGTCCTAACCAAGTGTGAAACAAGTCCCATTGTCGTGAACCAGTTCCCGTTTGAGTCTAACTCAAAGCGGTTTTTTTTGGTTTTTACCCTTAGGTACATCTGTGCCAGAGACGCCTCTACCTACTCGTATCCAGATAGGGATGTATTTCTTGGAAAACTCACAAAATATCTACAATAGAAAAATTCTAGGAAGTTCTTCTATATTAATCCTCAAAGTCCATCTTAGGTCTATGTGCTCTAATTAGAGTTTATCTAAATCTAGCTTCCAGGGTTTGTATTAAACATTCTCTGATACCAATTGTAATGCCCCAACCCCAGTTACCACGAGTCGGTGCATTATTATATAACATTGGCCTGATCATAAAAGATCAAGTCTCAAAATACTGATTAGTTTAGTAGTCTTAGAAACACTAGATATATTCGTAAGTCTGACATTACATCATAAAGTAAAAAAACATAAACAACATCTTGTATTCAGATCCCCTCATACTACCCCTAGAGGTCATTCATAAATTACTTCTTCCCACCCTAGGAAAAATAATTCATTGAAATGGGTGAGCTCAGATTCTCAGTAAGGATAACAATATATCGGAAACTTTCATAAATAATCATAAACATTTAAGGAAATCTATAACTAAAACAAAATCTTTTTAAACATGAACTGCAGCATAATATGGAAAAGATAAAATGAAATAATGCCATTTAATTATTCACATGGATATTCTACTAGTCAAATAACCACATGCAATATCACTAACCACTTTCATAATGATGGAATGCATAATCCCTTATTATCCTAACCACATAGTCAAGGCCTCGTGCCAAGACTAAAAATAATATTTTGTCAAGTCCTTGTGCCAAGGCACTAGTTTGCCTCATGAGACCTACCAATGCATCGAGGAGCTATAACAGGCTCCACCCATCACATACTAAGTCAAATACATTCCTCATAAGAAATGTCTGAAACATAACATAAAAATTCGTATTAAAACTAGCATATGGAATGCCAATACATTAACCACAAACCATGAATGGTATAAAAATAGCACATCCATAGTCAAACAAAACTCATTCGATACAATATAGAAGACTGTATTGTATCAGATTAACCTCAATCGAGAATAATTATGGATATGGACATAGATTAAAATAATCATAAAACTATTGAGAGAAATATCCCCCTTTTTCTTGAAAACATTTAAAAGTCACACTATTTGTCAAGAAGCCATTTAAACAATATTTTTGAATCAAAGTGTCCCATACCACTTTGAAACTTTTTAAAAGAAATTTTTATTTGAAAACATTGATGTCCATATAAATAAATCCTTAAAACCATTTTTAAAACATGGACATTAATGAGAAAGATTTATAATAATAAATCTTTAAAACATTTTAAAATGATATTTTAGTGAGAGTTACTAACCAAAACAGAGACACCGGAATACAAATAATTGAGGTAATAAAAACTTTATAATATCATGAGAATAAATAGATTCATGATATACTATGTCAAAGTTCACTATATACACCATATAAAAGTGATTTGGTGTATAACGACATAAGAGTATCAATGGAATGTAAATTTGGACGAAATATCTCATAAGGGTCGTATACTAAGGTTAAGGATAAATCAATGACATAAATATGTGTGAAAAATATAAATACACTCAATATGATTGGATATTCAGTGTAAAACAATCAAAGGGCATTCACACATATTCTTGTAAAAACAACACCAATGAACTAGATTTTTAACTCAATAAATGGTGATTGAGTTAAAATTACTCTTATCATGTTCATATATATGACTTGATAATTTATAAATGGAGTGATTATGTGTATCAAAAGTATATCCAAATAAAGGGGAGTGTAAATTATGACATAGGAAAATAAATTGTGATTCCACACATAATCTTGTAGTAAAATAATCAATAAAGTATGCGTAAAGCCGAATGAGTGGAAATTGAAATTTCAAATTCCCTTATTGATTTGGTAACTTAAGAAACATACACCCATTAAATAAGGATCATACAATTATGATGTAAATATCTATAAATTAAATTATATTACACAATGGATACAATCATGGGCAGTAAACACACCACATGCAATAAATAAGTGGTGAACAATGGAAGTCTCACGGAATTAAAAGTGATATAAGAAACCCCTTACTTTGTACTTTTTCCTTGTTCGAGGGTAGTTTAGCATCCTGTGTAATGCTGAAATGATTTTTATTGAATTATAATAGAATCATATACATTAATATGATATCATATATGATCATTTAACATGTATTTGTTAATAATAACTTAGTATTATCGTCATTTCGGGTGTTAACATACTCGTTTTCTTTTATATGTTTTGCTAAATAAGTCACGTTTGTTGTGGATAGGTTGTATCTTATTCATATAAAGAATTATATCAAGTCCTTAAACATTATTTTTAATCATAAAATTAGAATTATACTTGTATGGATATGATGGGGAATGAATCTCATTGCGTTCATGGAGACGGTAGTCCGTACGTACACCCAAGAAATAATATCATTCTTTTGATATTAAAATCATCTATAATTGGATGGTATATCATATATACAGAATAATTATCATGTTATAATTATTATTTAAATGAATTACACATCCTTATTATACCCATCCAAATAATAATGTATTGAATAACAATTACACCACGCCGTGGAGACGGTTGGCCATACGTACGCATGTATGGTGACATATCATTCAAAGGATGGATAGAATACTAAATATGGTTATACCATATTTATAATAAAATCACAGTATATAAAATATACTGGATTTATTATTTTATAATGGAAATAACAGAGAAAGAAGAACTTGAAGAAGAAAGGATCTTGAAAGAGGGTTGTGAAAACATTACCTCTTCTTCGGGTTCTTCCTTTTGATTTGATCAAAAGAGCTCCTTATGTTAGAATTATGATAACTATAGGACCTTTAGGTTGAATTGAGGGAATTTTAAAGAATATTTGGGCAGGGTTTGGCGAAGAAAAAAGGCTTTGAAGGTGTAAATTAGAGAGAAGGGGGAGTACCCTTTTATAAGAAGGGTGAGAGGCACCATTGGAAAAGCTGGAAATATTATATTATAATAAATTAATATTCAGTTTATAATGGCTCCAATGTGGATTATTTAAAGGTTAAGGTAGGTATGGGTCGAAATCCTTTCATCAAATAGATTATAGATAGGTTTTGGTCACTATATTAACCATATCATTTATATTTAACTCTTAGTTAAATAGTTTGACATTTACCATGTATCTTGGTATTTTTATATTATATATTTCATAAACTTAATATATACCTCCAAGATACACCAAAGTGGTACATTAATGATACCCCTATCATTAGAAAAGTCTTTTGTCCAAACCATAGATTTTTAGGAATATAATATCAATTAATAATATAAAATTTGTTTTAAAAACTCTTTTATGTCAATTTTGAAACTATTGGGTATTTCATTTTTGATAATTTCGTAACAGAATTATTACTTCGAAAAAAATTTATATAACCAATCCTAATATGTCATATGAACCTATAAAAGTATTGGAATCTATAAAAAGTCTCAAATTACATTTATTTTGATATTTATAATATCAATTATTTTAATATTTCATTAATTATGTAATTATTGTATCACCGTTGTGTCATAAATAAATAAAATTATTTAATGTATAAAAATTTTAAATAAAATAACATTATGATGGAAATTATTTTATCTTTCTACTGAATATTTATAATCTAATTTATCTTTTTCATAACCCTCTATTAAAAATGTTTTAGTTATTAAACGTTGGTTTTATCTCTTTAAAATCATCTTTGAATTAAATAATAATAAATGTCCTAATATAATCCAAGTGGACCTAAATGATAAAAGTTTATTCCTAAGGTTTTATTTGGTGGAATAAACTTGTCCAATAGAATTAGGACATGTCTTAGGGTAATATTAATATCATTTTTACCCTTAATTACCCTATTTACTTTTAACCGCTGTAAATAAAAGTAAAACATTACTATTCACCAAAAATTATTTTCATCTAATTGAACAACATTTTACTCCTTAATATTAACTGTTTCTATCATATTTTTGAAATTCCACTCAAAGAAGTGGTAAAATTAAGTTTTATGTGAATTTCCAAATTCTCCTAGGAGGTAGGTAAAAGACGGTGAGAAGTTCAATAAAATTTTTATATATCTAAAATTATTCTAAACTAAATCCAATGAATTACATTGGACTTATATAGGTATTATTTATCTATTTGTACTTTAATAAAATTTAAATAAAATAAATAACTATTGAAATAAGAATTTTATTTTAAACTATAACTCAATGTTTTTTCACTATTCAAAAAAATTGAATGTTTTTAGAAAAATACCAAAAATTCACCTTAAGCTAATTTCGATATTCCGAATCCAAAAAATAAGTCCATTTTGAAAGATAAAATTTATAAAATTTCAAAAGTAGGGTTTTACTATTCATAATGGCTAGTTTGATTTGATGTGGTGTGTGTTAGAACGTGAAGTTGCGTACAACACACGCTATTGTATTATTCAAAGAGAAGCGTACCTTGCAAGCTTGGGGTGTTACACATGTATTGTAATATATATATATATATATATATACTCTTATAATAGGGGATACATTATTTTCAGTGAACTAATTAATTAATGTTGTATAATTGTAATCAAATGTGTCAAATTGATAAATTATATTTAATGGCATTGTTATGGGGTTTACATATTTATAAAAACATATTATCACTATATATATTTTTTTTAATTTTTTAAATGATTCAGAACACTTAATTTTTATAAAATTATTTCCCTATAAGATAGATTTATTTATATTATAAAATGAAATTTCAACATTAATTTTATCTTATTTTGAGATTGAAATTTCAGCCCTTTATATGTTTTCTTTTCCACAGGATTTAAAGAAAGTTTTTAGGCAACAAAACAAAAAGGGGAAGATCTTTATGGGAGATGTTGAAGAACTTTCACCATGATTAGAAGATTATTTTTCATGTTTCCAAATACACTAAACTATTAAGGTCATTTTGTGTCTGTTTTCGTTATGTATTAAGTATTCCGCAAAAGTAATGAAATTTCCATGTATGTCAAGCTTTGGGTCTCTACAATATTTGATTTATAGGAATAAATTAAATAACTATTGTATTCCAATCCAATAGAGTCCTTCTCTGTCTACCAGGATGAACTAGTTAGTAAATTTATTGGGATGGATCAACATAGTCATGTGTGAGGGATGAATCTGTGATAATCACCATCTATGGAATTTAAAAAGTCACCTAGGATTCCAGTAGAATCTACTCCGGGTTGTAGTTACCCCTACCTTGATATTCATAGATGAATTTTGTTGCAATTGAATTTACAATTTAGCACTAGGGGAGAACAATCCAATAACATAGGGTTCATTTAAAGATGCGATATGAAATTTTAGTTACTATAAAGAATGATTTTATGGAACTATATCATAAGAGGATTAGATGATTCCCTTTTTATATTTCATCAATGGATGGTTTGAGTGAGCATGTAAATCACAAAAAATCTGAATCATTTAGAATATAATTTTTTTTTATTTTTAAGTTTAAATTAATATATATATATATATATATCTTTATATCTTTCAAATAAATTTTCGAATAATTTCTAGTAGTAGGGAGTGGAGATAGAGATGGATATAGAGAAAGTGTCAATCATTGTTCATAATGTAGTTATTATGGTGGACATTGGATTTAGTGATGATGATGTGTAACTAAAATTGTGAAAAACTAACAATAATACAGTGATTGAGGAAAAAAAATTTAGTTTGAGGTTGGTTATATCTATATTTTCATTACACTTAGTAAAATCAATATCATTGGTTGATTTTATATGTTTTATTCTAAATTTTACCTCATAATCCCCATTTATAGGCTCTTCAATTTTTGTTTGGTTTTATTACTCTCTAAAATCACCTGATATTTATATTTTCAAAATTTATAATATCTTTAAATAATTTATCAATTTTTGTAGTTATTATATACACAAGGTAGTTCACCATGTAATTTATGGAAAACTAAGCATGGTGGTTAGGATGTATTTAGACATCCCACATGGGATTTTCTTGTCTATGCAATATATAAATTGTTAGCTTCATTGTATTCTATAGGGTTATCTCAATATTTCCATATGTGGCCACCATTAATATATCATATATTTCATCATCTAGGGTTCCATCATAAACTATTAACTTTGGTGAATGCAACATATAGAACTCCAATGTTAGCTCAAAACTATAAGATACATCATTCGATGACTCCCTATCCATTGAAGATAAAATGTTTCCTCGAACTTCTCAAATATTTGTAAACATATTATCCATATAGAATATTATATAGAATACCATAATATATTATATTATATAATTTCCATTTTTATATATATGATAAACACACTTATCTAATTGAAATCATAACATAAAACTCAGTTAATTCAATAATATACAACAATTATTATGCATAATGTGTTTCTTAAATATCGTTATGATACAATATGAAACATCTCCATCATCTTAAAACTACTTTTATAAATGATTATTCTTTATGTTGTATAATTAATGGAATCATCTTATTCCATCATATTGACTATTATTTATAATGGATAATCCATAAGAGAACATACAACTCTAGGATCATCAATATTCTTGGGAATTTCAAACTACATCACATATGTACCACATAATAATTATAGAGATCATACATATCATCTTCACCTCTATTGATGAAAAATGAAAGGAAACCCAATTGTGTTCAGTATTTATACTTGATGAATCACCACCCTTGTCTACGAAATTTTTTTAGCCCACACATAGAGCTTATTTAAAGGTATTTTTGGGGTTTTAAAGTACGCGTTATGATTTTATCAACACATAAAACTAAATGAGATAAATGTTATTTAAAAAGTTTATATTTTATTATCAATATTTTTATGAATACAATACTATAAATAAATTAGATCTAATAAAAATTTATTATTCATATCTTAATAATAAATGATTGGCATCAATTAAATCATTTAAAAAATTTTATAAATAAAACCTATGCATAGACAATCTTAAGAAAAAATTAATAACTCAATATTATATATGATAATTTTGAGAATATTAAAAACAAATATAATAGGGTTTGGGTTCTCATAGGATAGAAAAACACTAAATACTACATGCTATAGAAGCTATTGTAGCTACAGTAACACATCCCACCTCTACAAAATTCCATGTAATTCATAAAGAAACTAAAAATTATACCTCCCTTAACATTATATAATTTATCATTAGGGGATCCATGTTTTATAACACATTTCACTAGTCCATGACATGATTGAAAACATCCATCTTGGGGACCTTGATATAATTTATGTACCATGCAGGTCAAATTTATGGTAATTTGTGACCTATCCATAAAAATATACTCAATGGGAAAATTAAATAATAATATTCATGGCAATTTTTGTTCAATATTATTGTCTTAATATAAATGATTTTTTATTTTGCATTTTTAAATTAAACATTGCATGTTCGGATTATGTTTTTATTTGACCATGATATCTTTTATATTATCAGTATGATGTATTATATATCTTGTTTTGGAATTTATAGGGCTGTAGTTTTTGTGACGGTATTTTTTCAACAATTATATGTAGTGTGTATTTAAAATACCTCAATATATGGAAATTTATATTTTTTTATTAGAGTTTTACTATACTACTATATAAGAGAAAAATAAATTTTAGGTGGTTTAAACTTCTTTAATATAGTACAAATTTAACATCAGTTTAAATAAATGCTATATCCTGGATAGTTTTGTGAGGAGCACCATTTGTTAAAAAGGAAATAACATTTGTTATATACTGCTATGATTATTGGTTTTTTAAATCTCCACTTTTTTTTGGAACTTTCATTGAGGATAACTACCACAAAAAATGAGAAAACCACTACTAAAAAATCAGGACAGGTCCAAGAAATCACTCTTAACTTGATGGAAGTATCGCTGAAAATGAGAAAACCACTGCTAAAATCATAAAGTTCCCAGAAAACATTGTGAAATGGATGATACTGCCTCAATTTGGATGTCTACACCAAATTTATTGAGGATTTATAGGTACTGTCACATTAAGATTTGGTGGCAGTTTGAACCAATACTATTGGCCAATTTTTCATAGTTCCAACCATGAGATCTAATACAATTTTATGGGTCCATATTTACCTGAAAAATAATCGATTGAAAATAATCTATCAGATGATTTTCAAAAAAAAGTATAATATACAAAATTAACACAAAAAATTAATATCATAAAATAAATTTCATGACCCAATCCACCCAACGATAACCCTACTAGGAATGCAATGATGAATGGGATATAATATCCCAGGATCCCCATCTACTGTAGACCCTGGGATGGAAACAAACCATGAGGGTGAACAAATTTCACAATATGGGAGGCATTACACTTTATAAGATACAATATCAATAGATAGAATGTATTAACCAAAACTACCTCTATGACATATATATATATATATATATGAAAAACAAAATCTCTTCGAAATTGCATGTATAAATAGAAATTATATAATAAAAGTATCTAAAGGGATTACACATATGTAATGTTATGTAGTGACACAACAACTATCCAAAGGTCTGAGCTAGTAATTCCCAGCACAGTCAACACAATCCTCCAAGAAACCTAAAAATAGATTTAGAAACATATGGTTATAATACAAGTACACATAGTAGGAAAACGAATGTATCTCATGTACAATGGAAAGAAGATTACAAAATCTCCTATGAAAAAATAGTTGAACCAAATAGCACCTACACAGGTGTACTAGCCATCCCTACCTTACCAAGAAATGCTCAAAAAATAATAAAAACCATGAAATATAATATAATGTAAATCACATCGATGATATGGTACCCTGTACCACATTCCCACTGATTAGCTACACTAACACACTAACAAAAAACGTCCTGGTGCTCACACCTCTCTTGAACATACCATATCATGTCTTTTAAAGCCACACCTAGGACACACAACATATCCCCAACTCACACACTTGGGACATTAAAACGTACAGCATCCCTCCCAGACACTCCTGGGCCAAAAACCACATCGCAAGACATCTCATCCCAATGAAACCTGGGACACATATGACATTTCATCACACAGAAACATTTTTCTCATATCACATCTCATCCCAATAACACCTGGTACACCACATTACAACTCTCGCACACATACATGAGGAAACACATCACAGCTCGGCCACACACACTTGAGAAACCATATCACAATTCTCCCACAAACACCTAGTCCTCAAATGTCAACAAAATATACATGAATAAACATGTTCCAACATTTCCAAGAAGAGGGAGTAGGTAAGAGCTGGTATCTATCCACCTATCCTCTCATTGGGATGTTTGGGAAAGACACCATCACCTGTTACTATGGGAGTGTTCAGAACATATTGATCAACATGGGCGGGGTGCATATATAAATATCTAGAATTTACAAATATATGTATAGTATCATAATATCTATCCCAACCTATGGGTTCTGAAATAAAAAATCATCTCACAACAATGTCCCCTTTACTGTGATCTGTAAATGCACAAAACAACTCATCAAGCCACAAAACCCACATCGCATTACCAACAAATTTATTTAACTATTTAAGTTCATCAACCCATCCAATCCAAACCATTATAAACATTATAAAAAATATATTTACTCACTACACCACTAATGGGAATTAATCAGGTACTAAAAATATCTGAAAACACAGTAGCATTTATCCAGAGGATGAACTGATTTGTTAAATTAACACACTTCTCATTAAAGGAATGTAATTCATCATCCTCTTGATATGGGATGTATATTTTTTATGTTATCAATGGAAAAATACACAAAAAAATTTCTATTGTCCTTATAAAAACTCAACCACCTAGATCATCATATTAACATAGACAACCCCCAACTCACAACCTCATCCAGAAACACACCAAACTACAACAAAATACCACCACCATGATGAAAAATCACTCCTAACCTATCATATACCCACTACATATCCACATGTCATTCACTTATACCATAAACAAAACCACAAATATTCCACACAAAACATCACCTCAAATTCCAAGGAAATAATTTTTCATATTTAATAATGTAACCCTTAAATAATTCCATCAATAAATTTAGGTGTTATCATAGAAACTGGATGATCCTGTTGAATCTATTTATTAGTTGAATATATGTCGTTATAATCCAATTATATATAATATTTCAACAAAAATAAAGGAACTATTTTTTCCAAAAACAATCTACTATGAAACCATGTACCCCCAAGACAATAATATTTAGTGGGTAGATATCCTAAAAAAATCACATTATCAATAATAATAGACAAAAAAAATATCGTTTTTAAATAATCCCAACCCCCTATATAATTATTCTAAAAAAATTGATTGTTTTTATTAATCTAGAATCAACTATTTTCATAAGGTAAAAATCTATAGTACCATCTCACATGATAAATGATTATGAAATGATATAGAAAATAGACTTGTAAGGAACAAGGATTCACAAAAATATAATTCACAGAAATAGTGGCACATATGTAGGAGGAATCAACATTGAGGGATATCCCAAATGGATGGAACAACCCCGATTTCATGACATCAGAAAAGATATTTTTGGTTTGTCTCGAACCAAGAGAATAGGAAACAAAAAAATAAATATAATTCCATCACATTATAAAGTCCTGATCATAGATTAACAAGGGAAACAACTTCGATTTTCATTAATGATAGATGTGACCAGGACAATGCGGTTTAGCCAATTAAAAGCCCCCAGACTCTTAGGAAAATAATGATATGATTTAATAACAATGAATAAGTCTCAAATCAATTCAAATTCAGAATTAAAATCATTTTAAATCGAAGAAGATGTCGAAAGGGATAAACTAGAAGGTGTAGGAATGTTTTTCATGGGGCACTTCCCTACGAGGAACTAATGGATGAGGAACCCTTGGATGAGGTGTAGTATGGTCAGGCACCTCTTATGAGACACCATTAGGTGAGGAACCAATGGATGAGGCACAATATAGTGATTCATTTCTAGATGATTGACTGCGAAGATAAATCTCTAGCCACAATCAGTGAGTCACTTCCAAATGAGATACAACCTGATGAGACACTACTAGACGAGGAACCCTTGGATAAGGCAGAACTGGACGAGTGACCTCCATTGAGGTACCCCATTGAGAGACCACCAACGAGTGACCACCAGGGTGACCCCCTATGGAAAACATGGAAAATATAGATTGTTTTAACAAAACCATTGATATGAGTCACCTTGATCTCCTAGAACACCTCACACACTAGATTCATATTAATAAATGTACAAGATAGGTCTAGAACATTACATAAGATACCTCTCAAACTATTCTGAACCTTGAGAATTTTAAACCCAACCTAGAAATAAATAGGGGAAGGGTCTGACCAACCATCCCTTGTGATACCTCCCATGTATCCCATCAAACATGAAACCCTACCATAAACTAAACACACCATCATTCAATGATAAAACAAATTGGGTTACTTGAGATCTGGAGATAAAAACTAAATATCTAAGAACACCTCCTTCAAAATCTTCAATCCAAGCCTCATCATGTCAACCCAATTGACAGAAAAACACAACACACAATCACAACCACCACACCATCCCGATCACATGAACTCGGGAATTTGATCCTCAATGCAAATATATTATCCATTGTGGGTGGCACTAACTCACCTGAATGAATTTTATTTCATTAATGTGAATGTGTATTGATTTTTAATTTGTTCCTACCATTTTAAAATGTTATGAAATTCACACCGATCACACCCATATGATAAAAACCACATCTTATCATTTATAAGGATTAAAAATCACATCATATGTAAAAAATGAAACAGAAAAAAACTCAAAGAAACACTGGGTATATGGAATGAATCTATGTATGTCACATTCAAGAACTCTCCTCAGATACACCATACCTCCAAAATAGATGAATAAAATGAATGGTCCATCGAGACAACACAATCTCTTGATGATCTTGGATCTCTATTGGATGCTCCACAAATGTCGTGTCAGCCTCACTATCTAACTCTCCGTAGTCAATGACATAGGAGTCATCATAAAAATACTCATGAAGATAGAATAATTGAAATATGATGTGTATCCTCTACAATTTTGGTGGAAATTCAAACAGTTCTACCACTGTTCCAATTGGCCCCAACATCTCAAACTGCAAACAAACCCGTGAGAATGCTTACATTCTTTGCCAATCCTACGCTGGCCACATCAATGGGAAACAATTAGAAACTAATGATCCCCAAAATCAAAAATGAAAGTCCCCCTTCTTTAATCATCATAAGGATTTTTTCTAAATATTATTACATTCATCATCACATGAATAAGATGAAATTTCTCTATCGTGATATGCACCACATTTGGACAAAGAATAGTTGTCTCCCCATCCTTTTTCCAGCATAATGAAGAATGACACGAAATCCCCTAAAAAACAAAAATATGGCCATAAAAAATGGATAGTTATAGATAATATTATTAAAAACACCACCATGTGAAGGTTTCATACCCATGATCCATCAACGTCTAGGATACACGCTCGTCGCATATCCTTCAATATTTGGATAGTCTTTTTTGTCTGCCCATATGTGTCTGGGTGGAAAGAGGTACTGAAGAAAAACTAAGTGCTAAAAGAATGATGGAATGCACTGTAGAATCATGAAGGAAATTTAACATCCTTGTCTAAGACAATGGACCTCATAAATCAATTCAATCACACTACCTCTTCTATGTACCTCTTAGCCAAGTCATCCATTAGACCTAGATCCTTGATCACTAAAAAGTAGACCGATTTCATCAACTGATATACTATAACCTAGATATAATCACAACATCCTACAGATATGGGTTTCTCTATGACTGAATCCATTGATATTTCATCCAATTTTCCCTCAATAACATACAAGGGCTGCATGAAACCCCCAAGAACACAATGCTTTGCCTTTACCTATTGGAAACCTAAGAAATTTGCCACAAAATATGTCACTTCCATTTTCATCTCGGGCCACCAAAACTATATCCTCTATCCATGTTACATCATGGAAAGTCCATGATGTACCACTAAGAGTGATCCGTGAAACTCATGAAAGACTACACCACACATCACCACTGGAACAAACAACTTTCTATGGAATGACATCTGGTTCTGACCATCCCCTAACCATCCCTCCAAAGGATCACCATTGCCAACATGACCAAACATCACATCTTCCTCTGAGTCTCCCCACTAAGACTCATCCACCTACTATTTTAGACAATATTTAATCATCATCTGAAAAATAGATCCTCTATCTCTATCTATTATTGCCTCTAATTTCAAGGCTAACAACTACTCCACTACTCTCTAAGAATCCTAAGATTCATGAAAAACCTTGTTATATAAATTTATCATCAACAGATTAGCCACAAAAATTCCATTACCCATGGTATAAGATATATCAATATTATATTTCAGAGGAAACATCATCCACCTTCACTGTAAAAATTAGGAAAAGATATACCTATATCTATTGTGAACCATGAATACTAAGAAGAACTCCCCAATGAGAAAATATCGCCAAAACATACTTGTAATCGCAATATCTTTTGGATTCAAATAATGGGTGACATAGTTACTCACCTGAGGGCATAACTTCCAAGACCATTAAGAGATCACTTCCTTCTGCTGCATTAGCATGGAACACAAGACTAGATGGGAAACATCATAAAACACCTCAAATACGACCCCTTCCTCAGTATATCACAGCATTGGGAAATGAAAAACACCCACTTCACGTAACTGAATGCTTCTAAGAACTAATAACTCCAAAAAAATCCTAGTATTTCCATGTAATGAATGTCAAAGAGGTAGCTACTTGAGATTAATCAGTTACAAGCCTCCAATAATAGCTTAAGAGACCAAGGAAACTATGGACCTGTACCGTTTTCTTGAGTGATTACCTTGAAACAACTTCTTCAATGATCTATAGGTCTACTTGAAAACCCTTCTAAGACAACACATACCTAAGAAAATGTGTCTCCCTTATAAAAAACATATACTTTTTCAACAATATATTTTTATTTCATCGTCGAAGAACCTGTGATATAGTTTTGAGATGCTCGAAATACTCCTCCTTTGACATCTTGTTGATTAAGATTTCATCAATGAATATGATGACGAATTGATCCATGAACTCATGCAACATTTATCTCATAAGTCCCATGAACTCGGATGGAAAGTTCATAAAACCGAAATGCATGATGAAAAACTCAAAGTTCCCATACCTACATCTGAAGGTAGTCTTCTATATATCCCATTATCTTCCCTCAACTGGTGATATCCAAACATCATATCGATCATATAGAACCAACTCACCGCTATCATCTAGTCAAAAACATCATATATCATATGAAAAGGGTAACCGCTCTTGACCATCAATTCATTCATACTCCAGTAGACTATATACAGCCTCAAACTACCAACCACCTTCTCAGGAAACAAAAATAGAGAACCCCATGCCCACACACTAGGCCAGAAAAAAATTCATCATTAGATATTCTATCTAAATCCTCAAATCCCACAACTCATAAGGTTCCATTTGATAATTAGACAATAAAACTGGATAATCACTAGGCTATATGTATATCCCAAACTCAACATCATGTCGATGGGGTAGCATAAAAACCACCTTAGAGAAAAGATCTAAAAACGCATAAAAACCCCAGGAACCACTACCATATTAGCTTCTACTCATTCCATGGAATTTGAAGTCAAAATGGAATGAAGGGGATCCCCATGCCAACTTTTCACTTGACAACTCTTCTCTCTAATGAAAACCCCACAATGACTATACACCTCTAAAAAATGACTCTCTTGTGTATGTGGTCGATAAAAGAATTTATAGAATACAACTAATAGATG
This sequence comes from Viscum album, assembly GCA_963277665.1. Taxonomy (NCBI): domain Eukaryota; kingdom Viridiplantae; phylum Streptophyta; class Magnoliopsida; order Santalales; family Viscaceae; genus Viscum; species Viscum album. Next base: position 669,939,921 of record OY728119.1, on the reverse strand, counting down.
TTAAGGATGACATCGTATGGATTTATCTATAGCCATAATAGATCCCCATTTGACTGATGTGGTCCCACAAATATTGTACACCAAAAATACACATCAAACAAGCTAGTTTGGCCTCCAAAAGGCATAATCAACACCAAGAGCATGGGAATAAAATCTACATCTAATCCCAAGGCATGGGAAAGAGTTGGTGAAAAAAGGAGTGTGAATATCATGAATCAATATAGGCATAAAAATGGTACTAAAAACTGGTAATACCTTAGAAAATCTTTCACCTTACTGGAACTGCAACCCCTACTATGTGCAACTGACCATGCCCATGTTTTATTCTACTCTGATAATGAGCACCACCATGGCCACACTCCAGTCATAATCCTTGAATAGGAAGAACATCTGGAGGTCGGCCACTACCTTCCCCATCATATCTAATAGGATCATAATCCGACTAGCCGTTCTACAGAAACTGAATCAATTGAAACTACTACTGAGGCTGACACAAAGCATGTCCACATCCACACAACAGTGCTCAACCAGCCACTAAAAATTTGTTCAAAATATGTCCATGGACCCCATATAATATACACTAATTAACCCCAAGACCACAGGAAATGTATGGATATTATATGGTAGAAAGGGAATCTACTGAGTTCGGCTCTTGGATGGTCAAATCCTCAATGGTCTTGGTTCCTTATGTCTTCCAAAATCAACTATTCTTCTTGAAGAACTTTTTTTATCCCCTCACATGGTAAAACTACTTTTTATTTCATCTACTAAATCACCTCTCCCTTCATCTGAACCTCCATATACATCATCAAAATAAGAGTAACTTCATACTAGATAAAATGGTGCAGTTCCTCCTCAAGACATCTCTCATGAGACTCCTCATCCAGAAAAATATTTTAAGAAAAGCACACAATGTCCTTGAACTTGTTTCTGAACTCCCTCATGGACATACTCCATTGTGGAAGGAGAGTAGCTCCTACATCTTCTCAGCCTTCATGGTTGATGAAAGGAACTATACCCAAAACACATTCTAGAAGTAAAACCAAAAATCATTTTCCTCTTTTCGCTCTCCTAGTTACAAATTCCACGACTGATGTGAATCCCATCACATATGAATAACTTCCATAGGGACCCTATATTATGTCAAGTCTATATGAAACCTAAGGTGATCTCCATCTCCTCTAGAAAATCATTTTTATCCACATCTGAAACACTTCCGTCATACATTGCTGAGGCATGTTACTGGAAGTCTTGGAAAATAATCTATCATTGATCATCCTCCTCAACTGGATCAACTATCCATCGATCCACTAGATATTCTTACTAATCCTCCACTTACATATCCAATCATGGATGATTACCATGACCCATAACAAAAAGGAAAAATAGTATTTCATAATCCTGAGTAGTATGGAATTATTCATTATGATATATTATACTTCATTTTATTAATTTTTTCATTCAAAAACAACCAAATTCCAAAAAGAACAGAAGTCATTATTATGCATGTACCATTCCTAGGTCTCTACCCGGCAAGTGGTTCCACCTCACATGGTCATTCAGTAACCTGAGTACTCTTTCACTAGATCACGGGGGCCCTAAAATATGTATCCTAGTAGGCCTCCGTATCCAATGTCACACACTATGGTCAACTAGGAATATTTCCATACCACCAAATGAAATCCTTACATACTTAACATCAATGTCCATCCAATATCTCTATTTGGATAGAAATTAAGAAGGGAGATAATGACCCCTCGTGTCCTAGCTCTAGTAGGCCCATGTGGCGCCGTCACGTCGCGCCCTTGAGGCCGAACGAAACTGCGGCCGGAGTCAGGGCGATGGAGGCGATTCGAAGACTATGATGATTAATCGTTGTGCTCGAATTGACGGGCGAAAACAAACGGGGCCGAAATGTCAATTTAATGCCTCTGTAGTGATGGTCGGGTCCCGGGAGGACCGTTGGTGAAGGCGTCGAGCAAAACGGACCACTGGAGCATGTCCGGCAGTCCGTGGAAGGCGGAAACGGCGCTCCCTGCCTGTGCGTCGGTGTCAGTGACTGGCAGCGGCGGCGCGCTGCCCGAACGGAACCACCGAGGCTGATCTGCAGTGGCGGGCCAAACCGGAATGACTTAATCGATCCGGAGGCTGAGTGGCGCGGCTTAAAGCCGCGCCGGTTTCGTCGACCGCATGGGGTTGTAACCCCCCTGAACCCGCTGGCCACGCGGGTTCCGCACCAGCGCCAGGCTGGGCCACCCAGGCCGCGCCCTAATGGGCCAGACCCGGACCCGGTTCGGGCCGACCCGGGTGGGGGGGGGGGGGGGGTATTGGGCTAGGTGGGACCGGGCCTGAACCCCATATTTTTTCGGGCATTTTTGGTTCAAATGCCAATAACATGGGCTATGGACCTCTGATCGATGCACCTTCAGTTGCGATGCGATCCTTGGATCGGGACACTCATTTCGGTATATTATACTAAAGGTTTCAAAGAACTTTGGGTACGGCCGGGTTGGATGGAGCGCGAAACCAACCTGGCCCTCGGAGGGGAAATGCTTATAACATGATCTCCGGGCGTCTGATTGACGTGTCGTCGACATTATTGGATTCCTCTTAGTAAGACAGACTTTTTGGCTTACTCCTCTTGAGGTTTTGACGCAGTTGGAGTGCATTCGTGTTGGTTTGACTTAAAAACCAACTGGGTCCCTGGAACGAAGAAGCCAATAACTCTCAGACCGGGCTCCGATTGACGTGTCGTCTATCACATTGAGTTCCTCTTGTCGAGATGGAACTTTTGGCATAATTCTCCTGAGATTTGGATGTAGTTGGATAGTGGTCGGGTTGTATTAAACCTGTATTCCAACCGGGCCCCTTAGATCGGAAAAGCTAATTACATTCAGATCGGACGTCCATTTGATGAACTGTTAGTGGCGTTGGTGATCACGTTGGGAAAAGGTCCCTATGAGTATACCCTATGAGAGTTAGGGGTATAGTTGAGATGCGGTCTTGTTGGTTCGTACATGAAACCAACCGGGCCCCTGGCATGAAAAGGCTAATAACTCACAGACCGAGCGTCCGATTGACGCGCCGTCTATTGCGTTGAGACCCCTATGACGAGACGGTCCTTTGAGATACTTCTTCTTCTAACTTTGTGATACTTGGAGTATCGACCTGTAGCTCGTGGAGCGGACCCTCCTGGAGACGAGCGTACAGAGTATGGAGAGCGTGTAGCCAGCTGAGACCCGACGACTGCTTGACCGACTCGACTCCGAGTGAGTCGACTAGCCCAGTGGATGGAGCACTACTATGTTTGGGTGCTGACCCATGGCGTATAGAGCACTACTGTGTTTGGGTTCAGACCTGTGGTACTCAACAGAAGGAATACCTATGCAGGCTATTAGGGGGGGTGCACTACTATGTTTCGGTGGCAGACCCTAGTGGGAAGCACTACTGTGTTTGGGTGGCTGACCCGTGGTACTCGACAGGAGGCATACCTCAGCAGTCTTAGGTTAGTGAGGAGTACCTCAGAGTCATGACAGGATCACTGTACTCATCAGAGACGGGGCTCTTCAGCAGTTACGATTTCGATAATGAAAATCCCGGTTTGAGTCGAGTCTATGACCTTTGTGTTTACCTCATGATTGAGATGGGTCACTTGATAACATAGGTATATATATGGGAATATACCTAGGTACTGGTTATCCGTTGATTTCATAACCTTTGTATTTCCTCATGTTTGAGATGGGTTACATGATAACATAGGTAGAATTGTCGGCTTATACCTCAGTAAGGGTTATCTGTTGTGTTTCTACTTTGTGGTTATCCTTGTTGGATTTAGAGAGACCATGAGGGTCTCGGGGTCCCTACTGAGTATCGTTACACTCACCCATGCACGGGATATTCCCGCACCTCATTGTGTTGGTTGCAGACGACAGGTAGTGCTGAAGGAGGCCGAGTGTTCGAGGACTGGATGGTACACGGAGGTGGACCTCATGACGAGTCAGTATCTAGAGGTGGACTTCATGACGAGACGATACTCAGAGGATGTTGATGGGGAAGAGTGTTGTGGAGGCTATTTTTACCTACCCTTCAGGTAGGATCCGTGGCGGAAGATCCAGTAGCAGCGCTATCTGTACCTACCCTTCAGGTGGGATCTGAGGTGGATGACCCAGGAGCTGCTTCTTTTCTTCCAGCTATTTGTCTTTTCTGTTGTACTTTCGTTCAGTTGTAGCTGTACTTTCAGTTGTGTTTGTATTCTGGCCCACTTACTTTTTAGCACTTTCTTTTGTACTTAGTGTATTACTTCAGCTTTTACTCTGTGGTGTTTTGTTTGCTTTTATAAAGGCAATACCTTCCCATTTATTGGGATTTATGCCTTTGGTTCTAGTCGCCAGCCCCTGGCCTATGGATGGTGGGCTTGGGGTAGTCACGGCACAGGCCCTGAGGACGGGTCTTGACAAATTGGTATCAGAGGAGTCAATTCTACCGCAGAACTTAGCACTCTGATCATTCTTTTCTATGAAGAAATAGTGTTAAGGGTACTGAGTCTGGTATTCAGTTCAGGGAGTCCAGTGTTGGTGCGGAGGATGACGTATCCATACACCAGGACCCTGAAAACTGATTTCTGACTTTGTGCACAAAAACACTGATTGCGTGCGTGTTTCCAAAAAGTTTTAATGTCAGCTCAAACCAGGCCAGCTCACCAGGTATAATCATTTGACTGTGTCACGTATGTTTCTTTCAGGATGTCTTCTCACAGATGACCAGCTCGAGCCCAGAGGGATGTATGTACTGACTGCCTGCCGAGCGACGAGGCATCGGTACAGGGCCCTCTTACAGTGAGGCACCAGCGGAGGGACCAGCGGTACTACCACCCATTGGGCCACCGATTCCACCAACCCCAGTAGTAGAGAGTGCACATCGCTTGAGCGCACTGTACGAGTTCCAGCGCCAGAGGCTACCCAGGTTCAGGGGAGAGAATTGAAGGACCCCGGGACACCCTAAGAGGGGAGGGGTGAATCAGGGTGACCACTTTTTCTTTTAATTTGATGGATATTGTTCCCACATTGGTAGGAACTTGTTGAACCTGTATAATGATTATGATCCGAAAGCAAACATTCACATAAACAGAGAAGACATAGCCCTTTTTACTTGGTTCACCACTAAGGGCTGCATCCAAAGAGCATACGCTGACAGGTTGTCGGCCGTACCAAAATCCACGATGCTTCACTAGCGGTAGATTACAAATGTTCAGGTACAGTCACTCTGTCCCAGGCTCACTGCCTTTACAAAGGTTCAGGGATAGCCCACTGCTCCACTCGGGTCACTCCCGTTGACTCCCCCTGGCACACTGCCGTTGGTGAAGTCCCACTCAGTTTATAGACGTGAAGGTCTCTTCATCAGTTGCATAATAATGAATCCTCTGTTTTATGTAGATGCTATATTGAAGACCGATTCTCACCAGAAGAATAATATCACTTTTCCTCGAATGTATCGGGTAGTCTCCCGACTTTTTGTGCTGCTTCAAACCTGCCGGCGGGCTTCAGCAAAACCTGGCACGCTTCTCCAAGCCAGGCGCGCAAGTCCCAATATGGCGCGCAAGTCCAAACTGGCGCGCAAGTGTCACCAACACACATATTCGACACTTCCTTCCCCAACTACAAACTTGAACAGTCCACTTCCTTTCTCTCCCAAATCGCCTTCGGCGCACAGGCAACAACTGGTGCGCAAGCTCTACTTGTGAGGCCAAACTACCACACGTGCGGCTCACCCACCTGTGCGATGAGAGCTCAAAAAATCTCTAAGTCTTGAACTTCGTCAGAAAATGAGGAGGGGTGGTCCAGTATTTATAGGAATACTGGACCCCATGCACGGAGGCGCGAAAGTCCATCATTGGCGCGCAAGTCTCGTTTCCCACAACCTCTGTCGCGCAACTCACTTGTGCGACCCATCCAATACTTGCGTGACCATCTTTCCTTAGCCAAATTTTGAAGTTCCGATCCTCAAAAACATATGGCGCGCATGTCTCCTATCTTCCAAGACCTCGGCGCGCAAGTACCATTTCCAAAAACACTTTACATCATTGGCCGATTTTCAGGCCCAAAAATTTAGCAAACACTGTGAAACGGCACCACCTTCACTATTGTTTTCTGCTTGAACGGTATAATCTCTTTGTTGGTACACATTCTGAATTTCCACTGAGGATTGACAACAAACGCAAACCATACGCCAAATCATGCTTTGAAGACCCGGGTTCCAACAATCTCCCCCTTTGGGTTTGTTGGCAATCAGAATAAATTCAATAGTTCTCCAACCATGAGCAAACCCAAAACTCAAGAATCGACTCAGCCAACACTCTAAGTCTACATGAGCAATGCTCGGTGTAGAAAACAAGAGAGGAAGCATGAATTGGGTTATAGTTGTTTGAAATTATCCATGACTCCCGATGATATCCTTCTTATACTTCTCATCACAGAAGCATTTCTTGCCTTGAATTTATTCCTTTCTCCCCCATTGACAATAAAACCAAAGACCGATAAGTTGTTCAACGTTCAGCTCAAGCCATACTCCCCCTGGATAGTATCTCCCCCATAAACCTGCATCACATCCATAAGCAGATAATAACAGTTATAACCAACAGGGAGAGGGGATTTCTGGAGCCTCCTTATGCAGTAGGAGGTGGTTGAACACCGAGGTTCAACCGATTCTTCTCAAACACAGCCGCAGACAATGGCTTGGTCAGGATATCTGCCACTTTCTCATCAGTTCCAACATGATCCATTCTAATCACGCCTTGATCAACCTTTTCTTTGATAAAATGATACCGTATTTCAATATGTTTTGTACGAGAATGCTGAACCGGATTCTTCGTAAGATCAATTGCACTTTTGTTATCACAATAAATCACCATTGGTTGCTGCACCTTATCACCAATATCTGTTAGCTGCTGTTTCATCCAAAGTAGTTGAGTGCATGATTTTGTGGCAGAGATATACTCAGCTTCAGCCATACTAAGAGAAGTACTTTCTTGTTTCTTTCTCAACCAGCCAACACATTTCTTCCCAATATAGAAAGCTCCACCACTAGTGGACTTTCTGTCTACCACATCACCAGCCCAGTCAGCATCTGAAAATGCGGATTATTCACTGTCCCTTCCTGTAGAAAAAATAACCCGAAGTTATGTGTACCTTGAATGTACCTCGTGATTCTTTTTACTGCTTCCATATGTTCCCCTTTTGGATTACTCTGAAAGCGGGACGCAAGGCATGTGGCAAAGACAATATCTGGCCTTGTCGTTGTCAGGTACAGTAGGCTTCCAATGATCCTCCTGTACATGGTAGGATCAACAGATTCCCCATCCTCATGCTTTCCAAGTTTAGTTCCAACTGCAATCGGAGTTGACATTGGTTTGGATTCTTGCATATTGAACATCTTCAGTAGCTCTCTTGCATATTTTTCCGGAGAAATGAAGGTGTATTCCTTCTTTTGAATCACCTGTAGCCCCAAGAAAAATGTGAGCTCTCCAATCATAGACATTTCAAATTCTGATTTCATGTGGTTGGAAAATTCATCCACTGATTTCTTCCTACTACCACCAAATATGATATCATCAACGTAGAAAAGATCCATGAATTGATCTTTTGGAGAATTCTTCACATAGAGATTTTGATCAACTCCACCACTTTTGAATTACAACTTCTTAAGATATGAATCCAGCTGTGAGTACCACGCTCGTGGTGCCTGCTTCAAACCATATAGATATTTCTTCAGTTTGCAGACCATTGTTTCATCAGTACCCCAAATAAATCCCAATGGTTGTTCATTATAGACTTCTTCTTCAAGTACACCATTCAAGAATTCTGTCTTAACATCCATTTGATATAATTTATATCCTCTTTGGAGTTCCATGGCAAGGAAAAGCCTGAATGACTCCAGTCTAGCCACTGGAGCAAAGGTTTCTTCAACATCAATGCCTTCAATCTGAGAGTATTCTTTACATACCAGACGTTCCTTGTTTCTGAAGACACTTCCATGTTCATCAAACTTATTTTTGAAGATCCATTTGGTACCAATCAAATTTTGACCTTCAGGTCTCTGGACAAGATCCCATGTCTGATTCTTGTCAATCTGATCTAATTCATCATTCATGGCTTTCACCCAAGATTCATCATTAGCAGCTTCTTCGAATGAGGATGGCTCTACAACTGATAGAAATGCATATTGCATGTTATTCCTCATTCTCCTTGTTTGAGTTGGTGCACTCATGTCCCCAATTATATTGGATGGATCAATCTCAGCTCTTAAATTTCTCCTGCGAGGTTTAGTAGCATTTTCTTCAGCCATTGGTTCTTCTTCTGATTCTTCTTCTGAGTCAACATCATGATGTGACTTCTGAGTGTTTTGAACAACTTCATCTGTTTCTGCATTTGTATTTTCATCACGTTCACATTCTTCCTGACTTTCTATCACATCAGTATATGACTTCCTTGAAGCATTTGTGGTTTTCTCTTAAATTATCTTAACATCACTGCTTTCCAAAATTCTTCCCAAACGCTTGTTGAAACATTTGTAGGCGTTGCTGTTCATTGAGTAACCAAGGAAAATTCCTTTATCTGCATTGTCGCCATATTTCCCTTGATTTCCTTCTTTGTTCCTGATGAATCATTTACTTCCAAAGACACGAAAGTATTTTAGAGAAGGCTTCCGTCTATGCCACAATTCATATGGTGTCTTCGTCTCACCCATATAAAGTCCTGTTCGATTCTGAATGTACACTGCAGCTTGAACAACCACTTTCCAGTAATGTCGTGGAATACGACTCTCAATCAGCATAGTTCGTGCCATGTTGTTCACCTGTCGATTCCTACGTTCAACAACTCCATTTTGTTGTGGAGTTCTCATAGCAGCTACCTCATCCTGTGTCCCATGCTTCTCTAGATAATTCTAAAATTCAATGGATGTGTATTCTCCTCCATTTTCAGATCGTAACACTTTGATTGTTCGTCCAGTATCATTATTGGCGATTCACCAATATGTTTTCATGCAGTCAAGGACTTGTCGTTTCCTGTGAATGACCATCACACAAGCCATTCTACTGTAATAATTTATGAAAATGACAAAGTACCTTTCTCCATGTGTTCCGGAAAAATTTATTGAACCACAAACATCTGTATGAATCAGATCAAGAAGGTGCGATGCCCTTTTCTTCTTTGGCTGATATGAACTGCAGACCAGCTTCCCTTGAATACCAGCATCACAAGATTTTTCACGCTCACGCTTCAGGTTGGGAATGTCCATGACAATTCTCAATTTTGATATTTTCTCCATGTCTTGTTGATTGATGTGTCCCAGTCTCCGATGCCACAAATTGTTTTCTTCTTCAACAGTCATGAAACATATATTTTCTTCACTATGAACCTGATACATGTTTCCTTCTGTTCTGCATCCCTTCATAAGAGAATTTCCTGTTTTTCCCTTGATAGTGTACCCTTTTTGATTAAAAGTAACTATGAGTCCTGAGTCACAGAGTTGACTCACACTGAGAAGATTATGATGTAGTCCATCTATGTAAAGGACTTCAGTCTTCTTTAGTTCTCTATTAGCTAATTTGGTACTTCCACTACCTTTGATTTTCAGTGCCCCGTCATTACCAAATATTACTGTACCATCAACATTCTTTATGATATTCGTAAGTAGACCAGCATTACCTGTCATATGAGATGAACAACCGCTATCCAGAATCCAGGTACTGTTATTCTTTTCAGCTTTGAGGGATACCCTTGAAAGGTTGGATTTCTCAATCTTCTTCCTTTCCTTCCATGACACATTAGATTAAGTATATAGAACTGATGGCCTTTCAACTATCTCTTCCGCATACCCAGGTTCTTCATAGTCAAAGTCTTCTTTGAGAGGTGAGAACCTGTTTGAAAGAGAAACATTATCTTGTTGAAAAGACTTGACTTTTCTTGAACATCGGTATGAGGTGTCCATGTCCCTTCTCTGCTTGAAATTAGTGGCCTTATGACCAAAGTTAGAACAACAAAAACAATATCCATAGAAATTATTTATTCTATAAGAATAAGAATATGAAATTGTTCTCCTTTGTTGAGCATCTATATCTTCTCCATTCGGAAATCTTCTTTCCTCTTCACAATAAGACATGGTATGGCCCAGATAGCCACAAAACTAACACTTCAAGAGAGGAAATGTCTTCTCACTTGAATTTCTCCTTATACCTTATTCCTTGGGGGAATAGTTATACTGTCTGTCATTTCTGAATGTTTGAGGATAATTTTCATGTCTCCTTTTAGTTTGGATTGAGGGTTTCTTTTTTTGTACTCTATGTAACGTTTCAAAAAGTTCAACTTTCATTTTATCTTTCTTTTGGATCTTTTCACTTCCAACAGTTGATGTCTCAGCCTCACAGCCAATTCCACTCTTTCCCATGCAATCGGGTCTTTGATCACTCAAGATTTTTCCAACCCCATCTGAACCACACTTGGCTCTTGCTAGTAATTCTGCATCTTAGAATATTCTAAACTGTATTTTCTTCCTCGATTATTTTAGAACTGATTCAGTCTCCAGTTTACTCCTTCGAGTAACTACTTCCTCCTCAAGACCCTCAGCAGTCTTGGATTTTTCATCTAGTCTGGAGGTGAGGTCATTGATGACCTTTGCCTTATCTTCAATTCTCATCTTCAGATCTGCAACATCATCATTACTTTCAATTATTTTAGACTATACCTCCACAAATTCTTCCAGTCAGTCAATTTCATCTTCAAGTTGATCAACGTATTCAGTTGATTCTTCTACAATTTATTTCCACTTATTGCAGCTCTTACATTTAATCTTAAGCTTACTAACCACCTCCTTATGTTGCATCTGAGGATATACACAAGTTCTCAGTTGTTTTTCTCCATCAATATCTTCAAACATTTCAACTGTTTCCATCATAGAAGCATGGTTCCCAGTTTTGAATTCTGCTTCTTCTTCATCATAGAATTCATTATCATCTTCTTCATCTTCATAGACAAAACTCTTCCTTTTCATTTTCTTACCAGATAAGAAGACTCCCTTTTTGAAGAACCTTCTCTGAGGCTTCTTGAAGTTTTCATCTTCACTATCATCATCATTGATATTTCTGAAGCACTGAGAGGCAATGTGCCCAACTTTTCCACAACCGAAACATGCGAGAGGTAACTTCCCTTTGAATTTCCCTTTCCCCTTCTAGAACTTCATTGCAATGAGAGAGCGAATTTCTTTTTCTTCATCATCATCACCGCTACTATCCTTTTATATTTTCAGTTTATCCATGGCCTTGAATTCCATTTCCTTGCTCACCCGAGTCATAGCATCTTCTGGTTTGACTCTCATTTCATATGCTACCAAGCTGCTCAGTAGATCATCTAGAGAAAGTCAAGAAAGATCTCTTTCCTCAAGGGCTAACACCTTCGCATTATACAGAGGTGGAAGTCTTCTTAATATTTTCTTTATAATATCAATGTCTTTTATTTCTTCACCTAGACCCCGAATTGCTCCAACCACTTTAGTAATTCGATTGAAGAAAGAGTCTGCATTCTCGTCTGGATGCATCTTCAGATCATCAAACCGATTGTGTAGAACTTGCAGTTTCGCTTCCTTCACTTTTCTATCTCCTTCATAAATATTCTCAAGTTTATCCCAAATGGATTTTTCTGAGGTGTAATTCATCACCTTCTGGTAGATCTGATCAGAAAGGGCTACAATGACTGCATTCTGTGCTTTAGCATCTGCATCAAGAAGTTTCCTATCTATTTCAGTCATAGCCAGGAATGTCGGATCAGTGAGTTGTATTCCTTTCACAGTAAAAAAAAAACGGCCATTCCAAGATATATTAGATGAGATCTCATTCTGTTCTTCCATATCTGGAAATTAGTTCCATCGAAGTGAGGGACTCCCCTAACATTTACCGCGTTCTCCTTGATGAAAAAGGTCAGATTCAACACTAGTAACCTTTACCCTTTGATACCACTTGAAGGACCCTGGGACACCCTGCGAGGGGAGGGGTGAATCAGGGTGACCACTTTTTCTTTTAATGTGATGGATCTTGTTCCCATGTTGGTAGGAACTTGTTGAACCTGTATGATGATTATGATCAGAAAGCAAACATTCACATGAACAGAGAAGACACAGCCCTTTTTACTTGGTTCACCACTAAGGGCTATGTCCAAGGAGCATACTCCGACAGGTTGTCGGTCGTACCAAAATCCACTATGCTTCACTAGCGGTAGATTAAAAATTTTTGGGTACAGTCACTATGTCCCAGGCTCACTGCCTTTACAAAGGTTCAGGGATAGCCCACTGCTCCCCTCGGGTCATGCCCGTTGACTCCTCCTGGCTCACTACCGTTGGTGAAGTCCCACTCAGTTTATAGACGTGAAGGCCTCTTCATCATTTTCATAAGAATGCATCCTATTTTGTATGTAGATGCTCTATTGAAGTCTGATTCTCACCAGAAGATGAATATCACTTTTCCTCGAATGTATCGGGTAGTCTCCCGGCTTTTCGTGCAGCTCCAAACCGGTCGGCGGGCTTCAGCAAAACCCGGAGTGCTTCTCCAAGCCAGGCGCGCAAGTCCCAATAGGGCGCGCAAGTCCAAATTGGCACGCAAGTGTCACCAACACACCTGCGCGACGCTTCCTTCCCAAACTACAAACTTGCGCGGTCCACTTCCTTTCTCTCCCAAACCGCCTTGGGCACACAGGCAACAACCGGCGTGCAAGCTCTACTTGTGTGGCCAAACTACCACATGCGTGGCTCAACCACCTGCGCGACAACAGCACGAACAATCTCTAAGTCTTGAACATCGTCAGAAAATGAGGAGGGTTGGTCCAGTATTTATAGGAAAACTGGACCCCCTGTGCGGAGGCGTGCAAGTCCATCATTGGCGCGCAAGTCTCGTTTCCCACAACCTCTGTCACGCAACTCACTTGTGCGACCCATCCAATACATGCACGGCCTTCTTTCCTTAGCACAATTTTGAAGTTATGATCCTCAAAAACATATGGTGCACAAGTATCCTATCTTCCGAGACCTCGGTGCGCAATTACCTTTGCCAAAAACACTTTACTTCATTCGCCGATTTTCAGGCCCAAAAATTTAGCAATCACTGGGAAACAGCGCCACCTTCACTACTGTTTTCTGCTTGAACGGTATGATCTCTTTGTTGGTAAACATTCTGAATTTCCACTGAGGATTGAAAAAAAAACCATACGCCAAATCATTCTTTGAAGACCCTGGTTCCAACAAGAAGGACCTACAGGCGGCTGAGGATTGGCTGGAGGCTATGGTGAGAGTTTTCAGAATAGTGGGTACACCAGCAGACTTCATGGTGATCTTTGCAACCAGCCTCCTTCAGACAGTAGCAGGTAGGTGGTGGAGCCACTTGTTCTAGTTTATCAATGGGAATACCTTCACTTGGGAAGACTTTGGGACCCTCTTCAGGGTGGATTTCATACTAGCGACTCTACACCCCGACCGTGTTCAAGACATGCTGCCTTTGCCGCAGGATTTTTGATCAGTAGCCGAGACATCTGTGGGCAGTAGAAGGATGATCCAGATGTCCAAGAAGAACAGACCAAGCTCTAAAAGGAGTAGGAAGTGTTATGAATGTAGTAGAAAGGGTCACCTGGCATGTGAATGTCCGACCCCCCAACACAGTTGATCCGCAGGTATTGGAGGAGCCAGTAAGGTAGTAGAGCTCCCGGAGTAGGTAGATAGGAGCGGAACTAGTGGATTGCTTTTGTTCTTGGTATTTCTAGTTCCATGTTGATGTCATATATTTGTCTTGTACTATGAGCTGAAATAATAAAAAGACACTTATCTTCGTGATGTTTACTTTCTTGTCCTTTTTTTTGGTTGATACTGAGAGGTTCCAGTTAAAACTATTTAGTTGACCATCACTTTCAAGATTTCTACTGGAGGAGACCCAGTGACCTCACACTGATGCCGGTAGTGTGACTCGACCCTTGGAGGTGAGAGTGATGGTTGGATCTCTTGGTAGTAACGTTGAGGCCATAGGACGTCATCCATGGCATGAATGCTTCATTCATTTTAGGATTGACTGTATCAGGCAATGGGTGTGGTTCATCTAGGGGATGAGACCGAGTTTCTCTTTTCGGCAAAGGAGAAATCTTAGAAGATCTCATAGATAGTAGGAAAAGAAGGTGCAGGTCATCCAGGAGCGGATGAAGTCTGCATAGTGCAGTAAGAAACAGGAAACTGGCGCCGGTCTCGAAGACTTGGGCGTGCGAATGTTTAAAGTAGAAGAAGTGAAAAGGAAAGATGAATCTGCTGGGCAGCAGTCGTGGAAGTGAGCTAGGAGAGCAGCATGGGGTTGTGAACATTTTGACATGTTGCACCCACCTGCCTTTGTAATTCCCGCTAGGCTCAAGAAGCTATAGGGCAGGGGAATGAGTAGCTATATGCGGTCAAGGAGTGAAACTTAAAGGGCTCTAAGAATTATTCAAGGGACAGTCTATGTCCATTACTAGCTGCCGTAACAGTTGACTTTGATATAGATCATTCCTTCCACGAATCATGTCCCAAACCTAGAGTTTCTGGTAAGCTGTAGACTTGACCCTCACGTCTGGAGATACCTTGGAAGGAGAATCGATAATCACACTTGCACTGACAGTGTGATCTGACCCACGAGGCGAGAGTTTCGGTTGGAATCTCTTGGTGGTAGCGTCGAGGCCTTATGATGTTGGTCTGAGTATTGATTGGATCCATAGTTCATACATGGATTGACTGTATTAGGTAATAAGGTTTTGGTTTATCTAAAATGTTGGGATGGGGTTTTCCTTCGTCGGAGAAAAGGAAAACCCATGCAGCATAGGATGGAATCATGCATAAGAGGGTGCATTCGATCACTCAGGAGATGGACAAACTTAGATTTGTGCCAGAATTCTCTAGAGTTGTGGCACCACTTCCAGCAGAGCTTTCAGGAGCTGGGTTGACCGGTGCACCCAACCTGTGGGCGTTGGTTACCATGTTCACTATGGCGCATTAGGGACCGGACTCAGGAGTGTACTGATGTAGGATTGGGCAGTGATCGCCTATGGATCACGAAAGATGAGACTACACAGAGCTGATAGGAGGCCTCTAGAGTTCGAGGATGATGACCACGTCCTTATAAGAGTCTCACCTCAACGAGGTTTATGGAGATGTGGTCAAGGCGGCAAGTTATCTCCAAGGTTCACCAGACCTTTTTAGGTCCTTAGCAGGGTAGGAAAGGTGGTTTACCGCTTGACCTTTCCACCTTAGTTTCACCGGGTGCATAATGTCATCCTCGTATCTTAGCTAAGGAGATACGTGTATGACCTTTAACACATCATCGACCTCAGGGAGTTGGACGTTGATGATGGAGAGACATTCACAGAGGTTCTAGTGGAGAATGAGGATCAACAAGATCAGGTCCTATGTGGACGGTCGATTCCTCAGGTGCATTTTCACTGGCAGCTCGGGAACCTCCTGGAGATCACATTGGAGCGGGAGGCTCAGTTTCGTGTTGGGTACCACTTTTGCTTCCCTAGTTATGTTATAGAAATATAGGGACATAAAGCTCTGAGGTGGGATTAATGTAAAGACCTGGAAATTTTAAGGAAATTTTTTTTCTTAATTTCTATAGAATTTTACGAGACTGCGGCTTCTGATGGCACCTGATTCCGAGCCCCGGTGTGCCCCGAATCAATTTCTGAAGTTTAGCTCAGGTACGTTCAGTAAACATATGAGCCGGTTTTCCTAACTTTTGAACTAGTTCTCGGAATCGAAATCCAAGGGCACTGATGAAACCGCAGTGTCGGTGATTGTTTAGGAACACCTTTTATGAAGGTGCGTTTTCTTGGGTGTTGATGTAAAAAAATGTGGGGAATAAAAATATATTTTTTATATTTTTATTTTTCACTAAGCGGTTTAACTAAAATAAAGTTGTGTCTCAACATAATTTCTATTTTCTATGTGTCAGATCCTAGGTGTGGGAGTTGGAGTGGGACCCACCCGTTGTTAACTTCCCATGGGAGGATTAAGGTTGAGGTGGGGCCGACATGAGCCCCCAGCTTTTCAAATTCCCTAACTCCTCTAAACCCCTTTTTAATTAAGGGTCTCCTCCCCTCCTCACCCCCACATTAATTCATGCCACCTAAACACTAATTAATATGATAACTTATTATCAATTAATTATGTATGTTATATTTTGAATTTTGGATTTTTGAAATGCATGGTTTGAGTAATAAAATAAGAGGTGTCTTATTTTATTTGTGTTTTAGCTTGTTCTGTTGAGTTTTTGGGAGAGTTTTAGTTTTTTAAGAGTTTCATCCTTCCATGAAGAACTCTATCCTCATAGTTGAAGAACGCGAAGAATGCTGGTGCCAACCTCTGATTCCTTTTTCTCGACGCTTGACAAAGCGACGTCGTCATCCCGCGGTAACGTCTATGGAACAACGAAGCTTTCCCTTTCTTCGTCAAGCGATCAACCATCGTGAATCAAGGTAGGGAATTAATTTGTGAATGTTAATGAACCCATGTTTATTTCCTTCTAATACAAAGAACACGAATCAACTAAATATTAAGTTGATTCGTGAAAGAATATGTTTGCGGGTTGGAAATTCTTGATTTCGGGGAAAACTGAAGGGGTTTTGTATTCACATTTGGATTTTAATTGGACGTTCTTGGATATTATCGGCCAACTGTTATAAAAATAACGGAAGAGGTCGGACCTCACAAACACGACCGGACCTCCTCCCCCTTTTTTTGATGGTTGTCTTCGAGGCTTGAAATGGAAGTGATGTGTTGTCGTCACACCACGCAGAAACAAAGAGAAATACAGCAAAGAAGTGTCGTGCCGTCGCGCCGCGCCGTTGAGGTTGAACGAAACTACGGCCGGAGTTAGGGCCACAGAGGTGAATCGATGACTCCTCCGGTTTATCATTGTGTTCGGATTGACGGGTGACGACAAA
Source organism: Viscum album (assembly GCA_963277665.1). Classification (NCBI taxonomy): domain Eukaryota; kingdom Viridiplantae; phylum Streptophyta; class Magnoliopsida; order Santalales; family Viscaceae; genus Viscum; species Viscum album. The sequence goes on along the minus strand of OY728119.1, from coordinate 669,922,930 downwards.
CGGGGCCGCAAAGTCAATTTGAAGCCTCCACAGTGATGGTCGGGTCCTGGGATGACCGTTGGCGAAGGTGGTGAGAAAAACGGACCACAGGAGCGCGTCTGGTGGTCCGCGGAAGGCGGCGGCGGCGCGCCGCTAGAACGGAACGGCTTAGCCGCTCTGGAGGCTGTGTGGCATGGCTTAAAGCCATGCAGGTTTTGTCAACTGCGGGGGGTTGTACCCCCCCCCCCCCCCGGACCCACCGGCCACGCGGGCGCCGCCCCAAGGCCAGGTCGGGCCGCACTGGCAGGGCCGGGCCAGGCCATGCCCTAATGGTCTGGACCCGGACCCGGTTCGGGTCTAACCGATTCGGGCCAACCCGGGGCGGGCGGGGGGGGGGGGGGGTATCGGGCTGGGTCAGACCGGGCCCGAACCCCCTATTTTTTTCGGTAAGTTTTTGTTCAAATGCCCATAACATGGGATACAGACCTCTGATCGACACACCGTCAATTATGATGTGATCCTTGGATCGAGACGGTCGTTTAGGTATATTACCCTAATGGTTTCAGATTACTTTGGGTACGGACGGGTTGGTTCGAGTGCGAAACCAACCGGGCCCTCGGAGCGAAAATGCTTATAACATGAGCTTCGGATGTACGATTGATTTGTAGTCGACTTTTTTGGATTCCTCTTAATGAGAAAGACTTTTTGGCTTACTCTGATTGAGGTTTGGACACAGTCAGAGTGTGGTCGGGTTGGTTTGACTTAAAAACCAACCGGGCCCCTAGAACGAAAAAGCCAATAACTCTCAGACCGGGCGTCTGATTGATGCGTCGTCTGTCACATTGAGTACCTATTGTCCAGACGGAACTTTTGAAATACTTCGCCTGAGATTTGGATGCAGTTGGATAATGGCCGGGTTGGATTGAACCCGTAATCCAATAGGGGCCCTAGATTGGAAAAGCTAATAACTTTCAGACCAGACGTCCGTTTGACGAACCATCAGCGAAGTTGGTGATAACGTTGAGAAACGGTCCCTATGAGTATACACTATGAGATTTCGGGGTACAGTTGAGATACGGTCGGATTGGGTCGTACATGAAACCAACCGGGCCCCTGGTACGAAAAGGCTAATAACTCAGAGACCGAGCGTCCGATTGATGCGCCGTCTGTTGTGTTGAGACCCATATGACTAGGCTGTCTTTTGATATACTTCTTTGTGGGACTTTGTAATACTTGGAGTATCAACATTTAACTCGTGGAGCGGACCCTCCCAGAGACGAGCGTACGGAGTACAGAGACCGTGTAGCCAGCTGAGACCTGACGACTGCTTGACCGACTCGACTTGGAGTGAGTCGACTAGCCCAGTGGACAGAGAACTACTATGTTTGGGTGAACACCCATGGCGGATGGAGAACTACTATGTTTGGGTGCAGACCCACGGTACTCAACAGAAGGAGTACCTCTGCAGGCTATTTGGGGGGTTCACTATTGTGTTTGGGTGGCAGACCCCGGCGGGAAGCACTACTGTGTTTGGTTGGCTGAACCGCGGTACTCGATAGGAGGAGTACCTCAGCAGTCGTAGGTTAGTGAGCAGTACCTCGGAGTCGTGACAGGATCACTATACTCGCCAGAGACGGGTCTCTTCAGCAGTTACGGTTTCTATAATGAAAATCCTGGTTTGATCTGAGTCTATGACCTTTTTGTTTACCTCATGAGTGAGATGGGTTACTTGATAACTTAGGTATATGTATGGGAATATACCTAAGTAGTGGTTATCCATTGATTTCATAACCTTTGTGTTTCTTCATGATTGAGATGGATTACTTGATAACTTAGGTATAAGTATGGACTTATACCTATGTAAGGGTTATCTATTGTGTTTATGCTTTGTGGTTATCCTTGTTGGATTTAAAGAGACCTTAAGGGTCTCGGGGTCCCTACTGTGTATCGTTATACTCACACCTACACAGGCTATGCCCGCGCCTCGTTGTGTTGGTTGCAGATGACAGGCAGTGCTGACGGAGGACGAGTGTTCGAGGACTGGACGGTACCCGGAGGTGGACATCACGACGAGTCAGTATCCAGAGGTGGACTTCACGACGAGACGATACTCGGAGGAGGTTGATGGGCAAGAGTGTTGTGGAGGCTATTTGTACCTACCCTTCAGGCGGGATCTGTGGCGGACGATCTAGGAGCTACGCTATCTGTACCTACCCTTCAGGTAGGATCTGAGGTGGACGACCCAGGAGATGCTTCTTTTCTTCCAGCTGTTTATCTTTTCTATTGTACTTTTGTTCAGTTATAGCTATACTTTCAGTTGGGTTTATATTTTGGCCCACTAACTTTTCAACAATTTCTTTTGTACTTAGTGTATTACTTCCGCTTGTACTCTATGGTGTTTTGTTTACTTTTATAAATGCAATGCCTTCCCATTTATCAGGATTTACGCCATTGGTGCTAGTCGCCATCCCCTGGCCTATGGAGGGCGGGCTTGGGGTAGTCACAACATGGGCCCCGAGGACGGGTCGTGACATATAATATCATAATAAGAAGAATATTAATGATATAATATGTCAAAGAGTAATATATATGCTATATAAACATGAATTTGTGTATAATAGAAAATAAGCCTCAATGGAATGTAAATTGAGATAAAATCCCTTACAAAGTTCGTATCCTTAATTTAAGTTTAAATAAATGAAATGATTTGGTGTGAAAATATAAATACACCCAATATAAATGGATAATTATTGTAAAAAAATCATAGTTCATTCACACATATTTGAGAAAAAGAAAACTGATGACATGGATATTTAACTCAATGAAATGAGATTGAGTTAAGATTCCCCTTACAAAGTTCTTCTAAATGATGTAAGAAATTATAAACAGGGTGATTATATGTAGAAATAGTTTACACACACAAATAGAATTTTAAATAACAACATAAATAAATAAATAGTGATTCCACACATAATCTTGGAATTATATAATCAACGAAGTTTGCGTAAAACCCAATGCGTGGAAATTGAGTTTAGAAATTCTTGTTCCTAGAGTCTAGATTATTAAGTAGGTTCCTTTTTATTCCTAAATAATATAATTATTTTAATTTATTCTTTCTTACTAAAATTTTTCAGATTTATTATACATTTTATATTACATATGATCATGTTATAAAAATTACATAATTATTTAAGTTCATATTGTTCGTTTTGTTTATATTCTTTACTTGAGTCGAAAATGAACTTGTTTAATGTAAATAGTGCATGTGGTAAAAATTACATCATCAATATAATATTTTTAATTATTTAAACACCAAATATATCAAATGTATCATATTTATATGTATTTCTATTAGTCTATAACAATTGGAGATAATAAATAAAATGCACCGTTTTTAGAGAAAGTAGGATGTACGTACGTATGAACAGTTCTTTCATTTCATTGTCACATTTGTGGAATGAAAAAATGATATATTATAATTAAATTATATTATATATGTTATATATGTTATATATTTTCATTATCTCCATACATTATGTGTTCCATGTATGGCATGAATGAGTCATATCACTTTGAGGGGGTGGTAGTCCGCACTTTCTCAAAAGAAATTATCGTATTTACACATTATAGAAAGCATAATAGTATGTTTTAAATTGAAATAAAAAAGAATATATAATATATATCATATATAAATATAGTTCCATAATATTTTTCCCCATAGGATGTGGTAGGGTCAAATTGAACAATCATCATTTTGTGAGGCAGTAGTTCACAATTGTAAGAACCCTGTTCTTATTTTTTAGTTACAAGTTTCTTCCATTCACTTTTCCTTATGTGTTTTTTAGAAAATAAGGAAAATGGGGAAAATCCAATATTTTGGGACTATACGCCATGTAATTTTTCCACACAACGTGTACTTTGGCTGTGTGGGATGAGTATATACGGTGTGTAGCCATGTCGGCGACGAAGGGTGGAAAAACTGACTACACGCCGTGTAGTGGTATTTACATGTTGTGTAGTCAGTCGGCATGGGAAACAGTAAGGTGGTGGGAGCATCCACCAGCTGGGCAATAGTACACACCGTGTAGTCGGGAATACACGTCGTGTACTCATGTCGACGGATGAACAGTTTGGTGGTTCCACAAGATGAACAGTTAAATGAGGGGAGTACATGTGGTGTAGTCAAATGTACACACCATGTACTTTGTTTTATTCACGTAAAATGTGCAGTATCCAACCCTATTCCCATGATTTTCTTAGAACCGGATGGGGCCTCGGGAGAGGATGGATAAACATTCGTGGACCTCCAGATCGAGTGTAGGGAATCTGTTTCTGCTTCCGTCGATCACATTGCAACCCCACGAGTAATCCCTCCCATATCCTTGTATAGTTCTTACCAATTAATTTCCAAGGCAATGATATTTACATTTGAATGGGTTTTCTTCTATCCCAGATCCATGTCATCTTTGGTCATTTCTGGAATAGACGTTTACGTATACCGTTCATGGGTGTTCACGGTAGGTGGCTTGGGGTTTAATTTCCAACTGTTGTGTGTTTGTGTGTATTTTTTGGATCTAAACCCATGTTGGGGTGGCGTGTGGCTGAGTCTTTGGCTGTTTAAATACCTAGAATTGAATAGGTAATTTAATGTGATAATAAATTTTTGTTTGGGATCACTGCTTGGATACAGGACAACCCCGGGGGTGCATTCCTCCATTTAGCCATTTGGCCAGGATACTCGAGGGTATGCCATTGTAATAATGTTTGTGAAATTTCCTTGAGAGGAATTTAATGTGAATTTCTTATTATATGTTGGGGATGGCCTGGTTACTTTTTCCCGAGGGTAGTGTTCTTTTTATCCTGAGGGAATTGTTTTTTTAGCCTGAGGGAAAGGTACTGCTTAGCCTAAAGGAAACATTCTATTTCAGATGAGGGAAACTTTTTTTATGCCTAAGGGAAGAGACTCTGTGCCTGAGGGAGACATTTCGTATGCCTGAGGACAATATCTGTTATTCCTGAGGGCAGCGCCTGAGGGAAATATTCTACTTACCTGAGGGTTGTGGTTCTAATTACCTGAGGGTAAGGGTTTGCGTGTCTGAGGACACTGACTGTTTACATAGAAATTCACTATGGTGGTTTCCTTATAAATGAATGATTAAATGAATATTAAAATGAAAATATAACTTGTAAAGTTAGATACTTTTGAGTACTGCTTAGTTTATTGCATTTACTTTTTCACATTTATGTTTCATGTTTACACACAGTTGAGCATGGGCCTTTGGTGGGTGCGTACTATGATTTATTTCTGACACCCTATTTGGGTCATGTCTTCATCCTAAAAAGATTATGTTTCTGTAGGTGTGGATAAGGTCAAGGGTCCCTATATAGGCACTTGATTGCTGCTGAGATGTAGGGGATCATGGGACCGGGCTTAGGCTCACGATGCTACCGGCTGTTTTGTTTTGTTTTTATGTACTCTATATTGTACTATACTGTATTGTTGTGTAACATGTTCTCATTGTTTTCTTAGAACATGAGACATGTTTCATCATTATCTATATAGCTGTTGGTTATCTTTTACTGCAGTTGTTGATTTTAAATGTGTATGGTTTATTTCATCCACTATTGTTGTATTCTTTTTATTTTATTCCGCTACACTACACATTGACAAATGAAGGCATAGATTCCTCACTATCAGACCTGGGCTCTTGCTACTAGTCGGCAGCCTCTGGTGTTTTGGGAAATGCGCTTGAGGTCATGTGACCAACCGGGTTCAGGGAACCCGTTGTGTGTCTCCCGAAACTGGGACGTTACAAAGTGGTATCAAAGGGGTTTTTTCTTTGACTAACTATTTGGAGCCTTAGTCAGGGATAGGACGAGAACGGTAGTTGGTAATAATATGTGACCGGGCATAGCTAACACTTGTACAAGGAAAATCCAATTTACCCTGTGTTGCAATTTTTATTATTTTGCAATTTGACAGTAGAATTGATTTTCACAGAGGGGTGAGGCACTTGTATTGTGCGGTTTATATTTTATTCAAGGGTTCTATTTAGTTTCAACCTTATGAGATGAGGGTATTCCATCTCATGCATCATTTAGGCACATTCTAGAAATCACATGCCACACATAGTTTCCATGCCTTGTAGGTGCATTAGATATTTCATGTTGTTGTGATGGATGTTGTGCAAGTAAAAGAATGTTGTTGTGATAACTGCTTTGATAGATGTCTATTGTTTGATAGGGTATTATTGTGTAAGCCTGTTTTTTAAATGGATGCCAATCATTGGTTTTTTGGGGAGTATGTGACCTCATTGGCAGGAATTTGGTGGATCGTTGATGGTTTAACCAGTTATAACACATATACGATGTAAAAAATTGATTCACGTGGAGTATGGGTCCTCACAGATCAGAATTTGGCACTTAAGTGTTTTTTGTTTCAGTATTTTCTTGGGTTTTGGAGAATTTTCTGAGGCATACTGTCTGAAAACCCAGTATACATGCCGTGCAGTACCTTAAACATGCCGTGAATGGTCTTCTGTTCGGGAAGAAATGAAAACTTTTTGAGTACATGTCGTGTACCCTATGTACACATCTGTAGACTCTTCCCATGTCATAGACTGTGTGGGCAGGGACACGGGAAAAGGGAAGTGCTTGGGGAAAAAATGTCGTGTACCATATTTGCACGCCGTGTAGTGTTGACCCGGAGTGTGCCTGAGTAACTAACAAACACGGATGAAGGAGACCTTAAGATATACACACTGTGTCCACTATGGAACATGCCGTATAGTCTGACCTGGGATCTGTTCATGTAACTAACAACACGGGTCGATGAAATAATTTCGTATACACGACGTGTGTATATAGAATACGCTGTGTAGTGTGACCCGTGTATCCGACAGTGTAACTAACAACACGGGTCGGAAAATCTTGTCTAGTACACGTCATGTACCTGTGGGACATGCCATGTAGTCATGTCCGAGGACAGACCGTGTGGCTGGGAAACAGGTAGTGTACACACCATGTGCGTGTGTAAACACGTTGTTTAGTATCAAGCTGAGTAGTCGGCCGTGTCAAAAATGACACGGGCAGTTGGAAAATTACATCATACATGCCGTGTAGATTATATACATGTAGTGTATTTTTGTTCAACGGGAGCTGTCTGGCTAGGCTATGTAAAAGGACTCGGGCAAGGAATAGAAGTCATGTACACGACGTGAAGTCAGTATACACGCCATGTAATCTTGTTTTTTAAATTATGAATGCCTTCTTCCTCCTGTTCCCCATTTGGATACTTCATTTTCAGACTATGATAATCTTGATCTAATGTGTGTGTTTTACCTTGTAGTGTCATTCCCCCAAGACGTTCACGCGTTGTTCGCTAGGAGAGCGGCAACGAGTATACTCCAGAAATGGTGGGCCATGGGCTACCAGTAGATCCTCTACCATAGCCAGATGCGGCGCCAGCCGTTATACAGGAAACATCTGTGGAGGCGCTGTTCCGTGAAGGCTTTATACGGTTCATGAAGACCTTTCAGGGAGCACCGCCGGCTGCTACATCTATGGCCTAGCTGACTCGTATATTCTAGTAGCAGCATTTGCCTATGTTTTTAGGGGATGGTGGACTATTTTTGAGCACCTAGAGAAACCTCCAAAGCGAAGGGTCAAGATCGCGACTTATATGCTGCGTGATTCCTCCATGAATTCTTCTTCCCAGAGACATTGAAGGCAGAATGAGATCGAGAGTTCATGAATCTGCAGCAGGGCGCTATGTCGATGATGGATTATTATTCTCGATTCACCGAGCTTCAGTGTTTTTCACCTTTTCTGGTGGGAGATGAGATGCTGAGATCCAGACTTGTAACACCCCAAGCTTCTACGGTACACATCCCTTTGAATAATGAAATAGCATGTGTTGTACGCAACATCGAGTTCTAACACACACCACAACCGATCAAACTAGCCGTTATGAATAAAAATACCTACTTTTTGAAATTTTAACTCTCAAAATAGACTTCATTTTTGGATTAGGAGTATCGAATTTAGCCTAAGGTGAAATTTTGGTACTTTTCGGATAACTTTATTATTTTGATGAATAGTGAAAATTACTAAATTTTAATTAAAAACAACTTTTTTAATCAAAATAATTAATACTGATAAATAATGAATTTGAGTGGTTTTAAAGTATATTTAGTATATATTTATACAATTTAATACAACATTGGTCATTGGACATAATTTCAAAATTAAACCGAACCTAAACAAGTATCAATCTTTTGATAGTTATTATATCGTAAAAACACGCTTTTTGTTTTGACAGCGGGAATTAATTTTAAATTAATTTATGCCACTTCTATGTTTTGAATTTGTAAAAATGGATTCCATATTTGGAATCAGGATGTTTAAATTGTGAAAATATGTAACTTTTATTTTTAGGCATTTTGAATAATTACTTCGGTAAATATTTTATTTACCATGGTTAAAAGGTAAATCCCGTAAATAAGGGTTAAAAATAATATTATAATAATAACAAATTAACCTAAAACGTGTCCTAACCTTATTGGTTGATACATGTTCGAACATGGTCATCATTGGGTCGATTTGGGGACCTCATGGTGCCACTTGTAAGTGATAGGGACACTTTATTTTAATTAAGTTAAAATAAATACAAAAATGACACAAGCATATATCTTTTAGAAAAAAAAATTTTACATAGGGTTATATATGTTGGATTTTCAAATATAAATTTTCATTAGAATTTTAAAATGATTTCATACATAATGATATTTTATTTATAATTTTTAGACATTATATAAGTTAGTTTATTTATGACACAGCGATGATGCACTAATTACAGTAATAGTGAAGAATTAAAATAATTGACATTATAAATACCCAAATAAATACAATTTGAGGCTTTTAATGAATTAAACTAATTTTATAGGATCATATGACATATTAGGATTTATTTAATCGACTTTTTTGAACTAATCATTCTGTTATGAGTTTCAAAAAAAATCAATTATTGAATAGTGTCAAAATTGACATAAAAGAGTTTTTAAAACAAATAGTATATTATTAATTGACATTAAATTCAAAAAAATATAAGGATCAGCCAAGGGACTTATATCATGATATTTTTATCATTACTAGACCACTTGGGGGGTCGTTTGGATGTATATAGAACGTTTATTAACCATATAATATAAAAATACAAAGAGACATTGTAAAAGTGAAACTAATTAACTAAGAGTTAATACTTAAAGATAAGGTTAGTATAATGACCCAAACCTGTATAAATTATATTGTTTGGGTGTTTTTAGACATATCCCCACCTTATAAGTTAAATAATACACTTTGGAGCCATTAGAAACCAAATATGAATTTATTATAAAATTATATTTCTAGATTTTCCAAAGGTTCCCCTCACCCCTCTTATAAAAGGGCACTCTCCCTTCTCATTACATCACACCTTAAAAGCCTATTGGTTCGGCCAAACCCTGCCAACTCACTCTCTCAACTTCCCTCGCTACAACATGGAGGCCTTAGTTTTATCATAAAGCCAACCTAAGGGGCCCTTTTGATCAAATCAAACGGAATAACCCGAAGATGATGTAATGTTTTTACCACCCTTTTTAAATTTCATTTCTTCTTCAGCTTCTTCTTTCTTTGTTATTCCCATTCTAAAATAATGAATCAAATATCTCCTATATACGGTAATATTATTATATATATGGTACAACCATATTCAGTATTCTATCCATCCTTTTATTTACATGTCACCATACGTGCGTACGTACGGCTTACCGACTCCACGTCGTGGTGTAATTGTTATTCAAGAAATTATTATTTGGATGGGTATAATAATGATGTGTAACTCATGTAAATAATAAATATGACATGATATTTATTCTTTATATATGATATACCATCCAATTATATATTATTTTAATATCAAAAGAATGATATTGTTACTCGTGTGTACGTACGGACTACCGTCTCCACGAACGCGATGAGATTCGTTCTCCATCATATCCATTCAAGTATAATTATCATTTGATGATTTTAAAATAATTTTTAAGGACTTGATATCATTATGTATATGAATAAGATACATCCTATCCATAATAAACATAGCTTACGTAACAAAACAGATCAAAGAAAACGAGTAAGTTAACACCCGAAACGACGATAATACTAAGATATTATTAACAATGAAATGTTAAAAGATCATATATGATATCATATTAATATATATGATTCTTTTATAATTTAATAAAAATTATTTCACAATTATACAGTAGTTTAACCTACCCCAACCAAGGAAAAGTACAAGGTTAGGGTTTATTTCGGAATCTCTTCATTATCCGAGGTTATTTATACGTAATAATCTACTGGGATCTCTTTATCATCCACATCCATGTTTCTTAAAAATGTATTTCAAAACATTTTTAATATTTACAAGAATATGGGTTAAAGTCATTTATAACCCTTTTTGACTTTTTATAAGAGGTTTATAAAGGAATCTTTCCGTCGTTTTCCTAACAATGTGCTTTTTAAACTTTTCGACAGAATTAAAGTAAGAATGATTTTTTTAACTTATACGGCAGGTGCGGCTATTTTCCGCCGTTATAAAATCATTGAAGCTTCCCTTACAATCTTATAATAATATTTTCAAAGAAAATTTTTTATTTTAGAAATATTTGACTCTTAAATGATTTCAAAAATAAAAAGATATATTTCTCTAAAAGATGTTTTGATTTCATCTATTTCAACATCCTTTGATGGATTTTACGCTTATTTGAAGTTGATTTATTATGAAACAAAACTTCTATATTGTATTGAAGCTTTTGTGATATGTTTGACAGTGGATGTGTTATTTTTATACCATTCATGGATTATGGATGACGTATTTACATTTCTATTTCTAGTTTTAATACGAATGTTTATGTTATGTTTAAACCTTTTCAAATGGGAATGCATTGGACTTAATATGTGACGGGTGGAGCCCGATATAGCTCCTCGATGCATCGTTAGGTATCATTAGACAAACTAGTGTCTTGGCACAAGGCCTTGACAAAATCTTATTTCTAGTCTTGGCACGAGGCCTTGGCTATGTGGTTATGATAGTCTGGCATTATGCATTCCATCGTTATGGAAGTGGATATTGATATTTCATGTGATTATTTGATAAGTAGAATATCCATGTGATTAAGTAAATGGCATTTTTTCATTTTATTTTTGCCATACTATGTTGAAGTTCATGTTTAAAAGGCTTTTTTTTAGTTATACATTTCCTTAAATGTTTATTCTTATTTAGGAAAGTTTCGGCTACATTGTTATACTTACTAGGCATTTGAGCTCACCCCTTTTCTGTGTTTTATTTTTTCCAGGATGTGAAGAAGTAAATTATGAATGACCTGCAGGGATATTACGAGGGGATAATAGTGTGGACTATGCAGAAAATATGTTGTTGTAGTATTTTTTCACTTTATGATGTAATGTAAAACTTTATGAATATATCTACTGTTTCCAAGGCTACTAAACCAATCGGTCATTCGATATTTGATCTTTCTTGTGATCATGCCAATGTTATGTAATAATGCACCGACTCTAGGTAACTGGGGTCGGGGCGTTACAGTTGGTATCAGAGGAAGTTTAGTATAAACCTTGGAAGCTAGATTTAGATAAACTCTGATTAGAGCACGTAGACCTAAGATGAACTTTGAGGATTAGTTTAGAAGAACTTACTCGAATTTTGGTATTATAGAGATTTTGCGAGTTTTCTGAGCAATACATCCCTGTCTGGATACGAGCAGGTAGAGGCGGCTCTGGCACCAATGTACCTAGGGGTAAAACCAGAAAACACCGCATTGAGCGAGACTCGAACAGGAACTGCTGCACGACAACGGGCGTTGCTGCACTCTTGGTTACGACACTCCCGAGGGATATGCTTAGGATAACTCTCATTTTATTTACAAATCATTAAGAAAGGCTTATGTGTATATACTTCCTCAATGAAAACATTTTTCTGATTATGGATTATATCCATAAATATTTCAATTTATGTTAAGTGTTTTATAAGTATGAAATTATGTATTTTGATTCATAAACTGATCTAATTTATGCCATTCTTTAGAAATGGCGCCTAGTGGAAGAAATGAAAACTGTATCCATGAACGCACTACATGTAGGGATTTCCCTCCTGCTCAAGATAATTATAGTGGAGCTGGTGATGCAACTGGTTCCGATCAGCTAATCACCATACTGGGAAAACTCACTTAGGTTATGAATAATAACCTTACTAGTATGGTGCACCCTGATCCGCAGCGTGGAGGATCAATGTTAGATCGCTTCATGAGGCAGAAACCACCAACAGTCAATGGGAGTAAAAATCCATTAGTAGCTGAGCAATGGATAAGTTCCCTAGAGAAAATATTTCATGCTTTGGGGAGTAGTGAAAGGGAAAAAGTTATCATGACAGTTTACCGCCTCACTGGAGATGTTGATCAATGGTGGTCATTGATTCAAAACACGAAGGAAGATGATGAAGTTTCAAATATGTAATGGAGGGAGTTCAAAGATCTGTTTTTAGAAAAATACTTTCCTCATGACCATCGAGCAGATATGGAAAGGCAATTTCTTAGTCTAAGACAAAAGGAGGATGAGAATGTCACAAAGTATGACGCTAACTTTAAAAGGATAACAAGATATGCTGAAGATTATATACGTAACCCAAGAAGTAAGATTGGTCATTTTTTTGATGGGTTAAAACCATTTCTCCATTGAGCATTAGTCTCACAATCCTTCTCGTCGTACGAAGACATTGTCTCATGTGCTATCAAGACAGAAAAGGAATTCTCAAAGACTTATGACTTTAATGCAAAGCAAGAGAAGAAGAGATCTGCTGATCAATCTGGGAATAGAAATAAGGGGAAGATGTGAAAGGTTGAATATCCATCCTGTGGTAAATGTGGGAAGAAACACCCCGGTACTTTCTTGAAGGTAATGGGTGTCTGTTATAAGTGTGGTGAAAAAGGACACCAAGCTCGTGAATGCAAAGGGAAGAAGGAAGCTACCACTATTCAATGCTACAATTGTAGGGAGATGGGACATTATGAAAATGAATGTCCTAATCGTCAGGGGAACTTACCACAGAAAAGGCCAAGGGATCAAGGCCAAGCTTTTTCTATCACTACTGCTGAGGTAGAAGCTCCAAAAGACGTGGTGGCATGTAATTTAATGGTTTCCTCAAGTTTAGAAAATGCATTATTTGATTATGGATCATCGAATTGTTTCATATCTCCCCATTTTTTAAGAAAATTAGATATTTCCAATTTGATTTAACAAGGGGGTTATTAGTTAAAACTCTTAAGAGAAGTATGATTGCAACAAAGTTTTGTGAATCAGTCCCCATTAGAGCACATAAATGTTCTTTATCCGCTAATATCATTGTCATAACTATGATTGAGTTTCATATAATCCTCGGTATGGATTGGATTTCGGATTATTATGCGAAGATTTATTGTAAGAAGAAGGAGGTTACGATTTTTGATGCTGATGATAAGGAACACCTTATCTTTAGTGCAAAATCGTCACCACCTAATTTTTATCTAGATCCACCCCCAGTAGCTCAACTAAATTCAATTATTTGAGAGGAAGAAAATGAAATGACTATGGGTGAGGAAAGGAATGTTCAAATAGAGGATTTACCTATTGTAAAAGAATATGTAGATGTGTTTCCAGAAGATTTACCTGGACATCCTCTAGAACGAGAAGTTGATTTTTCCATTGATTTAATTCCAGGATCAAGGCCTATATTGAAGACCCCTTAAATAATGGCCACTGTAGAATTAGTTGAACTAAAGAAACAACTACAGGAATTGAGTAATAAGGGATTTATTTTCCCTAGTGTTTCTCCATGGGGAGCCCCTGTTCTATTTGTTAAAAATAAAGATGGATCTATGAGGTTATGTATTGACTATATGGAGATCAATGATATAACAATAAAGAACAAGTATCCCCTACCTCGCATTGATGATTTATTTGACCAAATGCATGGATATCAATACTTTTCAAAGATTGACCATCGATCTGGATACCATCAGTTGTGTGTAAAGAAGGAAGTCATTCCGAAGACATCATTTCAAACCAGGTACGGGCATTACGAGTTTATGGTAATGCCTTTTGGATTGACTAATGCACCCCCTGTATTCATGGATCTGATGAATAGAGTTTTCAAGGAATGACTCGATGAATTTTTTGTGGTATTTATTGACGATATCTTGGTATACTCTAAAAGATACAAAGATCACGAAAGTCACTTGCGCATTATCCTGAAGACTCTGAGAAGACATGAATTATATGGGAAGTTTAGCAAGTGTGAATTCTGGATTCAGGAGATTTCTTTTTTTGGCCATATTATCTCTAAATATGGAATCTTTTTTGATCCTTCTAAGACCAAGGCAATCCAAGAATGGCCAGCACCTACGAGTATAACTGAGGTACAAAGTTTTATTGGTTTGGCAGGTTATTATCGACGTTTCGTCCAGAATTTTTCCCGATTGGAAAACCCATTAACAAAGCTCACACTTAAAGGGGTTAAATTTTTTTGAACAAAAGAGTGTGAAGATTTTTTCGAAGAACTGAATAGAAGATTAGTCAATGCTCCTATATTGCCTCTACCATCGGGGAATGATGGGTTTTTTATTTATAGTGATGCATCGAAGAAAGGACTTGGTTGTGTCCTTATGCAGAATGATAGGGTTATTGCCTATGCATCGCGACAGTTGAAAATTCATGAGCAAAACTATCCTACCCATGATCTCGAGTTATAAGCTGTGATCTTTGCTTTGAATATATGGAGGCACTACCTCTATGGTGAAAAATGTGAGATTTATACTGATCACAAGAGCTTGAGGTATATTTTCTCACAAAAAGAACTCAACATGAGGCAAAGGAGATGGCTTGAATTACTCAAGGATTATGATTGTATGATAAACTACCACCCGGGGAAAGAAAAAATGGTGGAATATGCTTTGAGAAGAAAAGATCATGGAGATTTGAACAATATGAGAATTGAAGGGGATCCAATTTTCATGGATCTAGTGAAGATGGACATGGGAATAACAAGGGAAGGTGAAACATCAATGCTTTTTCAAATTGTTTCCAAACCATCTTTACTAGAAATAATTAATAGTTCTCAGACCGCTGATGAAGAATTTAAAAAGAAAATTAAAGCTGTGAATGATGGGATATTTAGAGACTTTGTGTATGAAGATGGAATTTTGAAATTTGGGAAGAGACTTTGTGTTCCCGATATACCTGATCTAAAAAGAGAATTGTTGGATGATACTCATAGTTCTAATTTCTCTATACACCCTGGGAGCACAAAAATGTATAGAGATTTGAAGGAACATTTTGGGTGGGACAACATGAAGAGGGAGATTGCTGATTTTGTGTCAAGATGTATGGTTTTTCAACATGTGAAAGCTAGAAGGCAACAGCATGGAGGAGTCATGCAACCTCTTCCCATACCGGAGTGGAAAAGGGACAATATTATGATGGAATTTTTCATGGGACTGCCAAAGACTCCTAGAAGGAACGATGCAATGTGGGTTATTGTCGATCGTCTTACGAAGTCAGTACATTTTCTTGCTATAAGAGAAGATCTACCACTAGAACATCTATCAAGACTATATATTGATTAGGTTCTGAGACTTCATGGAGTACCCCTATCGATTGATTCTGATCGTGATCCTTGTTTTACTTCAAGATTTTAGAAAACTCTTCAGAAATACTTGGATACTGAACTTCATTTGAGCACTTCCTACCACCCTCAAACAGATAGAAAATCAGAACGAACTATTCAAAAGTTGAAGACATGTTTAGATCCTACTCACTTGACTTTCAGGGTATGTGGGATCAATATTTACCTCTGTTAGAATTTTCCTATAACAATAGCTTCCATTCGAGTATTCATATGGAACCATATGAAGTGTTATATGGAAAGAGATGTCGCACACAAACATGTTGGGATGACGTTGGTGAAAGAAAACTTGTAGGCCCAGAACTGGTGGAGGAAATGATCGAAAAGGTGAAGGTAATCCAAAACCATATCAAAGAAGCTCAATGTAGGTAGAAGATCTATGCCGATAATCAAAGGAAGGATTCGGAATTTCAAGTCAGTGATCATGTTTTACTGAAGGTATCTCCATGTAAGGGAGTCATACGTTTTGGTAAGAAAGGTAAATTGAGTCCCAGGTACATCGGACCTTTCGAAATTATAGAATGAATTGGGGTTGTAGCTTACCGATTGGCAATGCCGCCAAGTCTCTCCAAAGTTCATGATGTGTTTCATGTATCTCTATTGAGGAAATACATGCCTGAACCAATCCATGTACTCACCTATGAGGAATTAGAACTGGAAACCGATCTATCTTATTGCGAAGAGCCCATCAGGATTCTTCATATGAGAGAACAAGTATTGAGAAACCGGATGACATGTCTGGTAAAAGTCTTGTGGAGAAACCATAAGATGGAAGAGGCAACGTGGGAAACCGAGGAACTTATGATGAAGAACCACCCGAGTCTTTTAATGCGGTAGTATTCTAGAAATTTCGAGGACGAAATTATTTGAAGGAGGGGAGAATGTAACACCCCCACCTTCTATGGTACGCTTCCCTTTGAATAATACAATAGCGTGTGTTGTACGCAACATCGAGTTCTAACATACACCACAACCGATCAAACTAGCCGTTATGAATAGTAATACCTACTTTTTTAAATTTTATCTCTCAAAATGGACTTCATTTTTCTATTCGGAGTATCGAATTTAGCCTAAGGTGAAATTTTGGTACTTTTCGGATAACTTTAATATTTTGATGAATAGTGAAATTTACTAAATTTTAATTAAAAACAACTTTTTTAATCAAAATAATTAATAGTGATAAATTATGAATTTGAGTGGTTTTAAAGTATATTTAGAATATATTTTTAACATTTAATACAATTTTGGTAATTGAATATAATTTTACAATTAAACTGAACATAAACAAGTATCAATCTTTTGATA
Source organism: Viscum album (assembly GCA_963277665.1). NCBI lineage: Eukaryota > Viridiplantae > Streptophyta > Magnoliopsida > Santalales > Viscaceae > Viscum > Viscum album. Next base: position 669,905,877 of record OY728119.1, on the reverse strand, counting down.
GGTATTATATCTTAAAAACACGCTTTTTGTTTTGACAGCGAGAATTAATGTTAAATTAATTTCTGCCACTTCTGTGTTTTGAATTTGGAAAAATGGATTCCATATTTGGAATCAGGATGTTCAAATTGTTTAAATATGTAACTTTTATTTTTAGACATTTTGAATAATTATTTCGGTAAATATTTTATTTACCATGGTTAAAGGTTAAATCCGGTAAATAAGGGTTAAAAAATAATATTATAATAATACAAAATTACCCTAAAACTTGTCCTAACCTTATTGTTTGATACATGTTCGACTATGGGCATCTTTGGGTAGATTTTGGGATCTCATGGTGCCACTTGTAAGTGATAGGGACACTTTATTTTAATTAAGTTAAAATGAATACAAAAATGACACAAGCATATATCTTTTAGAAAAACAATTTTTAAATAGGGTTATATATGTTGTATTTTCGACTATAAATATTTATTAGAAAGATAAAACGATTTCCTAAATAATTATATTTTATTTATAATTTCTAGACATTAGATAATTTAATTTATTTATGACACAATGATGATGCAGTAATTACCATAATAGTGTAAAATTAAAATAAATGATATTAGAAATGCCCAGATAAATACAATTTTATGCTTTTAAAAAATTATACTAATTTTCTAGGATACAATGACATATTAGGATTTATATAATCGACTTTTTCGGAACTAATAATTCTGTTATGATTTTCACAAAAATCAATTATTGAATAGTTTCAAAATTGACAAAAAAGAGTTTTTAAAACAAATACTATATTAATTGATATTAAATTCCTAAAAATTTAAGGTTAGGAAAAGAGACTTATATCATGATATTTTTATTATTAATGGACAACTTGGGGGTCATTTGAGTGTATATAGTATGTTTATTAACCATATAATATAAAAATACAAAGTGACATTGTAAAAGTGAAACTAATTAACTAAGAGTTAATAAATAAAGATAAGGTTAGTATAATGACCCAAACCTATCTAAATTCTATTGGATGGGTGTTTTTAGACCTATCCCCACCTTAACATTTAAATAATCCACTTTGGATCCATTAGAAACCGAATATGACTTTATTATAAAATAATATTTCTAGCTTTTCCAATGGTGCCCCTCACCCTCTTATAAAAGGGCCCTCTCCATTCTCATTAAATCACACCATAAAAGCCTTTTGGATCGGCCAAAACCTGCCAAAATACACAATCAACTTCCCTCAATAAAACATAGAGGCCTTAGTATGATCATAAATCCAACCAATGGAGCCCTTTTGATCAAATCAAAAGAAAGAACCCGAATAAGAGGTAATGTTTTTACCAACCCTTTTCAAATTCTATTCTTATTTAGCTTCATCATTCTTTGTTATTTCCATTCTAAAATAATTAATCCAATATCTCCTATATACTTTAATAATATTATAAATATGGTACAACCATAATCAGTATTCTATCCATCCTTTCAATGACATGTCACCATACGTGCGTACGTACGGCTTACCGTCTCCACGTCGTGGTGTAATTGTTCTTCAATAAATTATTATTTGGATTGGTATAATAATGATGTGTAACTCATGTAAATAATAAATATGACATGATGATTATTCTTTATATATTATATACCATCCAATAATTTATTATTTTAAGATCAAAATAATGATATTGTCGCTCGTGCGTACGTACGGACTACCGTCTCCACGAACACGATGAGATTCATTCTCCATCGCATCCATTCAAGTATAATTATCCTTTTATGACTTAAAAATAATGTTTAAGGACTTGATATAATTCTGGATATGAATAAGATACATCTTATCCATAACAAACATGGCTTATGTAACAAAACATATCAAAGAAATTGAGTAAGTTAACACCCAAAACGACGATAATACTACGATATTATTAACAAAGAAATTTTAAAAGATCATATATGATATCATATTAATATATATGATTCTTGTATAATTTAATAACAATTATTTCACCATTATACAGGAGTTTAACCTACCCCAACCAATGAAAAGTACAAGGTAAGGGTTTATTTCGCAATTTCTTCATTATCCGAGGTTGTATATATGTAACAATCTACTGGGATCTATTTATCATCCACATCCAATTTTCTTAAAAATATATTTCAGAAATTTTTTACTATTTACAAGAATATGGGTTAAAGTCATTTATACCCTTGTTTGACTTTTAATAATAGTTTTATAAAGGAATATTTCTTTTGTTTTCCTAACAATGTACTTTTTATCCTTTTCGACAGAATTACAGTAAGATTGTTTTTTTAAATTATACGACGGGTGCGGCTATTTTCCGCCATTATAAAATCGTCGAAGCTTCCCTTAAGATCTTATAAGAATATTTTCAAAGAAAATGTTTTATTTTAGAAATATATGACTCATAAATGATTTCAAAATAAAAAGAGATATTTCCCTAAAAAAAGTTTTGATTTCATCTATGTCAACATCCTTTGATGGATTTTACGCATATTTGAAGTTGATTTTTATGAATAAAAACTTATATATTGTATTTAAGGTTTCGTGATATGTTTGACTATGGATGTGTTATTTTTATACCATTCATGGTTTATGGATGAATTATTTACATTTTGTATGCTAGTTTTAATATGAATATTTATGTTATTTTTATACCTTTTCATATGGGAATGCATTGGATTAAATATGTGATAGGTGGAGCCCGCTATAACTCCTAGATGCATCGGTAGGTCTCATGAGACAGTCTAGTGTCTTGGAATAAGTCCTTGAAAAAATCATATTTCTAGTCTTGGCACGAGGCCTTGAATATGTGGTTATGATAGTCTGGCATTATGCATTCCATCATTATGAAAGTGGTTATTGATATTGCATGTGATTATTCGATTAGTAGAATATCCATGTGAATAAGTAAATGGGATTATTTCATTTTATTTTTGCCATACTATGTTGAAGTTCAAGTTTAAACGGCTTTTGTTTTAGTTATACATTTCCTTAAATGTTTATTCATATTTATGAATGTTTCCGCTATATTGTTATCCTTACTGGGAATTTGAGCTCACCTCTTTTCTATGTTTTATTTTTAACAGGATGTGAAGAAGTAAATTATGAATGACCTTCAAGGATATTATGAGGGGATAATAGTGTGGAGTATGTAGACAATATGTTGTTGTAGTAGTTTTTCACTTTATGATGTAATGTAAAACTTTATGAATATATCTAGTGTTTCCAAGGCTACTAAACCAATCAGTATTTCGAGATTTGATCTTTCTTGTGATCATGCCAATGTTATGTAATAATGCACCGACTCTGGGTAACTGGGGTCAGGGAGTTTCAAGACTCTTTGAGGATGGTCTTTGATATGACATTCAAGAACTTGTTAATGGTTTCAGGTTGCCTTCAGTAAATGCAATTTTGGACCAGGTGCTGATTACAGAGAGGAACCTACAAGAATCTAGTGGTGGGGGCTAGGGCGGTTCGACCCCAGTTTCTTGTACAATTTCATCTAATAAGAGGAAGAGACAGATGGACTTCTCTTAGTGTGGCAGTGCCAGCCAGAAGAATGTTTTAGGTGGCCAATTCATATGCTACCAGTGTGGTATGGAGGGGCACAAGAGACATCAGTGTCCACAAGACCGAGTGGAGTGCCGAGCTTGCAGCAAGATGGGCCATCTCTTGCGCTTTTACTGGGCGTTTCCACCAATGTCTAGTGAGAGGGGTTCTGTACAAACTCTGCATGTGGGGGTAGGACCAGCAGCTTCTTACCAGTTGGGAAACTGGAATACGCCAGGGCGTGCAGTCAGGGATGGTGGTCATGGCCATGGTAGCCAGACAACAAGATCTCAAAGGCAGCAGGGCGGGACAGCTCAGGGTAGCTAGGATGTGTCGCAGGGTCGCGGCACTGGGCAGGCATATGCAGTGCATGAGACCCAACAAGAGCAGGATCCCGGACCTTCTACTGTTAGAGGTACTATTCTAGTAGCTTCTATTTTATCTTTAGTACTTTTCGATATGAGTGCTACACATAGTTTCATATCTGTGCCCGTTGTGGAGAGCCTAGGGATTTTTGTTTCTTCATATTATACTGTTATGACGGTAGACACTCTGTTGGGGACTAGAACGGCTGGTGTGAATCAGTGCAAGGAGTGCCCCTTGAGGTTGATGGGTGTCACTTCCCTTGGGACCACTTTTTCTTAGAGATGACGAGATTTGATGTCATTATCAGGATGGAATGGTTGGTTCATTTTCGAGATTTTTTTGATTTTTATCATCATAGGGTGAGTTTCATGTCACCAGAGGGCGAAGAGTTTCTATACAAGGGAAAGTTGGATGTTCAAGAAAGTCGAGCTGGACCAGAGCATCATGGGTGAGGTGGTATCATAGCTTAGATTAAGATCTTATATCTAGACGACCAGGGGACTTTCCAGAAGGATTTCCCTCCAGTAGTGGATCATTTGAGGGATGTCTTCCCGGAAAACTTTTCACGTCTTCCTTCAGAGCGTGAGGTGGATTTCTCGATTGAGCTTGTTCTAGGAGAAGCACTGGTGTTCATTCCTCCATATAGGATGGCTACACCAGAGTTACAGGAGCTCAAGAGATAGTTAGAGGAGTTATAGGAAAATGGTTTCATCCGACCAAATACATCTCCGGGGGGTTCTCCTGTCCTTTTCGCGAAGAAGGAGGATGGTACCCTCAGACTATGTGTGGATTATCGGAAGGTGAACCAGTTGATGGTTAAGAAACAATATCCCTTTCCAAGGATTGATGATATTTTTTATCAACTTCTTGGAGAACGAGTGTTCTTGAAGATTGACTTGAGATCGGGATATCATCAGCTGCGCGTTAGACCATCTGATATACCTCTCCTAGCTTTCAAGAGTATGTATGGTATATACGAGTATACAGTTATGCTGTTCGGACACACGAACGTGCCAGCAGTTTTCATGGCTCTGATGAATCATGTGTTCCATCCCTATATGGATTCTTTCGTGGTAGTATTCGTGGATGATATCTTGGTGTAATATCACACTAGACATGACCATTCCACCAATCTTGAGATCATATTGAGTACACTAAAGTAGCATAGACTATATACTAAGCTCTCAAAGTGCCACTTTTGGATGGACCAGATTCACTTCCTCGGTCATATCATCTCGGAGGTAGAAGTTACAGTAGACCTTCAGAAGGTCAGAGCAGTAGTTTTATGGGAGTATCCTAAAAATGTGTTTGACATAAGGAGTTTCTTGGGGATGGATAGTTACTACAGCTGCTTCGTAAAGGACATCTCCCGCTTAGAACCACCATTGATGGGTTTGACTAAGAAGGGTGTGAAGTTCATTTGGTCAGAAGCTTGCGAGACAGCCTTCCAGGAGTTGAAGGGAATGTTGACATCAGCACTGATCCTTATACTCCCAGAGCATGGGAAGAGCTATACAGTTTACTGTGATGCATCGGGTATTGGGCTAGGAGCTGTGTTGATGTAGGGTGATCAAGTAGTTGTGTATGGGTCTCGGCAGTTGAGGCCACATGAGAGGAATTACCCAACGCATGATCTCGAGTTGGATGCAGTTGTTCATGCATTGTGATGTTGGAGACATTAACTCTTGGGAGATAATTTTTTGGTGTTCACACACCACAAAAGTCTCAAGTACATATTTACCCAGTGTGACTTGAACCTGAGACAGAGAAGTTTGGTCGAATACTTTAAGTCCTTCAATTTTGAGCTTGCATATACACCTATTAATGGTAATTGTGTAGCTGATGCACTGAGCATGAAGACTCAGATATAGGCAGTGCAGGAGGCTAGTGGTGAATGTCAGTTGATGGCTTTGTTCTCTGAGATGCATCTGGAGGTGAAATACAGTCCGGGGAAGACATGTCTTTCATCTTTATTTGTGAACTCTACCCTCCTAGATAGAGTGAGGATGAGACAGCTATTCGATTTAGAAGGCCTAGTTATACAGGAGTCGGTGACCAGTGAGGACCATCCTCCTGGGTGGATGATAGGCGATGATGAAGTTTTGTGTTTCCATGGACAAGTGTGGGTTCCAGGGGATATACACGAGGAGCTAATGCGGGAGTTTCTTTCTTTAGTCTGGTAAATTCATCCCGATGTTACCAAGATGTATCGTGACTTGAGGCGTCAGTACTGGTGGCTGGGTATGAAGAGTGAGATAGCTGGTTTTTTTACGAGATGTTCCACCTGTCAGCAGTTGAAGGCAGAGCATCAGAGACCATCCAGACTGTTACAACAGTTACCCATCCCGAAGTAGAAATGGGATGATGTCGCGATGGACTTAGTGACTGGGTTGACAAGGTCACCTCGAGGTAAAGATTCTGTGTGGGTTTTTGTGGATAGACTCACGAATGTAGCTCACTGTTTTCCAATCAAGGAGGCCTTCTATTTTGAAAAGAACATAAATATGTATAACCGAGAGGTCGTACGTCTTCATGGGGTCCCACATTCTATCATTTCAGATAGAGACGCCCATTTTACGTCTCTCTTCTGGCAGAGTTTTTAGAGGGCAATAGGTACACAGGTGCTTCGGAGCACATATTACTACCCTCAGACCGATGGTCAGTCAGAGCGTACGATACATGTGCTTGATGAAATGTTGTGTGCATGAATCCTAGACTTTGGGGGATATTAGGAGAATCATATACCCCTACTCTAGTTTTCCTATAATAATAGTTTTCATGAAACTATCGAGATGGCACCTTAGGAGGCTTTATATGGTAATCCATGCCGATCACCCTTGTGCTGGTTAGAGGCAGGCGAGGTAGCTGTACTGGGACCACGTTTCATGTAGGAAACTTCTGAGTAGGTTCAGTTTATTCAGAAGTGGATGGCTACTGCACAGTCTTGTCAGAAATCTTATGATGATCGCCGCAGATGACCCTTGGAGTTCGTGGTTGGGGATTAGGTTTTCTTGCATGTTTCACTGAGGTTGGGACATAGGCGGATCAGGAGACAGGGTAAACATTCACCAAGGTATGTAGGACCATTTGAGATTCTAGAGAGAGTCGGGCTGTTTACCTATCGGTTGCAGTTACCATAGAGGTTCTGAGCCATGCATGACATCTTCCATGTATCTCAGTTGCACCAATGTCATTTGGACCCGTCTCATGTTTTTCCGCCCGAGGAGGATGAGCTTGAGTTGGATGCATCATTTGAGGAGCATCTGATACGTATCATCAATAGGAGCAGGAATGTTCTCTGAGGCCGGTCAGTTCCTCTCGTACGGGTGATATGGCAGTATGGCCGAGTGCAGGATGAAACCTGGGAGCGGGAGACCGACATACGTGCTCATTGGCCGGAGTTATTCACGTTTGTATCTTCTCCATCCTTAGAAGGGAAATTCGTGGAAGAATTGCTTTAAGGGGGAAGTTTTTAAGAACCCGGTTCTTATTTTTGTGGTATGGGTTTCTTCCTTTCTCTTTTCCTTAAGTTTTTTTGACAAAAATTAAGGAAAATGGGGAAAATGTTAATTTTGGGACTACACACTATGTAATTTTTCCACACATCATGTACTTTGGCCATGTGGGATGAGTACACAGGGTGAGTAGCCATGTTTGTGATGAAGGGTGTAAAAACTGACTCTACGCCCCGCAGTGGTATTTACACGCCATGTAGTCAGTTGGCAGGGGAAACAGTAAGGCGGTGGGAGCAGCCTACAGTAGGGCGACAGTACACGCCGTGTATTCGGGAATACACGCCGTGTACTCATGTCGACAGATGAATAGTTTGGAGGTGCCGCCAGAGGAATAGGTAAATGAGGGGAGTACACGCCATGTAGTCAAAAGTACACGTCGTGTACTTTGTTTTTTTGCATAAAATGGGAAGTAGCCAACCATGTTCATAGGATTGGATTAGAACTAGATGAGAGCTCAAGAGAGGATGGCTGATCCATCGTGGACCTCCAGACTGAGCGTCGTAAATCTGTTTCTGCTTCCGTCAATCACATTGGAACCCCACAGGTAATCCCTCCCATATCCTTGTGTAGTTATTACCAATTATTTTTCGAGGGAATTCTATTTATGTTTGAATGGGTTTTCTTCTAACCCAGATCTACATCGTCTTTGGGATTTTTTGGAATTGACGTTCATCTATACCATTCGTGGTTGTTCGAGGTAGGTGGCTTGGTGTTTAATATCCAACTGTAGTGCGTTTGTGTGAATTTTTGGGCTGTTAACCCATGTTGGGGTGTCATGTGGCTGAGGCCTTGGCTGTTTAAATACCTGGAATTTAATAGGTAATTAAATGTGATAATAAATTGTTGTTTGGGATCGCTGCTTGGATCCAGGACCACCCCAAGGGTGAGTTCCTCTGTTTAGCTGTTTGGCCAGGATACCAGAGGGTATGCCATTGTAACAATGTTTGTTAAATTTCCTTGAGAGGAATTTAATGTGAATTTATTATTACATGTTGGGAATGGCCTAATTACTTGCGCCTGAGGGCAGTGTTCTTTTTATCATGAGAGCATTTTTTATTTAGCCTGGGGACAAGGTACTGCTTAGCCTAAGGGAAACGTTCTATATTTCCTGAGGGAAAATTTTTGTATTCCAGAGGGCAGAGACTCTGTTCTTGAGGGAGACACTTTGTATGCCTGATGGAAATATCTGTTATGCCTGAGGAAAACAACTCAGGGCAAGATTATGATTACTAGAGGGTTGTGATTCTGATTACCTAAGGGTAAGGGTTTTCATGTCTGAGGACAATGATTGTTTACATAGAAATCCACTTTGGTGGTTTCCTATTAAATGAATGATTAAATGAATATTAAAATGACAATATAACTGTTATAGTTGGTTACTTTTGAGTACTTCTTAGTTTATTTCATTTACTTTTGCACATTGATGTTTCATGTTTACACACAGTTGAGCACGGTCCTTTGGTGGGTGCCTAATGGGATTTATTTCTCACACCCTATTTGGGTCATGTCTTTGGACCAAAAAGATTACATTTATACAGGTTTGGATAAGGAAAATGGTCCCTATATAGTTACTTTATTACTTATGAGAAGTAGGGGAGCATGGGACTGAGCTTAGGCTCGTGATGCTACCGGCTGTTTTTTTTTGCTGTACTCTGTATTGTACTGTACTGTATTGTTGTGTAACATGTTCTGGCTATTTTCTTAGAACATGAGACATGTTGCATAATTATCTATATAACTATTGTTTATCTTTTACTGTAGTTGTTGATTTTAAATGTGTATGGTTTATTGCTTCTGCTGTTGTTGTATGCTTTTTATTTTCTTCTGATGCACTACACTTTGACAAATGATGGCATAGTTTCCCCACTGTCAGACCTGGGCCCTCGCTTCTAGTCAGTAGCCTCTGGGGTTTTGGGATATGCGCTTGAGGTCATGTGACCAACCAGGTTCTGGGCAGCCCGTTGAGTGGCACCCAGACCGGGACATTACAGTAGTATATAGAAACAGTTTGTTTGCATCCATTAGATGGATGTGTTTATCGGTGTAGTTATAAAACATCTCATAAAATAATAGTAGAATATTTTGGTTACTGTTTTTGTTATATAATCATAGAATAATAATATCATAAAAAGTGGAAAAGAAAAATTTAGCAAAGGTACTAGAGAGAAGACGTTCCCTCTGAATTGGGTAACTTCTTTTGATTTGAGCCAATAGGATTTCTTGAATTGCATTCTTCTAAATGTAAGGCATCTAGGATAAATTTAAAGATTCTAGTAGATTTTTTTAGTATAGCGGTGATGATATTTGGGGCTTTAGATGTGTGAGTAAGCAGGAAGTGTTTGGGACCTTTTATAAGTGGGACGAAGGGCAGTTTATGAATGTCTTGAAATATTAATTTATTATAAATTAAATTTCAAATAAAAATGCTCCAAAACTCCTTTAATTAAAATTTAAAATTAATTATGTTCGAATAACCACAATTAAATATTGTTTAGACAAATCTTAAATTTTTTTATCCATATATCTTTGGTTTAACCATTAGTTAAAATCATTAACTCTAACCATGTATTCCTGTATTTTAATAATATATGGTTATTATATTTACTATAAAGTACCAATATATCAATAAGTGGATGATTAATGATCATTATAAAATTATATAATTCATTTGGATGAATATTTAATTTTTAGGACCATGATATAATTTAATAAAATAGTATTTGTTTTAAAAACTCATTTATGTCAATTTTGACCCCATTTAGTTGTTTTTGGGTTAAACTCAGAACCACATGATTACGCCTAAAGTAATAAATTAAATCGAAAATAATATCTAAATATAATCCATAAAATTTTTCGATGATATAAAAATAATCCAATTAAATTTATTTTCATATTTATAATATAATTTATTTTACCAATTTATTAGTGAACAAATCAATGCATCATCATTATTTAATAATTAAATTTATTTATTTATTGTATAAAAAATATAAATAAAATATCATTTTTTCGGAAATATTTTTATATTTATAAAGACTACTTATAGTCAAATATACTAGTTATATTACTATATATTAATATTGGTTTAGTAAAACATACATGTTCATATGATATTCCCTTCACTTTAAAATAAATATTATAAAATGTCATTTTCACACTGAAGTGGATCCCAAATGACAAAGGCTTGGCCTATGTATGCTCATGGTCGTAAAAAGATCATACAATAGGATTAAGACACATTTTAGGGTAGTTTAATATTATTATAGTATTATTTTTTTCACTTATTTTCCTTATTTACCCTTCAACCAAGTCAATTAAAAATAATTATTAAAGTTACATTTCATAATGTTTGAAAATAAATGGTACATATTTAAACAATTTATACCTTATAATAACAAATATTTAATCCATTTTTCCAAATTAAAAAAACCAAATTTTTTTTAATTAATTTAGTATTAATTCTTATTGTCAAAACTAAAAAGCATGTTTTTAAGAAGTAAAAACTACTAAATGATTGACATGTGTATATGTACAATTTCAATGTAAAATTACATATAATTACCAAAATTGGATTAAATGATAAAAATATATTCAATTTTTATTTTAAAACTATTAAATAATATAACTTATCAATATAAAATATCTCAAAGGAAAAATTTGTTTTCTATTAAATGATTGTGTATTTTAACTATTAATCGAAACATGATAGTTATCAAAAAAATATAAAAAATCAACCCAAGTAAATTTTTATAAACCTATTATTAATAAAAAGTTCACTATGTCAAATAGAATATATAATTTTTTCAAGAACAATATTTAAAATGGTTTCTCTATCAAAAGGTGGTAGAAGAACATTTTTAGAAAAAAACTTCTTTTATCCAAAAAAAATTAATATATTCTTATATAATATATAGAAAAAAAATAATATGAATTTAAAACATTATAAAGAATATATAAAATATATTTTGTATTTAATAAAATCCAAAAAGGGTGATATTATTTTATAAACACAATTTTTCTCTTTAAAATTGGTTTTCATAAAAACACATCTTCTATAATCATTTGGTTTTTAATTTCCATTTATAATAAATGTGGTAACCAATGAATCATTATTTAAAAATTTTTTAACCATATTTTAATATTTTGTTGATACTATTTGTTCATACTAGTCCAACAGCTAGGTGATTACTACCATATAAAATAATAATAATAATACTGTATTATTTTTCGGTATAACTAAATGTTGTGTGCAGTGTATGATTTTGGAGTAACCCAATGTTGCGTATTGAGTATGATATAAGAGAAATAATTCCCTTTAATGTAAAATTAATATCTTATGAATAAATATAAATTGAGATGAAAATGTATTATTCTATAAATACCTAGATCATTACATCATTCTTCCATTTTGGAAATCATTTCTTCGATATTTTTAAATTGGGCTCAGAAACATCATTAATAGTCCCTCATCAGGAAAACAGTCAATCAGAAAATCACTTTAAAGAAAAAAAAGAGATGTATAATGGTCACCTGAGATAACACATATTAGGATTCCATGTTGAAAAACATGGGTATAGATTAAAAACAAAACATCTCTTCATGATGTATGGTGATAGAAAACATGATCTTTAGAAAGATAATGACCAGAAAACTACAAAAGTATGATGGGTTAAAAGATATTTGATTTCCCAAAAGGAAAAGTAAGAAGAAAATGCATCTGGTTTAAGGTAATTATCATAACATAGAGGAATTCATTTACTATATTAAATAATAACATAAGTAAATATACATACATTTCAGGTATAGTTTCGTCCATTGATAAATATCTACCACAAAATCATATTTTCTCCAACTGAATCATATTTACATTGACATAGTCAAACATTAACTGCAAGAATTAACTTCTATAGAATCACATTATCCAAAAAAGATGAATCATATATTTCCCTTGTTTTTTGATGTAAACAAAATAAAATGGATATGACAAGATCTGATAAAAACCTAAAAATAATAATCATTTATAAATTAAAATATTAGACATAATATTAAAAAAATACATGAAAGTTAAACAAAGAAAATTCGACAATCAATTTTTCATATAATTCATAAAAAATAATGAAGAAAACGAAAAATTGAAACCCAAAATTTAAAAGGATTCGATTACATAGTCTTTTATTATAAATCATAACATTTATCTCTAAATAAAATTAACTAATCTAAAGTTCTCATCCATAAATGTAATTAACCTAATCATTTGATCTCCATTATAGTTTAACCATTTACATAAGTAACCCAAATTACTATATGTCCATAATAAAAAAATTTATTCTTCCAAAATAAAATTCAACCATTACTCCTTAAATAAACACCCCAAGTATTCTATTATCCAAAGGAATATAGTGTCCCCAAAAGAGTGAAAATCATCCATAATAACATTTATCACTTAATCACCAAATCCTTTTTCATATACTAAGGATATCTAATTGATAAAACCTAAGTCCCAAAAATCAACTTATTCATTATCCGTAGAATCATTTAACTAAAATTAATAAGTCCTTCTAACCGGGTAGTTCAAATGGATAATGGTAGGCAACACACCCTTGTCGTCCATTGGTTGTGGGTTCGATTCATGTGGTTTTAATGAACATGGAATACTATCACCCATATTACAGTTTTCCCTTTTTATTAACCTAAAAAAATAACTAAACATGTTTTATCCCCAATGGTTTTCTTATACATCTCATTTTCATTCCAAATATTTATGAATTCAACATAATAATTCATGATGTCTTATATATAGTGACATTTTTCAACTATATATGATTAAATAAAACTATTCCCAATAGAAATAATGTCATACCTGGATCATGGTGTCCACTTTGTTTCTCCGTCATATTGCTCACGTAAATAGAAGGTCCATGCACTGTAATAATGATTTATGGATCCTTCAAAATAATTTTATTTCATTATCAAAATAAAACGTATACAACTTTATTCCTATTAGGTGTTCACAAAAAAAAGTTTTGAGAAATAATCAGGTATGAAATATAATTTATAAACATCTTATAAAACATGATTTTTATAAAATATTCGGACCAAGATTGAGTATAAAATTTTAATCAATGGTCCATTTAAAATAACATAAGTATTTGATGAATGAATATATTTTTAAAGTTAATATAAATAGGTTGTACAATGGTATCCTTTTTCAGCACCTTTTTTAGATTCATAATTTGCTTCAAAATATTGTGATAAGGTAAAATATTTGAACATTCCTTGATAATATTTACCTTTCTTGAAAATATTATATTATTTAGAAAATTTTATTTGATAAAATACAACCCATGATACATGATGGTATCGAGGTATAGTGGATATGTTTGATATCTCAAAAAATTCCTTGTAGGTGAGTGGTATGTTAGACATTTTTTCAGAATCATCTGGACCTGACATTACAATAATTATTGAAAGAAATTCATCAGGGAAAGATAGAAAATTCATTTGAGATCCTCCTCCTTTCATTTGTAACTGAATTTACTTGATCTTAAAAATTTCTAAAACATGGATTTAACATAAATAATAGACATAATGTCTAACCATGTGTTCAATGAAAACCCTTCATACTTAATGTGTTCTAGACCTTTCCACTTATACCAACTTTAAGAGGCCAACTTTTAACATTACATAATATTGTGTTAAGTCATTAATTTGACATTACTTCACATCGATGATCGTATCAGGTTTAGATTTGTTAAAAAAAATTCCATATCTATTACATTAAATATCAAAAAATTAAAAGTAGGCACTTCTACTATATCGTATTTTTTCACAACAACAAAACACTTTAATTAAAAGAAGAATTATTTTCTTGATAAAAATGTTCTTGAGATATTTCTTTCTCTTACCCTTCCTTATACATTGTGAAAAACATTTCAAAAACACCAGATGAGCATAAAATACCAAGTAAGGTTATAAAAATGAATGAAAACATTAGTCCATGAATACATACAAATCAATGAAATCAAACATTTCACTCATAAAACACATGCTCTTTAATATACCGTGTGAAATAATATGATTAATAAATAACTTATAGAAATATTTTATCATAAAGTTTACATGGTGAATAAATAGCATACTTACATTGTATCTTTCACAACCACCCATGGAGTAACCGTCATGGTTACATTTGAAATACCCATAACAATATATTACCTTAATCTCTTAGAAGAGACTTTTTCATTTACCAATTTCATGTTACCCAATGCATTAGAGAGCTATCATGGGCACACCAACCCAAGGATTATCACAAAACCACTCATTTTTGGGTAATCATGTAACCAACAATGAAATTTCAATGTACAATTGCATAATAATATCTTATATTTTTTTTGAAATTATCAATATTTCACTCATCAATCACATGAAATCAATTAATGAAATGGATATACTCAATCCATTCCCAAAACCATTTATAACAGTTTGTAAATATATTTTTGAATCAAGGTTTCCCATAAAACATTGTAACATTTAAATAAAATTATCATTTTAAAACATTAATGTCTGTTTAAATATATTCTCAAAAATATTTCAAAAACCTGGACATTAATTAGAAATATTTATAAGAATAAATCATTAAAACATTTATAACAATGTTTTAGTTAAAGTGTCTCTTACCACTTGATAAAATTTATTATTAACATAAGTACAGTATAACATTAAAAAACATATAACATGATGAAAATAAACATATTTCTGATATAATATGTAAAGAAGTAATATCTACACCATATATATGTGAATTCTTATATAACGACACATAAGTATCAATGGAATGTAAATTGAGATGAAATCCCTTACAAAGATCGTATCCTATGATTAAGGATGAATTGATGAAATAATTATGTGTGAAAATTTTAAATACACCCAATATAAATTGATATTTAGTGTTAAGAAATCATAGTTCATTCACACATATTATTGGAAAAACAAAACCAATGACATGGATATTTAACTTAATGAAATGTGATTGAGTGAAGATTTCCCTTACAATATTTGAATAAATGATGTGAGAATTTATCATTGGAGTGATTATGTGTATAAATTTTATATCCACACAATGGGATGTGGTAATTAAAACATAAATAAGTAAACAATTATTCCACACATAATCAGGGAAAAATATAATCAATGAAGATAGCATAAAACCCAACGTGTAGAAATTGAGTTCAGAAATTCCCTTACCTTAAGCACAAATCATCACGTATATTCATTGTTATTATTAAATAAAAAAATAAGATAATTTATACTTGATTTATAACCATTTTATAGTCTATTATTAATTTTATATTACTTATTATCATTCTTATAAATTTAAATAATTTTTTATGTTTATATTAGTCATTTGGTCAATATTTGGTACATGAGCCAAAAATGAACTTGTTTGATGTAAATTGTGAATTTGGTAAAACTTACGTCATATCCTTAATATTATTCATGATTTTAATATCCTATATATCTTTTTTTTCCAGTATATGTGTTTATATAATATTCCATTAGAGTTGGAGATAATAAATGAAATGAACCGTTCTTGGAGACGATTGGTCGTAGGTACTAATGAAGGCTACTTTCATTTCTTTTTCATCTTAATGAAATGAATGATATATGATATATTGTAATTAAATTAAATTATATATGTTATATATGTTACATATGTTAATTAAATCCATCTTTTATATGTTCTTTGTATGGCATTAATGTGTCATATAACATTGAGGTGGCGGTAGTTTGCACTTCCTCAAATCAAATTATCGTATTTACACATTATGGAATGAATAATGGTCTATTGTAAATAAAAATAAAAAACACTATATAAAATTTAAATATAATAGATATAATATGTAAGTATAGTTAAATCATAATGGCCACTATTAGAGGTTTTAGGGGAATATTTAACAATCATTGTTTCGGGAGGCAGTAGTTCATCATACACAGAAACATTATGCTCCTATCCATTAGATGGAGGTGTGTATAATTATATATCGAATATGTAATATAAAACATCCTAGAATAATCAGGATATTGGTTATGTTATTTAATCATTGAATAATAAGATAATAGGAAGTGTATAAGGAAAATAAAAGAAAGGAACTTGAGGAAAGATGTGACCTCTAATTCGGGTAACTTCTTTTGATTTGAGCCAAAATGGCTTTTTAAACTACTTTATTCCCATTGTAAGGATTTTAGGAATTAGGGGGAGATGTTCGGATCTTATGTTAGTTATGTTTGTATTATTCAAGGGTCTTGATATGTGTGAGTAAGTGGGTAGTGGTGGAGGAACTTTATAAGAGGGAGGAGGGGAAATTTAGGAATGTCTTGAAATATTAATTTATATCAAATTTAATTTCCATTAGAAATGGTCCAATTCAAATTTATTTAGAATATACGATGTTTTTGGTTATAATACCAATCATAGAATAATTTTAAGATAAGTAGTGAATATATGTTCATCTTTATCTTTTTGGATTAACCCTTAGTTAAAAACATTAACTCTTACCATGTCTTCTTTTATTTTCACAATATACTGTTACTATTGTTACCATAAAATTAAAATAGAACCATAAGTGAATCATTAATAATATTATTAGAATTATTTATTTCATTTTCAGTTATTTTATATTATTAGGACTATTATATCATTTAATAAAACTGTATTTGTTTTAAAAACTCATTTATGTCAATTTTGACACCATTTAGTAATTGATTTTTTTTTGAAGAAATAACAACAAAATTCATTAGAAATAAAGACATTAAAGAAAATATAATATGAAGATATCATCTATAATATTTTTGTATTGAAGCAAAATAATGAAGAGATATTTTTTTAATATTTATATTAACATTTATTTGAATTCTTTTATTATTGAATAAATCACAGCATCATCATTGTGTCATAATTAAATTTATTTATTTAACATCTAATATTTATAAATAAAATATCATGATATAGAAAATATTTTTAGTTTTAAAATTAATATTTAATGTCAAAGTGATCAGTTATATAATCTTATTTTAAAATTGATTTAGTAAAAGATACATGTTTATGTTATATTTTTATTTACATTAAATTAAATATTATAAAATTCCATTTTTACACCCATGTGGCTCCAAAATTCATAATGTTTATCCTGTGGATGCTCATATTCAGAACTATATCATCCAATAGAATTAGGACACGTTTTAGGGTAGTTTTATTTTAATATAATATTATTTATTTACCCTTATTTACCTAATTCACCCTTTAAAAATGGTAATTAAAAATAATTACTGAGGTTATTATTCATAATGTCCAAAACAAAAATGGTGCCTATTTACCCGATTAAGACCTTATTATTACCAATATGGAATCCATATTTCTAAATTCAAAACACATAAATTATTGTGATTAATATAAAATTAATTTCCATTGTTAAAACCAGAAAGCATGGTTTTATGAATTAAAAACTACTAAATGACTAACATGTGTTTATGTCAAATTTCATTGTAAAATTACTTATAATGAACTAAATTGAAATAAATGATAAAAATAGATTCCATTTATAATTTAAAACAATTAAATAATATGATTACACAATATACAATTTTTTGTTGTTGTAG
Source organism: Viscum album (assembly GCA_963277665.1). NCBI lineage: Eukaryota > Viridiplantae > Streptophyta > Magnoliopsida > Santalales > Viscaceae > Viscum > Viscum album. The sequence continues at coordinate 669,887,772 of OY728119.1, read as the reverse complement.
TTGTTTTCAATTAAAATTTTACGTATTTTTACTATTCAAAAAACATGACAGATGTTAGAAAAATATCAAAAATTCATCCACGTTAATTTTGATGTCCCAATTCGAAAGAATAATTTTATTTTTTTCATATATAACATATAAAGGTATTAAAAATTTAATTTAAAAAGTGTTCTCAATCAAAAGTTTGTAAGAGAACATATGAATAACTGAATTTGTTCTTATATCATACCTAGAAGATAAATAATATAAATTTAAAACATTACATTGAAAATATAACATTTATTTTTCATTGAATAAAAATATATAAATAGTGATATGATTTTATACACACACTTAATCTATTTTACATAGGTTTTCAAAAAAAAAAATCATGTATATTCAAAACGTTTTTATTTCTATTTCAAATATATTTTGTAACCAATGAATCATTATTTAATCATGGGTACACCATATTTAAAAATTAAGTTGATAATATTAAATCATTCCAATGTAATTATATGGTGTTAAATACAATTTTAAATTACAATCATATTATTTTATTATTATTCATTATGACTCAATGTTGTCTGCAACGTATGATTTATTTGAAACCCATTATTGCGAGTCAAGTAATCAATTGAAAAATGAATCCCATTTAATGTAAAATTAATATCATAATCATAAATAAGAATATAAAATAATATGTATTATTCTATAAATACCTGGGTCATAATATTTTTTCTAATATTATGAATGATTATGAAAATAACATTATATCTATTATATACCTACCTCCAAACCATCCAAAAATTTTAAATTTTGAATGTTTTTTTTTCTATTTACTACTACCATTTTTTGTGACAAGAAACCTTTCTAATAATCACCTTACAAGGATGAAAAACGTGAGTATTTAATGAATAATAATAATTATTAAATAATTTAATTTATTTTGAAAACATAATCCATCTATCAACACATTTAAATTTTGTGTAACTATTCCTGGCACTTGTGTATATGTACAGAATATCTCGTTAATGAGAGTGATGTAATTAGTTTTTCATATAATTATTTTTCCTCAAAAAAATTCATTTCATTTATTTCAATAAGTTATTATACATATAATTTCATTAAAATTTATTAATAATGAAATTATTCCAATGAAATCAGTTTCTTAATCATAGTCACACAATTATTTTATCACATCCTTGAATTCATCAAATTAACTAAAAACATGAATAATTCTATAACTTTCTAGTATAGATGAATATAGAAAGTCAAATACATCATTTATATTAAAAATTTATAAAATAAGGATTGGCTTAATATTTTTGGGGTGATTCTGTTTAAATTTTTCATATTATTAATACCTCTATTTATTAATTAAAACAACTACCATAATATGCTCACCTCCATCTAACACAAAAAAATAGTTAAAAAACTACTTATGAAGTTAAATTATAATAATATAATTCGTTATAAACAATATATTTTAATACATTTTATGATACAATAATGATTAAAATAAAATATATCTACTTGAATCAACACCAACATTATGAAACTAGTGTATAACATTCAATTGATTGTATTAACATCAAATATTGGTAACAACATATAAATAACATATTTTTTTGAAAAAAAAATTATTATTGTTGTTTATAAAAGGGTATATGAATTATTAAGATGTTAAAATATGATATTATGTTATAGATTTTTTTTATACTTAATGACATGTCTTTTTTATCAAAACAAGAATAATGTTCTGGTTTATTCGAATCTATTTTTAATTATGTAAGAATTGATTGTTTCTACACACCAACATTGAATTTATATCATGTATTCACTACCCAATAAGAAATAATAATAATGAATATATTTAATTTCAATATATTTTAATGTTTATTTCATTGGAATCCTCTTATATTATTTAGATTATTATGATACCATTCCCATTATAGTTTATTTTACAATATGAATTTGAAATCAGTGATTGTTTTGATTAATAATACAAGTATAGAATTTGTTTGAGAAATCATTATAAACACCATAAAAATTATATTGTAAACCATTTATTCATGGTTTTTTAAATGTATTATCAAATTTTAGTTTTACCATATACATTTATTTTACCTGTTGTTATGCCCACTAGGTCAAATACCCTGATGGTGAATCAGGGTATGACAGATTAAAAAAACACCCCCTTTAGATATTATATTGTCATTAAGAAACAAAAATCACTCCTTTTCCCATATAAATTTATGGGCCCAATGAAAATCATTACCAAGACACAAAAATTTTACTTGGTTCATGCTCCTTCGACTATATCCAAGGACCATAAAAAGACAATGTTCTGATGTATTAAATCCACTAAAAGTTCCCTACTATTTACAATGTATGGAGTAGGCTCACTATCCCTCTTGGTTTACAATAAATAAAAATGTAAAGATCATTTCTCTCTAAAATAAAGTGTTCTCAAGGATTCTTTAGAATATCCTCCTTTGATATAATTAATTAATATGATTTACACCTCATTTAATGTATTATTATGTTATACTTTAATCCAATTGATGAATACTGCTTTACAACAAAACTATTAGGAAAATTTAGTATTTTATGCAACCATTTGGGTTTATTGCATGAAACATTAATACAATGTGAGAAAAATTTATGTTTTTTAAAGAAAAACCTCTTGCGCACAAATTTATTCATACGCGTAACTCACATCATTAACAAAACTACCTTTGTATGAAATTTTTAAACAAATTAGTGCTCGTATTCTCTTTAAGTGTTGATATTATGAAATTTGGGGGTATTTTTCAATTTATAGTCTATGAATAAACAACATGGAAGATCCTCTATGAGCATATAATACCCAATTTGACATCACATTGTGTGAGTAAGCCTGTTTCGCACAAAGTCATATTTTGCACAAATTCAAATATTTTGTGCGCTTTATGCATTTTCCTTATTTTTATGTTTTGATATTCAAACATGAATTGCATGGAACATTCCAAAAAAACCTTCAATCATGCATGAAACATACTTTTCCAAAAACACCTGTCTATATTTTCCTGATGTTGAGGCCCAAAAATTTAGTAAACACTAGGAAACAATGCCAACTTGTATACGATCTTTTGTACTACCTACAGATCATCTATTATTTTTTCATTGATATTTGTCAAAATATCTTATCAAAAATATATCTGGAAATCCATAAAATATTAATGAAATCTTCTTTTTCAACAAACACAAATGACTTAAAACATAGGAATATTACCTTGAGGTATTTTTTAACAATACCAGTTGTAAGTGAAACTTACCCGAACATTTATTTTTGGTAGAGCATCATCCCCATCATTTTTTGTATTCATTGGTGTCATTAAAATATGACTTCATTTAGGTTATAATAATAATTTAAACATTTTTTAAACTATTTATCATCCATTTTAAATTTTTTTAAGGAATCGATAATGATTTATATATGTGACATATTTTAAATGTGTGAAACGAATCTTTTTTAAATATTCCCATGAGAACAAATAATTATTTTTTATCGTATTCTTTAGATAATATTTTATATTAAAATTCATATGGATTCAATATGAAATACTTATTATCCAACTCTTATAATATATTTATATTTTAAATAATTTTTTTCTAAAGGATATAGTTATTTATTGTTTTAAAAGTTGTCTTCCAAATGCTTCAATAACATTCTTTCACTATCTATACATCAATGGACATATTTTATGATTGTTCAAGTACATTTATCAAATTTTTCCATTAAACATCATTTTTAGACGCCTTGTGTAATTATCATATTATTTTTGAAAATTATCCAAAAATTCATTTTCCTCACATATTCGTCCAATATGTATAAATATAAGCTATCTTCCAATTATTATCATATTTAAACACTAAAAATTTAATACCTTTGATTTAAGGTATTTTACTAAGATTCTAAACATCAATTAATTAGTGAAATCATTTACTAAACCATATACTGCTTATTTTATATATGGTTTAAATTCTCTATACCTCATCATATTAATTAAATATTATTTAATAAGCATGATTCAGAATAAATTTGAATACCAATTTTTATTACATAAGTTCTAAACATGGATTTATATATTGAATTTTTATAACACAATGAAATATTAAAATATGATTACCTTTAAATAATTAAATGTAGTTTAGAGACTTTTCCTAATGGAATAATAAATAGAAATGAAATATTGATATAATATAATAAAAAAATTAATTTTTAAGTTTGAAATTTAAATCTTACAAATTTAATTTATCAAAATTAATAGGACTTACCATTTATATAATATACTGTAAAATAACATAATGAGAACATTTAATATATATTAAATTCAATTATTATTGAGAATTTAATGATGAAAATCAATTTTATGTTAAAAATTATATTTTTCTCAATTTTTTTTTATTTGAAAAAATTCAGTATATTATTTTTATATAATAAAAAATATGTAACAATAACATTAGTAGTATAATAATAATAAATTTAGTAGTAATTGACAAGAAATATGAATATTAATATTTCACAATACAAAAATTAAATCCCTAATATGATCATTTACTACTATACTATTTAATTAGATATAAATATTGAAATATAAAATTTTGGAAACATAAATTGAGAACATTGAAATTACCTTTTTATAATAACAATATATGATTTTGATGAATTTTTTGGACATTTTTCCAAATAATTATTTTTTTGTGATTAATGAAATATTATATTTTTTAAAACTATTAGGACATTCATGAAACTATTATATTATATGTTTGCATCAAAAATTAATGAAACTATATAATAAGAAAATATATCTAATTTATATGTTACTTAACAAATTTAATAATGTTTTTTAACATACAAATAGAAATATAGTAATTTAATGTATAGTTACATTTTATTAAAAAAGTATTTAATGAACATTTTAATACTATTATAAAATTTATAAATTAATTTTTAAAATTTGATAAAATCTTCATCTTTTTAATTAGTGGAGTAAAATTTTATACAATGTAAACCATTGTGTTATTTTATAACATTAATGTTACCTTAGGTAAAAAAAGATACTGTGTGAAAACCTAAAATATTAAATCATGTAATTCAATTGGATAATGTGATTAAAATATGTTAAAGTGGTGAATATAATTCGATTGATAATTTATGTATTAAAATTATATATTACTAGTTAAATTATTTCTCAATGCTGGATACACTTGAAAATATTTATTGGTTATCCCTTTATATTAAGTTGAAATATTTTTGAAAACTCGATTCTCAACACTTATAAAAGAGGACTCTAAGTAAGCCATCAAGGAATAAAGAAATAATATGTTTTCTCCTAAAATTATTCCATTTTTCATACTATAAAGTTATATTTAACACACTTGATATTATTTTCATTATATATTATACTCCTCTATCAATTTTCAAGTGATCATCCTAAATAATATTGATGTTCTTAAAGAGAGTTATAGTTTTTAAATAAATTATGAAATTCTAATTAATCTTCTCCAATTATAATTTTCAAATAAAATTTTAAAGATATTATTTTTTATATACATATTTTTATTACTATTGTAGCATAAATATTAAAAACCAAACCATTTTAATTTACAAAATGAAAAGCTCCCATTCGGGCATGGTTGCCGGAAACATCCACAGCCAAACAATGCATTTTATTTTTCCTCAAAAACAGAAATAATTTTTTCTAAAAGTTAATATACTAAATAATTATGTTAAATATTCCATGATTATGATTCTTATATAATGGAAAATATTAATATATCCACTCGTTCTATGGAAATTCAAATTATCAACCGTGCGTAATGTGGAATTCTACATCTATAGAATGAATGATTTTTTTCTTTTCATCACCACTTTACATGGACGATAATGAGAATGATAATAATGGTTATGTATTGTAATTATTATATCACTATTTTTATATAGAAACCTAGAGATTCAATTTATTATTTGATACATAAAAATTATCTTTATTTTATTCATTTAAAATGATAGAACTAACCAGACACTAATATTTTCATTCTATGTATTGACATTATATAAATTGCTTTATTTTTTGAAATAACTTAAAATAATGATATATCATAGAAAAATTAAAAATATAAGGTCATTATTCATTTTTATAAAGATATTACAACAGAACAACCACATTATCATTCATTAATCATTTTTATTCATGTTTAACTTGGTATAACCGCCTACTTCATCAATAGAATGGATTTATATCATTGATGAATATAAGGAATTATTTATTTTTATAATCATTATAAATATTTAAATAATATTTCTATAATATTTATATAAATTGTTAACTCATTAATTAATAAAACATATTTCATTCATTTAGAATCAATAGAACATTATTATTAAAATTTTCATTTATATTATTCATTTCAAAAATTATGATGACAAAAAATTTATGGATTTATAAACAATAATAGAAATTTATTATAGTGACATGGATGATCTTATAATTAAAAACCTTGGGAAAATAATTAATATCAATAACTCTTTTATGAAAATAGTACTAAGAAACAATGATTACTCATTATATGTGTTTAAGAAAGGTAAAAAATAACTAATGGTTATTTATATATAGTGCCATTAATTTTTTTGTTTAAATGGATATAATTATGCATAATGTTCTTGGGTATGTAATTAATAAACAAAATTTAATTATGTATAATTTTTACTAACGTTATTATTGAATCTATAATGAGGTAGGGGTTTTGAATATAAAGATCCTCTCATTTAGAATTATTTTGTAATATACACCAAATTTCAATTTTGTGGTGTATATAAATCCAATTCTATATATCATATCATGAATTATCATTTAATAATTGTATTTTATAATCAATTATAGGCCCACTATTACAAGTGGATGTGATTATGATGTAACAAATGCGGTAAGTGTTTTCATTCTAGTATAAAATGTAACTTGTTATGGATTATGATTCTTTTTTATGGGTTTATATTTAATTTATATCCTTTGAATTTGATATAATTTAATTATTTATAATTCATTGGATAATATACTAAAAACCTAGTTATTCCCACAAAATATCATTTGAGTCATGAGTTACCTTACTTGTAAGAATTATTTGTAACTCAATTTGTGTTTATTGAGATGTAATCCTTCCCATAAACATATTTCAAATAAGTTTGGTAGACTCTCCAACTTATTTGAATAAACATTTATACTATATGTGCTTACATTTTTACCATATAAAATTCTTTTTAAATTTCTCATGATTCATTATGTTTTTTCAATTTAGGATGTTGATAATTCAAATCACCTTTCATTGAGATATAATGTTTCATCATGAAGTTTTATTTTCTGTGCATGGATTCTCCTTCCATAATATTATAGTATATGGAATTTCATCATCTTATTTTGTAAATTTGTTTATAAATTCCATAAAATCCTTTTCTAATCATCTTCCAGGTTCAGTTTTCAACATATGTAATGTTAAATAAATATATAAAATTTATTTTTTAATTAATATGTTTTCTCCATATATTTTCATTTAAAAAACATAAAAATTTTGTTATTTCAATTGTTTATTATTTGTTATTCATTTTAAAGTAATTATTCTCAAAATCATACCAGAAATATTTAAAAAATATACCTTTGAATATGAAATGTTAATTTAATTTCAATGATAAAAATGTTTTCTAAAAACCATTTATATTTCCATTTAACTTTCCTTTATAATATTCATATATAATTATTACAGCTAATGATTCCAGATTTATAAAATAATATATTTATTTATCATTTTTTTATTTATCATGTGGTAGAAAAATATTCCATTAATGATCTATATATTTATTATATTATTCAAAAAAAATGAAGGTTGTTTTTAATTTATTTCAACTACCATATCTGATTTCCAATATTTAAATGTGTATATGTTTTTAGAAACAATACACCTTCATTATAGGGATGTATTATTCTATTATTATTCCAATTATTTATCAGTAAAAGAGTAATTTTTAGATATTGTGTAAACATGAATCTTTTTACATAATTTATATTCGACTATGATCCCATAGAAAAAATGATAATATATTAAAATCCGTGAAATATTATGGATTTTTTTATGTTTTCATTCTAATGGAAATTATTATTATAAATTAGGAAAAGAATCATTTATCCCAACACCATAATTTTTAATATGGGTTACTATACTATTATTAATTAAATCATTATGGTTAAATTTATTGGTTTTTTGGATGATTATTGACTACTAGCATAGTTTCATTGCAAATTTCCAATTAATATTGTTCATTATACAGATATTTATACTTTTATTCTACAAGAGTATACTTAGTTTATGGTATGAATTGTATTGTTATCTAATATATTGATTGATTTGGAATTAATAAATTGAAAAATAGTTCATTGAATTATATATAACCTTTATATATCAGATGGACTATTGAACAAAATATTGGTTTTTTATTACTATTGTTATCAAAGTTACTATGTAATGTTCGGGTTTATGGAACTGGATTATGTAGTTCATGTATGGGTGTCATAGTTTTTACCATAATAGGGTTTAAATAAAAATTAGATATTTGGATTCATCGAGTGGATAATTATAGGGTTTTATGTTTGTATTGTTAATAATTTCAATTTTATAGATATATATTTCGGATAAAATATTATTTAATGTTTAGATTATAATTTTTTTATTATGAGATTATGATACGAGAAAGGTTGTGAAAAAACTAGTTATTGGTATTTTTATGTGATTACATCCCAAAGTTTATTGTAAATTTTTAGGTATGTTACTACTTTACTAATTTTATCCCCATATTGATACAACATTGTGATATAGGAATTTGAAAAACTATACCCAGGTGTAACAAACTCCAATATAATATGTTATGTATTAACTCACCATCACCTGGCACACAATAATGATTCCAAACTAAATACCTAGTTTTTTACTCTCATGATATATTATTTTGTTAATTAAAATTATATTTTAAAAATATTCGAGGGATTTGAAATTATAATAGGAGATAACATAATATGAAACTAACCATGGATAAATTATTACAAACCATGTAGATTTATTTTTTATGTTTTATAATAGTTGATTTGTTCTTTCATTGTTAATGGGTTTGTTTTTTTTCAAGACGATGGGTTTAAATGTTGTTATATTTATAATAAATTAACAGTGATCATGGAAATTTTTAATCCATATTTTAAGGATTAGGATAATATGTAAGAGAGAACCCATCTAAAAAAATCTAGTGCAATCCTAGAAAAATATATGATGAATTTAAGGTGACATAGGTTGAACCAACTCTAATATAAGTTGACTTTCAATAAATATTGTCTAACATTATAGTTTTATAAAATGAGACTTATTGAGGATAAATATATATACATATATTATTCATAATTATATTATAATTATTATCACTCATGTAACAAATATCTGTTTTATTAATGGATGAATCCTAAAGAATCGATGTTTACACATTATTCCATGTATTATAGAAAAACATTCCCAATGAATAGGCTAATGTGATAATAGTTAGTGCGATAAATTGTGATGTTATTCCTAACTGAGTATTAAGAATTGTAATTAACAACATGATGATAGTTTGAGTCGATGAAACATCACGGATTGGAAATATGGAGTCCTATAAAAGGTCATGTGATGAATATGATAAAGGAAATAAGATACAATTCCTTAAAAGTCAAAAATGTGTTAAGAAGTGTGGGGTATTTTCTTTACATACTCTTATAGTTTCTATATGTGTGTATATAAAGGTCATCATCCTCACATGTTCAAGGTAAAGATATATAATGCAAAACACAGTCATTTTAAATGAAATTGAATTGGGGATTGTGTGATTTAATATCCCAATCCAACGTACAATGAGATAAACAGTAAAAACAACCATGAAAAAATAGAAACTAATATAGAAAAACTAGAAATACAATTTCTTGTGTGGTTAGAAAATATATTTACTAATATCCAACATGATTTATGTTTTATTGAAAAACATAATATTGAGTAATTAATAAAATCTTTAAGTGGAATAATTACAATACAAATCATTTGTAAGGTGTATTGGAGGTTATTTCTTATGAAATGAGTTCTTCAATTATTATTTTGAAATTAATGTGATATTACATATTGAAGGAGATTATTATTATTTTTCATATAGACAAATATCATTCCATATCCCATATAAAACAATTATTATCTAGTGGTTTACAATTAATTTTGAGTTCCCTATTGAAATTATAATATCAATATGAGTGAAATTATGAAGACTCAATTTATTTATGTTGTGGGATAATGTAACGACAAGAAATTTTAATATATTTGTACATATAAATATCATAATATTTTCAATACCCTCTTTAATACATAAAATGCATCTAAAATGAAACCACTGCATATTTTAGATAAAATGTAAGTAATATGTATGACCATTATATCTCATCCTTTGAATTAGTTGGAATGTATATGGGAAATTGTTTTGGAAATATTTATTCAATCTAGAATATGGTTAATTTTAATATAATGTGAATTTATTATAGTTACTTAAAATGAAAATGAAATTAATAATGTGATTAAAAATATATCTTTCTAAAATTTGTGTTTTATTTTAAGAAACTATGCACATTTCTAATATATAATAAATTTTTTTTGATATGGTTAGTATATTAAAGTTAAATTAAATTTTTATTAAATGGAATTAATAATAGTGAATGTTATACATCTTAATTATTTATATTCTAATACATATAATTTTCCAAAATATTTTTTATTTTAAATAAATATTTAATTATAAAAATATAAATTTTATTATTTAAAAAAAGAAATTATTTTAGTATTATGAAAAATAATATAATACCATAATGGTAATTTTGGTTATTTTAAATATCATTACAAATAGGCTAATTGGGAAGCACACAAACTAAAAATTTGAATTTTACAATATTTTTTGTTATATATATCCAAGTTAAAATTTAGTGAATTTTTTTAAAAAATAAAATATTTAGTTTATAAGTGAGTTTAATTAGTGAAATAATAATAATTATTTATTTACAAAATCATATATGGTATCTTGTAACATAAGTAATATTTTATCAAATAATGTTTGTAATTCATTATTCATTTATTTGAAAATTTATTATTATCACTTTTATTAATTTTTTCAAATTAATTAGATTTCATATTTAGAATCATTAGTTCCAAATTATATAATCATAACTATTTTTAATATAGTCACAATGATTATTTATCATTAGGTTAAAACTCGTTTCAATAGTAAACATTAATGTGGTAAAAGTAATTATTTAAGGGTGTTAATAGCATGAATTATTATAAAACTTATATATAAATGGGATTATGAGTTTTTTCGATACATAAAAACTTTGTAGATCAATTATTTCTCAATTTTGTAGTTATATGAGATGTTTAACATGTTCTTTATTTTTATTATGTTAATATTTTCAAAAAATGACATTTTCACCACATATCAAAGGGGGTTATCACCACCCATTCAACAAACACCTAAATTTTTTTATTCATGAAATTCATCGCATTTCATTAAAATATATGTATATATAACTATATCAAACCTCTTGTAGAAATATATAATCAAATTACATCCATTTCTATGGGATATTCAATAGAAATTTCAAACAGCTTAATGTGAGTAATCATTTTACATATTTTATTTTTTTATTAAAAATATAATTTTTAGTTAAATATTTAAATAATTTTTTATTCATTATATACTAATTTTAATTATTCTACTGGTATAGTAATATGTTACCTTTTCCCTTTTCAATTATGAAAAGAGAAACAGATATTCGTGTTTTGTGAGGACTATAACCGTCACCACAAAATGATTTTATTTTATACACCAACTTTACAAGGATCCTATAAAATTTGATTATTACAGTAATTATAATATTTATATCATTATGGAAATTATTTTGTTTTTGAATCGGGCTATAATATAAATGTTTTTGTAATTTTTCATTTTACTAGATGGGTGGGTTTTAAAACCAATATTTTGGTTCATGATATGCAAGTAGGGTCCATTTAAATTATTGATATCTATCATGGGTAACAGATCAGGGAATTCCATGGATGGTTTGATGATTTACGGGAGCATCAGACAGGGAAAAGGTAGGTTTTAAGGACATGTGGAGGGTTCATAATTGGTGTACGACCTATTAAACTATGAAACATACTACAGGTAATTGTGCTACTTAATTTGGAGAGACATAGGCACTTGTACGGTCTTGAAATGGGTAGGAAAGCTGTGTGGGATAGACTAGGTGATATAAGTACAATTAATAGATACAATCACATGGTATTTACAAAGAGATGTAAACCATGCAGGATAGACCGTGTGAAGTGGGTTTCTCAGACAGAGGGTTCCACATGGGTTGCACAAGGTTTTCTAAACCGTGTAGGTTAAACTGTGTGGACAAGTGTTTTTTAGTAATTAATTTTATTTTAGATAATTACTAAATGGATTATTTATTACATTAAATTATGTTGAAATCATTACAATTAAAGGAGGATTAAATAAAGAGTTTTTGTTTCATCACAGAAGTGTTCTAATTAAATAATAATTATACTACTATAATAATATTTATTATTGTTAGATTAATTAGGTTTTAATTTATAATAGGTTTCATGGAAACCAAATAGGCATGCCACCCACATTGTTTCCCCTACCAAGAAAGCATGACCCCCACTCGCCCATTTTGTAGTGTGCGGTGGATTCCTATTGAGTCCCTCTTTGGGTGCCTCTCCCCTCTTAGTGTCTTCATGAAAATCATTTTTTCTCTACAAGTTAAGGCCTTCTCCATGTGATTTATTCTTCACATCATCCATTTCGACTTCTCATTGCCCATATTTGGTTCTACCATAAATTTATTTGAGGGATTGATTCAGTTTTCACATGTCATCTAGTTTTAGGTTGTGAGAATTATGTCTTAGGACCTGTTGGTCCATATTCCAATGCCCGATGCAGAAGGTGAGTCATTTTAGATCAATTTGGATTTCCTCCATCAATTTTGTGTTAGGTTATAAACCCTATATTTTGTTTCTTACCCTTTAAATTTTGTTATAATGGTTTATATGAGATTCAGTTAATTAATTGGTTGTGTGTTAGTCCTTGACGCACTTTGTTTGGGTCTGGTCTTATGGTATGGTGTATCGATCAATTTCAAGTGTTCACATGCATTTTTTAGAGATGTGTGTTTACAAATTGATTTTTTTGAGTTATGATTCTTTGTCTTGGGAAATTATTTGAGGTAGGTTTCTCAACATTTTTTAATTGATAAAATTAAATAGTTGTTTATTTATCATTGTTGATAAATTTGGATATAATTTCTGGAGTGAAATGATAGTTGTGCATAATGGTTTTTTATATTAATATATCATATTTTTTTAATTAGTACCCTCCAACATAGGTGTTCTTCCTTTAAGCTGAAAACATAATGATCAAAATAATATGTTGTCTTAGCTTTATAATATGTTCTTTAATAATCTTTCATAGTTAAAGGTTATTGTTTAAATTATGGTAATATGGTTCCTTGCCTAGGAGATGTATTGCCTCCTTTACATGTTGACGCACTTGGGTTAATTGGTAGTTATGAGTCATTGAATGGGATATATTCAGATAATTAATTGTGAATTAATTGTGTGCTTTGATATTGTAATGTTTATTATTATTCAAGGGATTAATTTTTAGTTATTGAGTGGGATAAGTTGAGGTAATTAATTTTGAATTAATTATATGCTTTGAGATTGTAATATAAACAATTAATTGGGGGGGGGATTAATTATTAGATATATAATGGTCTATGTTGACATAATTATTTTTGAATTAATTATATTCCCTTTATAATGTGATCTAGATAACTAATTGTTGGAATTATTATTGAGAGTTTTAGTTTAGAATGAGATAATTAGTTCTGGAAAATTAATTGTGTGATGTGAATTGTGTGGTTGATTAATTAGTTGATGAATTAATTAATAGAAAGTTGGTACATAATTAATTTTTGAGTGAACGAATGAATTTTCTATGTTTATATAATTGTTTAAATAGTAATGAGATTGATGATGAATAATTAATTGGAATTAATAATTTGTTGATGAATGAGAATATCGACATCTAGTTAAGAAGTATACATGGTAACATGGTCACTATTCTTATGAGTGAAGAGAATGGGAAGATGGCCATTATATTGAGAGGTATACATTGTAACATGGTCATTATGCTATTTAGAAAATAGAGTGGGAACATGGTTATTCTATTAAGGAGTAATGATGGTAACATGGTCATATTACTCACCTGTGTGATTTTTGTGTCTTTGTAAATGTGGATAATAAATGTGATATTGAAAAATGAAAAATAATGTTACTCTAAGTTATAGCCTCATAGGAGAATATTCAAACAATAACATGAGTCAAATCAGGTAGTGAGATATGATATCACTTTTGAATACTTAATAATATGGCAAGAGCCGATGATATCATTAAGATATAATATACTCTTCAAATAATTTAGACTCAAGAATGAGAAACTATAGGAATTGAGATATAATATCAACTTTAATATTTCATAATCTATTAGGAGATGAAGAAGGTATTATGTTATCATATCAAATTGGGAACTCTTTAGGCTCTAGTACAAGAAGAAGATATTATTTGGGTAAGGGTGTCCATGGGAACCCTAGAGTTATGAAATTATTTAATAGTGAATAAATAAAAATTTCACAGTAGTTATTTATTATTGATAAAAATACAGTTATAGTTCCAATTCAAATTCATATTCCAACTATGATCCAAATTAGGTATCACTGGCAGGTGTCCCATAAGAACCTGGATTGGTTGTTGTTCATTTATTCAATTCTATTATTGCTTCGATATATCTTTACACAGTTTAATTTTATTGAATTTTATAGATTGATATAGGCACTGGTGGTACTGGCCTAATGTGATTTATATCTCACACACTATTTGTGCCACCATTTCCCTGGGGTACCGGTGTAGACATTGTTGTTCTATGGACCTTGGGCCTTGTTCTTGTTGTTTGTTATGACTGGGAGTTATGAGAAAAGGACCAAATGAAATCTCATGACGCTCATGAAGATTTCCCTTTGGGATTTGAGTATTTTCTTTATTTTTATACTAATACATAAATAATTCTATATTGTTTACTTCTTTCAAATATGTATCACCATGAAATACATGCATTGTATAAAGAGACATTGGCCATTTCCATTATTCAGTTGATATTGTAATTATCTTCCACTTTTTTGGTCATTTTTTTATACTGTTTCCACCATTTTAATCTATTTATATATTTTTATATCTTCTTTAAAAACTCAAAAATGAGTGAATTTTCACCCAACATACTCTCTTTATACACTCAGAGCTACTTGGCAACCTATGGCATATTGGGAGGTGCACATAATGTCATGTTGCAATAGGTTGAGCTACTAGTTTGTTGTTATTCTGGGTCAGGATGTTACAAAGTGGTGTCATATATTTCAATTTCATTATTTTTTCTATTTTATTTTGAATTTTGGGTTCGTTTATATGATAACATCAATGTTTCGGTGCACTGTTAATAGTCATTCCTAGGATTAATCACCCCACATACAGGAAATGAACAAGTTTCTAGGGTTTGTAATTGTTTTTTATGCTACTATCTCTTATAGTTGACGTGATTTAACATTGGATGACTGGTTTATTTTCTTCTTCTTATTGAAATTATAATTATATAAATTTTCCTTGGGACAATATGGAAGGGAAGTTACATTACATGCCTCATATAAAAACATAGAAATAACATGACATGTATCTGACATACCATGAAGTTTCATATTTTGAATGCCTGCTAATTTTGATTGTGTTCCTTGGGTGGAGTGACATGTTTTAATCTTCTTTATCATTAGATGTTAAATATAATGCTCCAGTGATAGATTTTACATTATTGGGTGTTTTTATGACATATTTTATATCATTTTACCATGTTTTGTTATTATTACATGATCCCATTCTATATTATGTTTCTATGTTACTGCATATGATAAGATTCTAGAAATTTTTGGACGTGTAAATAACAACATTGGTGGAAAATTTTTGATTTCCTTTTTGATGGGATCCAATATCAGTTAAAAGGTGTATGTTCACCATATAATTAGTAAAACGGTAATCGGAGTATTCAAACAATTAAAAATATAGGTTACTAAAGATAAAATGTTGAAAAGGTATGGATCTGATAAATGAGTGGAAAAGGCCAGTGGTAAGGGGTATGGGAGCCTTATCTATTGGTAGATTGACACCCAAGTGTCTAAGTCTTGAATAAACAAAGTGTGTTTGTAAATGTTTATAAAAGTAAAAATGTTGAGTTTTTATTGAAGTGGGTTGTTATGATTTTAAAATCCACAACTGGACCCAAGTATGTCATTTTTTGCATGTTTTTTTGAAATCACAATAAATGTTAAATATTTAAAGATTATTTTTATAGCTAGTATGTTTTTTATATGGCGCGTTGATTGAGAAACAAGATCCATGTTGTGAAATGATATTTTTTGTTTGTTAGTATTCATTCAAATACCTAAAGGTTGAAATGATTTAATGAAATGATATTAAATTAGAACCTGAAGTGTTGTCCTATGATTAAACCCATATGGAATGGTAGTTTTGAAGTTTTTTTGATATTCCTTGGAATGGAGTCCTGAGATTTATCCATAGGTTGACTTTTATTATAAATCGTTACAATAAAAAGGTATCTGAATCCTAGTAAAATTATCATTACATGACTAAGAGATAGGTTGGATGCTTATACTTTGTAAGGGACTAGCATATGGTAGGCAGCACCCTTATAGCTTGAGATGGTTTTTTTTTCATTGTGAGTTATTGGAGTTTGTTCCATTTGGGAGACATTGTATCTAGTAAGAATTTTTTGTTTTTAAAAAACACCCTTGTTCGGATGGGTGGTCATTGTATCTTTGACTCTTTTTATGGGAATAATCATTGAAGAATGCTTGGTCTAGTCATATAGATGACTCAGAACGTCGTCATCCGAGTTATGGTTGTTTGAGATGATGTGATATTGGTTTTTGTGAACTTGGGGTAGTATGTGTTGACTTTCATGGTACCATCGAGTGTTTAGTGATGAAATTAACATATTTAGTTTATTGTGATAGATGAAGATTGTGATGTTCAAGACGTTGTCAGGTTAACTATATAGTCAAGTGATTAGGGAATTGGGGTAAGTTCCTACCACTAATTGGTACAAAAAAATTTTAATCATGTGTTTTAACAAGACATTAAGAATGTATTTTAGAATACATGTATGATATTGACTGGTAGATCATGGTTGGTGGAATGTCACATGTGGGTTCAAGGTGTTTCAGAACTAGTGCACCTGTGGTTAACTGGTCGTTTCATTAAAAACGTGGGAACTCATAAGGTGGGTAGTTTCAAATATATTCTGGTGTATGTGTCTGTGCTCTTATAGAATCGTGACATCAATAAGGATGGTGGTATGTGAATCCATTAAAAAAATCATTAGTTTTTGGAAGATTTTCATTTGTACCATTTGAAAGAACACAGATGCATTGGGTGATATATGCAACGAGGGTAGGTTGATGTCACGTTGATAGGTGAAGTTGAGATTTTTGAATGGAGTCGACTAGTAATAGTTCTAAAGAACTTTTTGGGGACCTGGGATATATATTAGTGTGCTCTTTCGTACAAGATGACAACTTTACCTATATTAACCATATTTTGGAGACACTAAGATAGAATCATTCTTTAACCATGATAATGTTATAATAGTTTTCTTGATGGATAAGTGGTTTTTATCAAGGTAGTACACATGATGTATGGTTATTTGGGTTTCACCTTTATTCTTGAAGGGGACCAATGATTTTAAAATATCATATGTGATGCATTAACTCAATAATTTCACTGAAAGTCAACTAATGACATTAGTGTATATAAGGTTGGTGATGGAATCATTTTAATGGAACGTCACTGGTTTAAGATATTCTGTGGTTTTAATGGTTAATAATTTATTTCAATGAAACTATCAGGGTTTAGCGGTTGACCATTAAATTATAAAATAATTGGTGAAATACACATATAAGGCGATGGTTGAAGAGATGTTGAAGAGATCATGAATCTAGTTTTTGGGCACGATTATTCACCATTTCGATGTTTTGGGTTGGATTTGAGCTTCTCTTCATGTTTTTTAAGGCATAATATGTTGGTATTGTGAAGTAGTAAATAGTGTGATTGGAGTTTGGGAATGAAATGCAGTCATTAAAATGAGACATAATAACCTCAGAGGGTTTGTGAATGTTTTGGTTCTTCCTGAAGGCTTCTCTAGGATGAGATTTTTTTTTGGTTTGTAGATTGTAATGTCCCGTGTTTTGGAACTGGGCTAAAATAAAAAGGTTTTTGAACTTTTTCATTATACTGGTTTTATGGGTTTTAAAACCAAGATTTGGGACGATGAACGTCAATTTGGATCCATTTAAGCTATTGATGTCGGGATTGGGTAATGGCTCGAGGTGTATCCTCGGTGGTTTGATGGATTTTGAGAGCATCAGATAGGGAAAAAGGTAGGTTTTTAAGCACCAACATAGGGCACATTGTTGGCACACAACCAGGTAAACCATTTGGCGTACTCCAGGTAATCATGTGACTTGATTCATGGCGATAGAGAAAAACTCATGTTCTACTCACACAATTAGGACAACCGTTCAGGACAAACAATGCAAGGTATGTATCCATGGAAGAGGTTCTCACATGGTCTACGCTCGGGTTAGTAATCCATGTGGGATAAACCATGCTATGTGGGTTTCTCAGATAGAGGGTTCCAGATATTTAGTGCCTGGTTTTCTAAACAATGTGGGTTAAACCTTGAGGACAAGTCTTCTTAAATAAAATTTTTTATTTTAAATGATGAATAAATTGAGGGTATATTTAATTAAATTAATTTTAAATGAATTTAATTAAAGGAGGATTAAATGGTGAGTTTTGAGTTTATCAAATAAGTTTTTTTAATTGAATGATAATAATAATTATAATAATATTATTATTATTATTTTAATTAGGTTATTATTTTTATTATATTTAATGAAAACCAAAGGGGTAGGGAACCCCCTGCTTCCCCTACTAGGAAAGTGCTACCCCCTCCTCCCATGGTGCAGTGAATGGATGCCTTCACCTAGCTCCCACATCACATGCCTGTCTCCTCCCGATGTCTCCACAAAAAATGTCCATCTCGGTATGTAAGGACTTATCCATGTGTTTCCTTCTTCCTATAATCCATTTCAGCTTATAGATTCTTATATTTGGTTCAACCAAAACCCTAACTAAGTGAATGATTCAGTTTTCTCATTTCTTCTGGGTTTAGGAAGTGTGAATGTTGTCTTAGGACCCATTGGTCCATATTCTAATTACTTCTATTTAAAGTGAAGTAGTTTAGCTTGATTTGATTCACCACCGTCCATTTTAGGTAAGGTTATTCACCTATTATTTGGGTTTTAACCATTTAAATTAGGTGTTTATAGATTATATAATTTGCAGTTAATTAAAATGTGTGTGTTGGTCTTCGGTGTACAACATTTGTGTTCATGTATTCTTGTAGGGTGTTGTGATCAATTGGAAGTGTGCATTCAAATTTTATAAAGTGCGTGTATGAAATTGGATTACTGTTTGAGTTATAAAGAATTAGCTTGTCCAATTCCATGATGTAGGGTTCACAACATATCATAATTGATAAATTCAGTAGTTGATTATATTTATATGTTGATAAATTTGAATGAAATTTATGAAGTGAATTGATAGTTGTGTTAAATAGTTTGTTAGATTATAGAAGCACGTTTTTGTAATAAACCTCCTCCAACGGAGGTGCACTAACTTCAAGGAAAAAATATATTTATCACACCAATATGTTTCATTGGCTTGCGGATAGGTGCTTTCCTATGCTTATCTTGTTAGAGGAAGATGAATATTGTTTCTTAGATAGAACATTTATTACATTTTTTAAATGATTAAGTACTTTTGTTAATTGGTAATTATGATTTATTGAGTGGGATACATTGAGAGAATTAATTTTTAATTTATTTTGTTCTTTGAGATAGTAATGTATATTATTAATCAAGGGAATAGTTATGAGCTATAGAGTAGGATGAGTTAAGGAAATTAATTATTGAATTAATCATATGCTTTGAGATTCTAAAATATATAATTAATCTGGGGATTATTTAAGAGATATTTAATTAGCTAAGATGAGATAATTATTTTTGAATTTATTACGTGCCTTTGATAATCAAGATAATTCATTGTGGGATTAATTATGGAGGGCTAGGATTTAGAAAGAGATAATTAATTCTGGAAAATTAATTATGGGACTTGAATTTTGTTACTAATTAATTAGTTGATGAATTAATTTATGGAATTCTTGACTTAACTAATGGATTCTATGTGTTTAATAAGTTTTTAAATTAGTAATGATATTGATGATGAATAATTAATTTTGAAGTAATTATGTGTGGAATAACGGGAACTAGGTCTTGCAGTTAAGAATTATACATGGTAACATAGTCATTATGCTTATGAATAAAGAGAATGAGAACATAGTAATTCAATTGATATGTATACATAGTAACATGGTTTTTATACTTATTAGTAAAGATAATGGGAACATGTTCAATCTAATCAAGAGTAATAATGGTATCATGGTCATGTTACATGAATTTTTAATTTTGGTGGTATTGGAAATGTGGATAATAAATGTGATATTAATAATGGATATACTGCTACTCTGAGTTATGTCCTTACATTAAAATATTTGAAATCTGGTATGAGTCGAATCATGTATTGAGATATGATATAACCTATGAATACTGTAGACTCAATCATCTGCTAAAGTAGGTATTGAGATATGATATCACATTCAATATCTCAGACTCTAGTAGGTTCTAAAGAATGTATTAAGATATCATATTACCTAGGGAACTCTTCACTCTCTAGTAAAATATTAGGATTTTGTTGAGTTATGGGTGTCCACGAGATCCCTGGTGTTATGAAATGTTTAAATAGAGAATAAATTAAAATTTCATAACAGTTATTTATTTTAACTAAAATATTGATATAGTTCTTATTCATATCCTTATACTGGCTATGAGTTGAAGAAAGTATCACCATTAGGTGTCCCTAGTAACCTATATAGGTTGTTGTTCATTTATTAAATTATGTTTTTTATTAGATATAACTAAACACTATATAATTCTATTTCATATTCTAGATTGATATAGACACAAGAATTCCATCCCTATTGAGATTTATGTCTAACGCCATATTTGGTCTGCCATTTCACTGGGGTACACTAATAGACATTCTTGTACTATGGACCATAGACCTTGTTATTGATGTTTTTTTACCTCGGAGTAAGGAGCAAAGGACCAATCCAAAACACAGGATACTCATAGAGAATTCCATTGTGGATTTTACTATTTTCTTTATTTTAGTACAAATTTTTAATGCATGGGGTTTGGTTTACTACTTTTTGATAAGTATTGACATAACATACAAGTATTGTATAAACTAGCATTATCAATTTTATTTATTCAGTTGATATTGAAATTATATTCTGCTATTTTAGTAATTTCATTATTTTTCATCCTTTGTTTTAATCTATTAATATATTTTTATAACTGCAATGAAAACTCTAATGTGAGTGTATAGTCTCCCCACTGACTATCCATACACCCTCTCTAATAGTTGGTAGCCTTTGGCATAAATGGAGGCATTCATGAGGTCATGTGGTGATCAGACTTTCTACCGCTTCGATGCTAAGATAGTTTGGGATGTTACACATTATTATTATTTAAAAAAAATAAAAAATATTACCCCTTCCTTCTGTTCTGTTGAAAATTAAATCTTTCATGATGTTTATTTGTGGACTATTTCATCCACAAAATAATGAATAATCATTTTCATTTTCATCACAATTTTACATTGATGGTCAAGAGGATGGTATTAGTGAATAAATTATCATTTTAGTAAATAAATTAGTTCATTTAATAAAAAATTATAAAATCTATGCAATATATGGATGTCAAATGATTATAACGATTTTAAAATTTTTTAATGAGAAATCATAGAGGATAATGATATGTTTTTATATAGTAATGGAATAATATAAATTATCTACCATTTTTATCCTTCAATATTATATTATATCACACTAATATGAAAGAATATTGGCATTACTCCTTTAGTATAACGACTTTACTTATAATACACATCATAATCATCCTTCAATCATGGTATATTAATGTTGGGGTTTGTTTAGTTACATACTTGAATAGTACTATCTGTTAATGTCATCGATGAATGTGAGAAAATATTTAGTTATGTAATATTTTATAATTTTAAAATATTTTTTAAATATTGATTATTTTTTATTATAAAAAATCTATAAATTAATTTTAAAAAATAATTTGTCATTGAGAATCACCCAATAAATATCATCATCGAATTTATATTCATTGAATGTAAATTAAAATTTCATCAAATTGAAATAAATATTTATAAAAAATATTAATTTGTAATATTGTTACATAAGATACCCATGAATTATAGAATTTATGAGAATAATATATAAAATAAATTATATTGAAAAACAAGTTCTTAGTGACAATTATTGATTAAACATGGAGTTGAAAATAGGTAAATATAGATAATATTAATTTTTTTATAATTAATACAATTGAAGATAATAAATGGTTATAGTTTTTATTATATTTATGTTATAAAATAATTTATTATCTTCATTAAATATTTTATTATGTTCTGGGAAATTTGAGAATGAATCACGACTGAGGTAAGGATTTTCATATCAAATTAATTTATTTTTGACATGTATAATATTAATCACATAATTTAAATAATTTGGAATATATAATAACAATATGAGATATTGTATCATGTATTATTTTTTAATAATGATATTTTACATTCAACTAAAATCCATCTCATTCAAATAGTTTAGATTAAAATGTTACTCAATCTATAAGGGTTGTCTTTGCCTCAGTTTTAGTTCATTATTACATGCTAGACATTATGAATTTTGATTCAATTTTGATGTTATATTTTTGTAAAATCCCATGAGTGGTATATAGAATAGTTCCATGTCATTCATGGGATAAACTAATCAAAATAATTTTATTTTCTTTCAGTGAATTTTCAATCAAGTGATATCTCAGTCGTATGAATTTATGGTTACTCAATTTTCAGATTTTTTTTATATAATAGTTCACATGAACTTATTCAATCTATATATGGAGATTGTTTAACTTTTATTTTATTATGTGGTTTCCAATTTTTTTAACATTTTTTTTATATATTCCCCTTTTAAAGAGATTTATTCTATATGAAGTATTTTTCCCATAAGTTATATTAATAAATAAAATATGATTTATTTGGGTTTAATGTTTCGTAATTAACTATTCATCTTCATACGTTGTTTCTATTAATATAATATTTTATTATTTGGTTGTTTGTAATTTAAAATTGTAAATTATTATTTTTATTTTTAATTAATCCATGTTTACTCTTAAAATAATGTAATCATTAAAATTATTTATCACGATAATAATAATAATGCATTTTCATTTCACATCCATAATTTTTTTCTACCTTCCACCATTTCACCATCCTAAAATATATGAAATTTCAAGGGTCAAATATTGAAGATTATTTTTAAAGTAATTTATTAAAATAACATTCATATCTTCTTTTTTAAATCATATATTTGAAATAGACATGTAAATTTATATTTTCTTAATCTTTTAAAATGTGTTCTAACCTCTGTTTTAAATATTTGGCTCATATTTTCAATATTATTATTCAATGGATTCAGCCTAACGTTGTTTAAAATTACTGATTTATACATACATATATATATATATATATAATTTTTGGGATTGAACATGAGGCATCATAATATAAAATTCATGATCCCTTCTTTTATGATGCTATTGAAATAATTCTTTTACCAGTATGTTTTTATTTATTATTGATGACAATTTATTATATTAATTTTCTAAATTGGAGTTCTTATCTTATGAAACCATCCTCTTTTAAACAATTTATTGATTATGATCTTGTTATTTTAGTATTAAAATATCCATATACTCATTATTTTATATGGAGTTAAACTCATATTTTTAGACAATTCAGATTCATTAAATATCATATTGAAATAAATTTATGATATTATTAATGGGGAAATGTATTTGTGTTTTGTAGATTCTTTTTCCATTACAAATGATTATTGGAAATATTTCAATTTAATTTTTTAATATTAACCAGATTTCTAAACATTGTTTATGATAATGATAACCCTTATATACATCGAAAATAGTTCTTTCATTCTTAATGAATACATATAGCCTCAATAGTTTTTTATGTATTATAATTTTATACTATTCGTTATATAAATATATTTATTTTTATTCAACTAAATGATCCCAATGTATTTATAAGATAATTATGTCATCTCTTACAATTAATTCATTGGAAAAAATCAAGATCTGGTTAGGGGATGACATTATATAACCCATGAATGCATCAATAGGTCTCATGACACAAAACATCTTTGGTTTTGGTGTAACTTAATTCCATAATAATATAGTATCTTTTAAAATTTATTTTTTAATTTTTTAATATGTATAATTATTCACTACATTAATATAATATCATTATTGCTGATATACTTGTTTTTATTTATTTTCATGGATATATCATGCCCTCATTTTCTATTCATTATAAAATTATATATATTATTTTATCCAAAAAGAATATGTATATCAATAACATATTTTTGAAAGATTAATCTATAAGATTACATCACTAAAAATGTGGGTTCTTCAAATTATTTTGTTTTTATTCCCTATGTTATATTGAAAACTATAGCATGAGACGTGTCTAAAAGGATATCACAGGTGGAAGAATTTATGGATGATTTTGATGAGTTATCTAGAATTAAATAGATTACTATATAGTGGATGATATATATCCTTCAGAAGAGGTTGTCATAAGATTCTATAGTTTATTTTTTTAGTATTATAAATTTACCAACCTAAATTTTATTTTCAATTTATTTAATAAAATAATATTTTATATATGATAGTTAGGTCCAATAATTTATATTTTTTATCAAATATAGTATATATTGTATATGATTATTGTAGATAATTTAGATATGAGGGAAGGGGCCATCACAATTATAAATTATTTACTTATTTTAATCCACTTAAAATGGATATGATATAAATTTAACTAATTAAGTTCATTGTGATGTGATAAATGAAATAACCTTTAGTCTCATCTTGACCAAAAAAATTATTGATTTCAAGTGTCACATATTTTTATGGATGAATGAATGGTGGGTAATTATATCCCTTGAATGGATTAGTTGAATATTTTTTATATTTTGAGACATGTCTTAGAGGGAAAAATAAAACTTTATTCAAATAAGGGTTCTTATTTGTTTGACATTAATGTGATGTTTCACAATGATAATATTTACAAAACATTGGTATAATATCTTGATATAAAACTCTCATGGATATAGTTTATTAGTTAATGATTTCATCCTATTTTGATTCATATCATATATTTTTGTAAGAGTTATTACATGACATATGATTTTTGATCTATGATTTCTTATATATGATTTTCTCATAATATTTTCATATACAATAATAAAACAGATATTCAAAACTTGTGAAATCTATTGATCATTTATTTTTAAAGGTTATGTTTAACCATTTTGAGCATTTCATCTTACCCTTTTGATATGTTTATGTTACATAATATATACGGATTAATAATATATATTATAAGTTTAAAAGTGATTTTAGTGTGCCTCAATTACCTTGATTTTATCATATGTTCTATTAAATAATTTTCTTATTTAGCCAGTCCATGAAGATAGAAAATATAATTTCAATAAGACTTTGAAATTATTTTGAGTTGTGATTTTTAAATTTATAAACTAATTTAAAATAATGATATTTTTAGATTGGGGTTCTATATTACCTAGTAAATATATTATGGGGAACCATTCCTGAATTTTTTTGGAGTATGGTAAATGTGATGTTTAATTCATTTTAGACGGGGAATAAATTTTTTTCATTAACATTAGGGAATAATATATTGTGTTGGGATTTTTATGTCATTTCTTAACCCTTATATGTCAACATAGAAAAAACTTATAATAGCTAATTCATTATACTATGGTTGATAGATTATTATTCAAGGATACTCACGATTATGGTTGTGGTGTTTTCTAAAATTTTATGTCTTAGAGTGTGTTTTTATATAACTATTTACACATTACTATATTTAGTAAGATATAGGGATCTCAGATATCAAATTATTTGTTTATGTATTTTTAGATTTACACCTGAAATGTTCTTGGTGAAAAGGTTTTTGCAAATGAGGTAAATTTATTTATGAATCAATTAAAAGGGATATTTGTTAAAATTTTATATAACATGACACGATTAAAAATATCATCAATAATAAATTTTCCCAAATTAATATAATATCAATAAATTTACTAATTGGAAAAACTATATTGAATTTTATGTTCTTTATTAATGATATTCTAGTAATTATCATGGTATAAAAAGACTATACAAGTTATTTATGTATAAAAGTTTTCATATGAGATGTTTCATGAATGAATCCCCATGTATGGTTTGTGCTTGGGTCAGAGGTGTTGGTAGGATGGAGAACATTGAGTGGAATGATTTATTTTTTGACTCTAGCATGAAATTTAGAACTATATCTCACTAGATTTAATATAGGAGACATTATCAAGGATAGATGTTAGGAATGTTAGGAAAATTTGTTATCATTATTTTTAGTGGATTAGTTGATTTCCATTTCATCTGTTGGGAAAATGGGTGATTATTTTTTGTTACATTATGAGGATTAGAGAATGTGATCTTGGATGAGTGAAAAATGGACATATCCTAAATATTATTATGTTGTGATCTTGCATGCTGAGTTTGAGTTTAACCATAGTTAAGAGATACCTAAAGTAGTCTAGGCATGAAAGAACCATTGGATCCATGTTAGATGCATGATGGCTTTTCTGAATGGGATAAATATGTGGGTGAAATGGGTTTTGTTAGGGATGTAAATATGAGCCTAGGTTTATATGGGAGATTATATGCAAGGGTTGTAGAATGTATCTATATCTGTGGTGTGGGAGGATCTGATGTTAGGAGAGGTAACATAAAAAAAACCATGTTTTGTGATGTTAATTGGATTTTCAAATGGAGAGTATATGATCATGGGATGTTTAGACGGACCTATGACATAGTATCTTGGATATATCATTGGATATTTACAACCATGATTTATAATTTATGTCAATTATAGTTATATGGAAGGATTATTCTCCCAAAACACAATGTGATGTATGGAAACCACACCATTGGTTAGGTCCCCACAAAACAACTATTTTCATGGGCATGTTGGGAAATGTAATATATTTATATGGTGATTTCATGATTTGGGATATTATATATAATTTTTTAGGATTACCATTTCAATACATCCTTTTTCATAGAGGATTTGAAAACTATAGTGACATATTAATATGTAGACCTATAATTGGGATGATTAATCTTTTATAGAGGTGATACTCTTGAGAGTTTCTAATAATCATAAAAGTGTTGATTCTATGATTTTGATTTTATTTATTTGGATATGGATTATGTTAATTCTAGACTAGAGGTTTCTGTGATGATAGAAAAACTTGTCTATCCCTTTCCTACATAATTATTTTATAGTAATATTTGTGAATCAACAATTCAAGATAGTAGTTTGGAGACTTTGTGATTAATTTTTTTTTATTTAATCGGATACTATTTTTAATCCATTAAATAATAGCGACTTTAAGAATTTATATATCGTAATTGAGGTAATATTAATTAGACAAGGTTTATTCACCACCATTTTTCATAAACACACACGAATTTTGGATTCATTGGCCTGAGTTGGGGGGTATTCTTAAAATGGGATAAAGTATAGTGGACCACATCACATATAAGTTTCATGAAGAAGTATTGTTCATTTGATAATGGAATTGATTATAATATATTAGTGATTATCCAACAATTCATCAGTGTATGTTCATCATGTTTGGTAGTAGTGGTTGGGGGTGAATTGGGGAATGATTTTTGTATATTTTAGGTTGAATAATTTAGAGAATATAATAACTTTTGACTATTAATCCATATATGTTTCTCATTCTATGATATTTTTTGACATTCATTTATATTTTTGGTTACAATTTGAACATTCAATGTTTTTTGAATAAGGGTTTTGGAGGGCATGGAGGGTAGAGGTCTTGTGTATCTATGTCGTCATTCATGGTGGGACATAATTCCGTGCATCAAGATCTAGAACTATACAATGATTCTATAATATTTTAAGATATTAAATCATATGGGATACAAATTTTGTTTTGAGTTTAGTTTTTTATTTATTAAAGAGTTTGGACTTGGGAGATATTGGTGACCACAATGCCATGGGGTGTAATTTCTGGTGTGGATTAAAATACCATGAAATGGTAATAGAAGGAGAAATGAATACATGAAGGCATTGAGTAATATATAATGTGTGATTTAATGTTATATATGTTTTTAGTCCTTGAGGAACTGACTATTACTTTTTTGGACATGATATCCATGTGTCATTTGTGTTATGGATTTGGATAGTCACACACTTCGAGGATAGTGAATGTAATTTCAAGTATATATTGAGGGTACATCATCAGTCTATTTAGTTGGTAACCTAATGAAGTCTTATGATATTATGATAGAGTTTTGTATAACTATTGTGGATGTAAATCAGGAATTTGTATAATTTATGGGCTAATTACTTTGTGGTGATTAACTATGTTTTTTGTCCAATGTAAAGACGTAATGAATGTTAAAGTAAAATCCCCTTGTGACAAGTTCTGGGTTTAAAATATCAATGTATTACCTATGGGTTTAAATTCTCGGATTGACATATCATTAGGGCCTTGGTAGATTATTAGTAATTTATAGAAATTTTATATTGGGTTGGATGCGTGTAAATACTTTGGTATAGGTGTCAATGATCATTTGTATGCATTAGATATTGGTGGTGAGTTGGGTGGGGTGTTCTTGTGGGTATTTTAGTAATAATAATTGGTTAATGTCTTCAAGGCATTCCTTATTACATTACTCTCTCACCATATTGTGTGATAATTATAAAACCCTAACCTATAAGAGTGGGGGTGGTATTTAATGTGAACAGTGTAAGGGTACCTAACATGGGTTATATGGTTGAGGAAAATATGATATATAGAACCTTAAATATAGTTTTAACATAGTGGTGAATATAGAAAATAGTGAATATCCTTATGTCAGAGGGTAGTGAAAATTATTGGATTTAGCAACATACCCCATTTCGGAGGGTAATTGACATAATGTGGAATGAAATATTTCATTTAGTTAGTGTTTACTTTTTAGAATGTTATTTGAGTCCCTACCTAGGCCGAGATGATATATATTGGGATTTTGAAGTTGAACCTACATGGAGATATATGTTATTGGTCAGGATATTACAGTAGATCTGCCATGAGATAGAGGTTGTGGGTTGAGACCTGATTCTAGACCACACCATGAGTGAAATGGTTTTGGTATGTAACATTATGGTGATATATAATTGGTGTGTATCCTTACCCCAAATGAGAGGGTAATGTTTAAGAATCAATTTCAAGATAATACCCATCAAAACATGCTCTGTGTTTAGGTCTTTTTCATATAATGAATTCACCATCAGTAATTGCCAAAAAATTATTCCCCATTATTCATGGATCTTTTTTAATTAGACAACATATTATAATTTAATTAATGTTATATTCGTTCATGATTTATTATCTTTTAGTTTTATTATCTATATATAACTACATGTATGAGCGGAAAATTTTGAGACCCTTCTAAGATTTATTCTCATAGATTTTTCACGATCTTTAGTGCACATGTTGGGATTTTTATTTTATCGAAGGAAAAAATAGTTCAAGGGATATATGTGGTGTTTTGGACGGATGTTGGAATATTAGATTGATGGGGAACATAGTTATTATTTTTTTGAATTTTTTTTATTATATACTTTTCATCATAGTAGGGAGACCCTATTGTTCATATGTATATTGAGAATGAGAACTATTCATATAAGACCATGTTAATGTGATATTTTATTAATATTTTTTCTTTAAATATAATTCTTTATGATTCATATAATGATTTATAATAGTTTTTTTCAATTTAGCTGATATATTTTTATTTTATTGGGATTATGTTCTCATCTCTTTGGTTAATAAATCTCACCATAATCTACTATCCCAAGGCCTATAGGGAAGTGTTTTTGATGTGTTATATTACTCTAAACAGATTGGTTTATAACTTAATTTAGTTAGATAATTACACCATGTTGGATTCTTAGTCTTTTTTTTACATAGTAAAATTACCAATTGTCAAATGGTTGTTCTTAAAAATCATGCAACATTTTAAGTCCTAATACGTGAAACTATACCCGATTGAAACATAAAACAATTCCCTTGATAATAATACATTATATCATGTGGTTGGAAAATAAACACATCCCTTTAAATCAAAATGATACTATCCAAAATGATATAGGACCCATCTAACCATGATTGATGACTAACATATAATTTGGACACATTGTTTTTTGCCTCCCAGCCACAACATCATTAAATAAGTGACATAGATCTCAGATCCTACACTATATATTCTCACTAGACTTATGTAATGATATCTTATAGGTTACCCATCAGGAACCATTTCCTCCATAAAATATATATTTCTTTTCACATAATGGGGATGATTCCAAAACATGATAGTAAAAATACATATATGTACCATAATTTCTTAGAACATATATCAAAACCATCATCCACACAATGTTATGATAAAGTTTACCATATCCATGGTATTAATTTATGTTTGTCGATGGAAGGATGTAGTTTATATCTATTTCATATACATCATTATATCCACACAAGACTCATCCATCGATCCACATAGAGCCTTTTTAATAATCATCATTTGGCTACCACATACTACATAATATAAATATATTTAATGATCCATATATAAATTGGGGGAAAATAAATGTCAACATCACAAACCAAAATAATTTAATCCCTGATATACATGTGAACTTATAATAGTTTCCATATATTCCACATTCTATAAGTATGTCTAATCCATATTGAGTATATTCAAATAGTAATAAATCATGTCAATCTACATTCCCATTCACAATGCCACAGAAATGGAATTCACCACATAAAAAATGTGGGAATCTACCTTCCATCCACTCAATAACACAATGGTAAAACACATATATTATATTAAACCTTTCAATCTCTTCCACGGATCATTATTCTATAAAGGAAAAATAATATAAACATTTTTAAAATATCAATCCAGAACCCTCATTCCAACCCTGACAAGAATCGATAATATTATTTCATAAAATACCCTATCAATTACTAAATGATTTCATTAAACTCATTAATAATGAAAAAAATGACCATAGGATCACTATGATTGAATAGACCAACTCTTATAAAACATCAAGGCCCATCCACTAGACAAATATTCCTTGAGGATCCTTTGAACTGGATATATTCAAAACAAATATTATACTTAAATAGTCTAACCAACCCATATTATCGTTGGAACCATGGGCTTCTATGAATGAATTGGAGGATGGTTTGTGTTTGTTTTCAATCCTCAGTAAAAGTTCAGAATGTGTACCCGCAATGTGATCATACAGTTCAAGAAGGCCATAGTATTGAAGGTGGTGTTGTTTCCCAGTTTTTTCCAAATTTTTGGACCTGATAATTCAGAAATGGAGAAAAGTGTTTTTGGCAAAGAGGCTTGTGTGTTGTGTACTTGAAGGAGAAGAAACTTGCATGAAAATGTTTTTGAAGATCAGAACATGGAAATTTGGAAAAGGAAACTAGGTCGCACAAGTATTGGTTAGGTCGCACAAGTGAGTTACAGGACATAGGCTATGGTGGTTAGAGCTGCGTGCCGGCACCTGCGCGCCATGATGACACTTGCGTGACACCAAGCAAGGGGTCCAGTTTTCCTATAAATAGAGGACCACCCCACCTCATTTTCAAAAAAGTTCAATACTTAGAGATTTTTGAGCTCTCCTCGTGCAAGTGGTTGAGTCGTGTAAGTTGTTGTTGGGTCGTGAAAGTAGAGGTTGTGCGCCGGTTATTGGATGCGCGTCCAATGTTGTTAGGGATTTAAAGGTGCTGAGTCGTGAATGTTTGGGGTTGAAAGATGCAGTGTCGCGCAAGTGGTTTGGTGTCACCTGCGCACTGTGTTTATACCGTGAATGTTACTTACACGATATTCTTGAAACTTGCGCACCGAGCTTGGATCTGTGTGCCAGGTATTGTTGAATCCTTCTGGTCATCTTGGAGCTACAGGAAAGGCTGAAAATTACTCAACACCTTTGGTGCAAAGGGAGATCAGTTTGCGGGTAAGAGTTGGATTTAAATAGTTCCTCTACACACAACAGATGATGCATTCATTTAGCAATTATGAAGAGACCATCACGTTTATAAACTGAGTGGGTCTTCACTAATGGTAGTGAGCCAGGGGAGTCAACAGGAGTGACCCAAGGAAAATAGTAATCCATTCCTGAAAAATTGTAAAGGCTGTGAGCCTAGGATAGAGTGACTGTTCCCAAACCTTTTTCATCCACATCTAGTGAAGCTTAGTATAAATAGGTACGTCTGAAAACCATTTGGCTTATGCTCCTTGGACGTAGCCCATAGTGGTGAACCAAGTAAAAAATGGCTTTTTCTTCTCTGTGCATGTGAGTGTTTGCGTTTTAATCATATTCATCATACAGGGTCAACAAGTTCCTACCATCATGGGAACAAGATCCATTATATTAAAAGAAAATTTTTTCACCCCGATTCACCCCTCCCCTCTCAAGGTGTCCCGGGGTCCTTCAAGTGGTATCAGAGGTAGGTTTCTGGTGTTGAATCTGTCCTTTGTCGTCATGGAGAATGTAGTGAATGTCAGGGGAGTCCCTCACATCAATGAAATTAATTTCTAGATATGGAAGAACAGAATATGATCTCTTTGAATTGAAGTTAGTTTTTCTATTGTGAATGGAATACAAGTCACTGATCTAACAGGCCTATCTATGACTGACACAGATTGGGAAATTCTTGATGTATATACTAAAGCACAAAATGCATTCACCGTAGCAATTTCTGATCAGATCTACCTAAAGGTGATTAATTTCACCACAGAAAAATACATGTGGGATAAACACGAGAATATTTATGAAGGAGATAACAAAGTGAAGGAGGAAATACTACAAGTGATTCACAATAGGTTTGATGATTTGAAGATGCATGCTGATGAGAATGCAGATTCCTTCATTAATCAAATCACTGAAGTAGTTGGAACAATTCGGGGCCTAGGAGATGAAATCAAAGACGTTTACATTATGAAGAAAATAATGAGAATAATTCCACCCATGTACAATGAAAAGCTACCATCCCTTGAGGAAATACATCTTTCAAAACTTTCTCTGGATGACCTTCAAAGCAGCTTGGTGGAATATAAAATGAGAATCAAACTAGAAGATGATACACCTTGTGTGAGCACAGAAATGGAATTTAAGTCCATGGATAAACTAGAAATTTTTAATGATAGTAGTGGTGAAGATGACGAAGAAAAAAATTCTTTCTCTCATTGCAAAGATGTTCCAGAAGGGAAAAAGGGAAATTCAATGGGAATTTACCTCTCTCATGATTTCGTTTCCAAAAAGATGGCCACATTGCCTCTCTGTGCTTAAGAAAGATCAATGAAGAAGATAGTGAAGATGAATGATTCGGGAAGCCTTGGAGATGGTTTTTCAAAAAGAGAGACTTCAAATCTGGAAAGAAAATGGAAATGAATAGTTTTTTATATGAATAGGAAGAAGATGATAATGAATTCTGTGATGAAGAGGAACCAGAATTAAAAACATGGAACCATGATTCCATGATGGCCACTGTTGAAAAGTCAAAAAATATTGGTGGAGAAAAACAGTTGAAAAAGTGTATAGATCTTGAGATGCAACTTAAGGATGCTGTTAGTAAGCTTAATACTAAATGTAAGAGTTGAAATTAGTGGAAATAAATTGTAGAAGAATCAACTGAATACGGTGATCAACAATAAGCTGAAATTGAACGAATGAAAGAATTTTTGATTGTGCAGTCTAAAATAATTGAATGCAATGATGATATAGTGGATCTGAAGCTGAGAATTAAAGGCCAGGCAAAGGTCTTCAATGAACTCACCTCCAGTCTAGAAGAAAAATACAAGACTTTTGAGGGTCTTGAAGAGGAAGTTGTTACTCATAGGGGTAAACTTGATACTGAATCAATTCCAAAATAATCAAGGAAGAATATACAGTTTGGAAGATTCTCATATGCAGAATCACTGGAAAGAGCCATGTGTAGTTCAGATGGGGTTGGAAAAATATTGAGTGATCAAAGACCCACTTGAATGGGAAAGACTGGAATTGGTTGTGAAGCTGAGACATCAACTACTAGAAGTAAAAATTTCCAAAGGAAAGATAAGATGAAAGTTGAACATGTTGAAACATTTCTTAAAGTGCTGAAAAAGGAACCATCAATCGAAACTAAAAGGAGAACTGAAAATTATCATCAAACATTTAAAAATGATAGGAAGTCTAACTATTCTCTCAAGGAAGAAGGTATGAGGAGAAATTCAAGTGAGAAGACATTTCCTCTCATCAAGTGTCAGTTCTGTGTCTATCTAGGCCATGCCATGGCTTATTGTGAAGAGGAAAGAAGCTATCTGAATGGATACGAAATAGAAGTTCAAGAAAGGAGAAAAAATTCTTATCCTAATTCTTATAGAGGATGAAATTTCTATGGATATTATTTTTGTTGTTCTAACATTGGTCATAAGGCTACTAATTGCAGGAAGAGAAGGGACATGGACACCTCATACCAAATTTCAAGACAAGTCAAGTCTCGTCAGCAAGACATTGTTTCTCTTTCAAACAGGTTTTCTCCTCTCAAAGAAGATTTTGACTATAATGAACTTGGGTACGCATATGAGATAATTGAAAGTCCATAAATACTCTATACTCAATCCAATGGCAAATGGATGTAATGGATGAAGATTGAGAAATCCAACCCTATAGAGGTGTCCCTCAAAGCTATAAAGAACAACAGTACCTGGATTCGGGATAGCGGTTTTTCATCTCATATGATAGGTAATGCTGGTCTATTAATGGATATCAAATGGAAGGTTGATGGTAAAGTTCGATTTGTTAATGGTGGAGCTTTGAAAATAAAAGGGAGTGGAAGTACCGAATTATCTAATGGAGAACTAAGGAATACTGGAGTCCTTTACGTAGATGGTCTACGTCATAATCTACTCAGCGTGAGTAAACTCTGT
Organism: Viscum album; assembly: GCA_963277665.1. Taxonomy (NCBI): domain Eukaryota; kingdom Viridiplantae; phylum Streptophyta; class Magnoliopsida; order Santalales; family Viscaceae; genus Viscum; species Viscum album. Next base: position 669,852,097 of record OY728119.1, on the reverse strand, counting down.
GACTCAGGACTTATAGTTACCTTTAATATGAAAGGATGCAATATCAAGGGAAAGATATAAAATTCACTTATGAAGGGATGCAAAAGACAAGGCAACATGTATCATGTTGATAGTGAAGAAAATGTCTGTTACATGACTTTTGAAGAAGAAAAAAATTTGTGGCATCGAAGACTGGGACACATCAATCAACAAGACATGAAGAAAATATAAAAAATGTGGATTGTCATGGACATTCCCAATATGAATCATGATTTTGATCATTTTTGTGATGCTTGCATTTGTGGGAAGCTGGTCTGCAGTTCATATCGACCAAAGAAGAAATGGACATCTCACCTTCTTGATCTGATTCATACAGATGTATGTGGGCTGATAAATGTTGCTGGAACTCATGTAGAAAGGTACTTTATCCTTTTAATAGATGATTATAGTATAATGGCATGCGTGATGGTCCTTCACAGGAAATGACAAGTCCTTGACTGCATGAAAACATATCAGCGAATCGCCGAGAATGATACCGGATGAACAATCAAAGTGTTGCGATCTATCAATGGAGGAGAATACACATCAATTTAATTTGAAACTTATCTGGAAAAGCATGGAATACAACATGAGATAGCTTCTGTGAGAACACCACAAAAAATGGAGTGGTTGAACGTAGGTATCAAAAGGTGAACAACATGGCGCGAACTATGCTGATTGAGAGTCGTATTCCATTGTATTACTAGAAAGAGGTTGTTCAAGCTGCAGTGTATATTCATAATCGAATATGAATTTATATGTGTGAGATGAAGACACCATATGAATTGTGGCATGGAAGGAATCCCTATTTAAAATTATTTCATGTCTTCGGAAGTAAATGGTTCATCAGTAAAAAGGAAGGAAATCAAGGGAAGTATGGCGACAATGCAGATGAAGGAAATTTTCCATGGTTACTCAATGAACAGCAAAGCCTACTAATGTTTCAACAAGAATTTAGGAAGGATTGTGTAAAGCAGTGATGTTAAGATAATTGAATAGAAAACCATAAATGCTTCAAGAATTTCATATGATGATGTGATAGAAAGTGAGGAAGAAAGTGAACGTGGATAAAATACAAATACCGAAATAGATGAAGTTGTAAAGAACACTCAACAGCCACATCATTATGTTGACTCAAGAGAAGAATCTGAAGAAGAAACTGTGGCTAAAGAGAATTCAGTTGAACCTCGCAGGAGAAATCATAGAAATGAGATTGATCCATCCAACATAATTGGGGACAAGAGTGCACCCACTCAAACAAGAAGGATTAGGAATAACACACAATATGCATTTATGTCAGTTGTGGAGCCATCCTCATTCGAAGAATCTACAAAGGATGAATCTTGGGTGAAAGCCATGAATGAGGAATTATATCAGATTGACAAGAATCAGACCTGGGATCTTGTCCAGAGACCTGATGGTCACAAAGTGATTGGTACCAAAAGGATCTTCAAAAATAAGTTTTATGATCAAGGAAGTGTCATCAGAAAAAAGTCCTGACTGTTATGTAAAGGATACTCCCAAATTGAAGGCATTGGTGTTAAATAAACCTTTGCTCTAGTGGCTAGACATGAATCAATCAGGCATTTCCATTCCACGGCACTCCAAAGAGGATATAAAGTATATCAAATGGGTGTCAAGAAAGCATTATTTAATGGTGTACTAGAAGAAGATGTCTACATTTAACAACCAGTGGGTTTTGTTCTAGGTACTGATGAAAAAATGGTCTGCAAACTGAAGAAAGCTCTAAATGGTTTGAAGTAGGCAACACGTGTGTGGTACTCGCGGCTGGATTCGTATCTCAAGAATCTGGAATTCAAAAGAGGAGGAGTAGATCAAAATCTCTATGTGAAAAATTCCCCAAAAGTTCAATTCATGGTTCTAGTCTACATTGATTATATCTTATTTGGTGTCAGCAGGAAGAAATCAGTGGACGAATTTTCCAATCACCTGAAATCAGAATTTTAAATGTATATGATTGGGGAGCTCACATATTTCTTTGGGGTGTAGGTGATTCAAAAGAAGTAATACACTTTCTTTTCTCAAGAAATGTATTCAAGAGAGCTAATGAAGAATCTTAATATGAAAGACTCCAAACCAATGTCAACTACGATTGCAGGTGGAGCAAAACTTGGAAAGCACGAAGATGGGGCATCTGTAGATCCCACAATGTATAGGAGGATCATTGGGAACCTACTATACCTGACAGCAAAAAGACCAGATATTGTCTTTTCCACATTTCTTTCATCCCACATTCAGAGTAATCCAAAGTAGGAACATATGGCAGCAGTAAAAAAATCTTGAGGTATATTCAATGTACTCACAATTTTTTGTTATACTTTGCTGCAGGAAGAGATAGTGAATTATCAGCATTTTCTGATGCTGACTGGGCTAGTGACGTTGTGGACAGAGAATCCACCAGTGGTGGTGCTTTCTATATTGGGAATAAATGTGTTGGCTGGTTGAGCAAGAAATAAGAATGTACTTCTCTTTGTACTGCTGAATCTGGTTATATCTTTTCCATGAAGGCATGCACTCAACTACTATGGATAAAACAACAACTACCAGATATTTGTGATGAGGTAAAGAAACCAATGGTCATTTACTGTGATAACAAGAGCGCAATTCATCTTATGATGAATCATTTACAACATTCTCGTACAAAAAATATTAAAATCAGGTATCACTTTATCAAAGAAAAAGTTGAGCAAGGGGTGATTAGAATGGAGCATGTGGGAACGGATGAGCAAGTGGCAGATATTCTGACCAAGCCACTTTCAGCGGCAGTGTTTGAAAAGCATCGGTTGATCCTCAATGTTCAGCCACCTACTTGTGCATAAGGAGGTTATGAAATACCTCTCTCCCTGATTATGATAACTATTTTAATCTGTTTATGGATGTGATGAAAGTTTGTGGGGGAGATTCTATAAAGGGGGATTATGGTTTGACATATACATTGAACAAATTATCGGTCTTTGGGTTTTTTTCCAATGGGTGAGAAAGGAATAAATTCAAGAATTTTCAAGCATGTAATGATCATGTGACACGATGTGAATTTAGTGTCAATGATAGGATGAGAAGGAATATATCGTTCATGTAATGGTTCTTGGGTATCATTGAGAATTACAAAACATGGGTGTTAGGGGATGAGAAGGAACTCAGCGAACATAGCATCTTTGAGAATTCCAAAACACAGGAACCCAATTCAAGCTTCATCTATTATTTTCTACATGGAGCATTTCTCACGTAGACATAGAGTGTTGGCTTATTTGATTCTTGAATTTTTGGTTTTCACATGGATGGGGATCTATTGAATTTATTTTTTGATTGCTAACAAACCAAATGGGGGAGATTTTTGGAACCATGGTCTTCTATGCATGAATTGGAGGATGGTTTGTGTTTGTTTTCAATCCTCAATGGATGTTCAGAATGTGTACCAGCAATGTGATCATACAGTTCATGCAGACAACAGTATTGAAGGTGGTGTCGTTTCCCAGTGTTTGAAAAATTTTTGGGCCTGATAATCGACAAATGGAGAAAATTGTTTTTTGTAAAGAGACTTACGCATCGTGTACTTGAAAGAGAGGAAACTTGCACGCCATATGGTTTTCAAGATCAGAACCAGGAAATATGGAAAAGAAAACTAGGTCGCACATGTATTAGTTGGGTCACACAAGTGAGTTGCGCGAAAAAGGCTAGGGCGGTTGGAGCTACGCGGCGAGACTTGCGTGCCATGAGGACACTTGCACGCCACCGCGCAGGGGGTCTATTTTTCCTATAAATAGAGGAACACCCCACATCATTTGCAACGAAGTTCAACAAATATATATTTTTCGATCTCTCTTCGCACAAGTGGTTGAGTTGCACAAGTGGTTTTTGGGCCGCGCAAGTAGATGTTGCGCGTCAGATGTTGGTTGCGCACCTAAAGTGGTTTGGGATTTAAAGGGGTTGAGTCGCGAAAGATTTGAGTTGAATGAGGCAATGATGTGCAGGTGGTTTTGTGTCACATGTGTGCCGTGTTTGTACCGCACAAGTGACTTGTGCGCTATTCATGAAACTTGTGCACCGGGCTTGGATCTGTGCCCCAGATATTGTTGAATCCTGCTGGTCATCTTGGAGCTGCACAAAAGCTGAAAAATTACTCAATACCTTTGCTGCAAAGGGAGATTAGTCTGTGGGTAAAAGTTGGACTTCTACAGTGCATCTACACACAATAGAGGATGCATCCATTTATAAATGATGAAGAGAGTTTCACGTCTATAAACTGAGCGGGACTTCACCAACGGCAGTGAGCCAGGGGGAGTTAACGGGAGTGACCCGAGGGACGTAGTGAGCCATCTCAGAACAATTGGAAAGGCAGTGAGCTTGGGACAGAGTGACTATTCCCAAACCTTTGTAATCCACATCTAGAGAACCTTAGTGGAATTAGGTACATCCGAAAACCTGTCAGCACATGCTCCTTGGATGTAGCCTTTAGTGGTAAACCAAGTAAAACCGATGTGTCTTCTCTGTGCATTTGAATTCTTTCTTTTTGATCATATTCATAATACAGGTTCAAAAAGTTCCTACTAATGTGGGAACAAGATCCATCACATTAAAAGAAAATGTTGTCACCTTGATTCACCCCTCCCCTCTCAGGGTGTCCTGGGGTCCTTCAATTCCATGGGAATAATTCTCCAATGGTTCTAATCATTTTATGCCTTATCATGAAAAAAACATATAATATATATGGAAACCATAACCAAGAAGAAAACTCATGTGCATAAATAATTTGGAAAATTTGGAATCACTTACACGAGGTCAAATATGATAAAATATTCCTATGAAAAGGGCATCTATTTTATAATAATATCAAAGTTGAATTCCAATTGATTTTATTTTTTAAAACCCACCTCCACACAATAACCATTTTTTATTCCAAAAAGATCCCAAAATAGATTTACTAAAATAAGTCCCTCGAACAAAATCTTAGATCTAGTCTACATTTAAGAAGATCTATTTTAAAATACTATTATAATTAATCTAAAAAAATAAAATATTTCAATGATATATCATTTGAAACCAATTTTTCATAAAACACACTAATTTTGGAAAATATTCATTCTCTTTAAAACTTATATTTAACCACTAATAAAACAAACAAAATGATGAGGAAAATCAGTTCTTGTACTCATTCAACGAAGGTACAAAAATTATATACTTAAAATTATATAATTCATTATCCAATTAGGATTACTAACACTATACAACATTTGTAGATTAATTTCACACAAGTTAAGAAACATTAAATAAATAACAATGATGACAATATGACTATATATAATTCAAATGAAATAAAGAACAAACGATATAAATTCCAAAAACTATAAATGTTGATCCAATATCATAATCCATTATCATAATTACCTCTAATGATCCCAAGATAGACCATATCATCTACAAAAATTATATATTTAACAACTAAATCATTTATCATCCTATTTTACAATTTTTGAAATTTCAAAACTAAATTCTCCCACTGACATAAAAGTGTATTGACAATATTCTAATCTGTGTGTTCCACATCAAAGGTGAACTCAACCTATGTCACACAAAAACCCATATTTGTAACATAAATTCAATGAATATCTTAATAATTCACTAAAGTCAAATTGAAAACTCATTGGGTGACATTCCCTATGGTAAATGATAAACCATCAATAAAAATGATTCTTTATATGAATCATCTATGCAAAAAAATCACAATAAAATGGAATGTTCCATGATTCTATTGTGGAATTGACTCCCCAAAATATTAAATTCACCCTAAAAATAATGTTAGGAATTAATTTAGGGAAGAGATGAAAATTGAAGGAGATCACTATTGAATGTTGTGTTGAATGAATATAGATTAACCTACTACCTAGTGGAACCAATGGTCATTGATATTAGAGGTACATTATGAGGAGATACTGAACAATTACACTCACAAATCCATCCATTGGCCATAAACTCAAAAGTATTCTTTATATTAAATTAATTTTCAATCCCCATAATATTTGGGGGTCTACTGACATCAGGTACATAATATAATATGACTGGGAACTTCCAGACATTACAGGGTTCTAGTCATAAGAAACAAACCACCTGGTGTATTATCAATGAGAAACTTATCCCCAAGACCTATATTGTTTTCCTGGTGCAATAAAACCTAGTAAATTTTGGTTCTTGTAGCTGTAATTTTATCCTTTTTATTTATTAATACCCAATAACTATCTATATGTAAATTTCAAAATATTGTGACCCCAAAAATATCCATAAAAATAAAAAAACTCGTTATATACACCCTTAAATTGATAAGACTTTATAAATATAAATTCATCCATCAAAAAAAAAGGATAGAGATCCTACACTATATTTAGTTTAACAATTCAAAAATATATTTTTAGCCCCACAATCCACATTATAAAATATGATATTTTTAATATTTTTAATTAAATTGATGTTATTGAAGAAAATGAACATTATTTATCATTATAGAATATTTAATTTATGTACTTTAATGAAATGTAGATTAATATTTAGTGTAGATGAAAAATTGATCCATCTAATTTGATGAAAAATATATGATAAATTTATTATATTGTTAATTTTTTTGGAAAAGTATGATTATATTTCTATACTATTTTTTCATCCATTCTTTAATATTGATATTAGGAAATAATTTATACAACTATATGACTCAAGTTATATTGGAGGATTAAATGAAACATTAAATGTATAAACACATTATTACTAAAATGGTTGATATCAATGTAATATAATAGGAAAAAAACTACATATTATTATTTTTTTCATTTTAAAATATTTTTCCTGTATTTATACTTTATGAAATGGAAAAAAAATTGTGGTTGTTGATTTATAAAAATAATAATGGAAAAAATTCATGTAGATGTAAATGTAAATGAATGTATCAAGTACAGATGCATTGTCCCTAGTTATCAAAATATTTCATTTCATCACATATTTAAATTTTAATGCCATCCTACTACTATTAAATATAGTGAATCAATTTCCACGTAGCCACCTCTTATTTCTTTGAAGGATATTAATATTTAAAACTCATAATACACAGACATATTTATACCATGTTATTTTATTCCATACTTCTATATTTTAATGAGATATACTGATCAATCATAAAAAAATTTACTCTCATTATATGTATATAATAGTATCAAACCATAAAATACATAAATATTAACTCATTTGAGATGAATATTCATTATATACCAATATAAATCCCACTCTATTACTTATAATAATGATGTACATGAGATAGTTTATATGAACTACTTATTTTATAATATATCTTCAACATTTCCCATAAAATTGTCTCACACATCATATCCTTATTGATATATCAAAAATATTATATCTTCCATTACCTAGGGAATTAAAACATATAAAACGGGTGAATAAAAATTCCCACTAAGGTAAATTATATAAGATAACAATAAAATATCAAAATATAAAATAACATGATCATGGGGTTCCTTTATATAATCATGGATAAAGAAATACCTATGATAATAACCTATGAACATATAATACCAAATTATGTCAATAATTATAGATTATATGCATAGGAAAACAGTATCATTATAAATATAAATTACTAATACCAAGTCTAAAAACAATGTTTTAAAAATTTCTAAATGATATAATGTAAATTAATTTCTATTTGATCATAGATAACAGCAGTCAAGTACATTCCTATGGTGTTAAAATTATATAAGATCAACCATTACCACCCATGGTGCTCTGTAAATATACAATGAAAATCATTTCACCAAAATGTATTGTGAAAATAGAGAACTATAATTTTCTATAGCTTAGTTTCCTAATTCTAATTTCTTATATTCTTTTCGAGAAATATTTTAAAGAAAACATTTTCAAACAATATAACTTTTCACTCATAAATCATAAGTTTTTTAATGTACCTCACAAAATCAAATGACTCTAGAAAAACTTCTTAGAAATCATAAGTCTTAAATAAAACTTGTGGCATCCATAACATAGCTACATTGTAGCTTTTACACACCATAGGTAGTAACCATCATTGTTATGTGTGGAATACCCATCACAATATATTCCCTAAATCTTTTTTGAGAGACCATATCATTAATCTATGTATTATTACCTAATTCATTGGAAATATATCATAGTCTCACATTCCCTAAGTATATCGTAGAACCACCAATATACATAAGTAATTCCCATGAACCACAACATAATCATAACAGATTAACAAGTAAAATAGAAACAATAAAATTTTCAAATTAAAACCACAATATGTAATTGACATAATTAATCTATTATCAAAACCATTTTCAATACACAAATATATTAAATGTTATTATGGTATTAATTTTTCTTTTTAAATCATTAAGCCTTATAAAGGAAGCTAAATATCAAATAATGGTCACAGCAGTGGAAAATTTGTTTTCCCCGTGTTTGTAAAAAGAAAATTATTTTTTCCATTTAGTATAATTATTCATGGAAAATTATTACTTTTTTAAAACATTTTTTTTAAAATATAATTAAATATGGGAGATTATACCACATATACTAGAACATGGTGCATATTATCAAAATATACCTCAATGAAGGGAGACAAAGACAAAGTCCCTTACCTAGAGTCTGACTCGTCTCATAAAATATTTATATTCGTGAATAATAATATAACGATAATTTATAATTACTTGTTAAAAAAATTTGTTATTAATCCTTTAATATCACTTATTACCATGTCATAAAAATTACTTAATCATTTATGTTTATATCAGATGTTTTTTTCGATATTCATTACTTGAGTCGAAAATAAACATGTTATGATGTCAATAGTCAATGTGTTCATTAGGTCTATCAGCTACAGAATAAAATTCATCAAATAGTAATTACATTTATATAAAAATTAAACTTTTAAATCAAACCATTTATTAATGGCATGAAAAATGAATAATGTTATAATCATGGAGACAGTAGGTCGTACGTACGCATGGGTCACAGTTCTATTTTTCATAGATCATTATGGAAATAAGGTAATTATTATATTATATTTTCATAATTATAATAATATAAATTGAATAATTATAATCATTTAAATATATGTATATATATCATTCAATTGGCGTGGTTAAAAATGATGATTCATATCACTTCGTGGAGGTGATAGATCATACATACACACGAACGACATTATCACTTTTATATTCCTGGAAAATAAGAACATATTTTATATATGTTTCACTTATAATTATAAATATATCAAAAAAATATTATAAATACATTAATTATATTATTATTACTATCCTTGAGAGATGGTAATGAAAAACTAACTATATCGGTTCGTGAGTAAATAGTTCACCGTACACATGAACGAAATTTTAATTTCCCATTTTATAAAAATTTTGATGGATTATTGTGAAGAAATTTAAATAATAACATCTATGTACATTGAGGATACATGAGTTGTTATTTCTTCTATAAATAATAATATTTGATAGAAGTGGAAGAAGAAATAAAATATAAATACTCAAAGAAAATGATACTTCTTCTTAAGTTGATCATCATTGATAAAAATATTAATACCTATAAGATAGATGTTATTCCAAACCTAAGACATAAATAATTTTTAAGTGGATTATAGTATAATTTTTTAAAGTTATTGTCCTAGAAAAAGGGTTTTGGAAGTGCATGTAATAGAGAGTAATGTGATTCTTTTTATTGGAGAGGGGAGGGGCCCCTTGGAATTATTAAATGTATTAAATTAATATAAATTGAATTTCAATTAAAAATGGGTCCAAAACAATTATATATATGATAGGATGATTATATGTCTAAATATAATCATCCAATATGAATTAGATATGTTATTTATATTTAACAATCCTTATCATTTTGTTTTATCTCTTTCTAACTCATACCATTTTATCATTTAATTTACACTTATAGGGTAAAATTAATTACCAAATCAAACCAAATGAAAAAGAAATGAGTCATTATTTATATTTTTAGATTTTTCTCTACTGTTAGTTAGAATATTTTATTTTTATAAATTTTATATCATTTAATTATATATTTCATAATTTAATTTATTAATTATGTGAATTTTCACTATATTCATTAAATAGTTTTTATTAAAATCATAATAATATGATTCCTAAGAAAAAGATCTATTAATTATATCATAACATTTCATATTAATCAATAAAATTCATTTATGAAATCAAAAATTTATGTTATAATAATTTTAATATAATTTATATCATTTGATTGATTCTTTCTTTAATAAATCAAGTTATACATCATCATTATGTCACTATTTAATTTAAATATTCTCTTCTTAAAAAATATAAATAAATAACCATAATGTAGATAATATTTTTATATTTCCATGTACTACTTATAGTCGAACATATCACTTATACAACCCCACATTAAAATTGTTTTAGTATTGATGGACATTTTTATGACATATTTTCCTTTAATTTAAATTATATGTTTTAAATGTCATAATCACACCCAAATGAATTCTAAAGGTCATCGTTTCTTCCCTAGGGTTGTCATAGCTGATAAAAACGTATGCAATAATATTATAACAATTATTAGGGTAATTATATAATATTATAATATAAATTTTATCTTTAGATACCCTATATACCTTTAATAATGGTAAATGAAATTCCAAAGCTACTATACGAAAAAATTATTTTGATCCTAATGGGGAGATGTTTTTATACATATTACAACCATGTATATTTTTCTTTTAAAATTCAATTCACCTAAGTGAAAATTTATAATTAAATTATTCTCATTATTTGAATTAGAAAATGGGTTTTTATGTAAAATATTCAAAAGTTCTAATAGTTTTTATATTCAATTTCAATATGAAATTGGTTAAAATGAACTGAATTGTATTAAAACATAAAAAACATAATCTACTTAAACATTAAAAGAAAATTGAATATTCAATCTCTGTATATAAATAAATTAGTCAAAATTTCATTTTTAATGAAAATGAAGTATTTTCACTATTCATTAAAAATGAATATTTTTAGAGAAATAATAAAAAATAAACCACAGTATATTTTGATATCCATCTTCAAAAGAAGATGTTTATTTTTTCATATATAAAAAATAATAGTAAAAAAATTAAAAATTATTTTCCACAAAAAAGATGTAAAATTGCCTTTTGTAAAATACTAATTTTATACATAAAATTGAATTTCTTCTTATATCATGTCAATAAAATAAATAAAATTTATTTTAAGCATCATATTTAATTTATATTTCATCAATATAATCCATCAGGAGTGATTTTAATTTTTTATGAACACATTTATTCAGACTTAATTGATTTTTCATAAAAATGAATCCATTGTATTCAATTTATTTTTCTTTTCATTTCTAATTAATTTTCTAACCATTGAATAAGTTTATAAACAAGTGTCAACCATATTTCCATTATTTAGATAATATCATACATTTCCACCACTAAAATTGTTATTAGATTACTTAAAAACAAAATAATATTATTAATAATATATTAATTGTTTGGTATAACACATTCTCGTGTGCACCATTACATTTTAGAGAAACCCATTATTGTGTGTCGGAAGGTTATCAATCATAGTGTCGGTTTAAAAGTAAAATTGATATCTATTTCATAATTACTAATAAATTTGGAAAATTAATATTCAATAATTACTTAGGATATTACATCCTTCCCCCTTTTTAAATTTTGTACTCATAATTATAAATTTTTTCTCAGTAACTATGGTTTCTCTTTTCAAAATTACTTCATTGAAATCCCACTTTTGAAAACCAGCGAATAAAAATTACACTTTAAAATAAATAAACTGATGTATAAATATCACTTGAGATAACAAATATTATGATTCCATGTAGGAAGACATTGATATGAATGGAAAACTAACCATCATGTTCTAATGGAGACTGATAAAAAAACATGATAAAGAGAATGTTTACAATCATAAAATCAAAATGTTGTGAGGAGATAAATGTTCTTTGAATTCATAGTAGGAAATGTTAATAGAAAAGCGTTTTATTAAGATCCTTTTCAAAGATTTGTTGTATTCATTTATTACATAGACTAAGATCCTAAATAAATAATCTTAATTTAAAAATAGCATTTTTTCCTTTGATCAAATTCAACCACAGGATCATCTTTTTCTCCAAATGATATGTATTTAAGCGGACTTTTTCATGCTTGATACACAATAATAAACTTCTAATGAATCACATAATCTTCAAATGATTAACTATCTATCCATTCTTTCTTGAATCATTAACTAAAACAAAAAATTTTGGATACGATAATAGAATTCTCAAAATATATTAAACATTAAAAGAATAAAGAATACTTTTAATCTCCAAAATTCAAAATTAAAAGTCTAACATAGACTACTGGACAAATACATATCCTTAAAATCCGTTAAAAAATATTATAATAATATTATATCCAAGAAATCATAAGGATTTAACAAAATAATCTTAAAAGATAAGTTATAATATTTAACTGAAAATAACATCAACCACTCTGAATATATCCTACCAAAATTGTAATTTCAAGAATAAAATATTCTCCTAGATAGGTTAATCAATTCAATAAATAACCTGAATCAAAATAATACCCCAATAATAACATAGATTATTCCATAAAAATATTCAACCGTTACTCCTCAAATAAAATCCCATCGTATTCAATTTTCCTTAGACATACAGTGTTCCCAAAATAGTGAATGTCTTCTAAAATAACATATGTCACCTGATCACCAAATCATTTTCTTATACCAAGGATATCAATTTAATAAATCATGAGTCCCAAAAATCAACTTATTCTTATTCCATAAACTATTTTAACTACAATTAAAATGATATAATAACCAGGGACTTCATGTAGGCTAGTTGAAAGCAATACATCCTGGTCACACTTTGGTTGTGGGTTTGATTTCAACAGCATTGCCCAGTATGATGGGTTGTCACCCTTTGTGCGGTTTATCTTTTCCAAAAAATTATATAATTTTGTAACATTTACAAAATTATATAAGTTCCACAAAAATAACCATAACATGTTTTACCATCAAATTTTATATTATATATTTCATTTTGAGACCCAAAATTCTATAACCCAAAATTTCCTAAAAATGATTCATCATATAAACCATAATAGTTAACCACACCTTAGTAATTATTCAAAATCAAGAATTGTTAATTATTTATAAAATTATTTTTTTACAAAAACAATTCTGGGTAAAACATACTAGAAAAAAATCTTCCAAAGTATTCTCATCAACAAAAGATTATTAATACTTTTAATCATTTCATCATCATACAATCTATAATAACTCTTGAATCCTTTATATATAGTATTTTTCATCATTAATAACTCATCTTATTCCCCTAACCATAATTTTATATCTTATTCTGTAATACTTATTTCCTAAAAACAAAAAAAATGAATCATGTCAGAAGATTCAATAATGTCAAAACATGATCCATCCAATAATCCTTACCTTTCATAGGTCATTTTCTATTTTCCCGCCTTTTATTGTAATCGAAGTAGGTATTTATTAACCTATATTTGTACTATCTTTATAATATAATTCCCAGAACATATTTAAAGGTAATATCATTACATAATGACCATACTCCCCCCATTTAAAACATTCAAGTGATAACTCAGAAATAACTTTTTTCCTCTTCCTAGATTCAACTGAATGCTTCCTTTTTCATTGGAAATTTATTTCATTATAAACTTCATTAACACATCTATGACGTCTTACCATCCCATTAAAACATTTTTCCATGTTCTTTATTCCACATCTGAAACACATATTTTATTGAATATAATTAACATTATGATTATTTTAAAAATTGCCATAGGGATCAATTTATCTCATATATGATGCATTAGAAAAGTTACCAAGCATCCAGTTGTAAATCATGTCTCATGATAGTTGTTCTAGAATAACTTCGATATTTCTCAATTCATCTCATATTTGATACCGTTTTTTATTCAAAGAACCACTTCATTTTCTTTCACATCCATTTTTTTATTTTGTACTTTATAGATCAAACCATGTATAAAAACCAAAATGTTTAGTGTGAGTATATCAAAAAATTCGTTATATAAGATCATATGAGGAAGATAAACACTAAGATACAATTATTCATGTTATCTAAAAAATATTAAATTTATTTAAAATTAATATGAATCTTTCTATTATGAATACCATTGTGATTATATATAACTTATATCTTGTTCTTAAATATCTCCATAATCTCTAATGTTATTTAAACAGACCTAATATAAACATTATAATTCCCTAGACATAACAATTATATATTCATGAATTATGTTTAAAATTTAAATTCATTAACTTTTAGTATCTTCTTAACGTTACATTTTTATAGAATTTTCCTATACTATAAAATAAAAATAATAATAACAAAGCGAAGTGGACACTTTCAAACTGTATCCAGCTTTTCACCAAAGAAAACCTTCTAAAATAAAACATTGTTTCTTTTTGAGACACATTGTTAATTATTTCTTCATAACATATTATTTGTCTATACCAATATTAAGACCAGTGGAAAATAATTTAAAACATGGATTAAGAAAAAAAAATTAGTAAAGGATATAAATTTTTAATTAATCTTTATTCCATGAATATTTTAAACTCAAAAAACCAATTTAAAAAAATCATGCATTTGAACCATAAATCACAACTTATTTAACATACCTCATGTAAATAAAGGATTCTTCAAAAACATATTAGCAATCCTAAATAATAATGTAAAATAGTGGCATCCATATCATACTTACATTGTATCTTTGATAGTTGTACATGGAGTAACCATCATTGATTTTTTAAAGGTTATTACCGAAGCTACATTTATTATTAAAGAAAAAAAATACCTCTTTTATCTGGGTAGCGGGAGACCCATTAAATAGCACAAAGTCCCTATGGGAAATAATCCCATCACATGGACCGTAGGCCCAAATTTTTTCCCAAGGCCCATTTTGTGAATAGTACTACTATAGTACCATCTTGCTAAAGTACCGCACAGTACCCGCCACTACTACAGTACCCAATGCTGCTAAGGACCCATGCCACCGCTATAGTGTCCTACCACAGTTACAGTACTTGTTTGCTAAAGTACCATAATGTACATTCCACTACTACGGTATTTCCACTACTACACCCCCTGCCACAACTATAGTACCTGTGCCCCATGAGTAACCATCATTATAATGTTTTGAATACCCATCCCAATACATTACCTAAATCACTTAGGAGAAACTCTATCTTTTAACTATGTCTCATTACCCAGTGTGTTGGAGAGATATCCCGGGCTCACCCACCCTTATTTTATCACATAAAAACCTATAAACATAAGCATTTTCCATGATCTATAATGTATTAATCAACACATTAACAAGTATAAATGACAGAAAAAACATCTCCACTTTCCCATCAAAAGATATCGTGGAAATAATCAATCCTATACCAAAAAAATCAATACCAAAATACATGAAAAGGGTATATGGTATTTATTTTCTATTTTGAAACATTAAGGGTTATATAGGAAGCCAATTTTTGATTAATAGTTACAGCCCAAAAAAATTCATTATCACCGTGTACATTAAATAACATTCCTTTTGACATTTAGTGAAAATGCTTATAGTATAAAGTTACATTTGAAATCCATTTAATGAAATTTAAATTCAAATGGGGTTATTATAAATTATATAAAAGAAGGTGGTGTATATTTTTGAAATATGCCTCAGTGAATGGAAATTGAGATGAAGTCCCTTAAAATGAGTTTGACTCGTGATGTACAATATTTATTTTATAAAATAATTAACCTAGGTTAATTTAATATTTCTTGAGAACCATTTTCAATTTTATTATTACTTTTCTATAAATTATTTCTATGTTTTAAAAATTATATATCTATTATACTTCATATCGGATTCTTCATTGATATTCAGATGTTGGGGAAAAATGAACTTGTTTTGATATCAATAGTCCAAATGTTCATTAAGAAAATGATACCTAGAATAAAATTCCGGAAATTATAATCACTTTTGTACATCAATTGTTATTTCAAATTACACCATTATATTATGTTATAAAAAAACGTTATAATCATGTATATGGTAGACCATATATACGCATAAGTAACATTTCCATTTTTTATTGATCATTCTGGATATAATGTAATTGTTATTTTATATTTTCAAAATTATAATAATTTAATTTAATTATTAATAATTATTTAAATATACTTCAATAAATCATACAGGGTATGCAGTGAATAAATATGATTCACATAACTTTGTGTAGGTGATAGATCACACATACACTCAAATTATGTTATCAATTATATATATATGGATTGTATGAATATATTTTATATATTATTATATTATAATGATACATATGATTGATTGTGTGGGTAAATGATACGAATGGGTTCGTTTTTATAGAAGAGGGGAGGGGCACCTTGGGAATTATTAAGAGTATTAAATTAATATAAATTCAATTCAGATTAAAAATTGACCCAAACTCACTTATTTATAATATATGATTATTATATGTCGAAATATTATAATACAACAATAATTAGAGATGTTTCGGATATTTTATGATCCATAACATTTTATTTTAACCGCTTTGAAAATCATTCCATTTGATTATGTAATTTACACTAAGAGGGTTAAAGTAATTACCAAAGAACACTAAAAGAACAATTAAAGTATCATTAAGTAACTGTTTCTAATTATCTCAACATTGTTTAGGAATCATGTATTTTTATAAATTTTATAACATTTAATTTGGTATTTTAAAATTTAAGATAGAAATTATGTTAATTTTGACAGAATTCATTACATAATTTTTTAAAATAACATAACACCATGAAACCTTCAAACAAGGTACATTAAATCAATCCCAACATTTGATAATAATCCAAAAATCATTTCTTACAACAAATATTTAAAATTATATTTCTATTAATAATAATTAAATCATTTTTTTATTCTATATTTATTAAAACAATTACTAATTAATCATTGGTTCATTATTTAATCTAATTATTTATTTCCTAAAAATTATAAATTAATTTCCATGATTTAGGTAAAACTTGTATGTTTCTAAAGACTATTCATAGTAAGATATATAAATTATATAACCAATTATTAAAATTGTTTTAGTAAGGAACCATATATTTATGAAATATTTTCCTTTACATTAAAGTAAATGTTATAATTGTCATAATAAAACTATATGGGATTCAAAAGATAACTATTTCTTCTCATGTATGGTGATGGTATGTAATAAATCATCTAGTAAGATTATGTAAACAGATAGGTTAATTTAAAATTTTATAAAATTAATTTTACCTTTAGTTACCTTATTTAGCTTTAACCATGGTAAATAAAATACTATTGTTATGATCCACCCAAAATTATTTTGATCAAATTATACCACATTTTTCATACTGATTACAACCAGGGATGTTTGTTTTTGGAAATATAATTATCACAATATGAAAAAAAACATGGTTCCAAAATTTAATCAAATTACAATTCAAAACCAATTTGAGTTATAATATAATTATATGCATTATACAAAAAGGCATTTTTGAATTAAAATGCCTTACTTTTCAGTATTCATAATAAATGAATATTATCAACAAATATCTGAAATTAAACCAATGTAAATTTTTTATTTCCCAATTTCTAATAAAAATTTTGTTTTTTCAAATAAAACACATAAAAGTGAAAACAATACTACATTTAATAAGGGTTCTCCATCAAAAGGTGGTAAAAATTATTTTTTGAATAATTATACTTTACATAAAATTAATTTTTTTCTTATATCTTGTTTGGAAAACCTAAAAGATTAAATTGAGACATTATATTTAATTTTTATTTATTTAAAATAATCCAACAATATTAATTTTATTATTTTATAAAAATAATTATTCACACTAAAATAGTTTTTCATAAATAAAATATCTTTATTTTCAATTTGTTATTATTTTTATTTTTAATTATTTTTATAAACATTGAATAATTATAAAAACATTTTTAAACCTAATTTTCAAAATATATTTAATATATTTCACTCCCAACATTCTAATGACTATGAGATAACTACAAATTAAAATAATAATATTAACAATATAATATTGTTTGGTTTAACTCAGTCTTCTATGAGACATAATATTTCATAGAAACTCATTTTTACATGTCAGATAAGCTATCCAACATAGGGACATTTTTAATGTAAAATTGTTATGTAATTCATAATTATTAAATAATTTGAAAAAATATAAATCAATATTTACCTATGATGTTACAGAAAACTAGAACCATGTCTAATCACATATTTTTAAAAATATCTATCTTGAATGCACATCCATGAAGAAATTGTTTAACATATTTAAATCTAATGATTATCCTGAACAGATATATTAGAATTTTTTAATAATAATGATATCCATAGAAAACATCATCAAATGAAGAGTAATAATTGTTTTAACAATGAATTTGAGGGATATATACTTCTACACCCACCCATCTTATCGTGAAAAACAATACATATTTGAGCCAAAGGAAACACCAAAAAATATTTAACTGTTTAATTAACCCATGAAATGTAAATGAGATGCATGAGACCTTCCAAAATTTATTAATATCCCATCAATATCATAAATATTGATTTTATGATTTGAAAATATTCATTATTTAATGAGAAGAAACATTAGTTAATTGAAAATCATGAAAATAAAATATTATAGATGATTTGAAAAAATACATTAAAAATAAGATGTTATTTTTTTCCTTATAATATTGGAATTTAAAAGGGGATAAATTGTAAAAAAATTATTCTAGTAATATAACAATAATTTGAATAATATTTATATTTGAGAAAAATGGAATAATATAATTAAATATTCATATATAATACAGAATAAACTATGAAATAATATAATATTGTAGAAAATGGAATCATGATTCCCTTCCTAGGTCTGTAGAAAAATTAATTTTAATACAAAATTTTCATTAATAGAAATTTAATTTTGAATATTAAATTTCATAATTGTTTTTTAAATATGAAAATGTCTTTGAATGATTCCCAAATTAAGACAAGATATAATTTTTACACAACAATAAAGCCTTAATTCAATTAAATTGTGAATGAAATAGATGTAAGATATAAAAGAGATATGTAAACCACAAAAATAAATATAAATGGAATCCGAGTTGGGTTTCTATAAGTAACATATATTTAATTTTTATAAATTTAAATGTAGAATTTGGTAATCAAGATTCAATGCGTGATTAGAAAAGAATCTCATATTGCTTTAAAAAAGTAAAAAAATCACAATGAAATAGATAAATCGAGATGAAATATTAAATAAATTTTTTTTCTAGAAATGAATTTTATAATGTATAAATTGGAATATATACACCGCATAAATGAAAACATGTTTTGAATATTAAATATATTATGTTGAATAAAAATTAATGTAAATATCCATATATATTTGTCAATGAATAAATTAATTGATAATGAAAAAGATTACATGAATCAAGAAACAAAATATAATTAAAATAAATAAGTGTAATAAAACATTAAAATATTATTTTATATACACCTTACACGTGAAAATTGGTTTATAATATGTACTACTTCTCAAAATAGAGATGTTAAGATGAAAATCTCTACCCTATGATATTTTATTTGTCAAATATACTATAAATCCTTGGATAATAAATTTATTATTACTTTTATTAATATATATGTACACTCTATTCATATTTGTTTTACAGAATTATAGTTATTGAAATTTATTGTTACATGTATAATAATTTATTTTGTTAAAATTACTACTATGGTCTTAATTTTGTTGTTCAACCTCACATGCTTTAGTTTAGAGGATCCACATTATGCTCATTGATCATTGTTTTATCACTAAACAATTTATCATGAAGACTTATTATATTTTGTTTGATATATTAGTTTGATCCCATTATTATTTAATGGATATTATGCTGATGATTCTCTTAAAAATACTAAAAGTCCCATTTTAAGTTATTATTGAATAATTGAAAGAATTTATTATATTATTGATTGTAAATTATAATAATACCACTATAAAATCGAGAAAACATCATAAATATTTCATTATAACATAATATTACTATTTTTTATAATCAATTATGATGTAAACATCATAACAACATTTCAGAACATTGTAAAACATCCCCATACAAGAAGACAATAAAATTAATTAATGAGTTAAAACAAAATATTATATATTAATAGTATCAATTTTATAAAGGATTAATGATTTAATAATAATTTTATAAATTCTTAAATAAAATTTTAATATGTTTTAAAAATGATGACTTAGAATAATAATTAATTAAATAATAACACTTACATTCAAAACATTAATATTCAATAATATATCATCTTGAATATGATCACATTATGAGTACTTCTCATTAAAATTGATCTCAAAACAAATAATATGATTTTTTTTGATATACTTTTATCATAAATTAATATGAAGACCAAATGAATTGTGTTAGTTTTGGTGGGTAGTTAATGATTCCATTTAGAAGATATTTTTAGTGAAATCATCATAGATACAAGTTTCTTATTTTGTATAGAATGAATTTATGCAATGAAGATAAATAATGAACTTAAGATACATTTAGATTGATCATTATCTCATAAAAAATTTAAATAGAAATGTTTACTATATTTTATGTATTTATCCCTATGTTAAATTCCTCAAAACATTTTCCCTTCAATGTAGTAACACAATTTTTTACTCGATGACAAATTATGATGCCTCCAAATGAAATAGATTTTTTTTTCAAATAATGTATGGATGGTTTACAAGATGAAAACCAATTTATTTTATTCAATATATAAATATTATGTTAAGGTATTTTAATATAAGAATCCATAAAATCTAGATTTTAATTTTTAAGAAAAATATTTTTAAGAATAAAAATGATATTTTCTGTTTGTCGTACTATGTAATAATAATTAAACAATTCATATTTCTTATTATATGAATAAAAATTTAATTTTATCAAACTAATTATTAAATAGATACATGTAAAATGTAATATGATGATGTAAAAAATATATAAAAATCAATTCCTTAGTTATTATTCCCTATATAAATTTGAATATTGTTTCGTATCCCATTTATGTATTATTTTATAAAAAATAAATTTAACAAATCCATTTTTATTATAATTATAATTATAATTTTAAAAATAAATAATTTTTTAACAATAATTATAAAATGTCTACTGTAATATATATTTTTATATTAATCCTTGTAGTTTATTATATATTTTTCTTCATTCAATATTTTTTTCATATGTTATGTACATTATCATTTATTTTTACTAAAAATTACTCATAATTACTTTTTATATTGAAATTTAGGTATATATAAATAATATTTGTAATTAATATCCATATAAACTAGGAAACATTCTAATTGATATATAAGTTTTATTACACATTCCTTCAAATTTTCTCACTTAAAACTCTAGAATCCATCAATTTATTTATATACATCTTTCTGAAAAAAATATATTATAATATCAATTTATTTATTTCCTTACATTGTCTTAATAAAAGAAAATTATATTAAAATGAAAACATTATCATAATGATTTTATAAGGATTATTTATTAACTGGATGTTTTTATCAAATTTTAGTTTTTGTTAATAATGTTCCACAATGGATTTTGAAAATTATTTAATTTTTCACATTCCTTGAAATATTTTTTCTCAATATTTTTTTCATTTAGTTTTTTATTTCATTAAAAACTAATTAGTGAACACATTAATGAAAAAACGCAAGGGAGAGGGTGGTTTTGCATTCTACTTCTATAAAATAATTTCACAGATAAACCAATGGAAAAAGTATGAGTATTTATGCATTATTATATATTCATCTTCCCATTAATCCTAATGAAACTTATTATTACTGTATGGAAAATTAACTAGGTTAAGGGTAATATTTTATATATATTTATCTATATGATCCAATATTTTTTACAGGTTATTACTTTTAATAAATTAAATGTTCTAGGGACACTACCTCTATGTTTATTAAATGTAATTATTTAGTAACATACTTCCTTAAAAATTATTTTTAAAACATTGAAATACATATGGAATGTGTGGTGAATAAGATAAGATATATACTTTCATATTTACATTGACAACTTACTACATATGACCAATATAGGTTGACCTCAACAATCTATTTTACTTAATCCCATAAACCACTATTAATGATTTATTTAATGGAATTAATTATCACTATCTTTAATTTTATAGATCTCATTGGTAATTATAAAGATATATTTTCAAAAAATTATGAGAAACTGATATAATATTGACTGATTTGATAAATCACCATTATTTATTATATAGTTTTTGGTCCCAAAAAATTACTCTCTAAAAATTCACCCATGAATATTTGTGTTCTATATATCTTTCTACAGAGAGCATTATTTTTTCCCATTTGGGTTCTACAGTGAAAAATATTGTTTTATGTGAACTTAAATTGGGAAATATATTATCCCACACATCCTTTTTAATCTATTAAATATGTTCTTATTATATCATTAAATTTACCAATTATCAATTTAGATTGACAATTAGTTTTTTGAGGGAAACCCAAATTAATATTAAAGTATGTATCATGTAATTATTATAGACTTCTTTATATCATTTAGAAGAACCATAAATCTCAATCAGATACAATTTAATATTTTTCTTCTCACACAGTTACAACAAAAATCTTATATATTTAGGAAAAATGGATGAATTTAAAATCCAATAAAATATAAATTATTTGTTCCCACATAATTAGATGATCAATCACATCCCTATGGTAATGTTAACAATCAATTTTATTATCATGTGTTAGGTAAAAATCCTGAGTGTTGGTCTCCCATTTAAATAAATTTATGGATAATGGTTTCACAATCCATATAAGTTAATTCAAATAATCATTAACATTACATATTGATGTGAATCATGTAGTATACACTGTACTATCCCCCTTCTATTTTTTCTATATATAAACAATTCTTATAATCTCTTTATAACCTTGTAATAATAAGGCCAATAGAGAAATATGAGCTATATGAATCATATATATTATCCTTTTTATGTAAGAATGGATTGGAATCATATATATATTCGAAATAATATATATCCATTTCAAAAGATACTAATATCTATAATATTTCTTCTAAACTTCTATATCTCTATATAATTATGTTACACATCAATAATCTATTCATTATGTGATTAATGAAAAATAATTTAACTAATGTGTGGTTTAATCCCTATATTATTTCCATATAAAATGAAAAAATATCTATAATGATTTGTTACCATTAAATACTTATCATGTAAAGGGAAACATAAATATTTTTTCATCGGAAATCAACCAACCTTTTTCCTTCCCAATATTTAAATTTATCAATCATATTAATTGATTACGAATTATCATGTAAATTATCCCATGTTTAACCCCTTATGAAATATTATATATCTAATAACTTATGGTATGTTTGTATATCAAATTTTCATCATTGAGTTGAAGGGTCCTTTCCATTAATAATTAATTTAATAACTCTATCTCAATATCAGGAATTTTAATATTTTCTATCATTGATATATCAATCTTTCAGAAAAAGAGATATTGACCACCAAATAGTGATTCACAATGAAATATAAAAACATTACCCTACTTATTTTTAATTTATAAATTAAATTCATCTAAATAAATTTGGGAAATTCTATCGTGATTCTTTGATATATGAGTAAACCATGTATGAGTATAAATGGAAACCAAAAAAATATTTATAATGAATATAACTAATCACATTATGAAATAAATAAATATATTCAAATATAATTATTATTTCTTCAATTTTGAGTTCCCCAAATAATTTCTGAAATTTATACTTTATTATTTTCATTCAAGGAATGTATTATTGTAATTGAATATGTGGTTATATTTTTTCATGGGATGATTATTTGTATGAAAAAATATTTTCATATTTATAAAATTAAAAACATGAATCTATAGGGAGATCCCCAGCAATAAAATCATCTGATTGGATAATATCTTAGGAAAACAATTAGAGTTTAATGAAATATATCCCCAAAATCATTGATAGTAGATGTATTATATACATTGTATGCAATCTTCAAACCACAATACTTTCCATTGACACCCAATTTTTTAGGTGGTTAATCGGCACTCTTAGAAAACATTCATTAATTGAATGATTAAGATTATATGGAATCAAATAACACCTAAATTTGTTTTGAGTAGATAGTAAGTGTACCATTCTTGACAAATTTTTTCAGATGCACATTAATTATTTTTATTCCATATAATCTTCTAAATTACATTAGTTTTGGAGGTTGATGATATAATTAATCATAAATAGCCTTTAGATTGGGTAATTTACTTCAATAATGCCTAAAAATGGTTTTATGAGTTTAGGTATGAATCGTGAATTATGTATATATTTATAATACTCTACTATATTAACTAACCACGTCATTAATCACTTACAATATTGTGATTGAGGGCCAACCCTTCTATAAAAACAACATCTTATTAGTTTGAGACATTTGGTAATTTTTTTATACCCATGTTTTTGATATATATAAAGATGAATATTAATTTTATTTGACATTAGCAATTGAAATTTAAAAAATATAGAACCACATATTATTATTACATAACATTACATAGCAATTTACAAATAAAAAATCATTGAATGTTTAGTTTCTTGGAAAAAAGGAACATAATAAATGAAAAATAAAACATTATTCTATTCAAAATTCAATCCTTATTCAATGTTAATCCTATGTACATGTACTACATCTCATATCCTGGGGACATACATAAATGGAATGGGTGACTATAATGCCATGTAAGGTAAAAGAAGTGAAATGGTTTACATGTGATCTTGAAAAATATTGATAAGAAACTAAATAATATTAATATGGCATGAAAAAGAGAACATGACACATATTATAAATAAAATAACATGAATAATAACCTAGAAATGAGGATATATATTTAATTGAGTCTTTCATAATCATATCACCAACGTTTATCATTGATGTGTCAAACAAAATAATTATTCACTAATATATCATAAAATGTATCATCTATGGAGTTAAATAATTTACCAAATTAATTATATTACAATCAGGGAGCACCCTTTATATGTATTTATTAATGTTATCCACATATATATTAAAAAATTTCATAAATTACCCATAAACATTTACTAAAACAATTTTCATTTCAAAATCATTTAGTTTTAGAATGTTCTTAAAAACAAGATTTTGTTATCATTTTAATACCAATGAAAACTACGGTGGGATTCATAAATGTTAATAACAGATATAAATAGATACGTTTGAAATATATGTGAATACCCCTAGAGAATAAAGAGGTTTGGGTATTCAGAAGTCTAAATAAAAATATTTCTTGATATAAATAGATAAATTTTGTGACGAACATTCGGAAGCATAATAGGTATGAACCCTGGTTTATGAAAAAACTAAAATGGGAGGGGAAAGGGTCACCCATTCAAAAATGAATCCAAATAATTTATATTGATGGAATACAATGGTATGAAGATTAGGGTATTTAAATTTGAGTTACAATCCCCAATAAAATAAACATGAAAGTAAAAGAGATGTTTAGAGTTATATACCTCGAAGAGTGACTCCTCAAACATGAAGATCCTGACCTTGGGGTCCTGAAAACATGAAGGTAGGACTAATTGGGAGATAAAACTATCATAAACAATTGGATAATAAATTTTTTATGAAATATAATGGATTAATTTGTTGGTATTTATAGTAATATTGATAGAGTTTTTATTAATTTTTAAGGACACCCCAGTAGTGGTATTTGAAATCCTATAGTCTTTCCCTGGGTATTTACACTTTGTATTGGCAACATGGGACACATAACACCCAAAAGAGTTTACCAATATCTTATTTTACTCATTACATTCTTTATGATGTCATTAAACGTATGAAAACGAAAAACTATATTTTTACTATTCCCTAAAAAACAATGTAGTTTATAAAACTCTCAAAATTTCAACCTATCATAATTTTGATATTATGAATTTAAAAATGAAATCCATTTTATTAAAATTCCTTTATAAATTTGAAAATTTTAATTTTTTAAGTAAAATCCTTATTTACTCGAAAAATACCAATTCTAAAATTATAACTCACTTGATAACACTTTGAAAAAATACTGTGGTACCCTAAAATTAAAAAATAATAATAAGGCACAAAATATTAATTTATGATTTTATTTTATAAAAATAAATTCTATTTCATATAATTATATTAATTATAAATTTTTATGTAAATATTTATGTTTTATAAAAAATACTTATACTTAACTATTAATTTTTTAAATAAGAATTTACACAAACTATGAAATAATTATATTCCAATACCATTTAGGATTCGTGTATTATATTTACACTTCCTTAGATTAGGTTAATATTCCATTCGTCATATTAGTAATCATTAAGGTAAAATTACTATTCCAAAGGGCCAGTTACAACTCAATAAAAAAATTGTGGTCCTATCAGACTCTAAATATCTTACTGATCACAACCATGTATAATTATTTATCAAAAATAATTGCACGTAATATATTATTTAAATTATAATAATTGTATAAATGAAAAATAAATTATTTTTCACTATTCATTAAAAATATGATACATCTTAGAGAAATAATAAAAATACACCATAAATTATTATATACAAATGATATTAAATTTTTTTTAGTTTTCCATAATAATTATGTATGTATGATAAATATCAAAGGATCATAATTTTAACTTATAAAATCAAATAATTTTTTTCCCAAATAAACATGTATTTTATTTAGAAAATATATTCATAAAATAGAAATGATAAAATAAAAAAAATTAACCAAAGAGATAACATTTAATGTAACTATCCATGGAAAATACCCCTTATAATAGCTGCATATAACCTATAGGTATTGTGTGTGATGGTAATGTACTCTTGGGGTGTATCAGATAACATCATTCGAGTGGTAATGTCCACTAACATTTATTTCTCTCATATTATACTTCATCAAATCATAACATATTAAAAATTGGATAGTGATTGGTTAAGATAGAAGCATAATAATGTTATCTCCCTCCCATGTTATTAATATTAATATTTATATGATACAACTATACTAGATGAGTCAATTGAATCTTCTTTCTGCATTAATTAAATATTATCATAACTATTTATAATAAAAATTATATTGTTAATATTATTATTATGAATATTGTTTCCAACATACATATTGACCAATGATTATAATTGACCAATGGTTATATAATAATCGAAATCCAGAGGAAAAATTTCAAATATTCTCAATTCATTATTATGGAGATATAGTTTTATTGAGTAAAAAATAATATAACCCACATTTTGGGGAAACATTTATCATTAAAAAAATTATTTGGTTCATTACATTCATCCCATATTAATAAATTTTATCCTAGATTTTTCAACTTGTTCTCTCTGTTGAACAAAGATGATGGTACTTCTGCTGTATTTTTTCCTTCTATTCCCACAACACTTCTTTATACATGTTGTTCCCCAATAACACTTTGATGTGGGGGATAGTATTGTTTTGTTGAACCTTGTCTCTATGTCCCAATATCTCCAATGGATTCACCTCATATGTGATGTCATTTTATAGCTATAAAACCTCTAAATTTATTAAATGTAAAGGGCCATGTATGTATTATGTCAATATAGGTATGTGGAAAACATTTTGAAATTGTGTTAGATTTGGAGGAAGTGCAATCTGATAGGCTACTACTCCTACGTGATCAAGAATTTAATTGGGGATAATGTACCTTGGTCTAATCATACATTTCTTCCAAAACCTTATTAATCTCATACAATTTGAAATTAAATGTTGTACCTTGTCACAAACCTCAAATTACTTGTCCCTTTGTTGATTGTTATCATAACTCTTATACCGACTCTGGGAATCATTTATGTGTTGTTGGATGGCCTGACCCTTTATTTTCATCTCTTTCACAAGATCATTCCCAAGAAGGATTTTCTCACCATCTTCTTCCCAACAAGTAGGAGTTCTACATCGCTTCACATATTGAGCTTCATAGGGTGCCATTTGAATGCTCAAATAGAAGATGGTGTTGTACGATAACTCAACTGATGGGGGATTTTGATCAAATCCACCATTAAATTCCATAGATAATTTTATTGTGATGTTCTTGAGTGTTTAAATAGTCTTTTCATATTATGAAATATGTTTCAGGATGATTATCTATATATAAATTCAATTTAGTACCCATAGAATGTTGAAGACATCTCCAGAAATTTATTGTGTACCTTGAATCGTGATATGATTCAATAGAATGTGTGACTCCAATCTACCTTACCACCCCCTTCATGTATTTCTCACAGATTTTTTAAATAGAAAAATATTCCATAATAGACATAAAATGTGCAGCCTTGGTGACTCGGTCCACTATAACCTATATCACATTGTTTACTTTTGTGTTCTCAGGAGACAAGTGACAAAGTCAATAGTGATGTTATCCCACTCCCATGCAGGTATATGTAGAGGTTATAATAAATCATTTTTAATTTTTCATTATTGCTTCTTTTTTTGACAAACTAGGTGCCTTTTAGTGTATTCAGAAATATACCTCTACATGTTTTCTAACTAATAATGATCATGATGTTCCCTATACCTCCAATGGCCCGAATACCTTCGTTTTTATTGATTTTTGATAATCCACCTTTCAAGGGGTGAGGTGGAACCTTTACAAGGCTCGTAGGTGTAATCATTACATGGCTTATAGGCCTTATAGGAATTCATTTCCCATAGGCTTCAAACATTACATACAACCCAGACTAACTACTTGGAACTACTCCTCCCGATCATCTTCATCGTGAAATTAGCTCTCCACCTTCGCATGGCTGTTCGGCTAGGCTTTCCTGTGCATGCATAGGCTTGTCCCGATGGCAGGAGTCATACCCTCTCATTATTGCAATCCGTTTAGCTTCTACTATGGTGAAATATCCTTTCTCCTCCTCCATCTGAAACTTTTTCCTTGTAGGTTGTCTGGTTTGCATCTGCACTTTAAGGTGTCCCGAAGGCCTTGAGGTGGCTTGAAGTCCTTACGGACCTGAAGGCCTGGGTCGCCTGAAGTCCTTAAAGGACTTGGGGACCAAATAGGTGGCCCGAAGGCCCAAATGGGGGCATATTCCTAACTGCTAATGTGACAAATAGTGACTGCTATGAAGTTCCTTATACATTTAGTGCTTTTAGGAGGTATAGAGAATGTATACCTATATGCTTCATCCATCAGCTGATTCTTTATTTCTGTAATAAATGGAACACAATGACTTGTACAAAATATCAATACACCTTCATGGTCATTATTAAAATCAAGAAATTTCCACACTCTTCCCAGCCTCTAACTACTTTTATAATAAATAAATATCTTTATGAGATTTCTTGATATTCTCTAGTAATAATGATTGAGAAATCATTTGGGATGGGTTCATGATGACCCTTCCATTATGATTCCCATGTCTAGTTTTACTAGGTCTTTGATAAAAAAATCTATTTTTATCCTTACCATTTCAATCACAACATCGTATTTCATACTTAATTCCTCAACGAATTTGATTGGTCTTTTAGTATGATAATGAATTGAAATGTCATAGTATATAAGATGTTTTGACTATCTCCTCTACCTCATGTTAAATTAACGTGGTGTCATAATATACATAAAAATTTTATGGTCTATGTATATATCTTATTTTTCTTAATAATGATAGATCCTCTATATCTATAAAGAGAAAAAACAATATCCAACTCCATTTCTTTTTTAATATTGCTCTTATCATGAGGATTCAACTATAGAGATGCATTAACAATCCCCTTTTCATTTTTCAGGATGAAAATCCATATCCCTTTTAGATATTCATCACTAAAAATGATTAATCCTTCATAGATATAGGTTATTGTTAACATGATTACAGTAACAAATCTATACTTTGGATTTTTTAACATTCTTCACACTCCTTTATCCCTATGAACATTACCCCATTTCAAGTTAACATAGTTAATGGAGTATAAATTCATGATTGTTTTCCCAAAACACCTATAATAAACTAATATTCCACGAAAACCATGAATCTATGTAATTTTTTATGTTTATCCCACTCCTGCACAATAATTATTTTTTTGGGGTCAACTGATATTTATTCACTAGTTATAATTTTCCCCATGAAAGAAAATTTATGTATCCAAAAGTCACCCTGGAATGGAATTTAAAATAATGTATCATTCCTCATATTTTATAATATAACCCTTAGTTGATATTCATGATCCTCCCGAATTTTTTAATATATCATAATATCATTAATAAAATTACTAAAAGGATATCAAGGGAATCCTTAATGATTATATTTATTAAATCAATAAAAATAACAGGTTCATTGGTCAATCAAATGGGCATAAGAAGAAATTCATAATACCCATATCTTGATTAGAATGATCTCATTATAATATATTCTATATTCACACTCAATTGATGATAACTAGAACAACGTTCAATCATCGAGAATAATTGAGCCCCAATAAGTTGGTCAAATAAATCATCAATTCTCATAAGAGGGTACTTGTTCTTTGTTTTGATTTTAGTGATTTCTAGGTAATCAGTGGGTAACCACATTGATCCATACTTCTTCTTCAGAAAGGGAATAGCTTCTTTCCATAGAGACACACTTGGTCAGATAAATTCCTTCTCCAAAAGATCATTGAGTTGTTTCTTTAATTCCCCCATCTCTACATTTTCTATTCTATAGAGATATTTTGATATCTTAGTGAAATTAGACAGGAGTTCAATGGATAACTATACCTATATTTATGAGGGAGGCCTATGTAACTCATCAAGAAATATGTCATTGTATTTTTAAATGATGGAATAATTTTATATTCTTACACTTTCATTTCTTTATTCATATTCATCGATCAATACCATAATTAATTCTAGAGGTGGTTGTTTGAAACAAATACCAGGTTGAGATATATCTACATTGAAGATATTTTCAGGTTTTCCACTCAATAATAGTTCTATATAAATAAATATACACTTTTTCATAACATTATAAATTGATATCCGGTCCATCCATAGTATAGTGTCAAATTTCATCATGGGAATGACTACTAGATTTGCGATAATATCGTACTGGCCAAATTAAATACTAGAGTTTCTATACAAATATGATTCTTGGATTTTACCACTTAGAGTCATGAATAACAAATCTACTTATAAAAGCTGTGGAATAGATTCTATTTTACTTAAAAACATAGAAGAAAAAAGTAATGCATAAAAGCAGAATCAAACAGTGTAATTACTAGATTTTTTTGACCTATAAGAGTACCTTCCACTACATCATTTGAAGAATTAACATCAGTTATCAAGATAAAAAAACACAACCCTACTCCCTTGGGCTATGATGAGGTTTTTGGTGAATTCCCAATGATAACCTAGTAATAGGAAAATGATTAGAAAATATCCAAATATGCCCATGTTTTAATCATTGGGCTTCTGGAAGGGCATGTACCATCTTATCATTGTCATTTGTGCTGAGAATTTGAGGATTAACCTCAATATGAAAATTCCGAGTAATATATCCTCCACTTCCACACTTGTAAAATTTTCCCCTCCTGAAGAAGATGTTCTTCGAAAGATTTGTCCCACATTTTTTTCATGTTGAAAGTCTCAATTTTTTCATCCTCTTCCATGGTCATTACTATTCCTGAAGTTTTTCCCCATGGATAACATCTTTTTGCTGAACTTGTGAGAACATTGTGTCTCACCAAACCCTTGATCAACACTCATAGAACTCTTCAGGATCACCTCATCTATTAAATAGTCTCAACAAGAAATATTCTTCCATAGAAGATGTTTTAGGCCACTGAATAATTCATAAAACATCCCATTAGGATCCATGAAAAAGCAAGTGCTATAATTGGAAGTCCTTGTGATGTTCATCTAATAGTTTCCAATATATTTATTCCCCTTATTATAGAGTTTTAAAAATTAATTATACATTTTTACTCTCATTGTACAAGGAAAATACATGGTAAATATGATTCCCTTAAACTCTTTCCACTCCAAAAAATCAATCTCCCCTCTTGGTCTCATTTTTTAATATGTTCTAACCAATGATCATCTGATCCCTCTAAATTATACACATCTAGAGTGACATTAAAATATTTTTAAAATCTAATTGTAGAAAATATCATTTTGATAATGCATATTCACTATTCCAAAATCAGTGGGTCAGTAGATTTATTGAACATTGGTGGTTTTTGACCCAAAAAGGACTCAACAGAATGTTTTTTTCCTTCTTGGTGAAACTATTCTATCATAATAAGTCATGTTATTTCCTAATACTATAGTTATATTATTCATCATTCTCAGGAAGGTTTCCATTCCTTCTTCAATCATAGGGCCTTCAGTGCATGGTCTATAGCACACAATATTTACAAGGTTCTTTATATTTCCCAAAATTTTCTAAAAGAAGAAAAAATTACTGAGAAATGTGTTTCATTTAATAATATTATAATTCAAATGGATATTTTATGTCATATAACATCATTGATAAAAATTTTATTCATTAAAAACAATTAAATTTTCTGTATATCCTTTATAATGATTCATAAAAATGTTGTGATTAACAAAAAATATCCCCCTGTAGTGTCAAAATAGTAGTGAAACAATGCCCATTTTTTTCCACCAGTTCATGTTCATGTCTATCAGAAAGAGTTGTTTTCATATTTTACCCAAAGATACATCTGTTCTAGACCCATATCCCCTTGTTCGTATCCAGACATGGATTTATTTGTTCAGAAACCCCTTATTTAATATTTCACTAAATTACAAAGAAGTATTAATATATTTAAAATTCTTTATAGGGAGATTAATAATGTTTTCATATCTTAATTTACTCAAATTATTAATCTATCATATGATACAAACTATTTAATCATGCCTTTTAATTACATTAATTTATAAAGAATTTTACAAACAGAGGATATTTTAATGTTTAGTGTCATGGAAAGGTACATAAAAAATGAAAACATAAAACATTATTATATTAAAATTTAAAGGATTATACAATTTTCATACTATCTGAATTTATATCATCTCATAGCTTGCGTACATACATCAATTTATAGAGTGAGTAGAAGGCCTAGTAAGGGGAAATAATTGAAATATTTTAAATGTGATATTGAAAAATATCGATTAGAACATGATGAATATCAACATGGAATGGAAAATATAACATGTGAAATATCATAAAAAGGAGAACATGAATCATTAAATGCAAATTTTGTCTACAATATTTAATTTAATCATTCATAAGCATATCATTAAGGTTTATAACTGAGTTTTCATAATTATAACCAACGTCGTTCCCCAAGGTATCGAAAAACTTGTCATCTCAAGAGATTAAATTCATTACACAATGATTTAGAGTGTAATTAGGGGACACCCTTAATATTTATTAATTAATGTGATCTATATACATATTAATAAAAAAACATATAAATAACCCACTTAGAATAAAATAATTGGATTCAATTCTAAAACATGGTGTTTTTAAAGTGTTTAAAATCATGATTCTTCTGTGATTTTAAACCCATGGAAAAATAATGAAGATTTCATGTATGTTAATCAAAAAATTATATAGTAAAATTTGACATATATGTGAATATATTTGGAAAAGAAATAAGCACAGTTATTCTCAAAATAAAATACAATAAATTTATGATAAAAGAAGTGAATTTGGAGATGAAAATCTGGTAGCATAATGGGTACAAAACATGGTTTAAGGAAACATTAAAATGGGAGGGGACAAGGTTATAACATTAAAAAATAACTCATAATACATTAAAGGTATCTATTAAAATTTGAAAAATAACATTTGTTTGACGTTTAAAATATATATCCCAATACAAGGAAACATCAAAGGAGAAGAGAAGTTGAGGGTTCCCTTACCATGTAGAGTGACTCTTAAAACACATTGATCAGGAAATTGGGGGCTTGAGGTACCCTTGGGAGGAATCTATGGGGGGTAAAAATTTTATAACATCAAGTATAGATATTTTTGAAGGAGACATAATTGAGGAATGGTGGGAGTTTATATATAAAGTGAAAGAGTTTTTTATTAATTTCGTAGGACACCTTAGTAGTGGTATTTTAAAAACCATTGGATTTCCAATAGTTTTAACAAATGGTATAGGCTACTTAAGAAATCTCATATCATATTTCACAGGAATGGACAAGAATATTATCTTACTCATTACATCATTAATGATGTCATTGAAAATACCCTATTTTCAAAAATGTATTTCTACTATTCACCAAAAAACTATGTATTTTATAAAAGTATCATTAATTCACCATAACCTAATATTAATGTTTTGAATTAAAAAATGAACTGAATTTTATGAAAATGATTTTATAAAAATGAAAAAATAATTTTTTTATGAAAATCATAATTTACTTGAAGAATGTTATTTCTAAAATGATAACTAATTTAATAACACATTGAACAAATACAATGGTCCCATAAAATTAACTTATAATCATAAGAAAAAAATATTAATTTATGATTTAATTTTATGAAAATTATTTTTATTTTATATCATTATTTTAATTATAAAATGGAAAACAAATATTTATTTATTATAAATACGAATACAAAAACTTGACAAACAATATCTAAAATATCTATTTAATTATACCATGATATAATTATATTATATTACAATTTATGATTCATAAATTATATTTATAATTCCATAGGGGTGGTTACTATTCCATTGGTAATATTACAATTCATAATGTTAGCATTCATATTCAAAATGTTCAAGTTACTATTCAAAAAATAATTAAGTTGATCATATCAGACACTAAATATCATAATGATTAAAACTATGTATGTTTTTTTTCAAAAATTATTCCATAAAATAAAATATTTAATGTACAATAATTATTTAAATTAGAACTGAATTATTTTTCAGTATTCCTCAAAATTGAGAAACATCTTAGAAATATACTAAAAAATCACACAAGATTAATTTTGACATTTGAAATTCAAAACTGATGTTTATTTTACCATACTAATTATCTGAGTATGAGAAATATCAGAAGAGAACAATTTTTATATATTAAATCAATAAATCAAATTTCTCTCAATTAAACATATTTTTTTTAATAAAAAATATTCTTAAAACAACAATGATGACATAAAAAATTTAATTTAAATAAGTGGATTAAATTTTAAGTGAATATGGATGTGACACATATCCCCTTATAAAACTCACATAAAAATTAATGGTAAGGTGTGAAATGGTGATAGACTCTTGGGGAGGCTCAGATATAATCACCTGAGTGGTAATGACCACAAACATGAACTTATCCCATATGTGATTTCTTTCAATCCTAACATATTGAAGCTCAACCTGGGTTTGGTCAAGAGTGAAGCCCAAAAGGTCCACCTCCCACCCATGTTCTTCTAAAATATCTCTGTACAACATGACTCTATGGAAGAGGCCGTCAAATATTATTTTTTTCAACAATTAACCAATATCATTTCTAGTTATAATACTTATTATAACAATAAAATTATTATTAAGAGTATTTTTTCCAGATATCATATTGAACGATGGTCATAATTGACCAAAAATTATATTATAGTCAAAACTAAAAGAACACATTTCAAATATACTCACTTCATTATTAATGGGATATATTTTAATTCAGTACAAAATTATATAACCCACATTTTGAGGAAACATTTATCATTAAAAAATTACGTAATTCATAATAAAACATTAATTTTTTATAACGTACTTCAAATATGTTTTTATAATGGATTATATATCAATTAGAAGAAAAAAAAATTAGGTAATCTAGACCATTTTAGTATTAATAAATCACAACCTTCTCTTTCTCATAAGGTAAATTATTAAATTTTCCAATGCTCTCATTGCTAACCTGATCGCCTTGGTATGATTCATTGACTAAAAAATAAAATTTCCTAAATCACGTAACAATAATAAGAGTAATAAAAAACATGATATGATAAATTAATCATAAGATATCCTGTAGTATGCATTTTTTTTAATAAAATATAATTTTGGTTTATCTAATATGAAATTTGGATAACTTTTAGTTGATTTATACTTAATCATCTCATTATTCATACCATAATCATAGAAAAAAATACCTCACACTAATACTAACTGAGATAATAATAAGTTAACATAAATACAAATTACACCATTTTTCCTGAGAATTCGTTATATCTTATAAAAATCCAAACCCATTAAACTATAAGTGTATGAGTTTTTATCATTAGCTGTATTATATTATTATTTTATTATATATGCTCTGAAATTTTGAAAAAATTCACTATATATGATATCCTTATAGATATATCACACATTATACTCATCTTCATTAAAACTATAATAGTGATATACGAAAAGGGTTAGTGTAGACCCTTAGTATGTGAAATCACATGACAAGACCATTAGATATCAAAAGTGACCACAATATGAAATTCATTTTATGAGAATATAATATAAATATCTGGATATAATATTAGAAAATAATACAAACTAAATAATTGATTATAAATCACAAGTATATGAATTGAACAACCAAAACATTGTGAACATATATAACCTGAATCATGTCCATGGATAATGTTATTAAGGCAACACACAAAACCATATAGGTAAACATATATATAAATATATATAAATATTATTTAATTAGTGACTAAAATTTGATAATATTCACTGTTAATAACTTTATATTCATTGTTCCAAAGTTCGTAAACATTGTTTTTAGGGAATTACATAAATAGAATTTCATTTCTCATCTTAAATGCAATTCATATTTAAAATGAAAATTTGGGCCTAATAATTCATCTGTATCTGGATTGCATTATATTTATTTTTTGAATTATATATTTTGGGATATGATTTATAACATTGTTTGGAACATTTTATTTTTTATGTCCGATGAATGAATACTAAGGGAAGATGGATATTTTTTCTCCTTAATGCTGAAATTTACTAGAAAAAGAATAATGGGCCTAAGGCCAATAAAACAAATATGGGGCCCAAAAACCAAGCCCAATGAAGATCAAATTTATAAATTAGAAAGATAAAAATATGACGATCATTTTTTTCACCTGTGGCCAGAGCTAATTCTGATGTTTTCAGGATGAGAAAGGGATCTGAAGTTGAGATTTAAATGGTGGACCTGACATTAATGAACATAAATCCATTCCACCATTTCGACCATAACATCCAAACAGCTGAGCCAAATTTCATGAAATTCTTACAGATCATATAAGACAGATGAAAGAAGATATTTCTCTTCTACTACCCCTCCGTATTCGGCTTTCTTCAATTAAGAATTCACACGTCAAAATGGGGGATGAATCTGGATGGTTTTGTGGTCAACTGTGTAACGTCAATTTCCTTCTGATTCTTCACCCCTATTTTGACTCTCTTAATTTTTGGGGGTGAATTAATTGTTGGGGGGTATACCTAATTCTCCTAATATGCCTATATATGGAGCTGGTTGTGAAGGTAATAGGATCATATATTTTTCTTATCATCTTTTGTTGCTAGTTTTATTGTAAGGTTATGTTGCAAAAGTTCCTTTGTAATGTTTTCAATTTACACGTATGTTTTTTGTTATTAATCAAAATATTTCACTTATATATTTTCCATTCATTTATTAAAACTAAATTTTCACAATTAACAGTGATATCTCTATGTTTTGGTGAATTATTTCACACATAGGTGTGAATTTCATTCACAAACACGGAGGAGTGCTCATAATTTCCGCGTTTTTAATGTCTTCAATCCAATTATTGTAAGCCATCTTCTGCCCACCATTGAGTGTATAAAATCAGTGGAAGGATAACTATTTAATGGGTTGATCTTCAGAGGATGAAAAGGCTGGATTGAATTTTTTTTTTGAATGAATTATTGTTAATTGGATAATTAATTTAAGACATCCGTTCTTCAGTTATTTATACTCTTCATCATTACTATGTTTGAGAAAACTAAATTCAATTAATAAATTACCATATAAATTGGATAGATCATGAATTTTGTTCAATAAGTGTATATGTGATTATTAATTGTGTTTAGTAAGAACCAAACCAGAAAATTATGAAGGTAGTGTTATTTTTGAAGAATGGATTCATCAAGAATTAATAAAACCAAAATTGTTTGAAGAAGTAAAATTCATTCAATCCTCCCTGAGCATAATCCTTAGATCAGCCCATTTTCTTTAAATTTAATTCACATAGGTTTTTTAGTGTCCTTTAAAACAATCCAAAATCAAAACCAATGTTGGCTACTTCATAGCCCATCCTTCACCAAATCACAGTGTCTCAAGGTTACTTCTTCAGTCCCTGTGGACTCAACCCCTACATGTACTACATCGACCGCTTTTTACCAGTAAGTAAATTTGTGTGCAACCAAATTTTTGTGCCGTTGCTGGGGACCCAAGTAAGTACCTTAGACCCACTTCTTCTTTTTCTCACCCCAAATTCTCTATTCTCACCTTAATTTCTCTTCTCCTTCCCCCTTTTTGTTTCTATGTCTCCAAAAAATCCCAAAACCAATTTTCAATCAACTCCAATGGATTATCCTCCAAAATACACCTTCATAAACCATTTCTATAATCAAGTAGAAAATCAATATTGGGAAACACCTCATATAGGGAATTTCATTGACCAATTCTTAATTAAATACACAACATCAGATGATATGTAAAATAAATGGGATGCTGAATGTTTAAAAGATCAATTTCCATACCTATCAATAATGATTGAAAAGATAAATAATGAAGAATTCCATGTTTTACAAAAATATATCAACCCTAATACTGAAACAATTCTTGAACAATTGTGTGAACAAATGGATAAAATGAATTTAGAAGTTTCATCTTTCAGATTAGAATTACAAAGCTTTAAGACTTCTGAGGAACCTGTTCCCACTCAAGATGTTCTTTCCTCATCATTGATAAATAAATATTTAATCCCTAAAACCTCCCATGAATTGAAATAAGAACTGACCTTTGGAGATAGGATAACTGAACAAGATCAAAGAAATGTTGAAGGGTATTTAAATCAGGAGGAAATTAATTTTTTGGATTCACAAGGGGAAACTTTGCCTACATGGATTGAGTGTTCAGAATATTTCTCCAATAAGATTTTTTTAGAATCACCGACCATTGAGCCATTAGGAGATATAACGATTAGTGAGTCCATACCCACTCATGAAATTCAAATAGAAAATTTTTGGGGTGAATCATATTTTCAAAAGGAATAAATTCTTTCAAAATGTTTTGAATAAGAAACAAATTTGGATTCAAATTTCCTTTCTTCTTTGGGAAAATTCAAGGAAATTGAACTCAACATTATAATCCTTCCTTCCCCACTCTAGAATTTCTCTATTTATGAAAACCTAGACCATTAAATTATCATCAATTATCATCAAGAATCTCACAAAGTAGGAATGAACTATGAAATCTTAGGAAAGAATCCAAATGAAACTCAATCAACAATTACCGAAATTCCATGGAATTCTACACTCATTGTTAAGAATGGGATTTCACATGGAAAAAATTCTAAAAAAAACTTAATCTAAATCTTGTTGAGGTGTAGAAATATGGGTTCATAAAAATTTTGAAAGTTGGAATTGGATTAGTTGGGGGGTTCAAGTCGAGCTAACGATGTGAAACAAAAGCACCTCATGGGAGGAAACGCATAGTTTTCATGTTTTTAATAATTTTTAATCATTGTATTTTTCATATAATAAATTACCATAGACTGTTGACTTATTCTTCTTTTATGAGTAAGGATGGGTATGAAAGGGGAGCACTAAATTCATCTCTATCACGTGGTGTGATCTCTGAGTAATACCTTACCCAGAAATCTAAAAAAATACAATGTATCATCAATTTATTTTGTTTTGTTTATTTTTATGTTTTTATATGTTAAAAAAATAAAAGAAATGTCATAATTCATAAGGAAAATCCATTCACCACCATCCAAGCTGCTGATACTCAAACCCAGGATTTAAGGGAGACATTGGCATGCGATTTCTTCACCAACCACCGGGTGACTTCATTCCATGATTATAATTTTCAATTTCCTATTTTAAAAACTCTCCCATACCCCCTTCTAAGTATTCATTAAACACTGGGGATAGTGTTATTCTATGATGGGGGAGATGAAATAAAAAAATGATTTTTTTAATAAGAACATGCATGGAAAAAAATTCCATTATCCTTGAACATGATAACACATATTGAAAACTATGAAATTTGATATCAAAAAAAGTTGGATGCCTTGATTCTGATTTTAGTTCATGTTTATGTTCATGAGCATAGTTTTTGGAAAGTGTGGTTGTCCGATATGATTTTTTAAAGATTATATTTTCATCCTCTTAATAAAAATGTCACAATGCACGTCTACTAGATCGTGGGTGTAAATTTGAGTTCTTGGGTCCTTTTCATTATAGCATAGGGTTTTAGGGTCACTTTTAGTTTAATTTAAGTATCAAAAAACAAAAAAACAAAAAAAAAACAAAAAACATTGAAACAAAAAAAATAATGACCGTATAAACCAATGTTTTGTCCAAATATGCGGCGTCCGACACATGGGGATCGTGACTCCATGGTTTTCTTGCCTATATTTCGGCTTTATATCTCTATTGTAGGGCATGGAATTGATAATATGTGCGGCGTTCGACAGTTGGGGATCACGACTCCATAGTTGTCTTTCCCAGAGTTAGTCTTTTCATATCTATTGCGGTTAAAAAAACAAACAAAAAAAATAAAAAAAAAGGATACTCATCTTATTATTTAATGTGATTCCTACCTATAACTTCCATTTGTTTCCTTGAACAATAAAATGGGCCCCATATCATTTGTGATTCACAACACTTTATCATGCTTAATTAAAATTGGATGAAATTTGGCGATGAATTTGAACAAAAGAATGAGCTTGGGATTTGGATATTCTTATAGAACTATCTTGTTTTAAACTATTTTGATGGGTTTCATAATTTTTTTTGGTATGAGGTCTGTGGATGAGCAATGTGTATTAAAATGGTTTTGGAAAAGGGGATTTGAATTTCATATTTGTAATATTTTTTGCTCAGGACTAGCAAAACTCAAGTTGGGGTGTGTGATTATTCAATGAAAGTGGCTAATATTCATTTTTAATATCTTTATATTAATTTTTCCAAAGTCCATAAACATTGTTTTAGTGAATTACATAAATAGAACTACATTTCTCATCTTAAATTCAATTCATGTTTAAAATGAAAATTTGAGCCCAATAATTCATCTATTTGTGGATTGAATTATATATATTTTTTGAATTTGATATTTTGGTATATGATTGATCACTTTTTTTGGAACATTTTATTTTTTAGGTCCGATGGATGAATCCCATGGGAAGATGGATATTTTTTCTTCTGAATGCCGAAATTTACTAGAAAAAGCATAGTGGGCCTAAGGCCCATCAAACAAATGTGTGGCCTACAAACCAAGACCAATGAAGCTCAAATTTATACTATTAAAAGATAAAAATATGAGGATCATTTTATTCAAATGTGTCTAGAGCTATTTCTGAATTTTTTATGATGATAAATGCATCTGAATTTTAGATTTAAATGGTGTACCCGACATTAATGCACTAAAGTCGTCCCACCATTTCGACCATAACATCCAAAAAGATGAGACAAATTTCCTGAAATTTTTACAACACACATACGACTGATGGACGAAGATATTTCTCTTCTACTACCCCTATGGATTCTTCATTCTTAAATTACGAATTCACCCATCCAAACTGTGGATGAATCTAGATGGTTTTTTGGTCAACTTTGTAACGTCAATTTTCATTTAAATTCTTCACCCTTCTTTTGACATTATTAATTGTTGGGGGTGAA
The DNA here is from genome assembly GCA_963277665.1 of Viscum album. Lineage (NCBI taxonomy): Eukaryota > Viridiplantae > Streptophyta > Magnoliopsida > Santalales > Viscaceae > Viscum > Viscum album. The sequence goes on along the minus strand of OY728119.1, from coordinate 669,809,785 downwards.
TTAATTCTTGGCGGGTGGACGTAAGGCTCCTAATATTCCTAGATAAATAGCTGGTGGTGAAGGGAATAGGATCAGATATTTTTCTTATCATCTCTTGTTACTTGTTTCATTGTAAGGATATGCTGCTAAAGTTCTTTTGTAATGTTTTCAATTTCCGTGTAAGTTTTTTTTCTTGTTAATCAACATATTTCTCCTCTATGTTTTCCATTCATGTATTAAAACTAAATTTTCACAAAGCACAATAATATCTCTACATTTGCTGAATTAGTTCACACATAGGTGTGAATTTCATTCACACACACGGAGGAGTGCTTGTTATTTTTGTGGTTTTAATTTCTTCAATCCAATTTTTTAAGCCATCTTCCACCCACCATTAATAGTATTCCATCAATGGAGGGATAAACATTTAATGGGTTGATCTTAGGAGGATGCAAAGCCTGGATTGAATGTTATTTTTTGTAACTAATTTTTGTTAATTGGATAATTAATTTAAGACATCCATTCTTCAGTTATTTCTACTCTTCATCTTTACTGTGTTTGAGCAAACTAAATTCAATTAATAAATGACTATATACCTTGGAGAGATCATGAATTTGGTTCTCTAATTGTATAGATTATTAGTAATTTTGTTTAGTAATCACCAAACCAAAACATGATGAAGGTAGTGTTATTTTTGAAGAATGGATTCATCAAGAATTAATAAAACCAAAATTGTCTAAAGAAGTAAAATTCATTCAATCCACCCCGAGCATAATCCTAAGATCAGCCCATTTTCTTTGATTTGAATTCACTTAGGTTTCATAGTGTTCTTTAAAAACATTCAAAATCAAAACCAATGTTGGCTACTTCATAGCCCATCCTTCACCAAATCATAGTGTCTCAAGGTTACTTCTTCAGTCCCTGTGGACTCGACCCCTACATGTACTACATCGACCGCTTTTTACCAGTAGGGTAAATTGGGGCACGACCAGTATTTTTAATACATAGAGTTTTCATCAAAGCAAACTAAAATTATGTATTTGCATAGGTTTTCAATCATATATAAATATATATATATATGAAATCATGTCCACACATATAATTTGGAACATAACTATATGAAATCATGTCCATTCCATGAGTTACGAGCCTGGGAAATTTCAATCATGTCTACTCATAGTTTTTTTAACATATGTAACTACAACAATTCAATATAATTTATTGGAAATAAATTTAATTATAATCAATTTCATGCATAGTGTTATAAATATACATATCTATAATCATTACCATGCTTAATGTTATGAATGTATCTAATTTTAATCATGTCCACACATAATATAACAACTCTACTCATTAATTCACACTTAGACATAATTTATCACAAAAAAGTATCACATGATAAAAAAATAGAAGATCTAGAGGTCTAGTGTATTTGGGAATTTGTAACATTACATAAGAACATAAAACATGAAACACACACCTTTATTGAAAATTTATTTTACATGACAACACACATTCCTTTATACTTAGCATTGCATGGGATTGCCAGAGGAAATTCATATGAAAAGGGTAAGAAATACTGCCATTTAAGGGAGTAAACAAGGCATATCATGATAAATATGTTACATGTTATACAGTAGGAATATCAATGGAGGATAATAGTTAGATGAACATAAATCCATGATACATCATAATTATCATAGCATGGAAATGTGGAAACAACATGTAACAAGGTATTAGCATGAGCCTAGGCTCATTGCACATGGAGCATGAGAAACCCCTAATTGAATATTAATTGGAATGAGTAAACCCTAATTTAACTGGAATTATCATGATACTATTCTTTACCCAATGCATTGTAGCACTATCATGGCATACTTTTCTTAATCATTTCATTTTATTCTTAAGTGTGTCGCATGGTTCATATAACATGGATTCATTAAATTTAATCATTTATTCTACAATAAAAGAATTTTAAATTCATACTTGAAAATAAAAAATCAATAAGTAAACGTTCATAATGTTGAATACCCTTGATATAAATATGGTAATGTTATTCACCACACAATGACTTTGGATTTGAAAATCACGGTGCAATTTCGGCAGCATAACGGCGTGACATAATAATTCATAAAAATGATTATGAGAGATAAAGGGGGATTATAATCTTACGTAAATGAACTGGATATTAATGGGGTCATATAGAAACATGTCCCAACATATTTAATGTAATTTAGATTCATAAAAAAATTATTACTTGAATGAAATGAGAAGATAGAAATTCCATACGGAATTTGGGCGTGGTAATGGGTGTAAATGGGAGGAATTAATGAGAGATAAAGGGGTTTATCATCATTAAAAAATAATTAGGGATGTATGAGGGAGGTATGAAATCATACCACAAAATATTTAATTTAAAATACAAAGGTATAACAACATAATGAAACATAGAGAAAAATGAGAGAGTGAGAAATCCCAAACAAGGAAGTGTTATCCCAAAGTCTTGTGAAGGGATTGAGAGAGGTTTCTTGGGAGTGTGGTCTACCTTTGGTGGATTGTAGAGAAAGGAGGTAAAAGTTTGGTATATCTAAAAAGGATTTGAGTGAAGAATAAGTGGGATCTTGGTTGGCTTTATATTGGATAATGGAGGGAATGCATTGTTAGTTAGGTTAAAGACCCTACACATTAAACTAAACAATACCAAAAATGATTCCATGGTTTTTCCCATTATTTTTATCAAATGGTAGTAGAAAAAATACTTAATTCTAATTTATGAACTTCTTAAAATATTTGGATTTCTTATGTGGAGATGAGTCACACTCTCAAGGAAAGAAATTTAAAATTTTTAAATGTTTTATAAGTCATGGAGGGGCCACTACAGCTCTGTAAAATTTATAAAATAAACCAAAAATCACATAATTTTAATTATAATAAATAAATATTGTCCGAAAATATAATTTATATAATTTTATTACATCACCATTGGGTCATGATGATGCCATAAAATACATTTTAAAAGTAAACGGTTTTTAATTTTTACCCAAATATTTGACTGTCTCAAAAAATTATGAAAAATTCACCATCGGAAAATTTCGACATGCCGATTCCAAAAATAATATTCATTTTATATAAATTATTTTATAAATATTCCATTTTTTACTTTTTAAATAAAACCCATCATTTATCGAAAATTCATGAGTTTTTTCAGAAACAGCTTTCTGTCCTTAATAAAAAACACAATTGTATTCATAAAAATTATATGACCATTTATATTAACTAAAAGGAAATTTAGTAAAAATATTTTATTAAAATATTATTTAATTCAAAAATTAATTTATTCATCAAAATAAAATTCTTAATTGAATATTAATTAACAACTATTTGTTTTTTAAAACTATTTACAAAATAAAAATAATAAGTTGAATCTATATTCTTTATTATATGAAAAATATCATTGTACTAAGGTCTTATTATAATACGCATTATAATAACGGAATAAGAGATATTGTTAAGGTGTGCGATGGTGAAATACTCTTGGGGTAGCTAAGATAACATCATTTGGGTGCTAATATCTATCAACTTCTTCTTCTCCCATAAGTGGTTTTGTTCGATCTAAACGTGTTGAATCTCGACTTGGGCTTGGTCAATAGCGTAGCCCATTGAAAAAACCTCATATCTATGCTCTGAAAAATGGGATTCGTATGGAGAAAATCTACTATATGAGGCCATCACATCATTTGTATGAGTACATTGGATTTTTTAAAGCCTTATATTTATACTAATCATGTGATCACTATTATAAAATTATATTACAAATAGTAAAAATTAATAATGATACATTAAAATCCAAAAACATAAAACCGAATAAGTGTATATAAAAATTTTAAATAATAATAAATTTAATTATATAAAGAACAATTTTCATTAATAAATGTTTTGGTCGTTGTAATTTTTCCCCTTAGAAAATTTCTTCCTGAAGATTTCATTTTTCAAAACTAAAATAGAAGATCGTAACTCTGCATCATTATTTTCTCTGATTCCCACATTGCCTCATCAAACTAGTGGTTTATCCACAACACCTTGATGTGGGGAATTGTCTTATTTCATATAAATTTTTTTCTTATGATCTAATATCTCCACCGGCTTATCTTCAAAAGGGAGTTCATTCACCAATGGTACCACCTCTAGGTTGAGTAAAAGTGATGGGTCAAGTATTTACTTCTTAAAGAGTGATACATGGAATACATCATGTACTTGAGATTGGTTTAGTGAGAGTTCTAGTCTATAGGCCACTACTCCAATGTGACCAAGGATCTCAAAATGGATGATACACCCTAGACCAAGCTTTCCCTTCTTCCCAAATCTCATAACTATCTTCCATGGTGATATAAGGCAGAATACCATGTCTCCAACATCAATTTATAGGTCTTTTCAATGATTATCATCATATCTTTTGTGTCCAAACTGAGATACCTTAATTTGATGTTGGATGGTCTTAACCTTGTACACCATTTCTTTGACAATTTCTGAACATAAGAAGTGTTCTCTACACAATTTTATACCAACAATCAAGTGGTCTGCACCTCTTCACTTACATGGATTCTTAAGGATCCATTTGGTTGCTTGAGTGGATACTATTATAGTTATAGAACCCAACTTGGGGAAGATTTTGATCTCATACTCTTGTGAAGTCCATTGATCATGCTCTCTACATGTCCTCAAGTGTTTGGATAGTCCGCTCATATTCTCCATCAATTTTAGGATGATAAACCCTACTAGTGTTCTGTTAAATATCCAGAGCATGTTGTAGGATCTTTTAATAAATAAATGTGAATCTTTTATCTCTATTGGATATAATAGATAGTGGTACTCCATTATTCTTTACCATGTCTTTAATGTATATATGTGCTAGTTGATCTAGTGAAAAATCATTCTGAATTACAATGAAGTGTGTATCCTTTGTAAGATGATCCACAACAAGCCAGATTACATTGTTTCCTTTATATTTCTTCAAAAGTCAAGTGATAATGTACATGGTGATGGTCTCCCATTTCCATGATGGTATAGGAAATTATTGCAACATCCCCTTAGACTTATTTCTCTCATCCTTCAGTTGCTCACATACCAGGAACTTTTTCGTATACTCAACGATCTTCTTATTCCTGTTTTACTATCAACAATTTTCTCAGAGATCTCGATACATCATTGAGTTCATTGGGTGAATAGAGAAATTAGAACCATCTGCATCATCCAAAATATATATCTTCAACTCCAGATTTGATGGAACATATAATCTTGACCCAAATCACACAATTCCTTCTTGATTTACATTTAACTATGAGGATTGCCCTTTTATGGTAGTTTCCACTTTCTTTTAAATTCCTACATCTTCCTTTTGAGAATCCATTAACCATTCCAAAAGATAATATTGAGCAATAATTTGTGAAAGGATTTATGATGTTTCATTCTTTATGATTCCCATGTCCATCATCATCAAATCTAAAAATATTGGATCCTTTTCAATTCTCATCAATTGTAGAATTTATATTTTTCATTCTACTTAGAGAATCTACCACCAAGTTCACATTCCTAGGGTGGTAATGGATTGAGAAGTCATAATATTTTATTATCTCTATCCATCTTCATTGGTGTATATTCAACTGTTTTTGTTTGAATATATACTTTTGGATTTTCTGGTCTATATATATTTCACACTTCTCCCCAAAGAGGTATTATTTCCAAATCATCAAAGTAATGATTTCTGCAGCCAACTCCAGATCATGTGTTGGATATTTTATCCTCATAAAAATTTAACTGACTTGAAGTATAGGCAATTACTTTGTCATCTTTAAACAACACACAACCCATTCCCTTCATCAAAGTGTCACTAAATACCAAGAATGTGTTCTCCACTTTTGGGTAATGTGATCACGAGCACAGTGATGAGACTTTTTTCAAATACATGATGCTTTCATCACATTGATCACTCTAAGAAAATTTGACTCCCTTCTAAGTCAGCTTGATAGCAGTGTTTGGGAATTGTGAGATATTTTACACAAATCGGTTATAATATCTAGCTAATCCTAGGAAGTTATGGATATCCATAACCGATGATGGACTCGACCATCCCTCAATTGTATCTATGTTGGAAGGATCCATATATATCCCATTATATGTGATGATATGACCCAATAATGATACCTCCTTCAAACAGAACTAACAGATGATGTACTTTTCATAGAGCTCCTCCATTTTCAAGGTCTCTATTACAATTCATAGATTATTCTCATGCTCCTCCTAGGATTTGGTGTATATTAAAATATCATTTATAAATAATAACAAGCATTTGTCGACGTAATCTCTAAATACTCTATTCATGATGTCCATTAACATTTCTATAGAATTAGTGAGTTTGAAAGGAATTACTATGAATTTATAGTTCCCGTAACTTGTAAAAATAGTTTCCTTGAGGATATCCTCCTCCTTTACTATTACTTGGTAATACCCTGACCGAAAATCAACCTTAGTGAAGTATTGGAATCCATATATTTGATCGATCAAGTCATAAATTTGGGGTAGAGGATACTTGTTCTTTATCACGATTTTGGTGATTTCATGATAATAAATGAAAATGATCTTTGACCCATACTTTTTCGTGATGAAGAGGAGTGGGGCACCCCATAGTGAAGCACTTGGGCGTATAAACCCTTTCTCTAGATTTTCATGTAGTTGTTTTTTAATGTCCTCAAGATCTACAACTGTCATTCTATATGGATTCACGGATATTGGAAATTCCCTAGTTATAAGATCAATTTAGAATTCAACATCTCTTTTTGGAGGAGGACCAGGATGTTCCTATGGAAACACTTCAGCAAATTCCCCACAATAGGCATTTCTTCAAGTATGGTTTCTTTCTCGGAAAAAATCATCTGAGGTAGATACGTGTGCTCATATGAATGTAATATCCATGCTTGAGATGTTTTTTCTATGGAATAATAATCCTCCTCCTTGCAGATGTATATAATTGGGGGTTGACTCAACATATGTATTGTGATTTTCCTCTCACAAAAATTTTTGTTGGCTCTATATATGAAAAGCCAAACTATGCAATATATTGCATCAAATTTCATCCAAGGGAGTATAAAGAGGATCCCAAGGAAGTTCAATCCACAAAATGTGATAGGAGAGGTGTAATATTCATGGGATGCAATGATGTCCTCATTTTCCATTCTCGCCAACACCATTATATCAATGATTTGTGGTGGCGTTGGGATTGTTCTACTAAACTTTTGGGATAGAAAAGAATGTGTAGAACCATGAACGATAATCCTACCTTTACCTTTTTTTATGGTTCTACCTTATATGATATAGACATCAGATGAGTACTTTAAACTAAAAAATATATAAAGGGGACTCCAATAAGAAAAATGGATAAAATATAAATTAAATTTATTTCCTTAACGTATCTATGTTATCCATTATCTACTTCTCAAAATATATTCTTAGGGGAATTTTTTTATTCCATTAAGAATGGATCATATTAATCTTCTAGATTTAACAAAGCATATACCCCATTAGTGTTATAAACAATAGTGAATCAGGGCTGTTTGTCGTGCACTAGTTCTCATTCGAGCCAAGCTCAAATCAGTGTTTTCAGTTTTTACCCATAGATACATATGTGCCAAAATAGCCCCTATAAGATCATATCTAGACAGAGATGTATTTTATTGATAAAACACATAATCAATACTCACTAAATATTAGTGATTTTTTTATTCTACTTTGTCTTATAAATAAATATTTCACTAAGGTTTTATAATCCTAATCACAAAAATAAATAAACATATCCTCTAATACAGGCTATAACAACCCTGCTCTTTAATTCCCACTTGAAATATTTTTATGACATATAATATTCCCATGATAAAACATAGAATATCAAGAGGTATAGTGTCTTTGGGACTTAAGATCATTACATGACAACATAAAAAATGAATCACGCAACATTATTGAAAACATCTTTTTCATGACCCCATACATTATTTTATACTTAGCATTTCATGGGATAACCTGAGGACATGCATAAGAAAAGAGTGAGATTTAAGGCCTAATAAAGGAGTAAACAATAAATAACATGAAGAATATAGTACATGTTAGGAAATAGGCATATCAATGGAATACAAGAGATACAAGGACATAAATGCATGATACACCATGATTATCATAACATGGAAATGTTTCAAAGACACTTAACATGGTATTCGCATGATCGAATGCTCATTGCACCTGGTTCCTGAGTAAAAACTCATTGCACTTGAATTAGAATGAGTAAACCCTATTTCCACTTGATCTATCATTATAATATCCTTTACCCAATGCATTGGAATTATATTAGGGAACACCCTTCTTAATCATTTAATTTCATGCATAACTATGCCACATGGACCATATAACATGGATTCATTAAACATAATATTTTATCCCAAAATAAATTAATATGAAATTAATAAATGAAAATCCATAATAAATAATTAAATATATAAAATGGTGAATACCCTTGATATATAAATAGGCATGGTATTCACTACACAATGACTTTGTTATGAAAACATTACTGTGCAATTTCAGTAGCATAACGATAGGACATAAGAATTCATAAAAATTGTTTATTAGAGATAATGGTTTGTATTATCATATATACAATCAATGGAATGTGAGGCGGTCATATTGAAAAATGTCTCAACATATGTAATGGAATTTAGATTCATAATACAAAATAATTTCTTGAATGTAAATGAGGAGAGAGAAATTCCTTACGGCATTTCTACATGCTAACAGTTGTACATGGGAGGCATTAATGAGAGATAAAGGGGTTTTTCATCATTCAAACATAAGAAGAACAATATGGGGGAGGTTCTAAATCATAAACCCGATATTTTTAATTGAAATGACAAAGGGTATAACAACATAAATAAACATAGAAAAAAATTAGAGTGGAAGAAATCCCTTACTTGGAAGTGTGATCCCAAAGGCTTGGTAGGGCATGAGAGAGGATTCATGGGAGTTTGGGGCACCATGGGAGGATTATAGAGAGAGCAAGAAATTGGTTGGTTGTGCTCTAAAGGCATTGATTGAAGCGGTAGTGGGGGCTTGGGTGGGTTTATATAGGAAAAGGTTTGTAATCCTTTATTATTTATGTATTGGACCCTACACATTAAACTATTCAATACCACAAATCATACCATGGTTTTTCCCATGGTTGATGCCAAAGGGTCCTATAAAAATATATTTTATAACTCCAATATATGATCATCATAAAATATTAGTATTTTTTATGTGGAGGTGAGTCACATTCTCATGGAATCCAATTCAATAAGTTAAATTGTCTCATATGTCTTGGAGGATCCACTAGGCCTTTGTTAAATAAATCAAATATACCATAAATCACATTATTTTCATGGTAAAACATATATTGTCCAATAATATCATTTATAGTATTTTATTACATCTCCATTGGGTCATTATGAGTCGTAAACCAAATTATATAATTAAATGGTATTTAATTCTTACCTAAATATTTGAATGTCTCAAAAAATTATAAAAAATACAATGTTCACAAATTTCGATGTCATGATTCCAAAAATAGTATGCATTTTATCTAAATAATTTTCCGAATATGTTAATTTTTACTTCTAAAATGAAAACCGACATTTATAAAAAATTCATGAGTTTTGTCAAAAACGGCTTTGAAACCATAATTAAAATCACAGTTGTATTCATAAAAATTATATGATCAATAAAATTAAATAAAAGTTAATTTATTAATAATATATTATTAAAATATTATTTAATACAAAAATCCATTATCTCATCAGAATAGATTTCTTAATTGAATATTAACAAAAAAATACTATTTGTGCTTTAAAATTTAAGTACAACGTAACAATAATAAAATGAAGTTAAATTATATGTTCTATAAACATAATACTTATGATATTGCATTGTTACAAAACCCCTTATAACACACGCATAATACCTAAGGGTAAGGTGTGTGATGGAGACAAACTCATGGGGTGGCTCAGATAACATCACTCGTGTGGTAATCTCTAACCAAATCCACTTCCACTGTAGGTGGTTCTGTTCGAGAATAATGTTTTAAAGCTCATCATGGGATTGGTTAAGAGAGAAGAACAATCACGTAACCTTGTTTATATGAACAAACAAATGGGCTTCATGTGGATTAATTATACTAGATGAGGCCATCTCTTCCTTTGTATATGTAAAATAGATTTGTTAAATCCCTATATTGATACTAATCATTTGATCACTATTTAATGACTATATTGGAAATTGTGAAAATTCTTAATGGTATTTTGAAATCCAAAAACATAAAACCACAGAAGTGAATATATCCATTTATGTAATAAGACATTTAATTAGATCAAGAATAATTTTCATTAATAAATTTTTTGGTCGCTACACATAATGTATTGATTTTGTCTAAGAACAATCACATATATTTACAAAATTATCTTCTCATGAGACGAAAATTGTTAAACAATTCATTGGAGGGTGATATGATCCCTAAAACACAATTAACATATTCATAATTCTATTATATATATTATATAATTAAACTTTGAGACATCCAAAATACATAAAAAAACACATAAGAATTAAATTGATATAATTAATATTTTCATAAATAATGATCATATTCATTATTAACAGAGAATTCAGATTGTATAATTGAAGCATATCCCCAATAATTAATTATATTCATTCATTGATATTTATATAAAATAATAATCAATTCGAAGATATTGAAAAAATATCTATGATAAATTTAATGATTTTTAATAAATAATAAATATTATATAAAACTTATTTTAAAAAATATAATAGTTTTAGAATAATAATTAAAAACTGAATAATTATTAATTTTTTAATCGATGAAATCATATAATTGAAGCTCTGTAAATAATATTGGTTAATATAGTTTGGGAAATAGATATTCTGGAAAATGAAAAAATTATTCCTTTCTGATTTTATTATGGTAAATGTAAATAAATATTATCCTTAATCAGTATTAGTCGATGGGACAATGATATAAATAGATAATATGAAACATATTGTTAGAGAAACGAATGAGTCTCAAATAAAAAGAAAAAATAATTATTATTCCACTTAAAATCATAATATTAGTTGAATTTTGAAAAAAAGGAGGGTAAATTTGCACGTATTAATGTTAGATATAGAATTAAACAATGTAAAAGATGTTGAAAAGTAATTATATAAAACAATATATAATTTCTCCTTGTGGGAATTTAGAAATTTATAATATTGATTCAAATTTATACTATAAATTAAATACTTATTTCATTAGATAATTTTGAATCAAAATCAATTTAGTGGATTAATGATGAGATGTATGTTTAAATATATTATATCTAAATAATTTTTTAAAGAATACATACATGGGTTGTGAATACACCATAAATTCACACAAATGTGGCATTTGAATATGGAATATAACTTATTTAATTATTATTTGTAATAGAATTAATTTTATGTTTTGTAATGAATAAACATTTAGAATATCAAATTAGGGAACATTAATAAGATCATTATATACCTTGAATATTGTGGTAAATATAATACGATACTCGGTATATGTAGTATATATAATATATAAACAAACATTGGGATATAACATGAAATATCTCAAAAACTGTGGATATTGAGATGAGAGTACCATAACATGAAATTTCTCCTTTTCAATTGCGTTATAACTGTAGGAATATAAATATTTTTTAATATCTGTATTTTAATGATTATGTCGTTAGTTATTTTAACTAATACTATAAATTTATAATATCTTATTACGTACATATTAATGGATTACTATTAAAACTAATATTATTGCGTTAACTATTCTGTTTTCACTACATCCTATAGTTCATAGATGATTTTTCATTATACTTGATCATTGTTTCATCACCTCCATAATTTTTATGGAGTATATAAATTCATTTCATGATATTTTCAAATAGTTCTATGTTCATTTAATAGAAAATATAATTATATAATACATTTCATGATTAAAAATATTTCAACGATTATTATTAAATTAATATGAGAACTAAATTTATTAGTGATTGGCCTAATGGTTCTCAAAATTTTCATACATAAATTTTTATCATAGTTGATGAATATTAATTATATAAAGTAAGGAAAAATTATAAAAATATAAAAATGAATTTTATTTTGAAACATGTATAAATAAATAATTGATAATAAAATATCCTTATCAGATTCCTCTGCATAATCAGATTATAGTACATCTTTTGAGTATAATTTTTTATTTTTTATTAAAATAATGGGAAAAGGTAAACATTAAAAAATTTGACCTCAGATTCACAATATGAGTAAACTGGGGAGGTATATATTATCATTTAATTAAAACAATAATATAAGGCTATGAGAACATGAGATTAACATTTGAAAATAATTCATAGTCATTCAAAGATCATTATCATGAACCATGTATTAAATCATGGGGTTTCATAAGAAATAAATCATCATGGGACAATAGAAGTTGAGTATTGAAATCATATAATTGGAGTAATATCACCTTATAAAATAGTTTCATAAATAATTGACCAAAATTTATCAAATAAATTGTTTTTCAAGGTTACCAAATAATAAATTCATCACTTGATTGTATCGGGATAACAAACCATTTACCTTCATTGGGATTCTAAAAACCTCTCATGTACCCATTTTGGGCTTGGGATATCCTACTGAGTACCCTATGATATCATAAATCATTAATAATTTCTCAATTAAATAATGATATATAATTTTACCACTTATTACTTATTTAAAACAAAGTCATATGCAAGCAACAATATCATGACAACATTATTCATTTAATCATACATTAACCCATGGATTAAGAAATAGGTTCCATAAATTGTTCAACATCATCTACAAAAATAACATCACTTTACTAAAGAGATTATCATTGAATCATCTCCCTAGTGTATCATAATTATCATCCAATGATGTTATAATATATGAAAAATGACATTAGAATATCACTTGAACAATTCATATTAAAAATACACTTTTTATTTTGAATCAAATATTATAAATATAAAAAACAAAAATATTAAGGAAATAATATTAATTAAAAATAAACATTTAATATTCTTATTTATTCTACATAGTTATTATTATTCATGATGGATGAAAAAGACATTTATACCCTATATGTTAAAACAACTATTCTGTTCATAAAATTTTGATAATATTGCCTCATTAAGAAAATGATAATAATATTCCATATTATTTTTTATAAAAATTTAAAAATGGTTAAAAATTAATTTTAAAATTAATTTTAAAATATTATAAAAATTATTCAGTGTTTATTAATGAAAATATTTTTCTTAAAAAAATATAATCAAAAGATGTAAAAAAACAATGTTAGTTTTTCCAAGAAATACATTCCTATTTCTTGTATAATTTAAGATAAAAAACTGAAAGAAAAAATTTATTTAATGTAAATAAATATAGGAAAAAAGAAAATAAATGTGTTTATTAATATATATATATATATATACATATATAAAATACAATTTATTCAGTGGAAATTTAACCATAAAAATCATGTTAATATTGAGAATTTAAGGAAAAACCCATACATCAAGTCTGATATGCATTATACGAGCTATAAAATTCTATTTAATAAATTTAAATTTATTATAATTTCCTATATAAACCATTTAATATTAATAATATCATATATGATCCTATTATATCATTTATACACACACATATTAATGATTATATATATAAAATCATCATTTTTTGTGTCAACATTTTAATTTTTCATATAATATTAACTTTATATGGTGGAGACCTTGTATATTTATCATGGTTAAATCATATTCAAAATTTTCATCATGATATAATTATAAAATATATAAAATTATTAATTATTTTAAATTAAAAATGAAATTTATAGATATAAAAATGAATTATAATATTTATAGAGATGACAGTCGATAAGTACTCATGTACAATGTTTTCATTTTATAATGATAAGATGAAAAGGTTGATAAATATTATTTTATCATTATAGAATCAATATTAAATAATATATATCATATCTATTCATTAATTATGTCATTATAATCATCCATTTGATTTGGTGACTTATAATGGATCATATCGTTATGTTGAGGCTATAGTCCACCCATGTATAAAAGAAAAATAATCATTTCACATTTGATGCAAAAAATGTTGAAAATTGATTTCAAATTATCCTGATATAATATAATTACATAATTTATAATATGTTAAAAATTTATTATGTATACAATGGTATTTGTGAATGTGGAATTGGAAATAAAAATATATTAGCTATGTTTATTTATATGTAACTTCCTTGAGATATCTATGTTGGATTACACCATAATTGTTTAACGTATTTACATAGGAGAATACCAAGGGATATAATGTTATGGTATGTAATATAATAAGGTATTATGTTAACCCTTTTGGTATTGGAAGGCTCAATATTATTGAATATTGGAGGAGAGTAGGATCCCTTTTTATGGGAGAGACAGAACAAATATACAATTTCCAGTATGATTTAAATATATTGAATTTCTGAAGTGTAAATGATTCAAATGTAAATGTATTTTATGGTATGATAACATATGTTAAATTTCCACTCTTTTAAAAAGTAATTTATATGAATATTTGGCAATATTACCCATATCTCTCTGTTTAAACCTATAATAACCATAATTTAACCATAACCATGGATAAATATTATTAATATAATTACGATTCATTATGATAAAAATTAAAATTTCAACATTTCCAAATATATAAATTTTAATTATATTTAACCAAATTATATTTTTATGAGTGGAATGAATTAATTTTAAAATATGACTGAAATCTATTTAACCACTCTTTTAGAAACATTAATTTTTAATCATAAATGTAAATTTATATTCTATCCATTCATAGAAAAAATTATAAAATAAAATATTAAAATATTTTCTTGAATATTTTTTATATCTAATTAAATAAAACAATTAAACAAAAATGTGTTAGAAAATTTATTAGGGTAATATCACATTGAACATATAAAAATTAATTCATGGAAAATAATTCTTTTCTAACATTTAAATAGATAATTTATTGATTTTTATTCATAAATTTCCAATACATTTTAATGAAGTATCATTTTAATAGTAATAGATTTAATTTTTTATAATACAA
The DNA here is from genome assembly GCA_963277665.1 of Viscum album. NCBI lineage: Eukaryota > Viridiplantae > Streptophyta > Magnoliopsida > Santalales > Viscaceae > Viscum > Viscum album. The sequence continues at coordinate 669,794,503 of OY728119.1, read as the reverse complement.
TACATTATAGGTAAAAAAAATTAAACTTCGTTGTAAAATAGGGCATTCAATAATTATAGGATTATATAGAAAATTTAATTATTATCAATTTATAATTATTCAATAAATTTTAATTTCTAAAAACAATTATATATATAATTTCTAAATATGTAAATATTATTTAAACTCACTAATCTAATGGATATGTTACAAAGGTAAACTACATCACATGTTCATTTAGACAAAGGGTTATTTATAATGAAGTCAATTATTTAGTGCCCATTTATTTGAAAAGATATATATATATGGTTTAAAATTATACCCACATTAAAATGAATTAAAATGGACAACATCATTTTTATTAATACAAAAAATTAGGATATTTCTACATCATCAATTCCTCTAGATAAGATGTAAATTCCTCAAAATTTTTAAAGAACGATAGATCTTTAAAATTTAGGAAAATATTGTTCCAAAACCCATTATATATATAATATTGTATTTCTACCTGTATATCTTCATCGTAAAGATAATTATATAGTGTTACAACATCTAATTCTAGTACATGTGGAGTATCAAGTATGTAATTCATATTAAGAGATATATAAAACACACCATGAATATACTAGTGGTTAAAAAAATATCCATTTGATAAGATACCATACCTAATTGATTAGGAATCATGAATGGGAAAAAAATGGGATAAACACTACATTATTATTTAATCGCATATAAATTATACATGGATATATTCATAGTAATTACAACTCAGCAACTTCAAATTCAATATTTCACATATGGTTGGTAGTAAATCTCTTATATAGAATTGTAGATTTATTGACGTATTGCTAAATAGATCTAATCTTCTCTTCCATTTTCTTAGTTAGATTAGGTTCTTAATATATATAATCATTGTGAATTTCCACACATTTATGTATAGATATCATCCAATAGATCCACTAGAATTATAGAGTAAAAGAAATTATGTAAATATAATTCAACAAGAGGAAGTTATTGATCCTAATACCCTTTGAAATATAGATAATTGGATCTCAACATATCCTATTTTATTTCAATGGTCTTATTAGTATAGTCAACTACATATGGATGGTATGTACTAGTGAATAATCAAATTGTATATCAATAGCTCACTGGAAAATTCAGAATAATGTCAAGGAAATCCTCAAATCCTTCTTATATAAAATTGAATGTAGAACTTTATACTTCTATTAGACATTTTAAGGTATATCCTGGTAGGCTAATAAAGAGGGAAAATATATACTATTTTAATTAAATATTATTACTTCATATGGTAATTATGTATAATCCAAATAAGAATATATACATTAGATGTTTTAGGGATTCAAATAACTTAATCCATGGTAATGATTTCTAATTTCCATTTTAGTGTGATTATAGCTAAAAAATAGGATTAGAATTATTTTACTCAATATTAGCATTTATAAAAACAAATAACCAAGATTCATACTATATTATACATCTCTGTATGTTATCTATCCATAAAAACTCATTCATATATATTCATATATATACTTCTAGGTTGATTAAAAAATGGTAATCTATGAAATTATTTTAGTAGATATTTATTTATGTCTGGTATTAGAGGGAACTATACTTAGTTCTTAAAACATATCATTATATCAAAATCAAGGATATGATTAATAAAATTTCTTTCATATTCTATAATTCCACACCATCAATCTATTTATCATTATTACTCTAATGGATAGGCGGTTAAATATTCTTTTTATAAAGAAACGATCAATACATATATCTATGGATTTTTTGGTCAATTTTCTAATAATCAATAAATATTTGATATCATTCAATCCTTATCATTTTAAAAAATTATTGTTCTTTCAAGATCTTTTCATCATCTGCCATGTTCAATTTCACATAGTGGTATTTTATTGGGTAGAAATAATGGTTAATCAATTAAAAAAATATCCTATGGTGAATATTCAACTCTTCATAGGTAACTAAAAAAATTACATTTTTATGAAATATATATATATATATATATCAAAAATTCAATATATTTTTAATACCTATACATTTTTAGTTGAGAAATTACTGTGGAAGAATCCAAATCACGATTAATGAAATTTTCCATATGAATTTTAAATTTTCATTAGGCCTATGATTTCACCATGTTATTATGTATGAGAACACATCCTTGTCCCATCACTTCTGTATCAATATATATCTAAAATCCATCTCCATTATAAGGTATTATGTCCAATGATGTACTGAAAAACCTTATCAAAATATCTTTTAATTTATTCACTCAATCCTCTATATAAAGGAAATTCCATCCCTTTTGAATTAACATTGTGCGTGAATTAGAAAAACATGACAAATTATTCAAAAATAATCAATAATATACAAAAAAATATGAAAAATATGGATCCTAATAAGCATGGTATAAAAGGGAAAATGATTAATTTATTCATTTGTTCATGTTTGTGACAAACCATCCCAGAATACCATCACAATCAGGTAACCAACATGGTATGTCATATAAATGAGTGGAATTACTGATCCCCATAGGATGGTAATAAGAACCCAGAAATTAACAGAAACTATAGGGAATAATTTCTACCAATATAGAGTAAATGTAAAAATAGTGGGATAATAACTCTAATTATATATGCCATCATGAAAGGAAAATATAATAATCCATACAACATAGAACTATTAGAAAAAATTTATAATTATAAAAAAAATTGATCTTAAATAAATAGGACTAATCCATGTGATAAAGTAGGAAAACCCCACAATGTCACCACAATTTACCATACACATCAAACAGAAAACGTCACTGCCTCACTATGGCTATTTTACATTTCCTACATCAAAAGTGACAAACAGTTTGACTCATCACTAATGGTTTGTGTATGGTATGAGATAAATATGTTTTGTAATATCCCACCCATGTATTCTATAATTATTCTCTGTATAATAATATAAATATTATCCCCTCTAAATATATATAGGAATGATAATTTTTTAAATATTTTTTATATCAATATCATATAAAATCATTCCCCTATATCAAAATTTAAAAATATTAATTGTAAATTAGTATTAAATAAAACAAAATATATCAAAATATTTTATAAAATCCATTATGTGAAACCCACATAATGGGTAAAATAATGACAGGGTTCAGTACCAGTAAGGCTATTTTTAAGACGCATACCTAGTTATAAATAATCATTCAAATTAATACGTTGGAAATATACCTCATGTATATGAATAAATTTGATACTCTATAAATTAAACCTACAAAAACTTCTAAGAATTACCTTGTAAAAATGGCCTTAGGAGCAGAGAAACATCCAATAGATAATCCCACCAATATTAACAATATGATAGGTCTTTTACTACACCTTCCACCTAATTTCATAAGGCTTCCCATATTCTAAATTTTTCAAATCATTTCGTCAATATCATGCTATGAGATATTTATCATAAATCCAATTTACAACTATATGAAATTATACTTTTCATTTCCCTTAACAAGTAAATACCACTATTTATAAAAAACCAATTCAAACACACACAAATCAACGAATGATTGAATTTTTTTTTCTTAAAATATATATAAGAAAATATCATGTAATGTATTTCTTATGTAGTAAAGTTGAAGAACCACTTACCTCATTCTTAGATTTCCCATGCCTAAAATCATATTCACCTTCACCTTTAATAATTAATCTAAAACAATTAAATACCTTCAAATTGTTCTCACATATTATAATAATTTGTACCTAAAATTATTTTAGATTAGAAGATAAATTTCTATATAACTCAATGAACCCACCTTCTGCACCATGAAAACATATAATGGTTAGTATCCATGAGATGATCCCACAATATATTTAGAATAGAGAAAATAAAACATCACCATATGGTAATAATCCAAAATTAAATGAAAATTTTCTACTATGATAAATGGAAATGAATAATTGAAAATGATATTTACTAGGAAAAAACAACACAACATCATAAAATATTTAACATCAATCAAAGAGACCTCGAACGAGGGATATCAACCTATGTAACCTCAAGAGAGCCTAGGTTTTGAGTGTAATACCAACACATAAAAACAATGAAAATGTGATATGTGTGTAGGAAAAACATATAGGTCCCACATATTTAGTTACATGAAATATAGATTTAGCAGGTGAATCAATCAGGTTCCTTCAAACTAAAAAAGGAATCCCTAGTTCTTAAAATGACTTGATTGATATTTTTAGAATGTGAACATTTTTCATGGAATATAAGATCTTCACACTATGAACTAGTCACACAACATATTCCAAACATCATATTTTGTGTACCCTATTTAGAATGTCAATGTGTCTACACATATTTTCAAAGTATTGGTTTTATATATAATCAACTAATTAACAATAAATCAGACAAAACCAAATAAATATCTCACAAAAAACACATTTTTATCCCATGTGTTACAATATCCCACAGATAAGACTTTCCATGTGACAAACCAAGATAGGTTTCCATCCGACCTAGTTCCTGACCCAGCCTCTGGCATGAAATGAATGGAATTCCCTCTCCCCACATACTGGAATAAGTGTCCACCTATCAAGAATAAAGGTTTGGGGATTATTTAATTGAGTTTAGAATCATAGAGTGACCAACAATAATAAATTAACTGAATATAAAAATTCACACCAACTAGTCTTAACAAAGTTTAAAATTGAATTAAAAAGGTTATCAAAAAGCCCAATGACTACCACAATGGATAAAATCCAAAAAATAATATCCCAAGAACTGCCTCATGGTACGGGGGCATTACCCTCAAGAAATATCCTCAACACCACACCATGAAGTACTCATAGTAAACCAAACCACTTTCTCTAAAATCATTACCCATATATACGACAAACATTACGAATTCTACATACATCTAAAGGTGTAAGAAGGGTGTGATCCTATGCCCACTTTGATTCCACCCAATAATTTAACATTTTACAAACACTATAATATTAAAATATAGAATGTTTTCAAAAACTAGAAGTCATACTAACAATTGTAAAGGGGTGAAACATTAGATAAAAATAGTTTTCAAGGGGGTATCCATAGTGAATGATAAATTATAAAGAAAAAACACATTATTTTAAAATTACAAACCAAACACACCATATAATGATAGTATGTACAATATAAATAATTATCCCAGGTCGTAGGAAATACACCAAGGTACTAGAAATTTGTGGGGCACTCTGTACATCATATCAATGTGTAAAAGTAACAATAACCAAAAACTTCTCTATCACGGGCCACTATGAGGGAAGACCCCAATGGCCTAGTTGTCCCCAAACCTCATCATAGTTTATTTAGTGTTTTTATAATTAGTTGTTATATGTGAACTATGGACAAGACCACTGGCCCCCAAAATAGCCGAGATTCCCATTTGTGCTCAATCATGTTTCACATGTTATAAAGTATCATTTTCATATTAAAATTTCCATTAAACACCATTAAAAAACAAAAAATCCAAAAAAATAGGTTTCGCACTTACAATGTAGGTCATAAAACACAATTATGATTTTATAAAACAACTTCAATATGTATTATAAGGATATTCATAAAAAATCATTTAGAAATCCTCATTAAGGCCAAACTACCAACAATACCCTACCATAACAAGATTCTAACCCTTAACACCATATAATAAATCAATTTCGTGAATAGAAAAAATAAAAATAATACAACAAGGAATACACATGAAAGACACCCATTTCCATGAAAAAATGATGCTTTCAAATTAGACACATAATCAATTATACCAAAAATGGTTTTAAATTTTTTAAGAGAAATTCCCTTATTGGTAAACATAAAAAACCCCCATTAAATTCAAATAAAACATATTTAAATCATACATTAATGAAAATAGTTTTCCAACAAAATTTTCACCTCTTATACTATTGAATAAACCATTTTAATAACTTATAAAACAACCACAGGAAACCCAACATGGCCTTAAACCAAAATCATTCTTGAAAATACCCATTTAAATAAAGACTAACAACACACCAAAAAATAATTTTCATCCCTTTCATCAATTAATAAACCAATTTCACATGTTATAGAGAACTACTATGAAATACAAAATGCGTTTACATCTAAAATTCACCTCAATTCACAGAAACATTCCATATAAAAATCAATAACATGATTATATATTTTAAAAATAAAATTTATATCCAATTTATAATTAAAATAAGATGAAAAAAATAAAGAAAACAAACTAACTCATCAAATGACTTTTATAGATGGAACCACCTGCATTTTGTGACAAAACCCCCAAGAATTGGTGTGGAACATTGACCACACCACAACTGAACCATAATCATGTGAAAATTAACACTAATCTATAATATTGAACCAAGAAAAAAAATATTAACCATTGGGGAGGAATCCTTAGCTATTGGAAAAATATAACCTCAAGAAAGCAGGGAAGAAACCCTTGAGAAAAAGACGAAAACAAATAGACTCACTTACATAATGGATCTTGAAGTTTACCCCATCATACCCCCTTCAAAAATAGTTTATATGGTAGCTTTAGGGATCATGGAGGTATCCCATTGATGGAAACATGAAATGGGATGATGAGGGGCGCATTTGTTATATTTCTGGAAGGAAAAAATGGCTAAAAACAACTTTTTTAGCACCTTGACACTATGTAGGTGGTTCTATGCACACAAAAAATCGTTATTTTCATCCCAAAATTTAATGGGGATCTTAGGGAATCCTATGGAAAGGATAGGCCAATAATAAGAGGTAGTAGTACCCCAAAATTTCTAACATATGACACCCAGTTTCAGAGAAGTTAACTAAGAACCCAAACTAAACCAGGGTGAAGTAAAAGTCTGAACATGTGTGTGACAATTCTTACCATTAAAATGCTTACTCCCCCATAAAGAAACGTCAATTAAAAAAATAAAAAATGAAAAGATATAATTTCGATGTTCTTATAGTGTTCCAAAAAAACAAGAAAGTCACTATAAGATATAAATGTGGGCTATGAGAAAGACTAGAGTCACCAAGACGAACTCCCCCACTCTGTGTCACCCTCCCACAAAGGACAAAACTCCTCATGTTGATCCAAAAAGTAAAGGATACCCTCATCGACCTAAAATTCAAATATTTTCTTGAAAAGATCCATCACTATTAAACCACATCCAACGACAATCCACCTTAAACACTACGAGATTATTCTTAAGAAAACTACTTTAAACGAACAAAAAAATCAAATGTGGTTACAAAAACCATAATTCAATAAAACTATTGGGGCACTCCAATCCCAATGTTTACCCAAGAAGAAAGTTATTGTTTATATATATCTGAATGAAAATAACTATTGCTAATCCAACACCAGGATCAAAAAAAATTACTGATACAGGGAGACCCGCAGAGACTCCCCTCCAATGGAAATAAACTATCACCTAATACTGATCCTGAACACCAACACGAGGAGGACCAGATGGACTCCCCACCACAAGGGACAACTTAATTTCCTGAGATAGAGCTGGGACACCAACATGTAGAGGTGTCAGTGTACTCCCCACTATAAGGGGCATGTTAACCATAAAAATATTACAAAATAATTTCCATGTGACCAATTGGGGGCTCTACATTCAATAAGAACCAACCATAAAACGATTTTCACCCACCAGGGTTCAATCACTGGGGTTTGAGAAAACTAAATCACCCACCTATTTACAACCAAGGAGGATCTTTTCCTCTGAAATGAATTACAACCCTAAAGAATGGGGTCCACATGTCTCTTTCCTCCACAACAGACCACTTGAAATGAAATTTCCACATCAAAACCTCAAACTATCTCCAAATACCACATTGTAGATATATGGTAAAACAAGATCATTTACATACATGTGGGTTTCCAGACTACGTGCCCACATTACTCCAGGACCAATGAATTAAGCTCAAATGATTTAGGCATCTCATGGACCATATTCAAGCATAAAACCCCCCAATAAAAACTTCTCCTTATAGGGCCACAAGAAAAAACAACACCTATCAGAAAAAATATCCATGACATAACACACTCTCAACCCCAAATTATTCTTACTCGAAAATTTCACAAAATTAGGGTCCTTGATGATGCACACACATTTTCACTCCAAAACCAAAAAATAAACAGTAGATGTAAGACCAAAAGGTTCACACATTCATTCAAGATAAGATATTTTAGGAATTTCTTGGAGAGAACACTCTTTAGTTTATTCATAATTCCTTAAAATATTCTACAATATCAAATTTCCCTTAAAATAAAACATAATGTAGCAATACTCCACTGAACGTGACCCTTCCAACCAAGAGATGCATTTTTTAGGTGTGGGACCTTGTGAAAAGTACCAAGAATCATGATATTATAGCATGAAACCATAACAACCTTTAACAACAAGATTTTCCACACAGGTGGCCTAGCATGAATTATTTTCTTATGTGAAACCAATAAGAGACCCAAAGTCACTTAAAGACTGCGACCAAAACAGTCAAATCTAGTATGTTTTTCCTTTCCTCATTGGAATTACCCATCACCACTTCTAGATATAGAGACTACATACACAATGGGGTCAAACATAACATTCAACAATTTATACAACGTTAGAGACTAAGGTCTATTTCAACCTACCACAACCACTCTCCTGCTACAAGAGGATACACATGACCAAAAACGAAGAGGGGTATATTCAATCTCCAATGATCAAGAAGAATGTCTATAGATCAATCAACTATAGGATTTACCAATATTGAATTATAATTGTCCCCACAATCATCATACATTAATTCTTTATGGTGTCATTCCTTAGCCTACAACAAAAGAAAAGGACCCAACTAAGCTGGTCCATTGGTCAAAAAGTACCAAAACTAGAACCTATCACATGAGGGGAAAAACTGCAATGGATTCTAGAAACATTTCACATAAGGGATCATTAACAAACATCTCAACCCATATTACCGAAGAAACTCTTACCAAAAACAGTATTCAATCAAGAGGGTTCTTGAACTGAAAACATTCCACAACACTAATCCCCAAATCATATAAAATAAACCAACCAAAACCCAGTTATAAAAAACATAATTTTCCATAAAAACTTTTATTTTAATGTAAATGTGATTCACAGTAAGCACCTTCACCATTGGTATATCATCTACCTTTCATAATAATGTTTCCATGCCACACTAGGCATCGTCCTCATATCCCCCCCGACACTCATCAAGTCATGAAATTAACTATATGTATTTCCATTTTACTCATTCTTGTGGTAACCTGTGTGGATATCGAACATCAAAAAAATTCTTATATTCAAAATAATAACATTCTACCCACGCATTCTCTTTCTCAAAACTGCTAACCAAAAAATCCAAACCAAATTCTAATCTAAACACAATTATTGAAACCCACCAATAATTCACATTAAAAATCAATTTCTTGTATAAAAAACTAATTTCAAAACATTTTACCCCATCTCAAAACAATTTTAAATATTTTAACAAATTCTATTTGAAATATATTTTTAAATCCCACTTTTACATAATTTGTGCATTCAAAAATAAATTTCCAAAAATTCAAAAATAAAATCATTTACAGAATTTTAGAAATCACAGAAATTCCTTTTTAATGGAATAAAATGTCAAAAAGATCATATTTCATAAAACCAGGTCACTCTTACTTAAAAACCATGTCCCGATAATTCTTAAATTAGGTAATTTCAAATCGAATTCCAAAACACAAGTTGACACATGATGCTTCTCAAAAGCGGGAAACTAATATTGGTGACTGACTTAGAAATACTATTGGAATCCAAATTCTAGTCATGCTACCACAACTGAGTGTTTTCTATGACAATTTCCCTTGCTACACATGGATTTCTATGCCATACGAGGTCACTGAGACTATTTACTAAACATCTATTTCATTTCATGAACAACGTGCAACCTCAAGGACTAAAAGACTTGGATTGAACCAGCATTCCCCTGGTAAGTCAAGTCCCAACATGAAGCGTGCTTGAAAGAAACCTTACTGATAAACAATAACATTGAGTATAGAGAATGTTTCTACAGTCTATCCAGAATATTACCTAAACAACATGACCCAATAAATAGAGAACTTTATTTGATAACATTTTTCCCGAACCAAGACAGGTTGCAATCAGACCCAGTGCCTAACCTAATCTCTGGCAGGAACCGAAGGGTGTTCCCTATCCCCAGGTGCTAGAACAAGTTCTCAAGTATCAATAACAAACGTTTTTTAATGATTTACCTGAGATTAGAAATATATATTGATAAACCATAATAAAAAATTTGAATATGAAAATTCATTCCAACCAAGTAAATCAAAATTATGAATTGAATTAAAATGTTTATACAAAAGAACATGTACTAACACAATGGAAAAAATATAAAATTAAGAACCAATGAACCACCTCATGGAAAGGGGGAATCATCCTTAATCCATCTCCATGAAACTGCACCAAGAAGGACCTTAAGTAATCTAAACCAAAAACTCTAAACTCTTTACCCATACCTGCGATAATCATTACCAAGTATACATACACATATAGTTGTATGTAGGTTGTGATGCTAAACCTAGTAGGATTCCACCAAAAAAACATTCTGAGCTACAAAAATTATAATACGAAATACATGAATGTTTTCATAAACATGAAATGATAGAAATAATTTTAAATGGGTTAAAGTTTAAATAAAAATAGTTATCAAAGGGAAAAATTAAAGAATGAATAGGTTTAAAGAAAACAGACATGATACTGAAATTTAAAACCAAATACACCGTATACTGATAGTAATAACAATATAACCAATGATCATAAGTCATGATAAATACTCTAAGGCACCAGCTAGTTGTTGGGTCCTAGGTACATTGTATATTGGCCTAAAATGTACCATAACAAATAATATTATCATTAATGATCCATTAATAGGGGAAAACCGAATGTCTTAGAGGTCTAAAAACATCATCATCATTTATTTAGTGTGTTCATCACCAATATATATTAGTGAAAAGGGGACAAGGCCACTATAGGATCTCTTGAATACTATCCCCAGTCCACCCAACTAGATACCTGGGCATCTCATTTGTTCTCCATCATGTATCACAAGTTATAAAATAAAATTTTCACCTTTAAATTAAAATTTAAACATAATAAATAGTCAAAAATTCCCACAAACATTTTTCACACACACAATGTAGTTCATTAAACCCAGTAATGATTTTATAAAACAACTTCGATAGGTCTTACAAGGCATTGCACAAAAAAAATCATTCAAAATTACTCTTTTAAAGAAAATCTCCCAAAAATACCATTTAAATCGAAGATTGGTATCCCTAATTGCATTTAATAAATAAATTTCATGAATCATAAATAAACTCATACTGATACAACATGGAATAAAATTGAATGACAACCAATTCCACGTAAAAATGTAACATTAAAATTAAACACTTAACAAAGTCTACCAAAATGGGTTTAAAATTTTTATAAGACATTTCTAATGTGGTTAACATAAAAAATTCCCTTTAAATTAAATGATATTATTTTTTAAACATAAAATAGTGAAAATTGTTTTCCAATAACATTTTCACCATTTATAATTTTCAACAATAAATTTTGATAACTTATAAAACAACCCCAAGAAACACAACATGGCCTTAAACAAGAATCATTCCCAAAATCCTACTTTTTGAAAAAAAACACAAAAACTAAAACCACACAAACAAATAATTTTCAATCCTTTCATCATTTAAGAAACTAATAACAGAATTTATTGAGCACTTCCAACTAATACTAAATGGGATTGCATAAAAAATACACCCCATTTCACAAAAACATTCCATATTAAAATCATAAAAATGTGATTTCCTTTATAAAACATTCAATCCTAATATATAATTCAAATTAAATTCTAAATAAATTAATAAAAAAAAACTAACTCATCAAAGTATGTTTAGATATTGAACCACCTACCTTTTATGTCAAAAACCCCATAAATCGGTGTGAAACATCAACCACACAACAGAAACACCCCATGAATGTGACAACAAACCCTGATCAATATTATCTAACAAAGAAACAAAATATTAAACCCTAGAGGCGAAAAACATGATTTTGGAATAATTGAACATCAAAAGTGTATATAAGAACCCCTAGAGATAAATAAGAAAATAAATAATGACTTACACACATGATGGATCTTGATGTTTTCCTCATAAAAACCCCTTCTAAAATGGGTTACAAGGGAGATTTAAAGAGATAGGAGGACTCCCCTGGATGAAAACAACAAATGGAGATGAACACAAAAAAATTTGGGTAATTTCCTGAAGGGAAAATGGTAAAAAACTAATTTTTAAGACCTATAAATTGTGCATCGTTTGGCTACACAGCTTAGCAAATTGTGCGGCCTAATTGTGGGAATGTTTTATCAACAAAAAATACACATTTTCTTCAAAACTTTAAGGTTAAGCCTATGAGAAACCTTGGGAGATGCTAAGAAAAGAATATGAGGAAATAATGCCACAAAATTTCAAACCCATTACACCCGATTCCCAAGTCAATAAACATGAACCCGAACAAAACCTGGATGAAGTGAAATTCAGAACCAGGGTGTGACACCTTATCCTTGATATTTCATGTAGAATAAGGCTTTTTTAGAAATTTGTGATAGAAATTATCCCTTATTAAAATTTTGTGATCCCATGTCTCATGAAAATAAGATCCCTGTATCTATACTATGTTTTGAAAAAAGATAGTCTTCCCACAAAATCTTTGACCTGGGAATCAATTATCTTGACTGTTTTATACATAAATAAAACACCTTGATCTAATGTGATATCATCTGAACACAAAATTTGTGCGGTGACATGATGGTATTTGATAAGATGTATATGTGGAATAAATCATGAATTAATATCATATATGATAGTAATTCATCTAATACAAATATTTCCCCATCCTCTTAGTAACCATAAATATTCCAACATATCTCAAAGCCAACATTTTATGTTTATGAAGAGTTATGTGACCCAATCCTGCTGAATAAATTAAGAAAATGATTAAACTGATGGAAACATCAAAGATGAAGTCAACTATCTGAATTCAACTTATTTCAAAACATTGATATACACAAAATCTAATGTATATCTTGAATCATCATGAATGTACCATTGAAAATATTTAGTCTCACAGGATATGCCTCACCAACCATAGCATAATAAAGATGTGATATGCACAAGATACCAAAGAAAGACTCCAAGGGTTCCATTCTTATTGAATAATGATAGCTATATTTATAAGAATACATTAACAGTCCCTGATGGGAATCACATAATCCACAAAAATACATGATGGTTGAATCGATCGTCTCCTCTATGATTTGACTAACATGCGTTGTCCAACTTCCCTTTTCTAGATGGAAATATGTAATCAACCATGCCTATGTCCCCCTTATCAATTGGAGAATTTTCTAGAACTATGATATAAACTAGGGTCCCTATTTGAATTCATCGAACAAAGAACTATTAGGTCCACTAGGCTAGATATCTTGAAAGGGGGTGGGGTGGTGAATCAGGGTATGACAGATTAAAACAACTCTCCCTTTTGATCTTGCTTTGTTGTTTGAAAAAACCCTATTATTTTTCTTTCTTGTTGTAGAGTATTGATAAACCTGAAAGCAAGAACATAACACATCAATTTTTACTTGGTTCACCCTCACTGGGCTACGTCCAAGGAGCATAAACCGGCAGTGTGCTGATGTACCAATTCCACTATAAGTGAACTAAGGTTTACAAGGATCTCTGTGGACACATTTTCCCTCTTGGTTTACAACCACTCACAATATGAAAGCTCACTTCTCTCTCAAATGAAGTCTTCTCACTGGTTTTTCAGAAGATCCGCTAATAGTTTAAAGACTTGTAGGTCCCTTCACTATCACAAATGAATGAATCTCTCTTTGTATGTAGATGATTTTTTGATGTTCCTCTTTCCTCAACTGATGAATACAACTTTACCACGAATGTACCAGGCAATATTCCAACTTTTCAAACAACCCTAGAATAACTGGAGTGCTTCTCTATGATTGGCACACTTCTCAATGCTTTGGCATGCTTCTCCAAACATGGTATGTAAGTGTCAAAAAACCACTTGCCCAACACCCCCTTCTTCAACTCTAATCATGCAAGAATCACACCCTTTTATGCCCAAACCAATATTGGCGTGCAACTATCGACTAGAACGGAACATATATGTATCTTTATACTTGCGCGACCAAACCACCACTTGCAAGACCGAACCACATGCACGATTGGAGCTCTAATTTTCTCTAAGTGATGAACTCCGTTGAAAATGAGGAGGGGTGGACCTCTATTTATAGGAATTTTGGACACCCTGAGTGTCGGCACACAAGTCTTCTCTCAGTACACAAGTCTCGTTGTTGTGGTCTATGTCGCCCTAGTCACTTGTGTTCCCAAACAAAAACATGGGCGCCCCTCTTTCCTTTTCAATATTTTGATGTTTTGATGTTGAAAAACATATGGCGTGCATGTTTCTAACCTTCCATGACACTGATTCCACCTTAGATCTATTTGTTTTGTAACAACACTAGATTTTCTATTCCTTGATCGAGGTTCATCAATCAATCATTGATTGTTGACAATATCCATTGAACTCGACAACTCACTAGGTAAACCAACCTTTTCAACAAATTTGTACATCATGGTCTGTTTTTTCAACAAACACAACACGGAGGCCCACTATGTCAACAACCAAAATCACCTCATAAATGCATCAAAGTTACCTTGAGGTATTTTTTCCCAACAAGAACCCCATGTGACATCATGATATTATAAAAAAATCATACCATGTTTATCTACCACGCTGGTGTCCCTAGTCAAAATAGTTGTGAATAATTAATAAACTACTCTACCAACACCAATATTTAAGGCTCCCCTTGAGATTTTGTGGTAATCTTAAAATAATTTCAATGCACACATCACCCCTTTTCCATAAAAATAATTGAAATAGGTTTTTTTACAATATAAGGTAAATTATTCTAGGCCATTATTTTTTTAGATAAAATAGTGGTAGTCATAATCTAGGTTGTCTCATATCATACATATCCACCAAAAATATTATATAATATCATAAAACATATTTTTAGTTCATGAATGATCATTAAATAAATAACTATGAATTTAAAAAAAATTGATCTCACATAGCTGAAGGAAGGAAAAATAATTCCCCCACATAGGTAATACAATCTGAAAAGAAGGAGCAATTATATAATGTCTCCCCATTATATAGGGTTTCATGAATTCCCCTTAATTTACCATCATTCTTGTAGACCACATAAATAGAATAAAGCAGTGATAATGACAACTAAGAACAATAAAAATATAAAATGAAATATCATCACGAGCATATAGATATAGTTATCTTAAATGTGTCATAATTTTCCACTCTTTAATATTAAGAGTTTTCATTATAGAAATTTCCTTCTTAGATCAACTAAAACAAGATTCCCCTTCTTCTAGGTGCAGGAGATATCACAGTCAAAATTATAAAGGTGTTCCAATCATCACCTCTATTTTAGAAACATGTATTTCATATAAAAAATATGTTTTGGAATCTAATAGTTAGAAATAACGTTGAACCTCTCATTAAGGTGATACAACCTCCAAAATTTAAGAACGCACATAACTGCATAGTGTTCTAAATTATGATTGGGAAAATAATTCTCACGAATCCAAAGATAAAGAGATACATAGACAAAAAATTGATCAGGGAACATAAAAAATGGAACCCAGAACAAACTAGATGCGTCAATGTATTACAAGTAACCCTCACTAGGATAAGAAATTATCAAAATTGGTACTGATGTAAAAGCGTATTTTCTTGTCATTGAATTAATTTTGAAACATTGTATGCCATATTATTTTCACCACATTCTTAGTAAGTGTATTCAATCATAAAATTAACTTTTAGAATCCTTTAAAAAACTATCGACAGTATCCTTCCAAATCGAGGATAATCGGAGTCTATTATATACTATATGGATCCTACCATTATTTGATATAATTCACCTTCTAAGGATAGACTTATAATCTATATTTATAAACCATGTTCCATAATAACATCATCTCTGAATCTAGAAATTTAAATATTAATTATTTCTATAATTATAGTGATTCCTTGGTATTTCCAAGATTAATCTAGGATGATTCTTATGATAAGGCATATAACATGATGGAATAAAAATATAGTAATGAACATTATGAAAATTTTATTGAGTTTCTTTTTTGAATATATAGTTCATCACATCCATAAAAAATACATGAGTGTTTTTTAAACCAAATTACATCGTAAGATATCCATAATGGAAAAAATTCCTCTAGAATTTTTTTTTACATAATTCTAATGATTTCTATGTTGGTGGAAACCTAATTTAATATCATAAATTGAAAACAACTTTTTCCCATTTAAGTGATCAAAAAATCATCCACACATGGAAAATCATACGTAAACTTAACATTCAATCAATTATACATCCAATTATCCATGAAAAATTAATTTCAATATTCACATTTCATTGAAATGTTATCATGAGATTCCCAAGATGAAACACTAGGTTAAAAAATCATTTATCCCTCAAATCATCCCAAAAACTAATTAGTTTTTTCGGATCCACAAGCGCTAAATGATAAAAGGGTATTGAAATCTGTTGCATACCATATACCAGACCAATCATAAACTCTACCTCCCTCATTGGAGTATGAGTAAAGATGTAATTTTGAAAAATAATAGGAATGTACCAAACAAACAGAGGTATATCAACAATAAAATAAATTTAATTGAGATCAAATATAATTGAATAAAAAATATTGTGCTCTTAATGGATAATTACATCATGTCCATACAACAAGTGCCACACTAGATAAAACATATGATTTATCCCATTAAAATTAATGAACAAGGAATGCGAATGATAATAATCATTCTCCAAATGATGTTTTGAAATCCAATACATCTAGATGATGACATAAAATAGATACAGTCCATGAAAATAAATTACTACTACTAGGAATGTTTCAGCGATCGATAAATAACATGATGAACACTAAAACCCCTACTCTTTCCACCTTCAAATGTGATATTTCTAAGTCCATAATAAAGTATATCTGATCCATTGTATGTTTATGAATTTCAAAAGAAAATGAGATATAATAAATTTTTATGATCTATTATAAAATAATATTATTGATATTGAATGTGAAATAAAAATTATACCCTCAATATCTATATACCCATACCAAAATTTGTCAGAATCTTATACAGTCCATGATGGTGGCTTGATACTAGGGCCTATGGATGAAGTACTATAAGCTTTAAATCTTATTGTAGTGATATAATTTCATCTGGTATTTATGATATAGGATCTGAATGAGGTAGAGACATTTAAATTCATAGTTACTGTATATTTTCATTGATTCTATATCGATTTTACATCCTCATGGGAATAGAAGAAGAACACAATGGTTCAGGACCTTGAAAAATTTATATTATCTATGTGGTACACAAATGGATGTAACTTATTGTGTGTAGGAGACCAGCTATATATAACCACCCAAACCAATCCTATAAAACTCATTCCACTTACACTTGTTTCCCCATGGAACACATAAGTCTCCACTAAGTAGAAGATAAGGGGATGTATGGCCAATCAGGAAAATTGTGTTAATTTCTTCCATCGTAGCCATGTATACGATCTCAAATTATGTTGAAATATTTATCAAAAATACCTATGACCTGGTATGTATTTGGAACACCTATAATCACTTCTATGTCTCTAGGTTTCTATTCAATACTACCTTCAATGAAAAAATAACAAGAACTGTGTATTGATTGGTGTAATGTGACACTATAATCTCTCCCTAATACAAAGAGTGGAACACTAGATATATTAACATCATAATAGAATATGGAAAAACAAAAAATTAATATTTTCATGAGAAACATAAAACCTAAGTCAATATTCCAATTATATAGTGCCATAGAGTCGAACCATATATTGATGGGACCATTATGTCTAAATGTTGTACACTAACCTTGATTGTTTTAGTTGTACCTTGGATTTTTAATATCTAATCCTTTATATCAATCCAATAACCCACCTATGGGTGATTATTAATACCCTTAAAGGATCAAAGCATCTCATTATTGTTCTCTATATATATACTTATTTCCCCTATAGCTCTTGGTCATACATCAACTTATGTATTCAATAATTGGTTGAAATTTTGGTCATTGGCATGAACTAATTTCATGATATGCTATATTTGATTATAATCCAATGACATATTTCTTTGACGGGGATCCAATGCACCAACTTTTTGAACTAATGGAAGAAATCATAGAGGTATATCATTATTAAATGAGTACATAAGAAATGATTAGAAAATAAAATTACCTCATTTAAAACAAGAAAACCATATTTAAAATCATCGACTAATCTCATGAACTCAACACAAAATACATGTATCCTAATATCCCATGGTTTATTGTTTCTCATAAGTATAAGAGATAGACTTCAACATAGAAAAACAATGCCCCAAATCTATAATATCCAATCTCTCATCAACAAACATTTGAATAATGATAATAAATATTATATGGGGTGAAAAACTAATGAATTGACTTTGTACATCATCACAATCTAGTACCCGACCCAATATGCCCCTAACCTGAAGGGTATTACTGTTCCCCATGGGTTAGAACCAAGAAACTATTAATAGAAAAATAATATTGACCTATTTCATCCATCAAAAAATAGAATATGTGTAATATACATATATTGAATAATGAAATATTGGAAAACTAAATATCAAGATATATTCTATAATTGAGACAAAAAAATGATATAACTAAGACTTTTTTGAAAAAAAAAAATTATAAGTCTAATAATGTTGACTAATATACGTGTTATTGTGTGAAATATCCTACCATATCCACAAACTATCATACCCAGATGAAGGAAAACCTATTTGGATTACTACATCACTATTAATTTTTGATTATCAAAAGTAAAAACTAGGTCTAAACCCAACTAATGGAGTCTTATTTGTCTTAGGTATATAGGTTTAGTTGGATCCCACCCATATGTTCTATAACAATTCTCTATGAAATAATACAAATATACAAAAAATTAAAGAAAACAAGGCATGATAATCAGTTAAATAGTTTTAATATCAAAATCATGGTAATATATTTACATTTTTCTATAGTTCTAAAAAATCTAGAAATATAGTATCAATGCATACCACATATATCGAAATAGAAATTCAAATCCATGATATAAAATACAAATCAAAGGAAAAATCATCCTAAGCATTTGTACATGTCCTGATAACTAAAATCTCACACCCAGTCATAGAATTTATTCATCAGAAACCCCCTAGACATAATCATTATATCTATGTACTGGAATATCACCTTAGAAAGAGTTCCTCCAAATAGTTTTTAATAAGGCCCCAAAACAAATTCCCTAATGCGTAGAAGAAAACTCCATGAAGGATCCCCCAATAATATCAACTAAGAAAAAGAAATGTCAACACATTCCACTAAAGTATCCAAGGATTGACATGTGATTAATTTTAAATATAATTTTACCAAAAAATTCATTGAATATAATTTCAAAAATACATTTAATTTTTTTTAAATATCGTTTCGTTTTTCAAAAATCAAAAAAAAAACATTATTTTATTATAAAATCATTTACAAAAAAATAAACTATTTGAATTAATTTATATATTTTTTTAGAAAAATATAGCTTCCTAGTTTTATCTAATATATGTTATATATGGATCCACTATCCTCAAACATATATTGAACATCCATACATCATGATCCACCAACAATTGAAAGAACACAAGGATAGGTCTGGAGGCAAGTGAATTAAATTTAGTTTCATAGAGTAAATTAATCATATATATTATTGATATAGAATATAGGAAACAAACAGTTCAGTTAACCCACATGTTGCACAATGACAAATATTAAGGTCAGCCACTGGGAGAAGATTGCATGATAGATTTATAATGGATTATAAAATATCACTATAAGTTTAAAGGACCTAGAATTAAGTGTAACAACTAATTAAATACTAAATTAAATTAAATATTAAAAACTCAACTTACAAGGGAGATGTGAAACAAAAAAGTCATAGATTAAATATAAAATAGAGCAACCTTGAAGAAGATAGATCATCCAAAAGTGCCCCAGTAGATCCTATGGGTTGAGGGGGATTCATTCACATTGAATTAATCAAATAAGGATACATTTTTAGAACATAAAACCTATAGGTCATGAAAAATTAATGACGTGGAATAAAAATACATAGTATAAATTCGTCAACTTCTATATATTCTAAATAAGGTGACAACTTGAATTAATAAAACCCAATCCCCCATTTCACGTCCTGGAAACTTTTCTCAGGGTTTAAATTTTTAATGAACTAAATTAGATTCACCATATCATCTTGGAAATATATTCATGTAATATATAGATTCTATAAGGGCAATATATCATGCATGTAGTGCACGATCCTGGTTCTGTAGAATAAATCACTTAACAAACTCTGAATCCCACTAAACTCGAGAATATACTCTTAAATAAGAAATAGATTTTAACAATTTATCCGTAATGTTATAATTAATCCACTAATATACTGATGCATGAAATTATATATTCCAAAAATAAATCTCCCTAAATTAATAAATCAAAATTTATAGATTTTGAAAAAATTACCCCTTCATTGGAGTTTTAGTATATTAATTATGGGATCTTCATATTGTTCTTTTCTCCTAGAATATATAATAATATAATAAATAAATACTTCAAATGAACTGATCATGTTTGAAAAAATACTATATTTTGTAAATTAAAAATTATTTACTAGGATGTAGTTTGGCCATATGGAATCATAATATTTTCTTATTGTCTAAACCTCCCACAAAATTTCCCCTCAAATATTTATTCACTTTCGTCAATCATATCATAGTATCCAGATTAAAGATATATAATGAAAATAATAAACATCGTTATAAATATTACAAAAAATATAGATAATGTTCATAAGATAAATAAAACAATTTTGATATTTTAATGTTCTCTCTAATCAATACAGAGTCACATTGCACCAAATTTCTTCTCAAAAACACATGGGCACCATAGAGTGATACACATGGAAAAATTAATTGTTTAAAACTATTATCCTAGAGGTACTTATTCATTAATTTCAATGAAAATTGTACAATTCTATTTAGAGTATCTAAAATAGGAATCATTCCAAGTATGAGTTTTATTTAAAATAGAACTTCATGATTCTGATGATGAAAAAATAACACTATAAAAACATCAATAAAAACTAATTAAATAAAGTTATCATCAATGTTGATTTTTTATTCATCTATTTAATGAAAATACTCCATTTTAATTGGAATTAGTTACTATACTATGGCTTTATTTTCCATTGGATGATTATTTTTATCCACACACTACTAGATTAGAAGAGGTTAGTTTAGAATTTCAAAAATGACATCCCTTACTCATAAATTGATATGGTATTTTTATAATGGAAGAATATTTTTTCCATAATAACATAATACTCAATAATAGGTATAATAGAAATATGTTTAAGAATCGTATTACAAAAAATTACGTCTTAGAAGAATGATAGGTTTTTGTTCTAATCATCATGCTTTAATGTGTATTCCTATAAAATTATACATCTAATTTTTATGGTTATAATGTAAACATATAAAATTCATTAGATATAAAAGGGTGGGTAGAAATAGAATCAAATAAGTCCTTTCTTGTCCTATAGTGGGTTTAAAGAATACCTTTCACCACTTTATTATCATAAACCACATGGATAAAATTTGTCATATATGTTTTATCATTCCCTCTATTAATAAGATATAGTGACCCAATATTATTATAAAAATTTATTCCATATATTTTTATGATTATTCATTACATTACATAGACACTTGTTGAAGACCATAATATTTCCCAGCTTTGGAATTTTGAAATACATAAATCTAGACAGTAAGTAAAATACATCATCTCATGCTATGATCTTCAAGACTAGAACCATGCATGGAAAAATCATAAGTAATACATTTATCCATAAACTAGAGAATTATAACATAATAAATAGTTTTCCATGATTCTGAATAAAGTAAAAAAGGGATATACTTTAGCATAACATGATTATAAGTCTATGGGAACATGGGAATAACATATTTATACAATACCTAGCATATTAAATATTATAATCTTGAGTCATGGAATAAATATTGTCTATTAATAAGAAATAAATCATTGCCATATTAATGAAAATTATCTCAGATATAATAACATTGGTATATTGCATATATCTATTAAATATTTATAATCAAATAAAATTATTTCAATAGTAATCATGGATTACTATCTAGGATATCATAGTTCAATAGGTTCACTTCCCAAACCATCACAACACTCATAGTTTAACCACAATTACCTCATTGATTAAAAATTCAATTATTAAACAAGGATAAATCCATATTCCTATTTTGTCATTCTCATAATATATAAATCATTGTCTAATGAATTTTTTGAGTAATATAGGCACTACTAGTCTATTAATGATACCATATTTTTATGCACTATAAGGTCAAAAAACATTCATCATATCATAACCCCTAAAATGAAATGGAATCTATAAATATTTCATAAACTTATAGCCTTCTATAAATATATAATATTCATAATTATTTCACCATATCATCAAATCTTAACCCATTTAAATATAGATAGGTTTCATAAGAATTTTTTCATGGGATAACACGTACAAGAGAAATGGGTTTTTTAATCATCTTGTCTTCATAAACGAGTGATAGAAATAATTATAATGGTATCCTTTGTTCATATAATAATTCAATCATAACTTATATCTAAATATTTCATCCTAGATGGAAGATGATTTTGAATGACCATTTAGAACATTTCTCGACAAAAATATACACATAACATTGATTTTTTTTAAAACATGAATCATTTTGAAAAAATATCTCATTGTAAAAATATCACAAAATATAAAGTAAGAATAAGGTAAAATAAATTTCGTGATGAAGTGATATTTATTTATGTGGTATATGTTGAAAAAGAGATATATTTCGCATTTACAAAGGAAAAAGAGTACTTTTCAGCAAATTACATGATGTTTCATTTAAAATAATATTTTATCAAATTTAAAAGAAGTTTCAAATGTCTTATAATAATTTATGAAATATATTTTAACTTTATTTAATGAATGTTTTTGGAATGAAAATGATTTCTGATTGAAGAAAGAAATAAAGATGAATTTTCATAAACAAATTACAATTATACAATGCTCCTAAGTGTAAGAAACTAGTACTATTAATTGATAATATAATCAATAAAAATAGTGGAAATTTCCCATTATTCTTGATATATCGATTGAATGATTTTATAATCAAAATTATAATCTTAGACACATCAAAAAATGATCAGAATATAACATAAAATCATTTCTACTTTGGTATCATTGAATCAAATGAATGGTGAAGGGATAATATAAAAATGAACATAAATTATCATGAAAATAAATTATTTCATTATATCACATGTCTAGTGGAATTTATATACACCTTTTTAAAGAATATTGGTTGATATCATCATGTAAACCAAAAATATGGAAAATTGACAAAAAAGTCCTTTAAAATTATCCTTGATTTTTGTTGCCTACATTAAAATATCGTGTATAATAAATATATTATTATTATTATTTAATTATAGAACCATATATATGTATCATAAAATATATGATTTTTATGACTCTTTATTACCTATTTATAAACAATTCAACATTAATGTTTGGTTTTGTATAATAATTGCTTTGTTTTTCATATTTGTAATTTATTTATTATATTTATTCCACTCAATTACTTCATGGTTTCATCATCTCCAAAATATTAGCCTAATATAAATATACTATATATTAATTATATATTTATTTATATTAATCTATAATATTTACTGATAGAAAATGAAATACACCATTCATGGAGAAAGTAGGTCATATGTACGCATTATCATTATATCCATATTCTTATTGGATTGAAGGAAATAATGGATATTGTTATATTATCATCATATTTTAATTTGTATCTCATATATATCACATATTTTCATTAAAGTTATCCATAGTTCTTCCCATTTAATTCTTGAAGTAATCACACCCCTTTGTGAGGTGGTAGTCTGTAGTACACACAAGAGATTTTTTTTTGTATTCACATGAAATATTGGGTATGATTTTCTGTGTGATAGAATGACTAATAATGTGTAATAATTCCCTAAATATTATACATAAAATTAAAATCAATCATAATTCACAGGCATGGCAGTTGGTAATTGAAAAAATTACATCTATTCATAAGATGGTAGTCAGCCGTACACACAAACGATGATTCAATAACCCATTTGATAGAGGTGGGTATATTTGTATGTTATGAAATTAAAATAATAAAAATATCATTATATGGATGATACATAGGTTGTAATATTATAATGGTATATTCATAATTAAAGTAGGTGGTTGAAGAGATAAATTATAAATGCCTATTGCTGAGTGTTTATTCTATATCGAGTGTCCTCCATATGTATGCACCAAAGGACTTATTATCTTTTATTTCTATAAACACTAAATATTATATGATTAAATAAAAAATATTAGACTTTTTTTCCTATGATTCTCTGAAATAAATGTTTTTTTATAAGAATTGATAGGATGTTTACTTTTATAAGTGGTGTGCTTGGGAAAATTATAATTTTATGAAAGAATGAATTCCAACCGTGAAATATTAATTTACAAAAGACTCTCAAATGGCTCAAATTAAATCATTAGACATTATGAGGAAACAAATATCCATAAAATATTATTTTAGTCAATTTTACTTTAAATTTTAACTCTTATTTTTTATTTTAACCTCAGCAAATCTATTTTTACCTTAAGGGAGGTAAATAATATTTACTATATTTACTACTACTATTTTTCCAAAAATTCTGAGGAACTATTTTGAAAATATATGTTTTTATGATTCATAATTTGGAATCCAATATTTAAAATTGTATTAATATTATTTAATAAATATAATATAAAATTAATCCTCCTGACGTAATGAGAATGCATATTTTTATAAGAAAATGAACAACATTTATAAATTTTTTATATAAAACTTATATATATAATAGATTATTATACCCTTAATTGTGGTAATGGTTATATAAAAAACTATGTTTACATTAAATTCAATTTGTAATATAATTTATCTTTAAAAATAAATTAAACAAATTGTTAATTTTAAGGTTAAATTTGATATTTTTCACTATTCATAAAATATTGAATCTTTTCAAACTAATTCCCAATAACTAATCCTTTGATAATTTATAAATTATTTGTTAAAAAGTAATATTATTTAATAAAACTAATTTTATAAAAATAACTACATGTTATATTTATTAATGTGCATAATTGTTTTGAGAAAACAATATGTTCTAAACATATAAAGACTCTAAAAAAATTCAATACCTTTTTTTCCGTAAACCTATTCATTATAAAATGATTATAATTAATATTTAAAAATTATCAATTTCTATTAGTATTTATATTTTTACTAGATAGGATATATCATATATGTTAAAATTACGAAATTTATATTATATCATGGTTTTTTAAAAATGTAGTGACATGTGTAATGAAATATATCCAGTTTTTTCATGCACCAAAAGCATTAAATTGTGTCCCATATTAAATTATATATCAAGGAAATTTAATTTATTCACAAAATAAAAATTCACAAAACAAAGGGCTTTACATTCTACCCCCATAAAATGAATGTGTTCCTTAAAATTCATCACATCAACAAATACTCGAGTACATGTATACCTCATCAAATCCTACAGTTCCCAAATAGCTTCTACGAATTGGGGGGTTTTCCACAAAACATTGAATAGTTAAATCATATTTTTTAATGTAACTTTCACTATAAAATGTGGAATCACTAACGGTTGTTCCTTATAGGAATGATCTTTCTCCAGTGGTATACCCTATGAGATCCTTACATGTGAAGGTTTTGTTATATAATTCCTAGGTATGATACAAAGAAAAAATCATAGATATGAAATATGTTAGGGGAAAGATCTAGTAAATAAGATACCATTTTTATATAATCATGAATTTTATAAGACTCATATACCAAGCGTTCTGTTTCCATTTCTTTTTAAATCACATAACCTTCTTCTACAGAGAAATTCATTGAAATGTTTTTTCACCTATTTCAAATTAAACATCACACCGAAAATTATAAGCATAATGTTTCTATAGAATCATGAAATCCATGAATTATTATTAAATTGATATTATCCTACCTAACATTTCTTTGGTTATCTCATGTCTGAATATCTTTCTTTCCCCAACATCATTCCCAAACATTGTATCTCTAAGAATAATTCCTTATAATGATTCATAAGGAGTAATTTGAACCTTTCAGTGAAATATATTATTGTAATAAAGATTCATTAAAATAAGGGTTTGATCAAAAAACCCATTTAAATCAATGGAACATAATCTCATTATTTCATGTCGTCTTTAATTTTTTTACTCTAACAAACCATTACTTTAAAAATGATACACAGTGTTGAAACTGAAATGTATATTATGTTCTTTCTAAAGACAATTCCAGGATATTGAGGTAATATTATTATCCTGACTAGACACAATGGAATGTTGTAGTCCATGAATCCTCACCACTTACTAAATTTTTACTAGAAAATGATCTTAACAGTAGTCATCTATGATTGTGAACAAGTGTGTTGACATAGTATGTTGATCAATTAAAACTCGTATTTCATTATGAAATTATGATATTTTGAGAAGTCCAATGACAAAATCCATAGTAATGTTATCCCATTTCCATTATAGTGTGGGTAATGGATGTAACATCCCATTAATGTTTTTATTTTATTATTAACATATTTGAATACCAATAAATGAGATACAAACTAGAATATATATCTACTCATAAAACCACACTAGAAAAAATCTTTTAAATCCATATAGATATTCATCCTTACGAGATCCATAGTGAATGAATAACTATGTGGTTCCTCTAATATCTGATTTATCAAATCTGTTATGTTTAAAAAATATACATGTTTTTTGAATGTTCTCATTATATCATGACCAGGGTTTAACATATGAACATATATATCCATAAATTATAGGTTTAAATCTTCCTTTGACTCTTTATTAATCAATATATGGAAATATGTTATAACATTAATTTTAGAAAGATAATATTTTTCCCCATCCATAAGGATTTCTAGATCTATACATTTTATATCTAGAATTATTGGATCTTTTTTATTCCTCCTCCAGGATAATCTATAATGATCCTTTCGACTCAATGAATCTTAACCCTTTTTCGCATTCCATGTCTTTTAATGTAATGAGTAATCATAACCTTTAATTAGATCCCACCATATTTTTTGGTTCACATTAAACTCCATCTATGGGAATATAAGTAATAAAATATTCTAATTGGAATATATCCCTCTCATTTCATCATAAATATAATTCATCTATATCATTAATTCAAATAATACTATATTATAATCCAAGTCATCTATTTGGTAAATTTTTTATGGAATCATCAATTTTCATGAGGCATAATATATAACCATGAAATTCAACATAAGAACACATCCCAATACCTTATTAGATACATTAAAATTTATTAAAAACCCTTATCTACTATTGGTCCCTATATACATGGGTTCACTGAATAATATTCTCTTTAGTTCCATGAATGTTTCCCAACATTAATCATCCCAGATAAACAAGGATTCAATTTGAATTAAAAAATTCATAGGATTGGATAGTCCTGAGAAATTTTCTATTAACCATTGAAAATATTCCAATAAAACAAGAAAAATTTGGATATTAGTCATTAGTGTTGGTTAGGGACATTATTTAAATTCTATTATCATTGATTGATCTACCTATATAGCCTATCATGAGATTTTATTAGTCATAAGTGAAACATTTTTCAACCAAAATTCACACATTTTAAATATTTCAAGTACCATTTCCTTTGTTAAGTTACTTTGTATAATTCTAAATTCATATCCATGGTCATTCATTCTCATTGAATAGATAATAATATCATTTGTAAGAACTACCATGAACTAAACCGGGTAATCTCTAAAGGCTATTCTTTAAATCCATCGAGATATAGTGGAGAATTGGTAAAAAAAAATTGTGTCATTATATATTCATAGTTTCCATATTTTATATGGAATTATATCATAGTTATATCCCCTTATAAAACCATAATTGATGATATCTATAAAAAATTTCATCTTTTAAAAGTATTGAGATCCATATAGTTGATCCATCAATTCATCAATATTAGATAAGGGGATATTTGTTCTAAATTGTGATCGTGTTCAGTTACTGATAATCAATACATCATCCCATTGATCTGCCTTTTGTATTTAAAAATATGAGTACACAATAATGAAATACTTTTCCAATTGAATCCATTATAATGGGTTACCATGATTTTATTCTTAAATTATTTTAACTCAATAGGGGAAATTCTCTATGAATTCTTTGAAATTAAAATAGATTCCGGTATAAGTACTATTGTGAACTCGAATTCATTTTTTGGTAGTTGTTAAGAAAATATTAAAAAATTTCCTTAATAAATTACCACACAATAGTCATATAATTGATGTAATCTTTATCCTAGTCCATTTTTTATAAACAAATATTCATAATGGAAATTGAGACTCATAAATTTGATGTGATCTATATATCAAGTCCATACACATCATCACATTGATATACGATCATATGTTGGTCTGTAATATCAAATGTAACTTCCCTTACTCTAAAATTTATTGTGAATTTATATAGAAAAATACAATTCTTCTCAAGATAACATCAAATTTAACCATAGGAATAATGAATTTATTTTTAGGATGCACATTACCAATAATGTAAACCATATAGGATTCATATACTACACCTGAAATCATCATACCATTATGGGTTTTCACTATGAATTTTATATATAATATGTTTAGTGGCATAATTATAACATTATAAAATTATTTATATATGAAATAATTGGTAGATCTAGAGTCAAATAAGACACTATAATTCCAAGAGGGTATAGTAAGAGTACATTTAAATATGTCATTACTGTACCCCTCATCAGAAATAGTTATAACATGAGATTTTACTTTTTATATTTAATTAAGAATGTTTTTAGGTTTATAGTTATCATTAACCATAGTATTTGGTCATTGGTTAGCATTAATCTTGTACACCATGCATTTGAGTCACTGGAGAGTGTTTGGTGCATTTTGCATAACATTTACTCTATTTACATCATTAGATAACTTTATCCTTTCACATTGGTAATCAATATCACAATTAAAATACCTTCAACAAAGAAAAACATTATTGGTACCTTGATAAAATTTAGTCGACGATTTTTACCTCAATTTAGAAATAATGGAATGCTTATCTTCTCCTCTCCATAGTACTTATTTTTTCCATTGAATTATATTTTTTTCTTCTAATTAGAAACCTTTTATTTTTATGTAACTATAACACCCATTTATATCCTCACATATCATTGAATGATCTATTAATTGATACTAAAATTGATAATGGAAAACACCCTTTGAAGACTTGGTATTATTCTCCGGAAGAACCGATCGCCCTTACATACAAGTTAGATGATAACATAATAAGTGTAACTCACGTGTCTTGTAAATCTTCCTCATAAGTACCAATAGACTCATAAACAATTTTCATTATCCAAATGATTCTGGTTTTTCATTTTCATATAATACATATGATGAAATGACTTATTAAAAAATTAGTTCGTGTACTCATCCAAATCCATAGTGTCAATTTCATCATATCTCATCATATTCATTATAAGAGTCTGATATTGATCTTATTCACCTTATAGAAAATATACATCTAGAATGAGTTTTTCTTATTCCAAACATTATCTGAAAAACAAATTCAGTAGTTATTATCCATTATTTAGAAACTATTGAACCCGAATACCCACCCCACTATGGTGGGAGCTGGATCATAGAGGGCTCAAAATAATGTTGTTATATCCATTTATCTATAGTCATTGTAACATAATTCAGAGAATGATAATGTGTCTTGTTCAAAGAAAAGATATTATTCATTATAAATCAGGTAATTTTTAGATTCTTGTGATGAAAATAGTTATATTTTCAATCTCACTCG
Source organism: Viscum album (assembly GCA_963277665.1). Classification (NCBI taxonomy): domain Eukaryota; kingdom Viridiplantae; phylum Streptophyta; class Magnoliopsida; order Santalales; family Viscaceae; genus Viscum; species Viscum album. The sequence goes on along the minus strand of OY728119.1, from coordinate 669,764,026 downwards.
TCATTAAAATGGTTCCTTCAAGTTATATCCATTGATTAAAACCAAAAATCACTATTAAAGATACAATAATCAAGATGGGGAACCACATATTCCTGAAAAATAAGATATATGTTGTCTAAAAATGAAATTTTCTATAAAATATGACAACTTATGTTAATATGTTCCCTCATAGTAATTATAACATCCCAGATAAATAAAGAATATTACATTTTTATATTTATTAATATTTGTGAATTAAATATTAATTTTAGTTTAAAGGGGTTTCTATGTTCGATGGAATACCCGATATGCAACAATGGGTTTCTGTGAGATCTTACATTGCACCCAACGTTGAGTTTTAATGAAAAATAATATAATATTATTATTATTTTAAATGGTAGTCAATGTCTAGTTGTTTTATTGGTGGGAATAAATAAAACTAACAAAAATATGATTACACATGTTTTTTAAATGTTTTTAAATTTATCCAATAAAAGGTAAAAGCATAAAATGTTAATGAATCCAATTTTAAGGGTAAGCACACTAATATTCTTTAAATGGTCGATTTACCGCCTTTTGATTGTGAACATTTTTAAATTTAGTTTTTGCCACTTTTATATGTTATATTATAATAAATAATTTTCTTCTGTAGAATCCTGACATTAAATTTTACTCTGGATGAAATTTTGGAATTTTTTTGATAAGGTTCATTTTTTAATGAATAGTGAAAAATACTTCATTTTAATTCACAAATTCCTTTTAATATAATTTATTTATATCGTTAGATTATTATTTTAATTTTTTTAATGTTTAATTGGATTATATTTTTACAATTTAATAAAATTTTTGTAATTGGAAGTAATTTCACTCTTAAATTAGACATAAACAAAGGTAAATATTTTGATAGTTATAATTTCCTAAAAACACTCTTTTTGTTTGGACAACAAGAATCAAGTTAAAATTTATTTCTACCACTTATTTGTTTTGAATTTGAAAAAATTTATTCCAAATTTGGAATCAAGAGAACCAAATTGGGTAAATAGGTAACTTTTATTTTTAGACATTAGTAATATTTACTTCAATAAATATTTTATTTACCATGGTTAAAAGATATATTTCGAAAATAAGGGTAATCAAATAACATTATAATAATATTAAATTACCCAAACATGTATATTAATCCTTTTGGATGATACATGTATGACCATGGGTATCCTTGGGCCAATTTTAAAACCTCATGGTGCCACTTGGGAGTGATAATGACAGTTTATATTAATTAATTTAAAGAAAAGACCAGAATTACTTAAATATATATCATTTAATACAAAAAACTATATGGGGTTATATGTTATCACTTTGACTATAAATATTAATTTTAAATCTAAAAATATTTCCAATATAATGGTATATTATTTATTATTTTTAGACATAACATAAATAATATTATTTATGACACAATGATGATGATGCGATTACCTTATTAATGAATGATTTAAATAAATGAGATTATATAATTTTAAAAAAATATCAACAAACTGTAAAATTTTTATTGAATAATTTTATTTTGAACAATATTCATATTAGCATTGAATTTAATGAGTTTTGTTCCTTTTAAAACAGAAAATCATTTTATATTAAAATAATAATTTCAAACTATTCTAAAGAGCCCCTCCTCCCCCCTATAAAAGTCCACCACCTCGAACCGATTACTCACACCTCTCAAGCCCCTTGGATCATCCAACCTCTGCCAGAATAAGATCTCAACATCAATCTATGCCATCTAGAATTCTTACCTTATGCAAAAGGCACTTTTAGAAATCCTTTTCTTTCAAACCAAAGGGAGTTACCCGATTTAAAGGTGGAATCTTCCCTCATGTTCTATTCTTTTATTTTACTTCTTCACTACCTATTATATTATTATTAATTGTTTAAATAAAAATATCAGTATACTCAGTATAATAGGTTTTTTATGAGATATATTAGAACTTCACTTACACACACCTCCATCTAATGAGTAAAGAACAAACTCTTTCTATGGACGACGAACTAACACATCACGAAACGATGATTGTTCAATTATCTCCTACCGCCTCTTATAGAGTCCATTAAGATGGAAATATATTGATATGTGATATATATTATATTTATATTTTCTCAATACTTCTATATTTTTCATTTATATCACAACTTTATGGTTTTCAAAATGGGTAAATGTGATAATTTCATTTGATGATATGCGGACTACCACCCCCTCAAAGTGATATGACTCATTCATCACATACATAAAATGAATAAAGGATGGAGTTAATAAAATTATATATTTTATTATTCCGGAATTATAATATAATTTTGTATCATTAAGTTTTAATTCATTTAAATACGAAATATAAATGAATGTAGCATGCATGGGTACGTACGGATTTCCGTCTCCATGAACGGTGCATTTCATTTATTTTCTCTAAATGTGATGTACTATTATAAATAAAAATATATAATATATATATATGACATATATGATATCTAAATCATGAATATCATTCTTGATATAATGGAATTTTTACCACAAGTACAACATGTAATTATGAAGAGTTCATTTTTTACCCAAGTACCAAATATCGACAAAACAACCGTTATTAACTTAAATGAATATGTATTGTTTATAACATGACAATAAGTGATATAAAAGGAATAATAAACCTGAAAAAGGATCTGAAGCATGTATAAATTAAATTTAGTTCATTGTTTAAGAGATTAAAGAACATACATGTAACGACCCAAAGTATTTCAATAGAAAATTCCCTTATTATATCTATGTCATAAAAACACAAAATAATGAACTACTAAGTGATAAGTGACCTTTAAACATAAATTTTTCACCCTTATGGTTAGAATTTTAAAAATATGACATACATGGATGTGTTCAAGATGGTTTTTGGAGTCTAATGAAACAAAAATAATTTTTGGTGAATAGTAACCTACCCTTATTAATAGTAACCTACCCTTATGAATAGTAATATGACCCTTATGAATAGTAAATAAGAGTAACATTACCTATGAATAATAAAAGAAAATTTAGACATCATAGAAAATGATAATTTGACCTTAGTAAACGTTTTTGGTATTTTATAAGTCATAAATAATTAATTATAATTAATTAATTAATTTAAAAGAATATTTATTTTCCAGTAATGTATTCATAAATTATTGAATCAATGTCTAATAGTTTTTAGATAATTTTATAAGACCCAACGTAATTTTTGAAAGAACCACAAAATCATTTTTAATTTTAAAAATAGTTTTTTTAAGTAAATTATGATTTTAATTAAATATTAAATTATTAATATTTAGAAACGTATTTTTGGAAAATGGACTTTATTTTTGGATTCTAAACGTCGAAAAATGGTTGCGGTAAATTTTTGGGATTTTTCTGAGAAACTTGAATTTTTTGTGAATAGTAGAATACATTAATTTACCATATAAATACATTTTAATTAAAACCCACTATTCCTGACATCACAAGTGATGTAAGCACCCAAATCCCGAACTCACATGCCTTTTCTACTATTCTTGGTCATCCAAGACTCACTATTCCTTGTCTTAGGTGAAATTAATAAACTAATTAATATTATATTAAGGAAACCCCTCTCCCCTCCACTATAAAAGCCACCCTTCACTCCCTCTTTTCCTCACACCTCTCAAGCTCCAAGCCTTCTCTAAACTCTGCCCAAAACACCTTCCCTAGATCATCCCCCACGTCCAAAAGCTGCTGGTCTCATCAAAAGACCAAGACTAGCTTCCTTAAAGAGGATCTCAAGAGGAGGATTCTAAAGGTAATTTCTCTCTCTCTTCTCCTTTAATTTCCTTTCAAGTTCAAGTTCCTTTCTTGATCTCTCCCTACCTATCTTCATTCAAATTGTTCTGTAAATACTGTATTATATATATACTATAATATTATGATTCTAATGTTATATTATATCACCCCACTCCCTTTCCCTCTTCCATTTATTTTTATAAAGAGAACGTTGTTCATGAGGTGTTAAATTTATCACGTTCAAAAACAACATGCTCTCTTATTCCATTTCTACCTTCAATATGGTCATGAAACCATTTTTATGGTTGAACCAGAATATTTTATATGTATTATGTTCTATTATATGTTCTGGAAATAACCTATGTCCATACTACGAAGTGAAAAGTTAAAACGAGTTCGTTATGATCCAAAAACCGCTCAAATTAACCAAAATAATCATCATTTAATTCTAATATAATGATTAATCCACATGGATATAATATAACTCATTATAAAATCATTAAATATTCTGTAATATCATTAATAACATGTAATATCAGTTCTGTATATTTACCCATGATCTACCCAGACATCAAATGAAGAATACAAGTGGACCGCTCAAGAAATCCATGAAAACGAACATCCCCGATCAATGTTTTTAAACTCTATCAGTCATCCAAAGGAACATAATATGAAATAATGAAACCAGAATGAACTATATTAATGTATAAAAGGTTCTTTAATTTCTAATTAATGAATATAATATCATTATACAGGACATTAAAGAGAAGGAGGCATTCGAGTACAAGGTAAGGGGAAATCTCGAACCCAATTTTCTTCCTTCGGGTTCTCCCTCTTTCACTCCATTTTTGATATGGTTACTCCTCAAAGATCATTTGTTCATAATTTCCTTTACTTTTCTGGGATATAAATGTTTGTCACTGGTTTTGATGTCCATCAAAATGTTTTCCAAAAGAACTCTTCTTTCAAGATCTCACATTTTACCTCTCATTCAAGGTTAATGGTTCTTGTATCATGTATGTTGTTCCCTCTTTCTTTTGGGAACCCAAATCTTATGAATGTGATATTATGAGATGAAACCCATTCCTTTACATGGGTTATTTATGTACATTTTTTATATGTGTTCTATGTGGAAAGCATGATAATTATAATTTTATGATGTGATGGGTGCGCCCGGAATTATATAGCGCAATATGAATGTTTAAATGTGATGGGTGCGCCCAGAATTATATAGTGCTCCAATGAATTGGGTAAAGTGATGAATCTCATGAGTAAATGTGAAATGATGTGTGAACATGATGCTTGCTTTTTTCACAAGTATGTGTGGTAGTTAACCACGAAGACATGATGTTTCATTTTTATGCATTGCCACATTTCATGTCTTTTACTTATGCCCCTCCCATGTTCATGATCTTTTGCCTATGTTATGATTATGCTCACCCCATGATGTATTTTTCTTATCCATCCTATTACTGGGCTTTTAGCTCACCCCTTTTGATGTATATCCTCAGGTGGCTACATGTACTAAGGAGAGGAAAAGTGCTACTAAGAAGCTATAGAAGAAGAAATTAAATAAATGTTTATGGACGATGTTGTATTTGTTATGTATTGTCCTAGTTTTCCCAAGACACTAAACCTCTGGATCCTCCATGTGTAATACTATTATGTTGTTTATCTTTGAAATGATTTAATAGTAAAGTAAGAAAAGGTCGGGTCTCTATAGTTGGTATCAGAGGAAATGTTTAGTTAATTTGGGAATTAGGATTAGTGAACCCTAAATAAAACCTCTTGCATGAGACTAAGTACAAATATGCACACAAGGATATTTACCTAGGGATACCATATGTTATGTTTTTGGTATAATTATTTAAAAGGTTAAGTTATTCATGACTTGTTAACATATGTTTTGTTCTATCCTTTTCTATTTTAGAAAATGGTAGGAACCAGGAGAAATCAGGCCAACAACTCTTGCGAGGGCCAATGCAACGATTGCCCGAACAACATCCCCAATGATTTTGGAGGTGGAGTTCAAAACTTCATGGAGATGCTTACCCAATTATCTCGGGTTATGAATAATAACCATAATAATTGGGAACGTCCTCCTTCACCAAAGAGGGAGAAGCTAGCTATCGAATGTTTTATGCGACAACGACCACCGAAGTTTTTTGGATCTTCTGATCCACTAGTTGCAGAACACTGGGTCAACTCCATGGAGAAGATATTTTCTATTCTTCACTGTTCCGAGACGGAGAAGGTGATTCTAGCCATTTATCGACTAGATGGAGAAGCCAATCAATGGTGGGCGTTGACTAAGAACACCAAGCCAATGGAGGAAAATGAAGAGAAGGAATGGGAGTACTTTAAGATAATGTTTCTTAATAAGTACTTCACAATAACTCTTCGCACGAAGATAGAGAGAGAATTCATAGAGCTCAAGCAAAAAGAAGGAGAATCTGTCACAACCTATGAAGTAAATTTCACAAGATTCGCAAGGTATGCTTCGGGTTTTGTTATCAACAATGATGGAAAAATTGATAGATTCTTTAGTGAATTAAAACAACATCTTTGAAAGGATCTTGAAATTCTAGAATTTGGGAGTTATGAAGAAGTTTTTAGGTGTGCTCTCAAAGTGGAAATGGAGTTTGGAGAATGGTCCCATGGTTATGGTGATAAGAAAAGAAAGATGGAGTTTCAAGCTGGTGGATCTAGTGATAAATATGGGAAGAAAACACAATGACCCACATGCCAAAAATGTGGGAAGTTGCACCATGGGAACTGCCTCAAAGGTACGGCGAAATGCTTTAAGTGTGGGAAGGAAGGACACCAAGCTCACGAGTGTCGAAAAGACATGAAAAGGAAGGATAATGTAACTGATGAAAGGAGAGAACCACTCGTGGTTCAATGCTACAACTGTAGGGAGCTAGGGCACTATTCAAACCAGTGCACTAAACCTCGAGATCTCGAGGGTAATCAGCGCCAAAAACCACCAATGCCAAAGAACAAGGGAAGGCTTATGCCATCACTACTGCGGAGGTGGATCATGATAATGAAGTCGTACAAGGTACACTTCCTATTCCCTCAAGAATGGAAAAAGTCTTATTTGATCTTGGTTCTACGCATTCCTTTATATCTTGCAAGTTTTCTAGAACTATAGAATCGTATCCCTGAAACCTTGCAGTAGAGATATCTGTAAAAACACCAAGTGGTGTAATCATTTCAACCCAAGTGTTTGATTCTTCTCCCGTTGACGTATGTGGGGAGATTATTCCAGCAAATCTCGTAATACTTCCCTTGGTGGAATTCGACGCTATAATGGGAATGGATTGGCTCTTGTTATATAGAGCACATATCAACTGTCTGGAAAGGAAAATATATTTTCATATTCCGAACCATCCCATGCTCCTCTACAAATGCAAGGAAGATCATGATTATCCTTTGAAAAATCCTTCAATAGTGTGGGTGTTTATTCCCTATGAAGAAGCATACCTCGCCCAAATGGTTGAGTCGAAGGAAAGTGCCGACCTTGAGGAAATTCCCATCGTGAGGGAATACAGTGATGTATTTTTCGAAGAGTTACCAGGACTTCCCCCCGATCATGAGGTAGAGTTCTCAATTGAACTCATACCCGGAGCGACTCCTATCTCGAAGTGCCCCTATAGGATGGCTCCTATCGAACTAGAGGAGTTAAAGAAGCAGCTGCAAAAGCATCTGGACAAAGGGTTCATATGCCCTAGTGCATCACCTTGGGGTGTGCCTGTAGAGACCCGAAGCCTGACTTACATTGACATTACATTACATTTGCGGAATACTTAGTACATAACAAAAACACACACACAAGGACCGTAATAGTTTAGTGTCTTTGAAACTCGGAATATAATCTTCTAATCATGGTGAAAGATCTTAAAAATCTCCCATAAAGATCTTCTTTTTTTTACCTAAAACCTTTCTTTATATCCTGGGGAAAAGAAAACATAAAAGGGTGAGCTCAAATTCTCAGTATAGGTAAACAAAAGAAATATCAATCACATCATATACATAAGCACATAACTTTTGAAAATCTTAACCTGCAAAAGAGATCATAATTTCATAACATGGGGTAAATCATGGCAGTGAAATGTAATCACAATAATCATAACTTAAAACATGAAACTTTGTGGAATTCACACATAATCATAGAGAATCATATCTTATTAGTCCGGACTTATTGCCAAAACTATCTTAGTGGACAAAGTCCATTTCTGAACCGAGTCACCCTTGTTTCAGTCCTGTTTCACTGAACCGGTATAACCTACCGTTCCAGCCATGTCTATCTCTTGAGATATAAAATCTTTACCCAATGCATTGGAGGGAGATATAGTTCCCACCCATCTCATAATGATACCATTCTTATGTGTGCCACAAAATCATAAATCATACATCATTGCATAACCCATGTAATACAAATGGGAATCTTAAACATCATGACATCATAAAACAATTCATATAAGATAAAGGTATTCATAAAAATAATTCCATCACAACATAATCAAATCAATGTAATAATAGGGATAAAAATGGATCCCTTTATTATCTTAGATGGAAAATAATTTTAATAAAACAATTGAACTCCATTCTTGAGGAAAATATCATTTCTTCTTCAAAAACTTTTTTTCCTTTCTTAACATGTCATACAATTTTAAACTAAAAGAAGTTGATTAAAAATAAACTTGAAAACTTGTAAAGGAAGATACTTAGAAACAATGTTTTAAAAATTCATTCATGCCGTATAAGTTAGAAAAAACATTCTTCTCGTACTTTTGTCGGAAAAGTTAAAAAGTACTTCGTATGAAAAACGACAAAAGATTCATTTCATATCTTTTACTAAAAACTCACCAAAGGGTAAAATTGGATTTAAAAAAAATTGTAGGTGGACGGAAAAAATATTACATATTGAGGAAACATGAATGTGGATGATAAAAAACACCCCAGTAAATACCAAAGTATAAACAATCTCGGATAAGAATGAGATTGTGATATTTTCCCTTACCTTAAGTCTGATTTGCTTCGTAAGTGTCCGAACCTCCTGTATAATGATATAAATAATGTCATTAACTTATTAAAGAATCATATTCATTGTTATGATACCATATATGGTTCACTTATGACTTTATATTACCCGTTCTTTTGTAAATTCTATGTTAAAGAAGCATTTTGGGTAAAATTGTTTCATTTATCGTAGGTGTTTGTACTTGTTGTTCAAGACATTATTATTACTTATATCATGATTTACTTACTTCCAAAATATAAAACATGATTTATATATCATATATATTCAGTATATATATATAATAGATAGATAAATGAAATGAAACACACCGTTCATGGAGACGGTAGTCCGTACGTACGCATGAACGTTGTTTTCCTTTCCTTACTGTCTTGAATGGAAGTAAGTAGATGACATACATATATACATAAATCCATTAGCTTTATAATGTCATATATTTCATTATTATTGATTATATATACTTTATAATCATTCTGAAATGGTTAACATGGAGAATGAATCTCATCGCGTCGTGGAGACGGTATTCCGTACGTACGCACGAGCGCTGATATTGTTCCCATGATCGTGGAATTGTATTTAAGTGTATTTATACTATTTCAGTATCAATATCACTTTATAATAATTATATATAGTTACTCATTACACCATTATACCCATATTTTTAAGGTGATGGTGGAAAATAGATTACACCACGGCGTGGAGACGGTATTCTGTACGTACGCACGCACGGTGATTTCATTTTTCCATAGGATAGAAGGTGAATTAGGGTTGTTTCATATTTATAATAAAATATCAGTATGTAATTAATACTGATGTTATTACTTTATTATGAAACAACTAAAGAAGAAGAAGTTGAAGAAGAAGGAAATTGAAAAGATCGGTAATGGATATTACCTCTTCTTTTAAACGCCTCTTTGAATCCTCCACTTAGGGAACTAAGATTGGTCTTTGAAGAAGACCAGGACCTCTAGGATTATTTTAGTGAAGTGGAGAAGAGAATTTGGTAGGGTTTGGTATATCTTGAGTGCTCAAATTGGTGTGAGGAGGAGGGGGAGGAGGTGCCCTTATATAAGGGAGGAGAGGGCACCTTAGGAATATCTCAAAATATTATTTTATATTCAAGTCAAAATCGGTTTATAATAGTTCCAAAGGGTCTTATTTCTAAGTTAAAGTGGGGATGGGTCGAAATACGCTCAACCAATAGGATTTAGACAAGTTTAGGTTATTATTTTAACCTTATCAATTAGATTTAACTCTAAGTTAAATAATTTTACTTTTACCGTGTCTTTTTGTTTTCTTACACTATATGGTAAATACACTTACTATAACATGAAAAACGAACCCCAAATTGTTTATTGTTAATATATATATCCTTATCTAAGTCATTTGGCCTAACCTTAGATTTTTAGGAATAAATTAACAATTAATAATATTTTATTTTATTTAAAAACTATTTTTGTCAATTTTGACATTATTTGATATACGATTTTTGTGAAAGTCATAACAGAATTATATGTTCGAACCAAGTTGATTAAATCAACACTAATATATCATAATAACCTATAAAATTAGTGGAATTCATAAAAAGTCTCAAATTACATTTATTTTGCTGTTTATAACATCAATTATGTCAATATTTCATTAATAAGATAATTACTGCAATAAATTATTTAATGTCTAAAAATTACAAATAAAATACCATTATGTAGGAAATCTTTTTAGCTTTCTAATGAATATTTATAGTCGAATTTATCTTATGTATAACCCCATATTAAAAATGTTTTAGTAAATAAACTTTGATTTTATCTCTTTTAACCCTTCTTTAAATAAATTAATAATAAATGTCCTAATCTAATCCAAGTGGGCCAAAATGGTCATATTTTATTCCTAAGTTTGTTTTTGGTTGAATTACATTTGTCCAATAGAATTAGGACATGTGTTAGGGTAATAATAATATCATTTCTACCCTTAATTACCATATTTACTTTTAACCGTGGTAAAAAATTAAAAAGTTACTATTCACCAAAAAATTATTTTCATCTCATTGAACCACATTTTACTTACTGACATCAATCGTGTCTCTCTGATTTTTGAAATTCCACTCACAGAAGCGGTAAAATTAAGTTTTATGAAAAATTCAGTTTTTTAACTACCACTTAGTGGTTTCACTATTCATCAAAAATTGAAAGTTTTCAGAAAAATGCTAAAAATTAGGCCTAAGCTATATTTGATATTATGAACTCAAAAATGATTTCTATTTTACCAAATTCAAAACATATCAGTTGCATTAATTAATTTAAAAATTTATTCCCGTCGTCAAAACAGAAGGCATGTTTTTAAGAGATAATAACTATCAAAAGATTGACACTTGTTTATAACTGGTTTAAATGTGAAATTACATCCAATGACCATCATTGTATTAAATTGTAAAATATATTCTAAATAAACTTTAAAACCACTCAAATTAATAATTTATCACTATTAATTATTTCGATTGAAAAAGTTGTTTTTAATTAAAATTTAGTAATTTTCACTATTCATCAAAATGTGAAAGTTATACGAAAATTACCAAAATTTCACCCTAAGAAAATTTCGATATTACGGATCCAAAAATGAAGTCCATTTTGAAAAATAAAATTTACAAAATTTCAAAAATTGGTTATTACTATTCATAACGGCTAGTTTTAATAATATTTTAATAGCATATCGTTGTTTAGTCAAATTCAGTATTGCGTACTACATACGCTATCAAGGAAGGTCACGATTGCGTGTTGTGCAAGCTCCTTTTGGTGTAGCGTACAACACAAGACATTAATGAAATTAAAAAGAATATTTTTCATAAAATCTCGGGGTGTTACATTCTACCCCCCTTAAAATGAATTTCACCCTCAAAATTCGTCGGGGTTATAAATGGTTTACAACTCGAAAGTTTCTTTAATAGAAACCCACATCGTAAAATGGAATACCAAAACCAATCTTTAAAAACAATAGTATGAAACGTAACGGTTACCCAAATAAACTAATCACTGGGTTTCCACATAGGTGAAAATATGGATATGGAAGAAAAATCTAACCATCATGTTCTGAAGGAGAGTGGTAGAGAACATGGCTATGGAAAAGCCAACAATCACAAATCCATAAATTTGTGACGATCTAAGGTACCATCTGATTAATCAGATATAAGAGCACTAGGACAACATTTTTGGTTTTCAAGATCGTTTCCCTAAAGTTGAAGAATTTGAATTAGAATAAATACTTACTTTATTTTGGTACAATCTCACTGTTGTTCGTGCCTTGAACAATTTCCACTTCATCTCTTAAATAAATGAAGTTGAATTTATTATTCGTGAAGTTTTAGCAGATCCTGTGATACAATGACGAGTCATTCCTTCTGTCTCAAACAAAAGGTTAGCAAAAGTTATTAAATATACAAAAGTCATTCTATAGTGAGATTAATCATATATGGTTCCTAAAATGGACTTATACTCAATATATCATACTGCATAATATAATAAAACTAGTTTCTACTAAACAGGGACTTCCTGTAGGCCAGTGGTAGGCGATAAAGGCCAGTCGCACTTCGTTTGTGGGTTCGATTCCAACAGCCTTGTCCGACGCGATGGGTTGTTTCCCGTCCTGCAGGTAGTCCTTTTTCTAAAGCTATATTACTATAACATCCTATCAATAATATCGAAAAAAGTTCTATCCTTAAACAATACTAACTTATATCCAACATAATCCATTCTAATCTTTAGGCTTATCTAAAATACTTCGGTCCAAGCTCATAGTATAAAGAAAATGATTACTTGAAATGTCACAGAACAATCACGTGAATTCCATCATTTATCCCCCATATATCATAAGATATATCTTGCTGGTCAAACATGTGAATACCTTAATCATGTATTCTCTTGAAGAATGAGTACCCATTGAACCTTAGTGAAAACATGAATGAAGTTAAAAGTTAACACCTTCCACATACCAAAATCCTCAAAATTCTATATACTCAAACCATGATATCACTTAGTCCTTATATCAATCATGAGCTCATGAATACTGTTAAACATTTCATTTTCTCGTTTTCCCTTCATTATGCGCATATCATCTTATTTACAAAAATATCTCAATCACATTGAATACCACATTAGACCAATACATAAATATTCCAATACTCCATGATACAACATTATTTTGGAATCCCATTACATAAACACTTAATCATTCCACCACATTGTTGTCATATTCAACATCACCAATAGTGATCGCATGTGACTTCCCTTTGTCCTTTTCCTTAAAAGTTTTCTCATGTCGATCATCACTAACACTTGGATTAGGGCATTTATTAGCATAATGCCCCATTTCCTTGCACTTGAAGCATTGAAGTGTTGGTGGTGCGTTCTCTGCAGTGTTTGCTTTATTCACATCATTAGAAACCCTTTTTCCATTACTTCGACACTCAGCTGCTCGATGATCTTCTTTTCCACACTTAAAACATTTTCTAGTCCCTTTAAGACAGTCTCCACCATGCTTCTTTCCACACTTTGTGCATAATGAAACATTCATCTTCTTTTCACCATTATTTTGAGATTTCTCCTTGAACTCCATCTTTCGTTTCATGTCAAAACCATGAGATGGATATGTAACACCAACAACCATTTCTACCTTGATAGCACAACGCACAATTTCTTCATAGCTACTGAAGTCTCTTATAGATAATGCCCTCCGAAGACTTGGTTTTAAGCCACTGAAAAATCGATCAACTTTACTATCAGGTTCAACGATAATGCCAGATGCATACCTTGCAAGTCTTGTAAAATTCGCTTCGTATATACCAACAGATTCATCATCCTTTTTCTTCAGTTCAAGAAACTCCTTCTCCATCTTTGTTCGAAGAATACGAGGGAAGTACTTATTGAAAAATAAGTTCTTGAACTCATCCCATTCCATGGACTCAATTTCATCTCTTTGCCTCGTATTCTTGATAAGATTCCACCATTTATCATCTTCACCTTCCAAACGATATACTGCTAAGATGACTTTATCATGTTCAGAACATTGAAGAACTGAAAATATCTTTTCAGTGGTAATAATACATTGTTCAGTAACAAGTGGATGGGAAGACCCACTGAAAGAAGGTGGACGTTGCCTCATGAAGGACTCAATAGAATATTGTTCCCTTCTCTGCTCATTTGGAAGTCCAGAATGATTCATAGCATGTGTAAGTATAGCAATAAGATTTTTCACTCCATCTCCCATAACATTTGTTTGTTCAAGAGGACAATCATTGCATTGATCAACACGGTTCCTTCGGGTTCCAGCCATCGTCTAAAACCCAAAAAGAATAGTGTGAGAGGCAAAATCATGATAGGGAAAAAACATAATAAAGGGGGAGTACCCTCAATATCTAACATCTTAGGTTAAATTCTAAGATCGTTAGCGCAATTCTAGGACTATAACCTATACGTATACTTAACCTTAGAGACATCCCTAGACATACCTTAGAAATATCTCTAGGAATCTCACTAAAGTTCTCGCATCCTAGTTTCCAAAGGTGGACTAAACCTTTCCTCTGATACAAACTGTAGAGACCCGAAGCCTGACGTACATTGACATTACATTACATTTGCAGAATACTTAGTACATAACAAAAACACACACACAAGGACCGTAATAGTTTAGTGTCTTTGGAAACTCGGAATATAATCTTCTAATCGTGGTGAAAGATCTTCAAAATATCCCATAAAGATCTTCTTTTTTTTACCTAAAACCTTTCTTTATATCCTGGGGAAAAGAAAACATAAAATGGTGATCTCAAATGCTCAGTAAAGGTAAACAAAAGAAATATCAATCACATTATATACATAAGCACGTAACTTTTGGAAATCTTAACCTGCAAAAGAGATCATAATTTCATATCATGTGGTAAATCATGGCAGTGAAATTTAATCACAATAATCATAACTTAAAAAATGAAACTTTGTGGCATTCACACATAATCATAGAGAATCATATCTTATTAGTCTAGACTTATTGACAAGACTATCTTAGTGGACAAAGTCCATTTCTGAACCGAGTCACCCTCTTTTCAATCCTGTTTCACTGAACCGGTATAACCTACCATTCCAGCCATGTCTATCTCATGAGATATAAAATCTTTACCCAATGAATTGGAGGGAGATATAGGTCACACCCATCTCATAATGATACCATTCTTATTTGTGCCACAAAATCATAAATCATACATCATTGCATAACACATGTAATACAAATGGGAATCATAAACATCATGACATCATAAAACAATTCATATAAGAAAAAGGAATTCATAAAAATAATTCCATCACAACATAATCAAATCAATGTAATAATAGGGATAAAAATGGATCCCTTTATTATCTTATATGGGAAAAAAATTTCATAAAATAATTGAACTCCATTCTTGAGGAAAATATCATTTCTTCTTCAAAAACAATTTTTCATTTCTTAACATGTCATAGAATTTTAAACTAAAATAAGTTGATTAAAAATAAACTTGAAAACTTGTAAAGGAATTTTCTTAGAAATAATGTTTTAAAAATCCATTCATTACCTATAAGTTAAAAAAACATTCTTCTCGTACTTTTGTCGGAAAATTCAAAAAGTACCTCGTACGAAAAACGACAAAAGATTCCTTTCATATCATTTACTAAAAACTCACTGAAGGGTAAAATTGGATTTAAAAAAATTGTAGGTGGATGGAAAAAATATTACATATTGAGGAAACATTGATGTGGATGATAAAAAACACCCCAGTAAATACCAAAGTATAAACAATCTCGGATAAAAATGAGATTGTGATATTTTCCCTTACCTTAAGTCCGATTTGCTTCGTAAGTGTCCGAACCTCCTGTATGATGATTTAAATAATGTCATTAACTTATTACAGAATCATATTCATTGTTATGATATCATATATGGTTCACTTATGACTTTATATTACCCGTTCTTTTGTAAATTCCATGTTAAATAAGCGTTTTGGGTAAAATCGTTTCATTTATCGTAGGTGTTTGGAGTTGTTGTTCTTGACATTATTATTACTTATATCATGATTTAATTACTTCCAGAATATAAAACATGATTTGTATATCATATATATTCAGTATATATATATATAATAGATAGATAAATGAAATCAAACACACCGTTCATGGAGACGGTAGTCCGTACGTACGCATGAACGCTGTTTTCCGTTCCTTATTGTCTTGAATGGAAGTAAGTAGATGACATACATATATACATAAATCTAGTATCTTTATAATGACATATATTTCATTATTATTTCTTATATATACTTTATAATCATTCTTAAATGGTTAACATGGAGAATGAATCTCATCGCGTCGTGGAGACGGTATTCCGTACGTACGCACGAGCGATGATATTGTTCACATGATCGTGGAATTGTATTTAAGTGTATTTATACTATTTCAGTATCAATATCACTTTATAATAATTATATATAGTTACTCATTACACCATTATACCCATCCTTGTAAGGTGATGGTGGAAAATAGATTACACCACGGCGTGGAGACGGTATTCCGTACGTACGCACGCGCGGTGATTTCATTTTTCCGTAGGATAGAAGGTGAATTAGGGTTGTTTCATATTTATAATAAAATATCAGTATGTAATTAATACTGATGTTATTACTTTATCATGAAAAAACTAAAGAAGAAGATGTTGAAGAAGAATGAAATTGAAAAGATCGGTAATGGATATTACCTCTTCTTTTAAACGCCTCTTTGAATCCTCCACTTAGGGAACTAAGATTGGACATTGAAGAAGACCAGGACCTCTAGGATTATTTTAGGGAAGTGGAGAAGGGAATTTGGCAGGGGTTGGCCAAGCTTGAGTGCTCAAATTGGTGTGAGGAGAAGGGGGAGGAGGTTCCCTTTTATAAGGGAGGAGAGGGGCACCTTAGGAATATCTCAAAATATTATTTTATATTAAAGTCAAAATCGGTTTATAATGGTTCCAAGGGGTCTTATTTCGAAGGTAAAGTGGGGATGGGTCGAAATCCTATCAACCAATAGGATTTAGACAAGTTTAGGTTATTATTTTAACCTTATCAATTAGATTTAACTATAAGTTAAATAATTTAACTTTTACCGTGTCTTTTTGTTTTCTTACACTATATGGTTAATACACTTACTATAACATGCCAAACGAACCCCAAATTGTTTATTATTAATATATATATCATTATCTAAGTCATTTGGCCGAACCTTATATTTTTAGGAATAAAATAACAATTAATAATATAATATTTTATTTAAAAACTATTTTGTGTCAATTTTGACACTATTTGATATATGATTTTTGTGAAAGTAATAACAAAATTATATGTTTGAACCAAGTTGATTAAATCAACACTAATATATAATAATATCCTATAAAATTAGTGTAATTCATAAAAAGTCTCAAATTACATTTATTTTGGTGTTTATAACATCAATTATGTCAATATTTCATTAATAAGATAATTACTGCATTAAATTATTTAATGTCTAAAAATTACAAATAAAATACCATTATGTAGGAAATATTTTTAGATTTCTAATGAATATTTATAGTCGAATTTATCTTATGTATAACCCCATATTAAAAATGTTTTAGTAAATAAACATTGATTTTAACTCTTTTAACCCTTCTTTAAAGAAATTAATAATAAATGTCCTAATCTAATCCAAGTGGGCCTAAATGGTCATATTTTATTCCTAAGTTTTTTTTTGGTCGAATTACACTTGTCCAATAGAATTAGGACATGTGTTAGGGTAATAATAATTTCATTTCTACCCTTAATTACCCTATTTACTTTTAACCGTGGTAAAAAAAGAAAAAAGTTACTATTCACCAAAAAATTATTTTCATCTCATTGAACCACATTTTACTTACTGACATTAACCGTGTCTCTCGGATTTTTTAAAATTCCACTCACAGAAGCGGTAAAATTAAGTTTTATGAAAAATTCAGTTTTTTAACTACCACTTAGTGGTTTCACTATTCATCAAAAATTGAAAGTTTTAAGAAAAATGCCAAAAATTAGGCATAAGCTATATTTGATATTATGAACTCAAAAATGATTTCTATTTTACCAAATTCAAAACATATCAGTTGGATTAATTAATTTAAAAATTAATTCCCATCGTCAAAACAAAAGGCATGTTTTTAAGAGATAATAACTATCAAAATATTAACACTTGTTTATAACTGGTTTAAATGTGAAATTACATCCAATGACCAACATTGTATTAAATTGTAAAATATATTCTAAATATACTTTAAAACCACTCAAATTAATAATTTATCACTCTTAATTATTTCGATTGAAAAAGTTGTTTTTAATTAAAATTTAGTAATTTTCACTATTCATCAAAATGTGAAAGTTATCCGAAAATTACCAAAATTTCACCCTAAGCTAATTTCGATATTCCAGATCCAAAAATGAAGTCCATTTTGAAAAATAAAATTTACAAAATTTCAAAAAGTGGTTATTACTATTCATAACGGCTAGTTTTAATAATATTTTAATAGCATATCGTTGTTTAGTGAAATTCGGCATTGCGTACTACACACGCTATCACGGAAGGTCACGATTGCGTGTAATGAAAGGTAAGTCAAGGATGCGTGTTGTGCAAGCTCCTTTTGGTGTAGCATACAACACAAGACATTAATGAAATTAAAAAGAATATTTTTCATAAAATCTCGGGGTGTTACAGCGCCAGTGCTCTTTGTAAAGAAGAAGGATGGTACCATGCGGCTATGTGTCGATTATCAGGAACTCAACAAGATCACCATAAAAGAACAAGTATCCTCTACCAAAGATTGATGACTGGTTCGATCAGTTAAGAGGAGCTCAATACTGTTGTACCTCTCGTACCCCTCGTGGTTTGATTTTCATGATCACAATCACCCTCTCATTTATCTAATCTTTTTTTCAAGTGTTTGTGTTGTTAGACATGATTTCAGGAGTAAGAAGTGGCAAAGGAGTTAACTTGGACTGTTTTCAGTCCACCGGCCAACCTGTGGCATGACACCGGCCAGCCGATGGACCATTGACTGAAAGGCTCTCCACTGTCCAGAGCACCGGCCAACCGGTGGCCTCAGCACCGGCCAGCCGGTAGAGCCCAGACCGATAGTCCAGCCACTGCCTCCACACCGGCCAACTGGTGGCCTCAGCACCGGCCAGCCGGTGGCACCCAGCCAGCACAGTGGTTGCTACTGCCTCAGCACCGGCCAACTGGTGGCCTCAGCACCGGCTAGCCGGTGGAGCATGAGCCCGAGCCCTCTTCCTTTTTGCAAGCACCGGCCTACCGGTGGACTTGCACCGGTCAGCCGGTGGAGCCAGTCAAACTAGCCGTTGGGCTTTTGACCAGCCTGTCCACTTGGCCTCCTACGGCTCCGAAGCCCTTTCCAACGGCTCCAAAGGCCTCCAATGGCCATATGAGGGTTCCCCCTCTATAAATAAAGGACTAGGAACCCCCGGAAGCCTAAGGAACATATTCGGAACAATTGTGAAGCCAACAAACACATTTCTCATCATTTGGCGAACCTTCGGCGGACTTCCTCCAAGGAACCCCAATCGCTCCAACTCAATTCCACATCCAAGGAGCATCACCAAAGAAGCTTGGGAGTGCACGTCTTCAAATCCAATCATCCATTGGCGCCCAAGGCTTCTCCAAATACGGTTTTTTATTGCTTTATTTATTTTGAGCTTCAATTTGGGTTTGTGACTACAAACCCCATCTCTTTCTCTCATCTCCTCTTTTGGGTTCTCACACCACCTTCAAGGTGTGAAGAGGTTAGACAAGCCTTCCCTTTAAAAGGCTTGTGTCATAGGTGAGCTAGCCTTCACCTGTAAGAAGGATAGTGGGTTTCTTGCTCAAACCATTAAAAAGCATGCTATAATAGGTGAGCTAGCCTTCACCTGTAAAAAGGCTAGTGGGTTTCTTGCTACAACCATTGAAAAGAAAGCGGTATTAAATCTCTCAATGGTTGAGTTGGGAGCGGAGACGTAGGCCGGGTTTTAGGCCGAACTCCGTTATCAATTTTGTGTCTTGCCTTATTTATTTCCGCTGCACTTTCTCTTTGATTTTAAATTGTTTATTAATTTTTAAAAGGCAATTCACCCCCCTCTTGCCATCACTTCCTTTCTTTCTCCGCCTAACAATTGGTATCAGAGGAAAATTTGAGTAATACCTTCACCGGTTTCAAATTCAAGATCCATTGTGATGGCATCAACCTCTTTCGCCCCCGAAGGCTATTCTTTGGGTCGTGCTCCATTTTTTGATGGAACCGACTATAATTATTGGAAAACCCTTATGACCACTTTTCTTAGAAGCATTGGATATCCTATTTATAAAATTGTCATGCAAGGTTACACTCTCTCTTCCCCTGATGAATCCAAATGGACTCAAGACGATATTAAAAATTTCGAGCTTGATGGCAAAGCCATGAACGCTCTACATTGCGGCCTTGATCGTAATGAATTCAATCGAGTTTCCACATGCACCTCCTCACATGAAATCTGGAAACTATTGGAGGTTACCCATGAGGGGACCAACAAAGTAAAGGATACTCGATTGGATATGTACCGTCAAGATTTTGAGTCTTTTACCATGCATCCATCTGAAAATATTACTGATATGTTTACTCATTTTACTGATGTTTGCAATGGGAGAAAGTCCCTTGGTGATGATGTTTCTGCAGAAACAATGGTCAAGAAGATCTTTTGGATCCTACCAAGCTCATGGGCTCCAAAAGTAATGGCAATCCAAGAAGCGAAGGACATCAAGAACATGCCGGTCGAAGAGCTCATCGGATCCCTCATGACTTACGAGATCACCATGAGGAGGCAAGCTGAAAAGGAAGGCAAACCGATCAAAGTTCCAAAGAACATCGCCTTCAAAGTTCAAAAAGAAGAAAGCTCCTCCTCCTCATCGTCTTCCTCTTCAAGCGGCGATTCCGAAATGGAGAATCTTGCCCGCAAGATGCACAAATTCATGAAGAAGCACAAGAAGAAGAAATCCCGCAAGGCTCAACCCAACGAAAAATCCGAGCCCGATGTAACATGCTATGGGTGTGGCAAGAAAGGCCATTACAAGCCCGATTGCCCACTCAACAAGAAAAAGGCCAAGCAAAAGGAAAAGAAGAAGGCATTCAAAGCCACATGGATTGATAGCTCCACCTCCTCCTCCTCCTCAAGTGACAACGGTAACAAATGCCTAATGGAATTTCATGAGGTAACATCTTCCGACTCCTCATCCTCTTATTCTTCAAATTCTTTTAATCATTTATCCTATGAGGATCTCCAACATGCGAGAGATCAATTGGAGGATGGTTTTCACGAACTTTCTTCCACATTTGTTGCTTTAAAAAAGAATTTCAAAAAACTCTCTTCCGAAAAAGAACAACTTCTCAAAGAAAAGGAAGAGTTGACCCTCAAAATCCAAAACCTTCCCGATGTTGATTCTATGGAATCATCCATCAAAGATTTAAGGGAATCCCTTGCCAAGTTCACCCAAGGTGAACAAAATTTGACCAAATTTCTTGGTTCCCATAATTTATCTAGAACCACCGAAGGGCTGGGCTATTCCAAGACAGCTTCCTCTTCCCATGCTCCAACTATTTTTGTAAGGGGGAGCTCCCAATATAAATTTTGCAATTATTGTAAAAAGCCCGGGCAATTAATCTATGAGTGAAATTGCAAAAATGCCCGGTATGGTAGGCCCAAAACTATTTTCTTCAATGATGAATTTTATAGGAGAAGACCCGCCACTAGGCAAGTATGGATTGAAAAATCCCTTTTAGCGAGTCTTACCGGCCCAAAATTTGTCTCGGTTTGATAATCCTCTCCCCGGAGTTTTTGTTGTTTTTATTTAGGGGGAGTTAGGATCGTTTAAGCCCTTTTGATTTCAATTTCAAAATTTTCGATTCAAACTTTCAATTTCATCACTTGGTATCAAATTTTTCTTTTAAAACTTTCAATTCAAACTGTTATTCAAAACATTTCATTTAAAACTTTCAATTCAAACTGTTATTCAATTTTTGATTCAAAAAATTCAATTCAAATTTCGAAAATTTCAATTGGTTTAAAAACTCTATCTTGTTTTTCAACTGTTTCCCTCAATCATGTTATTATGCCCCGTGCTATTTTGATAATCACAAAGGGGGAGAAATTCTTGGTTGATTGGGGGAAAAATATTTTAAAGCATGCCTCTCATTTCAATCTTTTACATTGTTTGTTTTGATGATTGTGATCATCAAAATAGGGGGAGATTGTTGTACCTCTCGTACCCCTTGTGGTTTGATTTTCATGATCACAATCACACTCTCATTTATCTAATCTTGTTTTCAAGTGTTTGTGTTGTTAGGCATGATTTCAGGAGCAAGAAGTGGCAAAGGAGTTAACTTGGACTGTTTTCAGTCCACCGGCCAACCGGTGGCATGAAACCGGCCAGCCGATGGACCATTGACAGAAAGGCTCTCCACTGTCCAGAGCACCGGCCAACCGGTGGCCTCAGCACCGGCCAGCCGGTAGAGCCCAGACCGAGAGTCCAGCCACTGCCTCCACACCGGCCAACCGGTGGCCTCAGCACCGGCCAGCCGGTGGAGCCTGAGCCCGAGCCGTCTTCCTTTTTGCAAGCACCGGCCAACCGGTGGACTTGCACCGGTCAGCCGGTGGAGCCAGTCAAACTAGCCGTTGGGCTTTTGACCAGCCTGTCCACTTGGCCTCCAACGGCTCCGAAGCCCATTCCAATGGCTCCAAAGGCCTCCAACGGCCATATGAGGGTTCCCCCTCTATAAATAAAGGACTAGGAACCCCCGGAAGCCTAAGGAACATATTCGGAACAATTGTGAAGCCAACGGACACATTCTTCATCATTTGGCGAACCTCTGGCGGACTTCCTCCAAGGAACCCCAATCGCTCCAACTCAATTCCACATCCAAGGAGCATCACCAAAGAAGATTGGGAGTGCACGTCTTCAACTCCAATCATCCATTGGTGCCCAAGGCTTCTCCAAATACGGTTTTTATTGCTTTATTTATTTTGAGCTTCAATTTGGGTTTGTGCCTACAAACCCCATCTCTTTCCCTCATCTCCTCTTTTGGGTTCTCACACCACCTTCAAGGTGTGAAGAGGTTAGACAAGCCTTCCCTTTAAAAGGCTTGTGCCATAGGTGAGCTAGCCTTCACCTGCAAGAAGGCTAGTGGGTTTCTTGCTCAAACCATTAAAAATCAAGCTGTAATAGGTGAGCTAGCCTTCACCTGTAAAAAGGCTAGTGGGTTTCTTGCTACAACCATTGAAAAACAAGCGGTAGTAAATCTCTCAACGGTTGTGTTGGGAGTGGAGACGTAGGCCGGGTTTTAGGCCGAACTCCGTTATCAATTTTGTGTCTTGCCTTATTTATTTCCACTGCTCTTTCTCTTTGATTTTAAATTGTTTATTAATTTTTAAAAGGCAATTCACCCCCCTCTTGCCATCACTTCCTTTCTTTCTCCGCCTAACAAATACTTCTCAAAGGTGGATCTTCGTTCTGGATATCATCAGGTAAAGGTGAAGAAGGAAGATATTCAGAAGACTGCCTTCCGTACAAGGTATGGGTACTATGAGTTTTTGGTGATGCCCTTCGGACTTACTAATGCCCATGCAATATTCATGGATTTGATGAATAGAGTATTTAATCATTACCTCGACAAATTTGTGGTAGTGTTTATCGATGATATTCTCATCTACTCCAAGAGCAAGGAGGAACATGAAGAACATCTAAGACTTGTGTTGGCGACATTGAGAAAGGAGAAGTTGTACGCCAAGTTCAGAATGTGTGACTTTTGGATGAATCAAGTCATGTTCTTGGGACATGTGATCACAAGAGAGGGAATTTATGTGGAACCTTAAATGACAAAGGCGATTGAAGAATGGCCCAGGCCCTCTAGTGTCAAAAAAATCCGTTGTTTTCTTGGATTAGTTGGGTACTATCGACGTTTTGTGAGAAACTTCTCACGATTGTCAAGCCCGCTAACTAAGTTATCAAGGAAAGTTGTAAAGTATGTCTGGAGGGAAGAATGTGAGGGAAGCTTCAAGGAGCTAAAGAGAAGGATGATCACTGCACCTGTACTCACACTACCGAAAAGTGGAGAAAGTTTTGTGATATACAGTGATGATTCAAAGAAAGGCTTGGGTTGTGTACTCCTGAAAAATGATAATGTGATAGCCTACACCTCATGATAGTTGAAGATCCATGAGAAGTACTACCCGAAGCATGATATAGAGCTGGCAGCCGTGATTTTTGCATTGAAAATCTGGCGGCACTACCTTTATGGTGAGAAGTGTGACATATACACCGACCACAAGAGCCTAAAGTATATATTCACACAAAAGGAGCTCAACATGTGTCAAAGGAGATGGTTAGAGCTAATCAAGGATTACGATTTCTCTATTCACTATCATCCTGGAAAGGCGAACAAGGTAGCTGATGCTCTAAGGAGGAAAGAACCTTCTACTCTATCAACGTTGAGGATTGAGAAAGACCATATCTTCTTGGATATGAAAAGGATGTTTTTGGAATCGTAAGGGCATGGGATATATCCTACCTTTCCCAAATGATTGCGCAACCATCCATCCAACAGAAGATTAAGGAAGCACAAAGGGATGATGTGGAGATACAAAAGAGGGTGAATGCAGTAAAGGAAGGGAAGCTTCATGAGTTCCATATTGATGATGATGGTGTGATTCGGTTTGGAACACGGCTTTGTGAGCCTTCATCACCCGGGATAAAGAAGGAGCTATTGTATAATGCACATAGCTCAACATTCTCTATTCATCCTGGAAGTACCAAGATGTATCGTGATCTTCGAGAACACTTCTGGTGGGATAACATGAAGAAGGAGATTGTGGAATATATATCAAGGTGCTTGGTATGTCAGCAAGTTAAAGCTGAGAAGCAAAAGTTCAATGGAATGATGCAGCCATTGCCTATACCCATGTGGAAATGGGAAAATGTTACTATGGACTTTGTCACGGGTCTCCCAAAAACGTCAAGAGGAAATAATGCGATATGGGTTGTGGTTGATCGACTCACCAAGACTGCCCATTTTATCGCTATTCGGGAAGACCTCTCTCTTGAACAGCTTGCAAGGATATATGTGAAGGAATTAGTGAGATTGCACGGTGTTCCACTCTCGATTGTCTCTGACCGTGATCTAAGGTTCACATCTAAATTCTGGAGGAGCCTTCAACATGCTTTGAGTACTGAATTAAATTTCAGCGTGGCCTATCACCCCCAAACCGATGGCCAGTCTAAAAGGACTATTCAGACTCTCGAAGATATTCTAAGAGCATGCTATCTAGAATTCAAAGGTGGATGGGATCATCACCTTCCATTGGTTGAGTTCTCATACAACAATAGCTTCCACTCGAGTATTCAGATGGCTCCTTATGAAGCTCTTTATGGGAAGCGATGTAGAACTCCAACCTGTTAGGATGAAGATGGAGAAAGAAAGCTACTTGGACCCAATCTTGTGTAGGAGATGACGGAGAAGGTTCAAGCCATCCAGAAACACATCAAAGCTGCTCAAAGTCAGCAAAAGAGCTATGCTGACAATCGTCGAAGGGACTTGGAGTTCGACGTTGGAGATAAAGCCTTCCATCAAATATCCCCATGGAAGAGAATCATGAGATTCGGGAAGAACGGGAAGCTAAGCCCAAGGTACATTGGCCCCTTTGAGATTCTTGACTGCATAAGAGCCATGGCCTATCGTCTGACACTTCCACCGAATATGGCTCAAGTCCATGATGTGTTTCATGTATCACTACTGAGGAAATACATACCAGACCCCTCACATGTTCTAAAATCAGAGGTGGTACAACTGGATGATGATCTCTCCTATGAGGAGAAACCGGTAAAAATTTCGGACCGAAGAGATAAGGTTCTATGCAACAAGACAACCCTCCTTGTCAAATTGTTGTGGAGGAACCATAGGTTTGAGGAAGCAACTTGGGAACTAGAAGAGGCAATGAAGGAGAAGTACCCTCACCTGTTTGTGTAAAGTGAAATTTCTGGGGAGAAATTTTTTAAGTGGGGAAGAATGTAACGACCCAAAGTATTTCAATAGAAAATTCCCTTCTTATATCTATGTCATAAAAACACAAAATAATGAACTACTAAGTGATAAGTGACCTTTAAACATAATTTTTTCACCCCTATGGTTGGAATTTTAAAAATCCAACATACATGGTTGTGTTCAAGATGGTTTTCGGAGTCTAATGAAACAAAAATAATTTTTGGTGAATAGTAACAAACCCTTATGAATAGTAATATGACCCTTACGAATAGTAAATAATAGTAACATTACCTATGAATAATGAAATAAAATTTAGACATCATAGAAAGTGATAATTTGACCTTAGTAAACGTTTTTTGTATTTTATATGTCATAAATAATTAATTATAATTAATTAATTAATTTAAAAGAATATTTATTTTCCTATAATGTATTCAAAAATTATTGAATCAATGTCTAATAGTTTTTAGAGAATTTTATAAGACCCTATATAATTTTTGAAAGAACTACAAAATCAGTTTTAATTTTAAAAACTATTTTTTAAGTAAATTATGATTTTAATTAAATATAAAATTAATAATATTTAAAAAATTATTTTTGAAAAATGGAATTCATTTTTGGATTCAACACATCGAAAAATGGTTGGGGTAAATTTTTTGGGATTTTTCTGAGAAACTTTAATTTTTTTGTGAATAGTAGAATACATTAATTTACCATATAAATACATTTTAATTAAAACCCACTATTCCTGACATCACAAGTGATGTAAGAACCCAAATCCCAAACTCACATTCCTTTTTACTATTCTTGGACATCCAAGACTCACTATTCCTTGTCCTAGGTGAAATTAATAAACTAATCAATTTTATATTAAGGAAACCCCTCTCCCCTCCACTATAAAAGCCACCCTTCACTCCCTCTTTTCCTCACACCTCTCAAGCTCCAAGACTTCTCTAAACTCTACCCAAAACACCTTCCCTAGCTCATCCCCCACGTCCAAAAGCTGTTGGTCTCATCAAGAGGCCATGACTAGCTTCTTTAAAGAGGATCTCAAGAGGAGGATTCTAAAGGTAATTTCTCTCTCTCTTCTCCTTTAATTTCCATTCAAGTTCAAGTTCCTTTCTTGATCTCTCCCTACCTATATTCATTCAAATTGTTCTGTAAATCCAGTATTATATATATACTGTAATATTATGATTCTAATGTTATATTATATCTCCCCACACCCTTTCCATCTTCCATTTATTTTATTAAAGAGAACGTTGTTCATGAGGTGTTAAATTTATCACCTTCAAAAACAACATGCTCTCTTCATCCATTTATACCTTCAATATGGTCATGAAACCATTTTTATGGTTGAACCAGAATATTTTATATGTATTATGTTCTATTTTATTTTCTGGAAATAACCTATGGCCATATTAATAAGTGAAAATTTAAAACGAGTTCTTTGTGATCCAAAAACCGCTCAAATTAACCCAAATAATCTTCATTTAATTCTTATCTAATGATTCATCCACATGGATCTAATAAAACTAATTATAAAATAATTCAAGATTATTTAATATGATTAATAACATGTAATATCAGTTCTGGATGTTTACCCATGATCTACCCAAACATAAAATTATGAATACAAGTGGACCGCTCAAGAAAACCATGAAAACGAACATCCCCGATCAATGTTTTTAAACTCTATAAGTCATCCAATGGAACATAATATGAAATAATGAAACCAGAATGAACCCTATTAATGTATAAAAAGTTCTGGAATTTCTAATTAATGAATATAATGTCATTATACAGGACATTAAAGAGAAGGAGGCATTCGAGTACAAGGTAAGGGGAAATCTCGAACCCAATTTTCTTCCTTCGGGTTCTCCCTCTTTCACTCCATTTTTGATATGGATACTCCTCAAAGATCATTTGTTCATAATTTCCTTTACTTTTCTAGGATATACATGTTTGTCACTGGTTTTTAAGTCCATCAAAATGTTTTCCAAAAGAACTCTTCTTTCAAGATCTCACATTTTACCTCTCATTCAAGGTTGATGGTTCTTGTATCATGTATGTTGTTCCCTCTTTCTTTTGGGAACCCAAAGATTATGAATGTGATATTATGAGATGAAACCCATTCCTTTACATGGTTTATTTATGTACATGTTTGATATGTGTTCTATGTGGCAAGCATGATAATGATAATGTTATGATGTGACGGGTGCTCCCTGAATTATATAGTGCAATATGAATGTTTAAATGTGACGGGTGCGCTCGGAATTATATAGTGCTCCAATGCATTGGGTAAAGTAATGAATCTCATGAGTAAATGTTAAATTATTAGTGAACATGATTCTAGATTTGTTCACAAGTATGTGTGGTTGTTAACCACTAAGAAATGATGTTTCATTTTTATGCATTTCCACATTTCAAGTCTTTTACTTATGCTCCTCTCATGTTCATGATCTTTTGCCTATGTTATGATTATGCTCACCCCATGATGTATTGTTCTTATCCATCCTCTTACTGAGCTTTTAGCTCACCCCTTTTGATGTATATCCTCAGGTGGCTACATGTACTAAGGATAGGACAAGTGCTACTAAGATTCTATATAAGAAGAAATTAAATAAATGTTTATGGTTGATGTTGTATTTGTTATGTATGGTCCTAGTTTTCCCAAGACACTAAACCTCTAGATCCTCCATGTGTAATACTATTATGTTGTTTATCTTTGAAATGATGTAATAGTAAAGTAAGAAAAGTCTGGGTCGCTATAATACAAGTGTAGTCAGAAACAATGTAATGGACTTCATCACAATCTATTTTCATTGAGGAATATTTTGTTTTATACATGAATTTTCTTTTATACGGTTTATAAAAACCATTTAAATTTTAATTCATTTAAAGGTAATCATTGTATACCAAGTGTTTTACTAAACAACAAAAAAATGTTTCTCTCTATCATACGTGGTGACAATGAACTTTCCACCACTGTGAGTATTATTTGATATCTGGATTCCTTAATAAGACATAATGTTTTTAAAAGAAAATACCATATAATATTTTTTATGTTTTTTGGTATTAAAAATGGTTTTGATAATGTCTTTATTATTTCAATGTATTGAAATATTTTTTTGTGATTGTAATATAATATATCTTTTATGCTTGATCATGTGTTATGATTATGTTATGGTTCATGGGCATTGTTTAGGTATATGGGGGTTCTGTGATAAACCTAGGGTAGGTGAGCCTGAGATATCTCTCCAATTAATTGGTTAATGTGACCGAGGTAAAATTTAATGTTTCTTGTAATAGATTTATGGAATATACTGTGATGGTAATTCCAAATGTAAATCCATATATAGCTTTCAAAGCTACAACACAAGTCTATTATGGATTCCACTAGTTACATTTACGATTTATGCTTTCTATGTAATTTTCATAAATCTTATGATTTCATGAGGTATGTTAATGACCTTTTGAATGGTATTTATTAATTGAATAATATTTATTTTTTTATTTTAAAATCCTTACAAGGTTTTTTAAGCACATCCCATGTATTTTTTGAAAAAAAAAATCACAGGAGTTAAATATGAATAGGTTCAAGGATGGGATCAATGAAAATACATACTCTATAAATCATTGAACTAGACGTGACTCTTTTTTTCATGTGTTTTTATTTTAAGAAAAAATGGATACTGTTTAGAAGTGTTTACAGGAAAAAATAAACTTGTTAGGAATATGTTATGACCTCGTAATCAAACTCTCAAAACATGAATAGATCCTCGATATGAATTATTATCTTAATTAAATATTATGTAATGTTTAAGGACGATGCATTATAGTTTATATTAGATGTTAGCTTATATAACATTAAGAGTTAGAATATTTTTAAATTAATACTCAAAAATTATTTTATGTTATGATTGAAATGATATAGAATTTACAGATTACCATGTTTCGTTTCATAATATATTTCAGTTTTTAGAATGTCTTTCCACAGAGGAAACATGGTAGCTATTATGGGGTGACATAAAGAAGAAGACAACCTTCCACATCAGCAACCTGAGAAGGTCGAAATTGGAACTGAACTGTTTCTTTAGTGATGGAAGAGTTGACTCAGGCTATAAATGGTGGCGGTATCCATGCACGATAACATCATAATCAACCACAGAGGAACTTTTCAGTAGTAGAGCATTTCATGAGGCAACATCCCATATCATTAAGATTATCATCTGACCCTATTCTATCTGAAGGGTCGATTAAAGCATCTGAAATTTTTTTTGATGTTATTGAGTGTTCGGAACATTAAAAGGTTAGTATTTCTATTTACCATTTTATAGGTGAAACCGATCAGTAGTGGTCTATGGTAAAAAATATCATGGATATTGATGAAATTGATGCTCTTGATTATGATTAATTCAAAGGTATTTTTCATGAGAAATATTTTCCTATGGTTTTTCATCTTATTATTGAAAAAATAATATATAGAATTGAGGCTGGGGGATGACTGAGTGGCTGCTTATAAAGAAAAATTCACTTGATTGGGAAGGTAGGCACTAAATTTCATAAGAGATCTTGATAGTAAAATAAAACATTTTTACTCAATATTCAAGGAAAATTATTGAAGGGATTTATCTTCTCATGTGTTCAAAAGTTAAAAAAACTAATCCGATATGTGGAGATGGTGGAAAATGAGTTTGTCGATGAACATATGTTCTTTGAAAAAAATTGAATTTGAGGTTGGGATAGTAGATGAAAGGGAATAACTCTTCAGAAAAGTCTAATGATAAGAAAAGTATGTTTAAAAATTGTGAAAATTGTGGTAAAAGAATGCATGGGAATGTCTTTTGAATACTATTAAGTGCTACTGATGTTGTAAAATGGGGAATATGGCTCGTAATTTCAATGAAAATAAACATGGAAATGGTATGAAAAAAATCAGATTTATTGTCAGTAAAATGATTTAAGTGCAATGAAATTGGTTATTATGAAAATTAGTTCCTAATAAATAACTAAATAGAGGGAAACTAGCTGGATTATAAGCAGAAATGGGTGGTGAAATCCATTACAACTACATCAGCAGATGTCGGGATGTCAAATGAATTATTATCAGGTACACTGATTGTTTAATCTGATTATGCCATTGTGTTGTTTGATTTAGGATCTATACATTCTTTTATTTTTTGAGAAATTTTCAAGTAAATTTTGAATTCCATCCAATGATATGAATCCTGAACTTAAGGTAAAAACACTGAGAGGAAATGTTGACACAAAAAGAAATATTAATAACCTTCTTTTCCTTGTTTTAAGAAAAAAATATACCTCCAAACTTTATTTTTTTCTTCTAGTAGCATTTGATGTTGTTTTGGGTATGAATTAGCTTTCTATTTATCATGATAATATTGAATGCTAAGATAAAGAGGTTTATTTTTATGAAATAAAATCATTTAGTGTACAAGAATGAACCCTTACCTTTGATAACATATTAGGAAGCTGATAAACTAGTAATATTTGGAAATAAATGTCACCTTGCACATATTGTTGAAAACAAAGGAAATGGTATGATTAATGATTTTCTTGTGGTAAATGAGTATCTGGTTGTTTTTTCTGATGAGTTTCCTATTATAATATATAATTGGTTAGTTTAATTTTCCATTTACTTATTTCCGGATTCTATGGTAATTTCAAAACCCCTTATCAAATTTCTCGAATGGAACTTTTAGAGTTAAAGAAGCAATTACAGGAGTTAATAGATAAATGTTTCATTTGAACTAGCACATCACCATGGTTTCCCCTGTATTGTTTTTTAAAAATAGAGATTGTTCAAATTGACTTTGAATTGATTATATATAATTTAATAAGATCAATTTTATGAAAAAGTATCAATTGCCTCATGCCAATGATTTGTTTTATCAGCTCTAGCGAGATCAATATTTTTCCAAGATTTACATGAGGTTGGGGTACCATCAGTTGAATTTAATGGAAGGAGACATTTCAAAGATCGCATTTTATACTATATATGTCTATTATGAATGTGTGGTTATGCCTTTGGGTTAACTAATGCTCCTATATATTTCATGGATCTTATGAATAGAATTTTCCATGAGTTATTGGATATGTTTGGGGTGGTGTTCATTGATGATATTGTTGATTATTCCAAGAGTAAATAGGAACATGAAATATATTTAAGGGTTATATTTCAAACCATAAAAGTAAAGAAACTGTATGGGTAGTTTAACAAGTGTGAGTTTGCGTTACAATAAATTTCATTTCTTGGTCACACTGTTTCAAAAAATGGGATAATTTTTTATTCTTTAAAAACAAAAGTTGTCAAAGAGTGGCCAAAACCAACAAATATAACCAAGATCCATTTTTTTCATGGTTTATCAGGTTATTACCTGAGGTTTGTTGAACTTTTTTCATGGTTACCTAGTCCAATGACAATGTTTTCTCGAAAATGTTTTATGTTCATATGGAAAAAATATTGTGATGATTGTTTTTAAGAAGTGAAAAGAATATTGTTGAATGCTCTTGTTTTGGAACTAATTTCTGAAAATGGTGAGTTTTTTATCTACAGTGATTCTTTTTTGAAAGGACTTGGTTGTTTCATTATGATGTATGATCAAGTAATTAATTATTCTTCACATTAGTTGAAACCTATTAAGTTAAATTACCATGCACATGATTTGGCTTTAGGTGATATTGTTTTTACTTAAGAAATTTGGAGGCATCATCTATATAGAGTAAAATATGGAATATAAACTGACCCAAAACATTTGAAGTATATATTTACTCCTAGATAATTAAACATGAGATATATCATATGGCTAGAATAAATCAAATAATATGATTTCATGATTCATTAACATCCATGAAAGGCAAATAAAGTGGTTGATTCTTTGAGTCGAATGAATAATGATACATTAACAATGTTACATTTGGAACAAGATACTTTTATTAATGATTTGATGAACATTCTCATAGAAGTTTTAGGTGCTTGAAATTCATCTATTTTCCTATAGGAGTTCGTGAAATCATTTATATCATAGAGAATTAAGAAAGCGAAGAAGGATTATAGTGAGTTGCAGAAAAAGGTGGAGTTGGTTCGGAAGGGTATTTTCATGATTTTAACATCGATAATGAATATATTATGAGATTTGGGAGGATATTATATGTTCCTTGTGATTCGTTATTGAAGAATGTGTTGTTATGTGAAGCTCATAGTTCTCTGTTTTCAGTTCATCCCAGCAGTACTATAATGTACAGAGATCCTCAATAGTATAACTGGTGGGATGGAAGGAAAAGTGATATGGATGACTATACTGTGATGTGTTTGACTTTTCAATAGGATAAATAAATATGGATGTTACTAAAAGGGATGGTTCAGCCTTTACTAGTGTTAGAGTGGAAATGGGAAAAAGTGTACATGGATTTTATCATGGGATTACCAAAGAATTATTTAGGTAATAATGATATTTGGGTTACTATTGATCATTTCACTAAATTTTCTCATTTTATTACTTTTAAATATACTTTGTCTCTAAATCAACATTCTTAGTTATATGTTAATGAAATAGTTAGGTTTCATGGAGTTACCCTCTCCATTGAATATGTCCATGATCACATGATTAATTTTTTACTTTTTCAAGGCCTTTATAATTTGTTGTGTATTGAATTAAATTTTAGTATAACTTTTCATCCTCAACCAGATGAGCAGTCAGAAAAAACTATTCAGACATTAAAAGATATGATATATGCTTTTTCAATGGATTATGAAGGAATCTGGGACCAAAATCATTCTTTGGTTGAATTTTCTTATAATAACATTTTTATTCCAGTATAAAAATGACACCATTTGAGGCATTATATAGAAGGTAGTGTTGAACTCCATCTTTTTGGGATGAAATAGGTTAAAGAAAACTTTTGGGACAAGAATTGGTAGAAGAGATGGCCGAAAAAGTTTAGTTTATTCAAAAGTACAGGAGAATAACCCAGAGTAGACATAAATGTTATGGAGATAACCGAAGGAAGGATATTTATTTCGAGGACGTTGATCATGTTTTTCTCAAAGTTTCTCCCTGGGAATGTGTGGTGTGTTTTGGTAAGAAGGGAATGTAGAGTCTGAGGATCATTGGACCCTATAAAATCATGGTGAATGTTGGATCAGTTGCTTACATAGTGTATCTAACACCATATTTATCCCAATAACCCAATGTTTTTCATGTTTCAATGTTGAGAAATTATATCTCGGATCCATCTAATTTTTCGAGTCTTATAGTAGTTCATTTGGAAGATAAAATTTCTAATAAAGAACAACTACTCTAGATTCTGGAACAAAAAGATAAAAAGTTACGGAATAAAGTAATTAATTAGTTAAATGTTTTGTGAGAAAACCATATGGTTGAAGAGGGGGAATCAGGAAATTATATAAGGGATAAATACCCACATTTATTTTCTAATTGAATTAAATTGTGAGGACACAATTTCCAAAAGGGGGGAAGGATGTAACACCCCCGATAAATAAAGAATATGACATTTTCATATTTATAAATATTTTTAAAATAAATATTATTTTTACTTTAAAGTGGATGATATGTTCTATCGAATAGCTGATACAAAACATTGGGTTTCTTTGAAATATTTCGTTTCACACAACATTGAGAATTACCAAAAAATAGTATAATATTATTATTATTTCAAATGGTAGTTGACGTCTAACTGTTGTATTTGTGGGAATGAATATAAATAATTAAAATATAATTACACATGTTTGTTAAAAAAATTTACATTTATCCAATAAATTTTAAAAGCATAAAATGTTAACGAATCTAATTTTAAGCGCAAACACTCTAATATTCTTCAAAAGGTCGATTTACCGCCTTTTGATCGAGAACTCTCTCTAAACCTATTTTTGTCAATTTTAAACGTTTTACTTGAAAAATTAATTATCTTCTTTAGAATCAGGAAATCAATA
This sequence comes from Viscum album, assembly GCA_963277665.1. Lineage (NCBI taxonomy): Eukaryota > Viridiplantae > Streptophyta > Magnoliopsida > Santalales > Viscaceae > Viscum > Viscum album. The sequence goes on along the minus strand of OY728119.1, from coordinate 669,729,112 downwards.
TTTTATTGGATGAAATTTTGGTATTTTTCTGAAAATGTTCAATTTTTAACAAATAGAGAAAAATATTGTATTTTAATTCAAAACTACCTTTTAATATAATTTATTTATATATTTAGATTATTAATTTAATTGATTTTAAATTTTAATTGGATTATATTTTTTTCCATTAAATAAAAAAATTTCATTGGAATAAATTCCACTTTTAAATTAGTCACAAACAAAGGTAAATCTTATGATAGTTATTATTTCATAAAAATAGGTTTTTTGTTTTTACAACTAGAATTAATTTTAAATTTATTTATACCACATCTGTGACTTGAATTTGGAAAAATTGATTCCATATTTGAAATAATTAGGTCTCTATTTTTTTAATAGGTAACTTTTATTTTTAGACATTATAAATATTTACATCCGTAAATATTTTATTTACTATGGTTAGAAGGAAAATCTGGTAATTAAGTGTAAAAAAGTAATTCTATAATAATATTAAATTACCATATCATGTGTCCTAATCCTATTGGATGATACGTTTCAAACCATTGGAATTCATGGGTTGATTTGGGTACCCCATGGAGCCAAATGGGAGTAATAATGATATTTTATATTAATTAATTTAAATTAAAGTCCAAAATGACATAAACACATCTGTTATAGAAAAAAAATGTTTCTATGGGGTTATATTAGTTCTATATTTGACTATAAAAATTCATTTAAAATGTAAAAATATTTGAAATATCATGGTATATTCTTTATAATTGTTAGACATCTAATAAATAAAATTATTTATGACAAAATGATGATGCAGCGATTACCTTATTAATGAATAATTTTAATAAATAGGATCATAAAATTTAAAAAAATATCCAAAACAGTTCCAATAATTATTGGATGATTTTATTTCAAACACTAATCATAATATAATATAATATAATGACTTTTGGTAGTTTTTAAAATGATAATCATTTTATCATAAAATAATACTTTCAAATATTCCTAAAGATCCCCTCCTCCCCTTAATAAATGGCCTCAACCACTGAACCATTACTCACACATCTCAAGCCCCTTGTCTCTTCTAACCAATATAAAAATAATCTCCCAACATCTCTGTATTCCATATATAATCATTACCTTAGACATAAGTCACTTCAAGAAATCCTTTTGGTTCGAAACAAAGCGAGTTACCCGACTTTAAATTAATGTCTTCCCTCAAGTTCTCTTATTTTATTTTACTTCTTAACTTTCTATACTATTCTTATTATTATTTTTCATAAAAACACTAATATCCTCAATATACTAGGTTGTTTTTATTAGAATTATTCGAACTACACTTACACACACGCCCCCATCTAATGAGTAAAGCACATACTATTTCTATGGATGACGAAATGATGCCTCGTGAAACGATAATTGTTCAATTATCTCCTACCACCACTTATGGTATACATTATGATGGAATTTTATTTATATGTGATATATATTGTCTTTATATTATCTCTATAATTTGATATTTTTCATTTATATCATACCTTTATGGTGTCCATAATGTGTAAACGCGATAATTTAATTTGAGCAAGTGAAGACTACCGCCCCCTATAAGTGATATGACTTGTTCATGCCGTACATGGAATGTATAAAGGATTAAGTTAATGAAATTATATATGATATTATACTAGAATTATAATATACCTATTCATCATTAGGTTTTTATTCCATTAAATATGTAATAGAAATGAAAGTAGTGTTCATGCGTACGTACAACTTATTGTCTCCAGGAACGGTGTATTTACTTTCTTATAACCAAATTTTATCCACTATTATAAATGATTATATATAATGGATATATATTATATATATTATATATAAATCAGTAATATAAATATAGAGATAATGGACATTGACCACATAGAAAACATTTAATTATAAAAAGATCATTTTTTACTCATGTACCAAATATCAACAACACAATCGTTACTAACTTAAATGATTATCAAATGTTTATAACATGGTAATAAGTTATATAAAAGGAATAATAACCATGATTTTTTTTGAAGAATTTATAAATTAACTTTATATTATTATTCAGGATATTAAAGAATGAACAATTCAATTTAGACATGGGGTAAGGGACTTCGTCTCAATCTTCTTTCATTGAGGAATATTTCATTTTATAGATGCCTTTTCATTGATATGGTGTATAAACACCCTTTAATTTTCATTTCATTCAAAGGGAATATTTTTCTAAGAGTGTTTTACTAAACCAAAAAAAGGAATGTCTCTTTTTAATGTACGCGGTGACAATGACCTTTGCACCGCTATGAGCATTATTTAAAATTTGGATTTCTTAACAAGCCATAATGTTTTACCATATACTCTATTTATGTATTTTGTTATCAAAAATGATTTTTAGAATGTATTTATTAAATAAATATACTGAAATGTTTTATTGTGATTTTAATATTATCTTTCCTTTATTCTTATTCATGTGTTATGATTATTTTAGGGTTCTTGGTCATTGTTTACGTATATGGGTGGTTCCTTGATAAAACTATGGTGGGTGAGCCTAAGATATCTCTCCAATGCATTGGGTAACGTGATGGTGGTAAACTTTAATGTTTATCCTAATAGATTTAGTCAATATAATGTGATGGGTATTTCAAACGTAACTCCCTACGTAGCTGTGAAAGCATCAACGTAAGTAATTTATGGATGCCACAAGTTACATTTTTGATTTTGGATTTCTCTGTGTTATTTATAAATCATATGATTCCATGATATATATTAAGGAGATTATTCTTTGTATGTATTGATGGACTAATGTTTTCTTTCTTTATTTGAAAATCCTTACTGAGCTTTTAATGTTCATCCCATTTTTTTGAAATGTTTTTCAAATGAAATAAAGATGAATAAGGTCAAAAATGGGATCAAGGAAAAGTCATACTATATAAAACATAGAACTATACATGACTCTTTTAATCAAGAGTTTTTATTTTCTGAAAAAATTGATACTGTGTTGAGGTGTCTACATGTAATATTCAAGTGGTCATTTATATGTTATGGCCTTATTCTCTAAATCTCAAAACATGACCGGATCATCGATGTGAATTATTAACATAATTTAAGATTATGTAATGTTTATGGTCGGGGCCTTATATTAATCATATATTTAAATACTTAATGATAGTTTATAAAAATATAGTTTATTTCCAAATCATTTCTCCTGGGAGTTTCAAACTAGGTGTACAGTGGGACTTGTTGTCATACATTGGGTGAGGATAAATTCTATATAAATACTACCATTTTAGAGTTATTCCCAATAGATACCTTTATTCCATACCCACATCCACATGTACAATCCATATAATGTTGTGATTTTTCGTAAACCACTTTCTCTATCCATTACCAAATTAAATAAACATTTTTTAATATTTTGAATCAACCTTAGATGTATCTATAGTGATAAAAATAAGTTTTTCTCATCCTATATTCCAATGGTTGACTAAAACTATCAAATAATACAAACTATGGTGACCCAGTATTATCATAAATAGAGATTACATCATTTTTCAAGTATTCATCACATTAAACGAACCCACACATAAGGACCTAAATATTTAGTTTAATTAGAAACATGGAAAAACAATAAAAATCCATAAGTAAAATAAATTTTCTCCTTCTATGGTCTTCATAATTAAAAAAATTATTATAAATATCATATGTAATATGATTATTCATATCATAATGAAATGAAAAAAATTAAGTATAATCTTAGATTCTCAATAATGGTAATAACTGGATACATATAAGAACAAGATGACCATATAGGTAAGATAACAAGATATTTTTTTAAAAAACATACCATGAAAAACAAAATTAATAACTTTCAGTCATTGAATAAATAGTTTAAGTTCTCAATACATTAATCATAAGATAATTAATAAACATGATCCCATTTATTATAACATTGGAAGAAGAGAATGTTTTTTTGCATGTTCATAAAAATATAAAATAATATTCATATTAGTGAATGATCACTACATGGTCTATCATAGTGTAATGGGTTCACTTACCAAACATCATTGTAGTAAATGTTCACACCTAAGAGAATCGTAGAGGAAATATTCCCTTACTAAAGGAGTTTAACTTCCAGTTATAGTCCAGTTCATCTCATGAGTTATAAATATTAACAAAATGTATTGGACTTAGATATAGGTCCCACGGAAGTCATATTGAAAACTAAAATTATGTGTTCAATAATATATTAATAAAATCAAAATATCATATCACATGAAATGAAATGGGGTTAATAATAATTTTATCATATCAAAACCTATTAAAATGGGATAGGTTTTTTTTGTCATTTCAACCTCTAAAAAAATAATATTCCTTGGAAAACGAAATGGGATTAATAAGAACTATGCCATGATATAACCCATGGAAGATAAATATTTTTAATAATAATATTGTGATAATAAACCATTAATATTAAAAAAAAATATCCTTGATTTATATCCCTAGTAAAGTAAAAGTGAAATCAATGTATGTCCTCATAGATGTAAAATAGTTTTAACAATCATTTATATCATTCTTAGGAATAATATCCTTCCATATATTAAAAAAATGAAAAAAATATCAATATATTTTTTGTTGAAAATAAAATAAAAATCATAAAAATGAAAAATCAACTAAAATTATGTTTCATACAATAGGATGTTTCATTCAAGTTGTAGATGTAAAAATAATGATTCCATTCACATTTTATGTAAATTCATAAAGTAAATTGGTTGGGAATATTTTGTATGTATCAAATATAAATATTTTCTTAATTATTAAATCATTCACAAAATTTAATTCCTAAATCATTAGAGACTAGTAAAAAAATTTGACAATTTTTTAAGAAATGTAGTTTTGTAAGAAAATGGATGTCTAGCAAAATAAAGAAATAAACATGGATTTTCAAAAAATAATTTTCTAAATTATATCATGTACAAAATATTTTAAATATATTAATAGTTCTAGGAAACATCTTGAATAACCATAGTATGGGAAAATAAATGAGTTCAATGAAATTTAAATATTAATAGTTCATCATCTGAAATATATTCATAAACATTCTTGATAAATTTTGAGTTTGTAACCTAATATCATTTTTTCATTGGTATATTTGAATGATTAGACCCATGAATGAATAATATAAAATGGAATAAAAAAATAATTAGGAGTACTAAATTCAGGATATTAAATGTAAAATGGGATGTATATACATTTTATGAATGAATATACTTTCATAACAGAATTCACGTCATAAAGGTGGAGCGTTGATACCAAATTCCAATACATTTTTTCCTAACATCCATCATATATATTTGAACCACCTTCATAGTAAATACTAGTTAATTGAAAATATATCTTATAAAATATATATTTATATATCATAATATATATAATTTTTATGACATTTTATTAACAATCTATTAAAATTTCCATGTTAAAGTTTCATTTTGGAAAAAAAATTGGGTTTTCATATATATATATATATATACTTGTTTTTTATTTTTGGTCTTATTTCTTAGATCCTTGTTTAATAATATACATAATTTTTAAATTTTTACAAATATCATATATTTTTATTTTTAATGTAATTAGTGAATGTAAAAAAAATTTGTGATATAAAATGAAATACACAGTTCATTGGGAAGATAGGTCATACACACAAATTAACATTGTTTTAATTTTAATTTAATATTTAAATAAATAATTTTAAATGGTATATTATCATTAAAGAATCAATTTTATTTCATATAAATGAAATATTTTAATTAAACTCTCCCTTTTTAAGTTACACGTAAGAAAGTTAACAAATCACATTTTTTCATGATGTTGTAGTTTGTCATACACACAAGCAACATTATCATGTTCGTGAAATATTTGGAGTATGAATTTATATGTGATATAATTATTAAATAAGTATAATAATTTTATAAATATCATATAAAACAATAATTAAATCATTATTCCCATCCTTGTGAGGTTTTTATTTAAATATTAATTACATCATTTCGTGAGGTTTTAGTTCGACGTACACCAAAATTATGATTTCTTAACTCATTTGATAGAGATAAATATGGTTGTATGTCATGGACTTATAATTACAAAATATTATTATATTGAAGATATTTAGGATATTAAATAATTATGGTATAATAAAATTTGAATCACGTGGATGAATAAATAAATAAAAAAACATTCAATATAGATTCTTACCTATTAATTGGGTATCCTTCTTATAATTGTACCAAAAGACTTCTATGATTAGATTTCTATAAAAATAAGTCATATAGGATGATAGAAGTAAATTCAAGAGGAAATGTTTTCAAATATTTTCCTAAAAATTTGTTTTATTGTGTGAATAATAGGGAATATTGGGTGGTCTTTAATAAGTGGGGCAGTAAAACTTTTTTAGTTTTTTTTCAAAGATCGATTTCATCCAAAGATAGTTATTATAAAAAGGAATAAAAATTTCAAAAATTGAACATTAACCAAGATAAGGTCAAAATATTTCTAAAAATTATATTTCAAAAAAAATTATATGTCTTTATAACCATTATAATTTCATTTTAACACCTAGAAAATCCATTTTAATCATAACTCTGACAAATAAATTACACAGTTTTATCTATTAATTTTTGTAAATAATTATTTTTAAATAATTTGATAAAATAAATTTTTATTATTAAAAATATAGAATCAATTTTTTTAAATTATATTCAAATAATTGAAAATTTTAAAAATAAAATAAATCCCATAGACGCTATGAGAATATTGATTTTTAATGTGAATATGTTAAAAATTATTCAATGTTTTTATATCACAATAGGTTATAAAATTTATTCCAACAACCTAAATATGATTAATTGATATATAATTGATAACTTTTTACAGTAAACACAATTTTATATAAAGTTTAACGTAATAATAAAAATAAAAAAAATAAAATTTTCAAATAAAATTTATTTTTATTAATTATTTATCACGGGATTAAAATTTTTAGAAAATTCCCAAAATATCAAACTAATATAATTTTAAAATTAAAATTTAAAATTTATGCCTGTTTTATCTAATAAATTTTTCAATTTTGCAAGAAATTAAATTTAAATAGATTAAAAATAAATCATTTTATTGAGAAAATATTATTTTCAAGACGCTTAGAAACATTAATGACAATTAAGTACATTATTGAATATCATTAATTTATATAAATAGTTATAATAAATATTTAAGTAGAAATAATTACTTTTAATATATCTGAAATTATCTTTTAGATTGTAATCATTATATTTAATTGATGATATTTATAATATATTATGATTTTTAGCACTTGGTGTCCTGTGTAACGTAAGATAATATGGTATTGCATGTAGTTAAATATTAACTTTGTATTTAATTTAAATTAATATATCAAAGTAATTTAATTTATTTGAAATAATATATTTCATAAAAACTCAAGGTTTCACATAAGGTGTCACTAATATTGATTATCGTTATTAACGCATTTATTTTAGATATGTTCTGAATAATTTTAACTCTCATTCTATTTTATGATTTGGAGTGTGGGTAGTTTTTTCTATGGATATATTACTCTATTGACGTCATTATTTTTCTTCACCCCTCCAAATATGAAATTTTATTTGCAGATGACCTTTTTTCTAGGCATAAATCATTTCATAGTCCCCTTTAGAAACATTTCTACTTTTTTCTTCCTGTAGTCTTGACAAAAATTTAGGCTCATTTTCTTCACTTTGTATATTATATTATTAGAATTTCCATTTAATTATTTTTTATGTTAATATTGTTATATGATATTAATGGTTGACTAAAATAACTGTTTTATAATATCCCATAACCTGGACTCTTTGATTTTCTGCTCAAATCCATTACATTACATTTCTGGCTATGGCGGTGATTATTATGACCCAAATGCTTCTATACAACCCATAAAACATAAAATAGAGAAATTGGATAACATACGTACTATAATACCTTTTAGGTTATGAGTTTTAGATAATTATTAAAATCTCTTATATAAATAACTCATATCAACTTGATCAAAAAATTTCTAAAAAAATATTTCTCCCATTTAACCCATATTTTTTTATTTCACAATTGGTCATTTTCATCATCCTTTTTAAAACTATTATAGAAATAAAAAAATTTAAACAATTTTTTTATACATTGGGAAAAGGAAATGATACAAGGGTAGAGACACATGTTCACTATGGGTAAACATAATAATTAATAATTAAATTTCATCAATAAGAATAAGATTTAATAAGTAAATATAGATTTAATAAATGTGAATGAGATCATCATAAAAGAACTCTTAACCATCATTACTCAAGCAATCCAATATAAAAGACCTGGAAAATAAATGAGTCATTAAAATAAATAATCATTATCCATGTAGTATCAATCTTGATAATTTAAATATTATAATCTCATAATAATCATAAGGAAAACAATCTTCTTTCTTGGAAAATAATTCCATTAAAACCATAGAGAAACCATAAAATTAAAATAACAAATATGGCTGACATCTATCTACAATGTTCTAAATGAATTATAGTTCTATATGGGTGAACCCATCATATAACATTAAATGTGATCACCCAGTTCTCTCTAGTGATACCCATAATTAATATCGTCCATGAATGGAATACATAGTGAATTCAACAAATATCATTGGAAGAACAATTATTCAATTGATAAGATAATTAACCCATGGAAAGGAAATATGTTCCACAAAATATCACTGAAAATTGTTTAACCCATTTATATGAATTGGGTTCAAAAATAATATCACTGAAACAATATTATCCCTTGGAAAATAAATTAAATAAATAACAATCACTTTGAAAAATGATTAACACATTGAAAAGAAGTGGGCTCTAAAAAAAATGTACATGAAACATGAATATACCATATAAAATAAATGTGATAATTAAAAATCTATTTGAAACTAGATTTTCCCATGGAATTAAAATGACTAACATAAAAATCTCTTATAAATAATATTAACCCAAGGAAAATAAATGGGTCAAATATAAATATCTTTCAAATAAACAAAATCCATAAAAATAATTATTGGGGGTGATATATGTAACAAGCATCTGTGTTGGATGATTTATATCAAAACGGGTTGTTTACATTGATTAATCTAAATACCATTATATGACCACTAAAACATTATTGAGTAAAATAGTCTTTAAATATTCCAAACTGTTCCATACCACTTTGAAACAGTTGAACCATTACCCCCATGAATAGAATATTAAAAAATGACCCATATAATATCATCTGAATAAATATATTCATGATGTAACATATAAAAGGAGAAGTATAAAAACATTGTAAAAGAAGATAGTTGTATATCATATTTAATGTCTTAAAGAAGAAAAAGATTGACCAAAGACCATTACTGCATTGGTAAATTCAAAACCATATTCCCCCTAAAAGAATAATCCTTAAATGAAACATTTAAATAAAATTATACTAAAATAATTCATGATATTGTATACAAAAAAGGTAATTAGATACCCTATATAAATATACTTAGTTTGAATTATGACATATACCTTTGAAAAAAATGACAATAATTCCATACATTTGTTGAAAATTTTGGATTGGAATCAAAGACATTAATAATAATGAAAGAAAATATTACAATAACATGAAGGTAAAATAATTTATTATATAATATTTAGAAGTCGTGGTAGATGCACAACACAAAATCAATAAGTGGTGATTATGAAATATTCCACACTAAGATCAAAGTGTGACATGATGGTATAATAACATGAGAAACTTTTGAAACATGATGTATGAGATAGAATAAAATAAATGGAAAAACATAATACCCTGAAATAAATTAAATTTATGATATAAATTTCAAATGATATGTATATAAACTAGAAAAAAATAAACATAGTGCATAACAATGCAATATGACTTAGTGAAATGAAATTGGGATAAAATCCCTAACCCTGAGTCTAATTTTTAATGGTTTCCCTATATATTACTGAATAATAAATTTATATAAATTATATACTTTCTTAAGAACCATTTAAAATTATATTATTAATTTTATTTAAGTTATAAAAAAACTTATATATAACTTCTCAATAAATAATATTTAAGCCAGATGTTTTGAACCTATTATGTTTATGTGTCGTAAATGACATCGGTAAGTCTACTATGGGTGAAGGGTTCATTATTTAGTCATATAAATAACAAAAAGGGAATAATTATCATACCTATACATCAAAAATATATTTAATACCATTCATGAATTATGGTCACCAAAAAAATAAAAAAATTTACAACCATTATGATGGTAGGTCGTACATATGCACAGAAAAGTTCACATTTATCAATGATCATTATTGAAATAAGTAATGATAAATTTATATATCTATAAATATATTTATACCATAAATAATTAATTTTTTAAAAATTTATACTTATATATAAAACTATTGTGATATAAAAGGAATCACATCACATTAAGATGGTGGTGGTCAATACATCCACGAATGATGTTATCACTTATTCATCATGTAAAAGGGTAATAAAGAAAATGATATAGTATATTAACAAAAAGGATATTATTTAATGAATATAATATATATTTCATTTATGTTAAGTAATTTTAATTTAATTTATACTCAATATATTCAATGAAATGTGTTAATGTATCACATCTCTTTGAGGAGGTCGTAGTCCACACATCCAGAAATGATGTTAACATATTTAAAAAAAATGGAACACATAAAGTTATATGTCATATAAAAATCCCAAAATTATAAAAAATATCATAAATATCTTATATATATATATAATATAAAAAATATTGTTTCTAGTATAATTCTACATCATAAGAAGTGGTAAAGTAAAAAAACATCATTATGTGTGGTGTTTGTTCACCAAATACAAATGATAATTTTTTTACACATTTACTGGAAGATTTTCTAGGTGTAGGTCAATGCCTAATATTAAATAAATATCATTATATTTAGGATAATGATATTTTCATATCAAAATAGAATAAAAAAAATTAAGTTGTGGAGAAATAAATAAAACATATATGGTCATCGAATAATGTTACATTTTTCTCAGGTAAAACCTTTATGTTTGCACCAAAGGAATTAAATGGTTGGATTTAAAACCATATTGAGATTATTATTTTTAGGGTGTATTTTGGGACAATATTTTCAATGATTTTTTATTTTCCAATGAATAATGACCAGAACAATTATAAATAAAATTATCATTTTGATTTAATGAAATTTTTTATTATGTAATTTAGTTATAGAAAACACATTCACTTATATTGTTTTATAATATTATATTGGGATTCAAATAATATTATGTATCATTACAATTGATAATTTATACATTGAACAATTATTACCTAGTTATACCAAATATTTGGTTTTAATAATACAATTGTCACAAACAACAAAAGTGAGGGCATCAACCAGTTGGATCATACCCCTTGAATCCCATTAATCAAAGCATATAAGTGAAATAGAATCTATAGAATTTTCTCATAACCAATCTCAAGCTTAGGTCCAAAATTTTTAGCTTGAGAGAAACCATTTATAAAAAATTATATAGCTCACCAAGATCACGACAAACCATGGTCACTGAACCACCTCATGAAAGTATCACCATTTCACCCCTTACTCTATGGGAGTTTGATGATATATTAAAGGTATATGTATCACGATTCTATAAATATTAATATGTAAATTTTTTTTTAAAATAATTAATATAATTCTATCCTATTATTTTTTCTTTGTAAATGATTTTTATTTTGGTACAATAAAGCACAAATTTAATTTTGGATTAATATTCAAATTAAATTAATGAATTTATGATATTAATTTATTTTTGAAATAAATAATTTTTTAATAAAATATTATTATTAAATAATTTTTATCAAATATAAATTATCAAAAAATATAATAGAATTTTTATTAGTGTTGGAAAATAATTATTATCAACAAAACCCAGAATTGTATAATTAATGTTGATTATATTTAGAAAATGAATATTAGAATATTTCGGAAATTTTTTACATATAGATAATATTATTGTTGGAATTTGAGAATTGAAAATTTTCAACCATTAATTTTTAATAATTTTCTGAGACACTGAAATTTTGAGGTAAAAATTATATACATTGTAAATATAATTTGTCTTTTAATACATAATAATTACCAAAAAGTGATTTAATAATTACTATAAATGGTATCCATGACAACCTAATTTTTTTAACTTCAAAATATTGTGATTGTAGGTTTATTTGGTTTGTTTTGATAATCCATTATTATTCCTCCAAAACTAGTAATGTCTTTAAAGGATTAAAAACCATTTCTTTAAGAGTGTGACTCACCACCACATTAACAAGTTAATATTTTTATATTTCATGAAAAATGATTTATAAGAAAGACTCCAATTTGGTAGAAATCATGTTTCAAAACCATGGCATGGTTTGTGGTTTTGGATATTTTATTATGTTGAGTTCGTAAACCTAAATAATAAAAAATACCTTAATTTTCTATATAAACCCAACCAATAACCAATTTATCTTTACTAAAACTCCTTAGATCATTACGAAAATTTCCGCTTGAATACATAGAGTCCTCCAAATTTTTCCAAATCTCTCAATAATCCCATTCCAAGACATTGCAGTCACACACTCATGGAAGGGATCCTCCACTACCATCTTTTATCAATCACTACATTATTGTTATATATTTTAATTTAAATTTTAATATATTGGGATATGTTCATCCATATCCCCCTTATATAAAATTTTATGTATAAATTATTAGGGCCCTTTTAACTATCATTTTTACCTCCCATTAACCCTTATGTACACCAGTTACCAATCTGAAATTTGGTAAGGGTTCGTTCCTTTATTTTCTTTATTACTGTTTCTTAAATAGTATATTCTTCTTATTTCCAATTCCTCTAATTGGAACATATATATTGAATTAACTATTACCTAAAATTTTATTTCTAATTGATAAGTGTCCCATTTATTTCTCATCATCCCATTTTTTGGAATTTTTATGTGATGTAATCACGCTACCGAAATATCACCACAATTTTCTGCACCCAAAACTAATGTGTAGGGGATAACATACATGATTCCTATAAATGTTATTATCTTATCTAAACATATAAATTTTTATCAGGGACTAAAATATATTTATTTCAAAATCTTTTATCATGGAAGAAATCATGTGGATTAATAAATCCATATTGTATGATCTAGGTAGAACTATTAAGAATGGGTATGAAATGAAAATGATGGGTGCACCCAAATAGAGATACAAATGCATTGGGTATTGTTTAGTGACATTATAGGTCATGTTGCAATATAGAGTGAACCTAGTTCCTTTATGGGACTTTTTCAACCATTATGTTTTAGTGGGTTTATCCCTGGAATTTGTCTATCATAAATTTTTTTTTCCCACATTTACCATGTTATGATTATCATAATATATCAAGTCTCTTTGTTTATATTTATGATTCCAACTATTTTTACGAATCAATGATATTCCCATCATTTAACATGTCTTATCATGTTAATGTTATTCCATGTCTATTCCATTATTGGGCTTGATAGGTCACCCTTTTTCTTTTGATTATCTCTCGGTTATCCCATATAGTTCAAAGTATGAAGGAGTATTATGAACATGATAAGGAGGTTTTCAATAATGTTGTTGTATTTTATGTTTTATATTCTTATGTGATGTACCAAATTCCCAATGACAGTGGTATTATCAATCATTTGGTTTATAATAATTATAGCCTTATTTAATAAATTATTCATTTGTGAAATATATATGGAAGGGTTGTTATAATTCCTTTTATAAGAAATTTTTATTTATTTTTTGGATTATGATAAGAAAAATATATATAAATTATATACAGATAAGAATATGTATAATGAAATAGCCATACATTTTGGGGAGTATAGTGTATTAGGGTTGTCAAGAAAATAAATCCTTTTCTGGAAACTAAATATGGATGAGTTTATATCTCATATGATACTTAGAGTAACAGTTGTGACAAGTTGTTCTCGGCTTGACCCAGGGTAACCTACTACATGAAAATGTTCCTCGCTGTGCACCTTGATTGACACTCCCATGTGATATTATTTGGAAAATTTATATCTCATTATGATATTTTATTAAGTGAAAACAATTATTATAAGAATAAATGTTATAAAATATATAATGGATAAAATATATGAAATACATGAAATTCCTAAATACCATAAATTAATTTAATTAATATGTTATCCCATCATTGTCATTGGATTCCATGTTATGAGTTTAATTATTTAAAAATAATCACCCTTAATTTTTCATTAATTCAAACTAATTTCATGCATTATGAATAATTGGTCAGACAATCAATGCGGAAGGGAATGTGATTACCCCCACAAAGATATGAAAAACCCAATAGGATAAGTACATGAAGACATCATTATGATAACATCTCTTGTGACATAGGTTTTTAATAGAAACCTTGATTCGTAGGAGTTCCCAAAAACCCTTAGGAGAGAACTTTCCTCATTTGAGATCTTTAGTTGTTAGAGGCCTCCCATGTTCAATAGATCATATGATACCTAAATCATGAAACAATAGAATAATTCCATTTAGTTTATTTTTATGTCCTTTAATGTTACAAAAATGATATGTTTCTGTTTTCTATTTATATTATAGAGGGAGAAGCTGATATGTGGTGGCCATTGATCAAGATTATTAAGTATAAGGAAGATATCAAAAAATTGTGTGGAAGGAACTCCAAAATAAAAATTTTGATAAAATATTTCCATAAACTCTCTGTATTAAAATTGAAAATTATTTCCTTACAGTCCTGAAAAAAAATGTTGAATCAACTGGGACTTGTGAGTAAAACATCAAAAGACATTCATGATACTCCTCCAGTTTTGTTTTAACTCCTAAATTCAATTTCTACCTATTAGTTTTTGGGATAAAGTATTTTATTTGAAAATTCCTCATAGTCTATGACTTTGATAACTAAGAGGATACAACCCAATGTGCCAATAATGTTGATACAAAGACTATAGAGTCACAATGTTATCATTTCGAGATGATTCATGTTGTGGTGTTTAATTATGGAAGTTTGATGGAGAAATCTAATAGTGTCAAGAAATTAAAACATCCCACATGTTAATGTTGTGGAAATAATTTCCCAATAAATTTACTACATGGAACAACAAATTATTTTGGTGTGGAAAGGAAGGACACATGGCTAACATTTTTTTATTGGAGAAACCCACTAATGAAATAGTGTATTAGAGTGCTCAAGTTAACCCTTGTTAAATTATTTATTACCTCAATATTAAGAAACCATGGGGAATTTCATTTAAATTTCCTAATACAATGGTTTTTGGAGATAACCAGAAACCTCCAAGGAAGAAATGGTGATATTTTTCCATTAAAATTGCTGACATGGATCCCAAAAATGACATGGTTATAGGTATTCAAGTTATTAAATCATGAATATGGAACATATTTTTTTATTTTACTTTTATTAATTCATTCATATCATGAAGGTTTATTATAACTATTCAATCACCAATACAAATCGTTAATGCAGACCGATCAATGTAAATTACGAAGGGAAAATAATTACATTCTATGTATATAACTCTTACCCTATCACAATTTGTGGGATGAAAAGGCCAGTGAACCTTGCAATACTATGTTTGGTGGAATTTTATGAAATTCTTGGCATGGACTATATTTCCCTATATAGAGACAACATATATTTCATGGAGTTGGAAATAACTCTTTGTATAGAGAATCGACCACTGATTCTATAGATGTTCAAGGCGGTGGAAAAATATTATTTTGTAACATTGTTTCAATCATGTATATTATTTCCCTATTAGAATGTATATATCATTAAAATTATTGAGTCTATGTAAATGGTAATCCTTGAATCCATGAGTATTATAAGAAAATAATATGATGTGTTTCCGAATAATTTTCATAATCTTCCTCTTGTAAAGATGTTGATTTTTCTAGAAATATTATACCTGGGGTATTTTCAACATCCATGAATTTGAATTGGATGGTTTTTGTGGAACATGAGGTGCTAAAGAAACAACAATAGGAGAATATAGATAAAGGGTTTTTATTCCAATGTGTATCACCATAGAGTTCACATAATCCTCTTCTTCAAGAATAATAATGGGTAAACTCTACTTTTCACTGATTATCTTGAGATCAATAAGAACATGATAAAGAAATTCATTGTTTTCCCTGAATTGGTGAATTATATGATAAGATACATGGAGAAAAATAATTCTACAAGGTTTATTTGAGGTCAAAATATTACTATGTTATGGTGAAGGATGATGTCTATAAGAATGGTTTTTATATAATGTATGGGAACTATGAGTTCATAGTATTTCTATTTGGAATCACTAAATATCCATAAAAAATCATGTAATTTATGGATATAGTATTTAGATGTTACCATAAAAAATTTATAGTCCTTAGGGATAATATTCAAATATATTCTAAAATGAAGGTGGAGCATGAAAAGAATTTGAGAATTGTGTTGTATACCATGTGACAGAATATCCATTATGAAATGTACAACAAGTGAAAGTTATGGTTGAAGGAATTCTCATTATTTTGGTATATCATCATAAGAAATAGGATATCTGTATATCCATCAATGGAAAATGAAATTTAAGGATTGTTGAGTCCAAAATCCTTGACTGATATTTGTAATTTCCATGAGTTAGAAGGATATTACAATTGATTTTTTATAAATTTATCATGATTTTAAAACACTCTTACCCTGATTAATCATATGAAATTATGTTTTCATGCAATTATGACTATGGTGAAATCATTAATACGATGAAAATGAGGCTTATCATTGTCTATGTTGATACACTACTGAAATTCGGATAACTGTTCATAATATTTAGTGATTCAATTAAGAATGTATTAGGTATAGTGTTAAGGAAATATAACAAAGTCATATTGTTTTCTTTACAGATATTGAAAGATATAAAAAAGATCTATACAATGTTTGATTTGGAGTTGGATTAAGTGATCTTCACGTTAAGAATAATGATGAATTATCTCTTTGTGGAGAAGTTTGAAATTTATATGGATCACAAAATTCTAAAATATATATTCACATAGAAGGTGATGGATATATGAAAATTAATATGGTTATATATTATTAAATACTATGACTCACCAATTCACTACCACCCTAGCATGGAGAATAATGTGAATGATGCTCTAAGTATAAATTATCAATTAACATTATGTTTGATGAGAATTCATAAGGATCCAATATTCGTATAATTGATGATGATGGACATGAGAATCATAAAATAAGAAATAGCATTAATCATTTCACAATTTATTTATCAACCATATCTTATTAAAATATTAAAATACTAAAAAAGTGGACGTGAAAATTTGGATAAATTAGAAACTAAAATAAAAGGGAAATTTTTTGACTTCAATGTTAATGAAGAAGGAATTGAAATATTAGGGTAAAAAATATATGTTCTCTAAAATATCGAGTAAAAGAAAAAACTATGGGATGATTCACATAGATCGAGTTTCACAATTAACCTAAAAACACAATGATGTATCAAGGTTTCTGGTAGCACTATTAGTAGGAGAAAATGAAGAAGGAGATCTTTGAATATACATCAATGTTCTTAGTATGTAAAAATTGAATGCTAAAATACACATTTATAAGGAGGTGATCCAATCATTACTCATACCAACATGGAAATGGGAAACAAATACCATCGAATTTTTCACTTGACTTCTAAAGACAACTAATGAAAAAAATGATACCTAGGTTATTGTGTATTTTCATGAAATAATGAATACTACATTGTGATTTGTGATGATTTCTCATTGGATCAACTTTCCCATATATACATAAGAGAAATTAGAGGATTCATGAAGTACCAATATTTATTATGTATCAGATAAATAAAATATTCACATATATGTGTTAGAAAATTTCTCATCAATCTATAAACACTGATCTGAACATCATTATGACTTATCACCATCGAACAGATGTCCAATATAATAAGAGATTCCAAATGGTTGAGGTAATGTTGATAGAATTCTCAATTTATATCCAAGGAGTATGGGACTGTATTTTTATGATCAAGTTACCTGACAATAATAGTTTTCACTTAAGTATCCAAATGGCTCCTTATGAAGCTCATTATGGGAGGTGGTGTAGAAAAAAATCATGTTGGGATGAAGTTTGAAAACACAAACTACTAGGTCCTTAAATGGTCGAGGAAATGATGGTATATGCTAAGAGAATTTATTACCACATCAAGGATACTGAGAATGAACAAAAGTGGAATTCTTCTAATAATCGATGAGACCTAGAGTTTGATGTTAGAGACTTGGAATTCCTCCACATATCTACAATGATGAAATTAATGATATTTGGGATTAATGTAAAACTTAATCAAAGGTACATTGGCCATTTTGTGATCATTGATCCCTTTGGATAGTTGGCCAATCGACTGGAAATCCAACTGAACATATCTCTAGTACATGATTTATTACTTGTATCCCTCTTAAGAAATTACAAACAATACCCCTCACATGTACTCAATCCTAAGCTGGTACCATAAGAGAAAGATCTTTCCCAGTATGAGAATAAGGTGATGATATTGGATCATAGACAAAAAGTTCTTTGAAAGAAGAAAATAAACCTTGTAAAAGTGTTTTGGGAAACCAAATGTTTTATGAAGAAACATGGGAAAATAAATAAGGGATGAAATAGTGTCACCCTTATTTTTTTAATATGAGAATAATAAATTTCTAGGTCTAAATTCCATAAGGTGGGTTGAATATTATGACCCGTAGTGTTATAAATAAATTTCCCCTTTGGATTTAATTAAATTTATTATTAAGTAATATTGATAAATAAAACACATTTATTTATTTTGTGTTATTATATATAATTGCATTTAAAATACTATTAAGTATCTATACCATTGATTATATATTCATTGACTATTGATCACATGGTTATAATAAATATAGGGGTTTAATAATACAACTGACACAAACAAAAGAAGTGATGGTTCCAACTAGTAGGATCATACCCAATGAAGCCCATTTATCGGAGCTTCCATGGGTAATAAAATCATTAGGTTTTCCCCTTGATGTGGCCTAATTTTAGACCATTCGACCAATTTATAATAAAAACTTCTACCGGAAAAGTTCATGACCATTGAGATCATAACCCAAACAATGTTTTGTTGAACCACTGAATGAAATTACCACAATCATGCACCATACTCTTAGAGAGTATGATGGTGTATTAATGTGATATGTGTAAATACCATATTAATTGAATATGTACATTATTTTGTGTTGAATAATGAATATATTTTCCTCCAAATTATTATTACCTTATAAATGATTTTTATTTTGATATAATAAAGATCAAAATGAATTTTTTATTAATATTCACATTCAATTAATAAATTTATGAATTTAATGGATTTTTGAAATATATAAGATTTTAATAAAATATTATTATTAAATAATTTTTATCAATTATAAATAATTAAATTTAATATTTATAAGAGTTGGAAAACTGTTATTTTAAAAAAACCAAACATTTATTACTAAATATAGATTTTATTTTTTAATATGAAATTTAACATATATAAGAATAAATTTTCTAAAATAAATATTATTTTCAGAATCATAACATCAAAATTATCCAATGGTGATTTATTCATAATTTTCTAAGACATTCGAATGTTTGAATAAAAATTTAACAATGTATCATTATACCTAGTGTTTTATGAAATCATAATGACCTAATAGAGATTTAATAATTACTAAAAATTGGATCCCTCACTAAAAAATGTTTTCCATTTGAAATTATTTTATTTAATATTTATTTTTTTTATTTTTTAAATCCAATCTTAACAATCAAAAACCTATAATATATTTTTAGGTTTTAAAAACATTTCATTTAGAGTGCAACTCACCTCCTTATAATTAAGGGAACAATTTTAATAACTCCACACCCTACACTTTCAAAATAGTAAAAACCACTCAGAGTTTTTATAAACAACTATACAAAACCATGATATGGTTCTTATTTTTTGATACATTATTATATAGTGTCTAAAACCTTTATAATAATGAAATTCCCCTCCTTTCCCATATAAACCCCTAAAGAACCCATTTCACTTCACTCAAACTCCTCGTATCATGACTAAAATATTCTCTCTACTCTATAGTGTCTTCCCACTACCCCCCAAACTCTCATGAAGCTCCTTCCAACCATTGGTGTCCTACACTCATGTAAGGGATCCCACTCTCCACTTTTATCATGAAAACCTTTTATGTTATTTATTTTAATTTCAATTTACATATAATGGGATATGTTCCTCAAAATAACCCTTAAATCCCATGTGATTTATAAATGATGATAGACCATTGCACTCAAATGTTTTTTCAAATTAATCTTTATTTACACATGTTACCATGGAATGATTTTGTATGGGTTATTTCCATTATTTTATTTATTAATTTTATCAATATTTTAGACCTTATATTTCTAATTAATCATATTGGGACATGTCTTTAAGTGTCCATATTACAATGAATTTAATTTCTAAATGATAAGATACCTCATTCTCACTCACCAGCCAATTTTTATGAATTTATTTGGGACATTGTTATGGTGCTGATGTATCACCCCAATTTTCTATTCCAATAAAATTTATCCGTTAATACAATACCAATTTTCTATCAATAGTATTCACATTTATGAACATATTCCTTTTGAATTTTGACAAAATTATGCATCTTCCACACTCCTTGATCACGTAAAAAACATAATTATGAATGAATCTATGTTTTTCGATCAATGTTAAACACATAATCATGAGTATGAAATTAATATGATGCGTGAGCCCATATAGAGCTCCAATTAATTTGGTAGTTTTCAGTATCATAACATGTCAATTTGGTATATGGAATGAACATGATTCAATTATGGTACTTTTCCTCAATTATTTCATTGTGGTTTTATAATTGGAATATGTTTATGATGGATTGTTTTATATTTTTCCACATTTCCCATTTTATGATTATCATGTTATATCATTTACATTTGTTAATGTTTACAATTCCTAATCATTTTATTCCTCATTGGTATGCCCTTTTTTAACATGTATTATCATAATTATATTATTAAATGTGTATTCCATTATTTTGGATCTATAGGTAAACCCTTTATTATGTTTTTTATAAGGTTATCCCATTCTTTTTTAATCACTGTTGAATACAGTGTATATGTTTATGTGGTTTTTAATGAAGATGATGTATTTAATGTTTTACATTGTTATGTAATGTAACTAATTCTTAAATACAATATACTTATAAATCATTTGAGTTATATTAAGTTTATTATTATTTAATAAATCTTATACTATTTAGGTATCAACGGGATGGTTGTAATAAAATGTTTCTTGAGAAGTGTTAGAATGATGTAGAGTGAATTCCATTATATCATGGGGAGTGGAATTCATGTTAATATTTAAATTAAATCAATTTTACAATGAGTCTAGTACCTCATGTTCTTATAAAAAACAAAATATGGTTTAATGTGAAATTATCAATGATCCAAATCTTAACCAAAAAAAATAAGTACATTTTTCTAATTATTCTCCTCAGTCATTATGTTTCTGTATATTTTTCTTTTTGGTTTTTAATTTAGGTTACTAGTTTTCCAATCGTTGTAATATAATAATTAAGAATACATTAAGGTTATATTTTTATACAATATAGGCCCACATAATTATAAATATGTTATATAATTTAAAAAATAAAAAACTAATACTTTGGAAATTAATTTTAAAAAAGAGAATATAATGTGAAAAAATACTACTTTATCCCTAATTGTGCTAATGATGTATTTGTTCTCTATGGTTCAATATGTTAATTATAAAAGTTTAATTAGACCATGAATGTAACATACCAATTAATTAATTAATAATAGATATTTTTATATATGTCTATTAATGAATTAAATAGTGTTTTAGAGGCTAAAAATGCAAATAAATCCAATCTTAAGCATGGAATACACTAATATTTTTAAAAGATTGTTTTACTGCCTTTTGATTGAAAACCATTTTTAAATCTATATTTTGAAAATTTTATAAGCTATGTTGTTAAAAATAAACTTATTCTTTATGATTGGTACATCAAAATTTACTTTCTGTGAATTTTTGGTATTTTTCTGACAATGTTCATTTTTTTAATGAATAGTGAAAAATACTGCATTTTACATCAAAACTGCTTTTTAATATAATTTATTTATATGATTAGATTATCTTTTGAATTGGTCTTAATTTGTAATATGAATATATTTTTATCATTTAATCCAATGGTGGTCATTGGAATCAGGTTCACTTTGAAATAGGACTTAAACTGGTGTCAATCTTTTGATACATATTGTTTCATAAAAACACGCTATTTTCTCTGAAAGCGGGAATTAATTATTCAATTAATTAATGTGACTTATATGTTTTGAATTTTTTAAAATAGACTTCATTTTTTAATTCAGAATATCAAATATAGCTTAGGGTGATGTTTTGGTATTTTTCTAAAAAACTCCAATTTTTGATGAATAGTGAAACAACTAAGTGGTAATCAAGCAAACTGATTTTTCAGTTAAATGAAAGTTTACCACTAATGTGTATTGAATTTTGAAAATCCGACATACATGGTTGACATTAGTATGTAAAATGTGGTTCAATGGGATGAAAATAATTTTTTGGTGAATAGTAACTTTGTTTTTCATTAATCACAATTAGAGGTAATTAGTGTAGTTTAAGGTAAAAATAATGCATTAATAAAATGAGATGATCTTGAAAAATGTCCTAGCCCTATTGGTTGTGTAATGGTAGACCAAGAAAACCCATGGGTCGATTTAGGGGACACCATGGAGCCACTTGGGTGAGATAATGACTTTAATGCCTTTTTTTAAATAAAGGTGAAAATGACACTAACATAAATTGTTTTACTAAACCAATTTTTAGAAGGGGTTATAATAATCATATTTTTGTCTATAAATATTCATTAGAAAGATAAAAAAGATTTCATACATCATATTTGTTTTTTATAATTTTTAGACATTAACTAAATTAAATTATTTATGACATCATTATGATGCAGCAATGACCTCATTATTTAACGATTAAAATAAAATGGAAAGATAATGTTATATCTAAGACCTAAAGTTGTCCAAAAACTATTGGATGGGAATATTTAGAAGCCTTATAATCTTATCTTCGAAATATATCAATGTGGGACCTTATAAATTCGAAACACATTTGAAAATAAAATAATAGTTTCATGATTTCCAAAAGTGCCCCTCCTCTCCTCTTATAAAAGGCCCCCACCTCTAACTCATTTCACACACTCCTCAAGCCTTTGAATCGGCCAACCCCTTCCCATTTACTCTCTCCACATCCCTCTCCTCATCCTAGAGGATTCCCTTTGGGCATAATCCTTTCAAAGGAATCCTTTAGGCTCAAATCAAAAGGAGTTACACTTTTAAAGGTAATTCATTCTCTCATGTTCATTTGTTTTATTTTTCTTCTCCAACCCCCTAAACTCTTTTTATTTACTTCTTTTGTAACAAAAACAGTATCTTAAATATACTAGGATGTTTTTATAAGATTTATTTGAGCTACACTCTCACACAAATACATCAAATGGTTAAAGAACATACGATTTCCGTGGATGGCGAAATTCTGCCTCCCGAAACGATGATTGTTCAATACTCATTTAACACCTTCAAAGGTGGCCATTATGATGTCACTATTTTTATATATGATATATAATATGTTTATTCTTTCCTTAAGCTTCTGTATTTTTAATTTATGGCATACCATTGTTGTTTCCATTATGGGTAAACACGATATCTTTATTTTAGGAAGTACGGACTACCGCCCCCAGAAAGTGATTTGATTCGTTAATACCATATGTGGGATGTGTAAAGGATAAAGTTAATGATATTATATATGTTATTATACTGGAATTATAATATACTCTTATATCATTATGATTCTATTCCATAAAATATGAAATAGAAATGGAAGTAGCGTTCATGCGTACGTACGACTTACCGTCTCCATGGACGGTGCATTTCATTTCTTACCTATAAATGTGATGTAATATTATAAATAAATGTATATGATGAATATATATGATATATATTTTATCCAAATCATTAATATAATTCTGGATATAACGAACCATTGACCAAATTAACAACATGTAAGTGTAAGAAGTCTATTTTTGACTTAAGAACCAAATACCGACAAGATGAACATTATTAACTTAAATGATTACATGATGTTCATAACATGGTATAAAAGGAATAATGAACTTGAAAAAGGTTCTTAAGAAAGTAGAGATTAACTCATGTTTATTATTCAAGAGATTAATGAACGGTCGGGTCAATTCGGATAGGAGGTATGGGACTTGGTCTCAATCTCCTTTCATTGAGGCATATTTTATTTTATACACAACTTTATTTTATACGGTGTATAAAACCCTTTGACGTTTACGTTTATTCAAAAGGAATCTTTTTTATACGAAGTGATTACTAAATGAAAAAAGGGAATGTTTTTGTCGTACGTATACGGCGACAACGACTTCTCCGCCGTCGTGACCGTTATTTGAGTTTCGGCTTCCTCTACAAGCCATACCTTATTTTTAAAAGAATAATAAATACCATGTTTTACTTTTCTTTAATTTTTGTATTGAAAATGGTTTTCATAATGATTTTATATCAATTTGTTGTATTGATATATTGTGATTGAAAGGTGGAAATGTTGTGTTTCCTTTATGCATGTTTTATGTGATACGATTATGTTGAGGTTCTTGGGCATTATTATGAAGACGGGTGGTTCCGTGATAAACTAAGGGCGGGTGAGCCCGATATAGCTCTCCAATGCATTGGGTAACGTGAAGGAGTGAAACGTTAAGGTTTCTCCGAAGAGACTTAGGGAATATACTGTGATGGGTATTCCAAACATAACCAAGAGGGTTACTCCCTACGTAAGAATGTTATGAATGCCTCAAGTTACCTTTATGTCTTATGATTTCTATGATTTATTCATGATTTGATGAGGTATGTTAAAGTTCTTATGTTTTATGGGTAAAGTATGATCTCATCCTTATGTATCTATGTACCCATGTTTCCTTTCCATATTTTTATATCCCTTACTGAGATTTCTATGCTCATCCCAATTTTTTTTGAAATGATTTTCACAGGTCAAGGGAAAGGTACATGATATGATAATAGTGTCAAGGAAGTGTCAAGAAAGAATCCATGTTTTATTTTAAATATGTTTCCATTGATGGCAATGAAGAATATTATCTTTATGTAACCACTTTGTTTATATGTGGAATGTAATGCAAGTTTTATGATCTAATTCTCTAAAACTCTAAACCCAAAAAGATCCTCAATGTGTAATCTTGTAATAACTCAAGATTAAGTAATGTTTAAGGATGGGGCCTTATAGTTGGTATCAAAGGTCGGTTTAGATAACTTTAGGAGTTAGAATTATATTAAATGATTATCCAAAAATATTTTTTTATGGTCAAATTAAAGTGATATAGCATTTGAATATTACCATGTTGCTTCATCTAAGTCATGTTTGTTCAGAATGGTTTTCTGCAGAGGAAATAGGGAAGCAGTGCTAGGAAGGCATGCAGAAGGAAATAACCTTCCGAATCAGCATCCTGAGATGGTCGGAATTGGAACTGAATAGTTTGTTGTAGTAATGGCATAGTTGACTCAAGCGATAAATGGTGGTGGTATCCATGCACGAGCTCAGCCAAATAAACCGCAAAGGAACATGTCCGCGGTGGAACATTTCATGAGGCAACATCCCCCATCATTCAGAGGATCATCTGACCCTGTGGTAGCTGAAGGGTGGATTAAAGCACTGGAGAAGATTTTCGATGTCATGGGGTGTTTATACAATCAAAAGGTTAGTCTTTCTATTTACCGTTTAGAGGGTGAGGCAGATCAGTGGTGGTTTATGGTTAAAAATATCCGGGACGCCGATGAGATTGATGCTCTTGATTGGGATGAATTCAAAGGTATGTTTCTTGAGAAGTATTTTCCTAAGGCTGTTCGACATAGGATGGAAAAGAAATTCTTGGAATTGAGGCAAGAGGAAGACTCAGTGGCTGCCTATGAAGAAAGGTTAACTCGATTGGCAAGGTATGCTCCAAATTTTATCTGAGACCTTGATAGTAAAATCAATCGTTTTTACTCAGGATTAAAGCCAAAATATCGAAGGGCATTAGCTTCTCGTGAGTTTAAAAGTTATGAAAATCTTGTTCGATGTGCTGAGAAGGTGGAAATGGAGTTTGCCTATGACCAAGTGTTCTATAACAACCAACAGAAGAAGAGACCGATGTGGCAGGAGAAAGGTAAGAATTCTTCAAAAAAGTCTGGTGGTAAGAAAACTAAATTTCTAGTTTGTGATAAATGTGGAAAAAGGCCTGCTGGGGAATGTCTTCTGAATTCTGGAATGTGCTACTGATGTGGTAATATGGGACATAAGGCTCGTGATTGCACTGAAAAAGATCAGGGTGATGGTAAGACCAAATTTTATTTACATTTAGTGAAATGTTATAAGTGCAATGAGATGGGTCACTATGAAAACGAGTGACCGACAAAGAGCTTGAGTGATGGGAAGCAGTTAGACTACATGCAGAAAGGGGTGGTGAAATCTTTTTCAACTACATCGGCAGACGTCGGGCCATCAAATGAAGTTGTATCAGCTCCAGGGAGCTCAGTATTTTTCAAAGATTGACTTGAGGTCGGGGTACAATCAGTTGAAAGTAAAAGAAGCAGACGTTCCGAAGACTGCGTTCCGTACGAGATATGGCCATTATGAATTTTTAGTAATGCCTTTTGGGCTAACCAATGCACCTGCTGTATTCATGGTCTTAATGAATAGAATTTTCCATGAGTTCTTGGATAAGTTTGTGGTGGTTTTCATTGATGATATTTTGTTGTTTTCTAAAAGTAAAGAGGAGCATGAAAGACATTTAAGGGTTTTCTTGCAGACCTTACAAGAAAAGAAATTGTATGGGAAATTCAGCAAGTGTGAGTTTTGGTTGCAACAAATTTCTTTCCTTGGTCAAATTGTTTCTAAATATGGGATAACTGTTGATCCTGCAAAAAAAAATTGTTGTTGAAGAATGGCCAAGAACCACAAATGTAACTGAGATTCGTAGCTTCCTTGGTTTGGCAGTATATTACCGAAGGTTTGTTAGAAATTTTTCATGGTTATCTAGTCCAATGAATAAGCTAACTCGGAAGGGTGTTAAGTTTATCTAGAAAAAAGAATGTGATGATTGTTTTTAGGAATTGAAAAGAAGATTGGTGAATGCTCTATTTTTGGCACTACCTTCCAGCAATGGTGAGTTTGTTTTCTACAGTGATTCTTCATTGAAAGGACTTGGTTGCGTTCTAATGCAGAATGATCAGGTAATTGCTTATGCTTCACAACAGTTGAAAACTCATGAGGTAAATTACCCAACACATGATTTGGAATTAGCTGGTATTGTTTTTTGCTTTAAAAATTTGGAGGCATCATTTGTATGGAGTAAAGTGTGAAATATATACCGATCACAAGAGTTTAAAGTATATATTCACTCAGGAAGAATTGAACTCTAGACAAAGGAGATGGCTAGAATTAATCAAGGATTATGATTGTACAATTCATTACCATCCAGGAAAAGAAAATAAAGTGGTTGATGCTTTGAGTCGAAAAAGTAATGCTTCATTAGAAATGTTGCGTTTGGAACGTGATCCTTTGGTTAAGGATTTGATGAACTTTGGAATAGAAGTTGTTAGTGCAGGAAGTTCTTCTGTTTTGTTTCAGGTATCAGTGAGATCATCTCTATCAGATGGAATCAAGCAAGCATAGAAGCAAGACAGTGAGTTCCAGAAAAAGGTAGAGCTGGTTCAGAAAGGTAAGTTGCCTGAATTCAACATTGATAATGATTTCGTTTTGAGATTTGGTAAGAGATTGTGTGTGCCTTGTGATTCACTGTTGAAGAGAGAGTTGTTATGTGAAGCTCATAGTTCTCCGTTTTTAGTTCATCCTGGTAGTACTAAGATATATTGAGATATGCGGGAGTATTACTAGTGGGATGGAATGAAAAAGATATTGCTGATTTTATTGTGAAGTGTTTGACATGTCAACAGGTTGAAGTAGAGCGGCAGTTACCGAAAGGGCTGCTTCATCCTTTACCATTGCCAGAGTGGAAATGGGAGAATATATCCATGGACTTTGTTGTTGGATTACCGAAGACATCTCGAGGTAATAATTCTATATGGGTTATTGTTGATCGCTTGACCAAATCTGCTCATTTCCTTGCTATACGAGATACTTTTTCCCTAGATCAACTTTCCCGTTTGTATCTTAGAGAGATAGTCAGGTTGCATGGAGTTCCCCTCTCTATTGTATCTGATTGTGATCATAGGTTCACTTCTAACTTTTGGAAAGGCCTTCAGAAGTCGTTGGGTACTCAATTAAATTTCAGTACAGCGTTTCATCCTCAATCAGATGGGAAGTCAGAACGAACAATTCAGACTTTGGAGGATATGCTACGTGCTTGTTCGATGGATTATCAGGGAAGTTGGGACCAACATATTTCTTTGGTTGAAGTTTCATATAATAACAGTTTTCATTCCAGTATACAGATTGAACCATTTCAGGCATTATATGGGAAGCGGTGTCGAACTCCATCATTTTGGGATGAAGTGGGTGAAAGGAAGTTGATGGGACCAGAATTGGTAGAAGAGATGGTAGAAAAGGTTTAGCTGATTTAGAAGCACATGAGAACAGCTAAGAGTAGGCAGAAGAGTTATGCGGATAACCGGAGGAAGGATCTATCTTTTGAGGTAGGTGATCATGTTTTTCTCAAAGTATCACCACAGAAAAGTGTTATACGCTTTGGTAAAAAAGGAATGATGAGTCCAAGGTTCATTAGACCATATGAAATTCTGGTGAGAGTTAGATCAGTTGCTTAATGAGTGGCTTTACCTCCGAGTTTATCTCAGGTAAACAATTTTTTTCATGTTTCGATGCTGAGAAAGTACATGCCAGATCCATATCATGTTTTGAGTCCAGAGGTAGTTCACCTGGAAGAGAACCTATCTTATGAGGAACAACCGGTCCAGATTCTTGACCATAGGGAGCAAGTGTTACGGAATAAGGTGATTAAGAAGGTAAAGGTTTTGTGGAAAAACCACATGATGGAAGAGGCAACATGGGAATCTGAAAATGCTATGAGGGATAAGTACCTCCATTTATTCGATAAGTAAATAAATTAAGGGGAAGAAATTTTCTAAAGGGGGGAAGGATGTAACATTCCATGTAAGTAATGAATAATAGATATTTTTATATATGTCTATTAATGAATTAGATAGTGTTTTAGAGGCATAAAATGCAAATAAATCCAATCTTAAGCATGGAATACACTAATATATTTAAAAGACTGTTTTACTGCCTTTTGATGGGAAACCATTTTTAAATCTATATTTTGACAATTTTAAAAGCTATGTTTGTCAAAATAAACTTATTCTTTATGATTGGTACATCAAAATTTACTTTGTGTGAATTTTTGGTATTTTTCTGACAATGTTCATTTTTTTTAATGAATAGTGAAAAATACTGCTTTTTACATCAAAACATCTTTTTAATCTAATTTATTTATATGATTAGATTATCTTTTGAATTGGTCTTAATGTATAATCTGAATATATTTTTACCATTTAATCCAATGTTGGTCATTGGAATCAATTTCACTTTGAAATTGGACTTAAACTGGTGTCAATCTTTTAATACTTATTGTTTCATAAAAACACGCTATTTGCTCTGACAGCGGGAATTAATTATTAAATTAATTAATGTGACTTATATGTTTTGAATTTTTTAAAATAGACTTCATTTTTTAATTCAGAATATCAAATATAGATTAGGGTGATGTTTTGGTATTTTTCTGAAAAACTCCAATTTTTGGTGAATAGTGAAACCACTAAGTGGTAATCAAGAAAACTGATTTTTCAGTTAAATGAAAGTTTACAACTAATGTGTATTGAATTTTGAAAATACGACATACATGGTTTTCATTAGAATGTAAAATTTGGTTCAATGGGATGCAAATAATTTTTTGGTGAATAGTAACTTTTTTTTCATTAATCACGATTAGAGGTAATTAGTGTAGTTTATGATAAAAATAATGCTTTAATAAAATGAGATGAGCTTGAAACATGGAATAGCCCTATTGGTTGTGTCATGGCCTTCCAAGACAACTCATGGGTCAATTTAGGGGACCCCATGGAGCCACTTGGGTGAGATAATGACTTTAATGCTTTTTTTTTAAAATAAAGGTGAAAATGACACTAAAATAAATTGTTTTACTAAACAAAATTTTAGAAGGGGTTATACTAATCATATTTTTGTCTATAAATATTCATTAGAAAGATAAAAAGATTTCATACATCATATTAGTTTTTTTATAATTTTTAGACATTAAATAAATTAAATTATTTATGACATCATGATGATGCAGCGATGACCTCATTATTTAACGATTAAAATAAAATGGAAAGATAATGTAATATCTAAGACCTAAACTTGTCCAAAAACTATTGGATGGAAATATTTCGAAGACTTATCATCTTATCTTCGAAATATATCAATGTGGGACCTTATAAATTCGAAACACTTTTGAAAATAAAATAATAGTTTCATGATTTCCAAAAGTGCCCCTCCTCTCCTCTTATAAAAGGCCCCCACCTCTACCTCATTTCACACACTCCTCAAGCCTTTGTCTCGGCCAAACCCTGCCCATTTACTCTATCCACATCCCTCTCCTCATCCTATAGGATTCCCATTGGGCAGAAGCCTTTCAAAGGAAGCCTTTAGGCTCAAATCAAAAGGAGTTACACTTTTAAAGGTAATTCATTCTCTCATGTTCATTTAAATTATTTTGCTTCTCCAACCCCCTAAACTCTTTTTATTTACGTATTTTGTAAAAACACCAGTATCTTCAATATACTAGGATGTTGTTATAATATTTATTCGAGCTACACTGTCACACAACTACATCAAATGGTTAAAGAACATACGGTTTCCGTGGATGGAGAAATTCTGCCTCCCGAAACGATGATTGTTCAATACTCATTTAACACCTTCAAAGGTGGACATTATGATGTCACTATTTTTATATATGATATATAATATGTTTATTCTTTCCTTAAGCTTCTGTATTTTTCATTTATGGCATACCATTATTGTTTCCATTATGGGTAAACACGATATCTTCATTTTAGGAAGTGCGGACTACCACCCCTTGAAGGTGATTTGATTCGTTAATACCATATGTGGGATGTGTAAAGGATAAAGTTAATTATATTATATATGTTATTATACTGGAATTATAATATACTCTTATATCATTATGATTCCATTCCAGAAAATACGAAATAGAAATGGAAGTAGCATTCATGTGTACGTACGGCTTACCGTCTCCATGGACGGTGCATTTCATTTCTTACCTCTAAATGTGATGTAATATTATAAATAATTGTATATGATGAATATATATGATATATATGTTATCCAAATCATTAATATAATTCTGGATATAATGAAACTTTGACCAAATTAACAACATGTAACTGTACGAAGTCTATTTTTGACTTAAGAACCGAATACCGACAAGATGAACATTATTAACATAAATCATTACATGATGTTCATAACATGGTATGAAAAGAATAATGAACATGAAAAAGGTTCTTAAGTAAGTAGAGATTAACTAAAGTTTATTATTCAGGAGATTAAAGAACGGTCGGGTGAAGTCGGATACGAGGTATGAGACTTCATCTCAATCTCTTTTCATTGAGGCATATTTTATTTTATACACAACTTTCTTTTATACGGTGTATAAACCCCTTTGACTTTTACGTTTATTCAAAAGGAATATTTTTTATACGAAGCGTTTACTAAACGACAAAAGGGAATGTTTTTGTCATATGTATACGGCGACAACGACTTCTCCACCGTCGTGCCCGTTATTTGAGTTTCGGCTTACTCTAAAAGCCATACCTTTTTTTTAAAAGAATAATAAATACCATGTTTTACTTTTCTTTTATTTTTGTATTGAAAATGGTTTTCATAATTATTTTATATCAATGTGTTGTATTGATATCTTGTGATTGGAAGGTGGAAATGTTATGTTTCCTTTATGCATGTTTTATGTGATACGATTATGTTGAGGTTCTTGGGCATTATTATGAAGACGGGCCGTTCCGTGATAAACTAAGGGTGGGTGAACCCGATATAGCTCTCCAATGCATTGGGTAACATGAAGGGGTGAAACGGTAAGGTTTCTCCGAAGAGATTTAGGGAATATACTGTGATGGGTATTCCAAACGTAACCAAGAGGGTTACTCCCTACGTAAGAATGTTATGAATGACTCAAGTTTCCTTTATGTCTTATGATTTCTATGATTTATTCATGATTTTATGAGGTAAGTTAAAGTGCTTATGTTTTATGGGTAAATTATGATCTCATCCTTATGTATATATGTACCCATGTTTCCTTTCTATATTTTTATATCCTTTACTGAGCTTTTTATGCTCATCGCATGTTTTTTTGAAATGATTTTCATAGGTCAAGGGAAAGGTACATGATATGATGATAGTGTCAAGGAAATGTCAATAAAGAATCCATGTTTTATTTTAAATATGTTTCCATTGATGGGAATGAAGAATACTATCTTTATGTAACCACATTGTTTATATGTGGAATGTAATGCAAGTTTTATGATCTAATTCTCTAAAACTCTAAACCCGAAAAGATCCTCAATGTGTAATCTTGTAATAACTCAAGATTAAGTAAGGTTTAAGGCTGGGGCCTTATAATGAATATACAATATTTTGTGTTTATTAATATTTAATATTCACTAGGAAGAATATAGTATTTATATTGTGTTTAAATCATTTATTAAACTATAATTTACTATAAAATAAAATAAATATAAATTTTGAAATAATTAAATTAATACTAATTTTAAAAATATCAACATATAATTGGAATTAAAATAAATTATGTTATATTTTTGTATCATGAAATATTTTTCTGAAAAAATTTATATAACACAATAATTCATTAAATTTACAATAATTTTAATGTCTTAACTCTAATTATTAATTTAATGATTAACTAATTAATCCATGTGTTTGTGTTTGATAATAAGTTAATGTAATTATATCATCTATTAAAATTTATGTTGAATTAACATGTTAAAAAACTCATTAACATTCAAAAAATGTTTATATCTAAAACCATGTAGCTTCTTCCTTCCTCTAAATCATTATAAATGATAAAGTTATGGAAGCTTAATTTTTTTTCTATTTACTTACATAACATATTATATGTGTCAATTACATGAACATGTGTCCCAATAACTTATAAAATTAGAACAAATAGGGTATATGGTCTAATTATGATCGTCAAATATATTTTGAACAATATTCTACTGGCCCTTAATTTAATGGATTTGTCACTTGTTATGCTTAATTTTTCCTTAGTTACTGTAATTAATTTTAATTATGTTTATTACTATTTTTTTCAAAAATAAAGTTAATCTTATTATAATATAAAATTATACAAATTAATATCTTGTATTTAATTTTTTTTAAAATTCTTTTCATATAATAGGTACAATTTTGGTTAAATTCAACCACAAAAACATGGTGAGAAAGCAGGTTTTAATAGTGAAAATGCAATAAAGTTCAATAAATATTTTTACCTAAATTTAATATAAACATATTTAAAATTACCTTAATAAGATATATATATATATATATATAAACACAGTTGTTAGTTTAAAACAA
The DNA here is from genome assembly GCA_963277665.1 of Viscum album. Lineage (NCBI taxonomy): Eukaryota > Viridiplantae > Streptophyta > Magnoliopsida > Santalales > Viscaceae > Viscum > Viscum album. The sequence goes on along the minus strand of OY728119.1, from coordinate 669,695,010 downwards.
ATTTAAAATATAATTTAAAATTAATAATTATTGTAACAAAAAGGAAATATTCAAATAAAAGGATGTATTATTCACTATTGATAAAAAAATAATCTTCATGGAAAAATACCAAAATCAATCACCCTTAGATAATTTTTCCTTCTTGATTTAAAAATTATGATTATATTTTCATCACAATGTAAAAAAAGTGTTAAAAAGTGAATTAAAAAAGGTGCTCCTTTAAAGGATTCCAAACTAACATTAATAAATGAACAACATTTTAAGTTGAAAATTTGATTAATTATTATGTGGGGTAATTTAATTTAAGGGATGAATGTATATAAAATTTAAAAACAACTTAATACAATATATATTTAGTGATATTCACACTAATATAATAGCCAGGTGATAAATTCTATGTTAAATAACAATATCAACCATATATTACTCTTTTAGTAAGACTCGACATTGTGTGTATCACAATTTATCAACGGGACTCGATGTTGCATGCAACATAATATAAACATGGTGTTTCATGTGATTCCAGATAAACTGACTATTTCATGTAAGAGAACCTATTAAAGACTTTAAACTAAATTGAATGAATATATTTCATAAAATCTTAGGATGTTACATCCTAACCCTCATAAAATGTATTTCTCCCATGAAATTGATCTTGGTTATCAAATGATAAAATTTATAGTATTAAATTATTTAAAAACACATCATAAAAAAGAGTTAATAATACGTAATCATAAAAAGTTGAAGTGGAAAACATAATATCCACAATAATTTGCACATAATTAGGATTCAATATATGGGGGACATAAGTAGGAAATTAGAAACTGATTTCAAAGGAAAAACTAATTCCCTTGTATTGATTAAAATTTAAAGAGAACATGTTAAATCTGGAATAAATGAAAAAAACACAATCCAAATAGGTGTGTCAGAGGACCATGATGTCATCAGAAAAAATGGTAAAACATTAACATTTTACATCATGTTTGTTTTCCAAAATATAAAGAAATATACTAACAACTACTCCACGATTAGATGAACATAATTTAAGTGTATAATTTTATCCATTAATATATTTACACAAAAAATCACCACTTTTTATCCATTCAATGATTATTTGACAGGAGTTTTTAATTCCTAATCCAAAAAAATAAACTTTTAAAGACATCATATCCAGAGAAGGTATAATAAATCTTTTTCACATATCTTTATAAATTAACCTAAAGAAAACTATTTAGATCATGGTAAGATATTTCCAAATATGAGTAAACTATAAAATGGTACAATAATCATCAATATTCTATAGTCACACCCAATACTGAAACTAAATTATTCCATAAATAACTATACATATAATTCTTTAGAAATTTAATGCCAATGTTTGAAATCGAAAGATCAAAACCATTTGATCATATATTCTTACAAGATAAATAAAACATTTCTCATTAAATAAAATACCATATGTTTTATAAATAAATGTATTATTTACCTAAAAATGATTATAATATTCTAGACCACATGTCAGTCATTAGTAGTACGTGAATTTATTATTATCCATTGGTCAGGGACTCAATCCCAACCTCCTAGTCGGTTGAGACCTTTTTTAAGTAAGCATAAGTGTTTTACCTTTATTTATTAAACAAAAAAACTAATTCCACACAAAAAACACATCATTTTAATCTTATGGATTAAAAATACCTCATCCCCAATAAACATCACCAAAAAATGTACGATTTTATCACATAAAACCTCAATAGGGTGTCTAATACTTTGAAATGATGATTATATTTATCCTTATTGACCAATGATAGTATATATAACTATTAATATATCCACACATTATGACCTAATAATATTCAATGTTATGTAAACTAACCATTAATGACAACTACAACAACATAGAACCCACACTCCAATATCATGTGCTAAAATCCAGAACATTACATTTCTGGCTATGATGTTAATAATAGTGACATGATTTTTTACATCAAATCCCTGAAAAATCCAAATGTTAACATGGATAAATTACATACTGGAGTAAATCATTAGGATTATAGATGTAGATAATTACGAAAGAAATTTACATAAACAACTCATGTCAACTTGTACTCATAAGTCTTCAAAAAAACCTATCCCATTTAACGTATCATTTATTCTTTCACAAAAGTTCATGAACATATACTTCTGAAATACATTATAGACATAAATCATTAATTTTTTTAAAAAAAACCATGGTAAAAGGAAACATATGAATTGTTGGATATGATTCTTATTAAGTGTTTACATATTCATTAAAAATTAAATTTCATCATGAATCGTAAGACAATATAAAAAACAACGACGAAATTAAAGTGAATGCTATTATTAAAAAAATATATAATATACATATATAACTTCAGAATAAAATATAAAAAGGGGGAATGAGTCTCAAAAGTCAATAATCCTGATCTATGTGATATCATTATCAGTCATTAGAAACATTAAAAACCCGTAGAAAGCATAAAGAAAACATATTGGTATCATGGAACATTATCTCATTGAACCATTATAGAAATAGTATAAATGGAAGTACCAAAATATATGACATCTATTTATAGAGTACCTATTGTATGAGTTCACTATTTGGTCATACTCATCAGATAATCTATAATTGGATTTCCCCATAGTATATTGGTCCACAAATAATTTATAAATTCCATGAATTTAATACATAGTAAATTCATAAATACTCCTTGAAGGAATATTCATTCATTTCATAATATGATTAACCCTTAGTGAATAAAAAATCCCCATATAATTCTCCATGAAACATGGTTAACCCATAGAAAATAACCAGGATCAATAAAAATCTCATTGAATAATGATAATACCCTGGAATAAAAGTGGGATAAATAATAGTCTCTTGGAAATGTAATTAACCGATGGAAAACAAATGAGTCCCAAAAAAATTTCATTGAAACATGATTATCCAATGGAAAATAAATTTTATAACTAAAAATATCAGGGAAACATTATTATCACATAGAAAATAAAATGGTTTAAATAAAACGTTTTTGAAACATTATTAACCCATCAAAATGAAATGGGGAAAAAATAAATATCATTGAAATATAATTAACCCATTGAAAATAAATATGTTAAATAATAAAATATTTTAAACAAACATAATCAATAAAATAAATGAGTTAGGATGATATCAATAATATATATATAAAGTGGAGGATAAGTAACTGATTTACGGGAATACCATTAAAGGTTCATTAAAAAATTCTTCCGAAATATAATATTTAGACATTTCAAAAGTAAACCGTAACATGTTGAAACATTTAAACCATTAACCCCATAAAAGATAAAAAAATGAAACTTATCATATGATGAAGAAATATTATATTCCTGATATAATATTTCAATCTATAAGTATATACACCTTTTAAAATAATATAGGTGTACAACATATCAAATTTCACAAAGAATAAAAATAATGACAAACATCCATTACTACTTTTGTAAATTTCAAACCATAAACCCCATAAAAAATAATCATTAATTGAAACATTTAAATACAATTAATATAAAATAATTCATAATATTATATATGAAAAATGCAAGTAAAGACACCAAAAAAATAAAAAAATGGGGATTAGGACATATTACTAAAAAATTAAGAAAAGAATCCCTTATAATTATGGTAACATTTGGAATGGTGACCCCACTTGTAATAATCATATAATTAAACTTATAAATAACATGAATATAAAATAACTAATTATATAATATATCCAAATGGTTATTAGATACACCATTCAAATGAAATATGTGGTGATTATAATGTATTCCTCACGAAATTAAAAGCTAGAAATGAATATCTTACTACTTGAGTATATTTTCAATCATGATATCCATGAAGGAATAAAAAATGGAAACTATTAAAATCAATATATAAATTAAATATAATATATAGTTGTAATATTATCATTAAATACACCATATAAAAGAAACTAGGTGCATAAAAATACAATATTCTTCAATTAAATGCCATTGAGATGAAATTCCTCAACATGAGTTTTATTTGTCATGCTTTCCCCCTATATTCCGGAAAAATAAACATATTTTTATTGAATAATTTATTTATAACCTTTTCAAATTTTATTATTATTTTTATTTAACTTATAAAGAAGTTATATATAATAGTATAATAATTAATATTTATGTCAGATGATTTGACCATTTTTTGTTTATGTGTCAAAAATGACTTTGGAAAGTCAAATATGGTCAAATGGGTCATTAGTTAAACATTGAGTGAATAATAATGAAATAATTATCCTAAATATTCCTCAATTAATATTTTAAAATCAATACAGAATTATAGTTATGGAAATTGAACCAATTTTACAATCATGGAGATGGTAGCCCATATGTGCGCATGAGTAACATTCACATTTTTAGATGATCATTATAGAAAAAAGAAAAGTATAAGTTATCCATAAATAATGAAATTTATATCATAAATAAAATATAATTTGAAAATATGTACTTATATCAACAATTATTTTGATATAAAAAGAATCAAAACATGTTCAGGAGGAGGTACTCTACTTATCCACAATCTACATTATTAGTTTTGAGTGTGTAAAAAGGTAATAAATAATATGATACAAAATTTTTGTATAAATTTAATTATTTCATGAATATAATAGATATTCAATGTATTTCAAATATTTTGAATTAAATTTATCCATACTACATTCCATTAAATGTATGAATGTATCGCATTGCTTTGAGGAGGAAGTAGTCCAGACATCCACAAATGATGTTTTCATATTTAGACCAAACGTAAGGAATATATATGTATTATGTAAAAATTACAAAAGAATGAAAAAAATCACTACAATAAATATATGTATATATATATATATAACTTATTCCATCTAAATTCTCAACAATGGGATGTGTTAAAATAAAAAATGAACAAAATCGTTAGGTGAGGCGGTAGTTCGTCATACATGAACGATGACTTCAATACCCATTTAATGGAAGTGGGTTTAGGTGTAGGTTTAACCTTTAATTTAAAAACATATAATTATATTAAGGATATTATTAATATTATATAATAATGAAATATGAAAATTTTATTTTGTGGAGTAAGAAATAAATCATAAATTGTCAATTAATAAAGTTACTTCTTTTTTTGGTGACTCCATTTGGATTGACCGAAAGGGCTTCCTTGGTATGATTTATGACAAAATAAATGCTTCCATTTTTATGGGAGGTAAATGGGGATACACATTCAGTGTATTTGGGACGATCAAAACAGGTTTTAGATGTGTGAGGAAGGGGATATTTAATTTCTTTTATAATGTATGGGGAGTGGCATTCTTGTAAATACTAAAGGAAAATAACTATTGGGAATTAATACATATATAATGGGATTAAATGTTCAAAAATAATGTATTAAATATATATTTGTTTTATATAAAAATCCCCACCGCAAAAAAATAAGTGAATTTTTATAATTTTTTACCTTAGTCATTATGTTTCCTAATATTTTTCATTTTGGTTTTTCATTTCGGTATCTCGTTTTCTATGAAAAGTAATTTCACAATTATACATAAATCAAGGTGGGAATTATTATAATTTTTTGTAACACTTAATTGCTAAAATTATATATAATTTAATGAATATAAATACCAGTTTTAGGGAATTAATTTTAAAATAAGTGCATATAAGAAAAAAAAATCATTGTCCTAACCCAGACCGTGATAACAATATTTTTACTCTCAATGTGTCAATTTTTGAGTTATAAAATATAAATTGGTCCATTAATGGAAAATATCTATATTTTTATCATTAAAAATCAGTTGCAACAAGATATAATTTTCATGATTATTTAATCATTTAATAAAATATCAATTATTCAAAAAAAACATCAATGTCATTTTTTAAATTTGTTATATATTTTTAATTTATAAAATATCAAAAAAATGGAAATAAAATAAATTAAGATAAAATATATTTAAAATGAAAAGTTTTTTCACAAAAATTCATGAACAAAGTAATTCATTAAATTTTGGATAGTTTTATTATTCTTAGAATCATTTATTTTATTTTATTGTTAACTAAATAATACAGGGGTTTGAGATTGTTAATTGTTTAATGTAATTATATCATCTATAAAAATTAAAGATAAATTAAAATGATAAAAAAACACATTAAAATTTCAAAATAATGTTTATAATTGAAACTATTTTTCTTCTTTCACACTCTAAATCATTATAAATTTCAAAAGTAAGGAATAAACCTATGTTGACTTTTTTCCTTACTTACCATATTATATGGGTCACATTCACGAAGATGTTTCCAATAATGTAATAAAATTCAAACCATGATGTAATATGGACTAAATTGTGTTTGAAATTTTGTTTTGGACAAGGTTTTATGATATTTTTTCCCTAAATGTAAGGTTTAGTCCCCTGTTTTCATAATATTACCTTTATCACTGTAAGTACATTTAATTACGTTTATTAATTGTTTTGTCAAAAAATACATGCATCATAGCAGTGTATAATTATTATACATTTTATAAATATGTATTTACATTTTTCCAAATTCAATTTATAGGATTAGAAAAAAATTATAGCTAATCTCACAGACTTGGTGAGAAAACATGTATTTAAACTGAAAATTCTCAAAACATCATTGTTTATTTGCATCTATTTAATATGAAAATTTTTAAATTTACCAAAATTAGACTAATATATATATATACAATATATTTATTTATACATTAAAACATGTTTTAAATATAATTTATCCATTATAATTATTTAATCGAAAAGGTAGTTTTCTATTAATATCTAGCATCTTTCAATATTCATCCAAAAATGAAATATTTCATAAAATTACCCATAAGATAATTTTTATGTTATTATTTCAAAAAAATATGTTTTATTTTTCATTAAAAAAATAAATGTTTCAAAAATTAGATTTTAAATTAGTGCCCCATTAAATGGTTGTAAAACAACTTTTAAATAAAGAACCAATTTTTTGCATAAAATTGGATTTTGAATTATTTTAAGCCAATATAATTTATTGGATGAATGTCTCAAAATTTTATAAACATGTTTAAAAGAAAAATATATATTGTCATATTTTTATCTTCAAGTATAATGTCCATGCTATAAATTCCATAATAAATAATAATATTAATAGTATATTATTATTTGGTAAAACTCAACATTGCCTATATAAAAATTTAACAATGGGACTAGAAGATACGTGAAATAAAGGATAAACATGGAATTACATGTGATTAAATCGAAACTATTAATCTTATATGAGGAAATATATTAAATATTTTAAATTAAATTTAATGAATATATTCCTTAAATATTAAGATGCAACACATTTATACCTTAATATACCATTAATAGATTTAATTAAATCCAAAAAAGTATATTTTGAATAAATACATTTAAATATTTGGATTTATGGCATAGATTATTAGGTAAATATTATTTAATGGTTTTTTGAAAATACAAAAAGTTCTTCTTATATGTGTTTTAAAATTTTACACATATGTATTAATGGATTCATCATCTTTCTTCAATTTTTCAACAAATCACATATCCATATTCATATAAATAAAATGAGTAATATAGATGTCTAAAAATAATCATCTATAATTATCCCCTTCAATAAAATAAATTTCAACATGTTTTCTTTTTTTTCTAAAAATTATACTACCAATGATCCACAATACTATAAAAATAATAAACAAGAAAAATAATATTTTCATTAAATTATAATTGGAGATTAGAAAATATCTTTGTCATCCATTACATTAAAATTAGTATATCATTATAACGAAAAACGTGTAAATTTCATATTTTATGAATGAATTCAACATTATTCCCTCCTTTTCTTATTTTAAAGCTCTGTATGAATCAAATACTATTAAAGTTTCTTATGAATTTTAGAAAGTTGTTTTGTTCCATCTCACATAACATTATGTTTCCAAATGTGAAAATAGATTCATATTCTATCAAATTCTACATAATAAAAGTTATTTTAGATTCCATTCATTGACTAAAAATGAAAAACCTAATGTGAGAAACAATTATCATAGTGATAAAATATAATCATGAGAAATCATATATATGGTGTCCATATAATGACAAATTCTATTCAACCAATGAAACTAGTGGTTTATGCTAGGTTATCCAATTACATCATCTATTTAATTCCGTTATTACTTTTTATGATGAAAATAATAATTCACCTTATCATATCACCATGATTTTTTACATGTTTATAGGCTTATGCCCATTAATTATATACTAATGATGGTCATGTTAGTACATAATCTTTCCCAATATGATTTTTCCCTTTGTGGTGTCTATTACACAACCACATCACAATTCCATTATGTTGACATAGATTTGTTTTATATGAAAATTTCATACATTTCATTGGAAAAACATATAATGTTCTCTTTTACATAAAATAACACTAAGGGTTCTAATAATAACTCATCTTAGATATCTAAAATAATTAAAACTTTTTCTAGTTCCAAATGAGTGAAACCAAACATTAAATATATAAATATTACATCTAATTAGATGAATGTTATTTAAATAAAATTATGACCACCTCTAGAATAATACATGTTTAGTTTCGTTACATACATACCTAAATATATAAATTTTACATATATCTACTTCATATCCTAGTTATTTTTTCATATATGGAACCGTTCATTGAAATGTCATATATAAAGCCTTTTTTATTGTTCTAGGGAAAATGAAATATTCAAAATATCAAGATAAGATATAAATTATGGGTATACATGAAATATAAAATTGAATATTTAATTTAAACATAATAATAATGGTAGGGGACCATGAAAATAAAAAAACTTAGACCACAAAAAAAAAATTCACATAATAATATCATGTGTCATGGATGAAAACATGGTAAATTTGAATAAATGAATCATAAAGGAATTAAATAAAATGATCCATTAGTACATAAAATTTTCTAATGATCATGTTACAAAATAGTGTAAAAATGTGTTGCGTAAAAATTTAAACTGAAATATTATTTGAATAATACCAACTATGTTATTCACCACATATTAACCTTGAGCTAACCCCCCATGTAATTGCATAAGCCTTAGGAAAGACTTGATTATACCGTCTTCTGTGTTTTGAATGAACTCTCTATTATCCTTATTGAACAAAAAAAATTAATCATTTCCCAATTAATTATATTTCTATAGCATACCCACCAACTACATATGAAAAGTCTATTAATATATATGCAACGAGATCAGTAAAACATATTTCATAAAATCAAAACCTTGCCTATGGAAAATAAAATGAGTTTCGTAAATATTTCATCATCATAACCACAAAACAGATAGTAAAAAAATTTGCGAAGTATCACATATTAATATCTTCATTTAAGGACATGTATCATGAAATTATGTTTTTATATATGAATTATTCCATTAAAATATCACATGATCATTTCTTAGGAAACATAAACTATTAATTTGGAAAAAAGATATTTAAAAATTAAATATTTCCAAAAATAATAAAAAATAATTATAAATTAATATGGTGAAAGATGTATTTGTATTTAATGAAATTATTAACTATGATAGCAGAATAGTTTGTTAGTTCAAAAAATGTAAAATAATTATTTGGTTCACAAATTTGGAAAAAAATACCTTCTTATAAAAATAAGGAATATTGATTTTCAATATATTTATTGAAGGTAATTTATGGGAAAAAATCATTAATTAATAATAATATAATATTAAAAAATTCTTGAAATTTTTTTAATATAGTCAAGGAAGAAGAATACACCCTACAGAAGTGAAAATTTATTTTTATTTGGATAAAAATTCGTTCAGTCTATTGTTCATAAAATGTGAGGAAAATATAAAAAATGTATCATATAGTAATAAAGATTGTATATAAAATAAAATGAGATTTTTGAATGATAGATCATATAATTTAATATTAATTAATTTAATAATAAACCATCTTAGAAAGAAATGAGATTGTTAAATAAAACCATTCCCTCAAGTATGACATTAGTTTTAAGAAAAATAACATAAGAATAAAATAATTATTCTAATTACACATATATAAAAAACCATAAACATACATAAAATATTATTTATGATCCTATTATAACAATTCAGAAATAATTTATTTAAAATTCTTAATTAAAATACTTTATTGTGTGTAATGTATTTTATTTTTCATATATGTATCAGTTTAATGTTTTTGGTCATTTTGATTTGTTTGTTAATAAATAGTTGGTCAGAGTAGATTACTCAAGAGGGGAGGGTGAATTGAGTAAGTAAAAAAAATTTTGTAAAAAGTATTTCAAAAAAGGTTTCCCAAATGATTAAATACAGCTTAGTTAATCAAGGTTACACTGTTATAAGAGTTTAACTATTTCATTAACTTCTTTGAAGATTGGTTAATTCTCAGTAATCATAATTTCTGTTATTAATATAAATTTTGATGTTATTCTACTAAGACAAGCCATTTATAACTTCTTTCTAAGACTAACTATCAATGTGAAATTATATATTTCTGAATTATATTTTAAACCAATAATACATAGAAAACTAAATTATGTTGCACAACGGATATGAAACAAGTGGTTCAGTCTCTAGCTGAGACCTAATCCACTCCACTTGGTGATCACATACCACCAAGAAGTTTATATAAAAAATATTTGATCCACACCTTGGATTAGGGTTAACAACAGTAATCAGACTGTCCAGGACACACATGGACCTATTCCACTGTTTTTGTGGGTACAAAATTACCAGGCCACACATGGACCTCTTCCACACTTAACCATGGGTATACAAAAGAGTAAGAAAAAGATTGAGTAATTATATCTTTTATCCTTTACATTAATGTAGGGGAAAAAGTGTATTGTTCTACAGGTACACACTCTACTCAAAAGGTTATAAACAAATAAACAACAGAGTAGAAATATAGAGATGGGTTTAGAGATGCTCTGAGTGTTTGTCTTTATAGATTTGGACTTTTGAGATGAAGCAGATTTAGAGTTCGAGTCCTTGTCTCTAAAACAGAGTTTCGCGATTCATCTTGTGTTCTTTGTAAGGTTTAACAGGGTGAATATGTTCTCTACGCTTCAAATATGCTTCGTGTGTTATTCAGTAGTGTCGAGTTGCATGCAGTGGGCCTTTCTTTTGAAACATGCTTGAAGTATGTTCTTCATTATCATGCTCATGGCCTTGATTTTTTTTGTATTGCACTCTTGATTCTTGGTCACACTTCACTTTTATCTTGAAAATGCATGTGTTGGAGCCGACGGGTTGCATGTATTCTACACCTCATACCTCGTACTGTCTGATGATATGTCTACAAAGAAACATTAAATATTTAATTCCATTTAAATAATCAAATATGACAGTTATAAATTAAATTGAAAGACGAAAAAATAGTTTAAGAAATAGTGTCACAGTAAGTCATGGAAATAGTGTCTCCTTCACACGCTGTCTAGATTGATCACGGTGTGCGAGTGTCACGGTGGCTCATGGTCCTAATGCCTCGCAGTCACGGTTTCTTATTCACAGTTTCTGCTTCACGATGTCTTATGGTCACGGTGTCTTGTTAACAGTGTCGTTTTCACGATGTCTAATTTACGGTGTCTTGCTTCACAGTGTCTTGTTCACGATGTCTTGTTCATGGTGTTTGCTTCACATTGTCTTGTGGTCACAGTGTCTTGCTGACAATGTCTTGTTCACGATTTCATTGTTCACGGTGTCTTGCTTCATGGTGTCTTACTTTACGGTGTTAGGAAGACATACCCAGTGGAAAACTCATGGTGTCTTAGACTTTTCAAAGTAACTGTGTTCAGACTTAAGTAATGTGGATAATTGAATGGATTATACTTAATCATTTGTCAAAGAAGGTATTATGAGAGTAGATCAAAGATATTATAAAGTAAGTAAACTGAATTTATAGCAATTAAGATCTTTCATATCTCTTCTTAAATAATGAGAAAACTTTAAACCTAGATACACTTGATTTGATACAATTTATATGATTTAACTACGTTGAATAATATTCGTGATCATTATAACATGTTTAATACATGAAGATTCCTAAAATCTCCCCATTTTTTATGATCACAAATCATTTAAAGTTAAAGTGTATATAGGATTCAACTATACAGATAAATGGCTAGCATATTGAAATTTCTCCCCCCCCTTTGGGATTATCAAAATTATTTAATAAGAGAATTCAAAAAGTGGACATTCCATTAATAGAAAATAAGTGATAGTACAAAATAGAAACGAAATCAAAAATCAATAGAATCCCTATCAAAAGAGAGTAATAACTATTCTACTTCATGGGATGGCCTTCTCTTTTCCTTTACCAGCATCAGAAGAGGAATCCATAGGAGCATAGGTCGAGGTAGAAGAAGGAAGAGAGGTGGTTGATAAAGAGGGTAAAGGAAGGCCTTCAAAGACTAAGGGAGCCAAGGTAGGAGAAGTAGAATATCTAGGTAGTTTTTTATCAAGAATCATAGGCCCTATTTGACATATTATTTGGACGACAGAAATGGTGGTTGAGGCTAGGGCAGAGGTGATGGTAGGTAGCCCAGGTCTGAGAGGTGCAGCCGCTGGAGCAACAATGGATGTACTCTAAACATATATATATGGTCTCAGGAGTTTGATGAAATCTATAATGATCTCTCCACCATACTGCATGGATTTTTCAAATTCATACTTTTTCTCCATAAACATGTCCAATAATCGAGTAATCTCTGTGAGCTTCTGGACTTGGGTCATGAAAGCTTGACTCGCATGAGGAATCCACAGATTTTCTAGAAGGTACTTGAAATGGTTTTTAATAATGGTCTTGGAAAAGATTACATTGAATTAGAAATACACATTCTTGAAAATCTCTTGTGGAGAATCATTAGAAATTTTGAATTGGATTTGTACTAGGTTAAGAACTCTATCACTGTTCTTGAACACTTAAGATAAAGAATCTGTATTGAAACCACTGAGTACATTCGGAAGCTCTTCTTTGACTACAATTCTGAGCAGAACACAGTCCAAGGAGGGTTAAAGGTATTTACCATAGGCTTTGATAGCTGTGGACAGATATTTTAGTTGATTTGGCACCTTTTGAAGACACCTACTATACTCATTAGTGAGTTTATTAGGATTGGAAAAAATTTCTTTCATTTCCTTCACAATTTGTTTGTTCCTTTTAGCGATGTTTTTATCTAGGCAATCTAGATATGGATGAATATGAGACACCCCAACCAATGGGATTTTAGGAGAAATATGTTCTACAGGAGGTGAAACAGGCTCAGATATCGAATACAGCTCTCTCTAATTGTATTCAACCATACTTCGTAGGGTCTTCACTTCATTACTGAGTATCTTATTTTCAACTCTTACATCATGAATCTCTTGAAGAATCTTAGGTGGTATTTTCCAAATAACATTCTCCAATAATAGTGAGGAATATCTCTCCCTTAAATTTGTCATAGGATAAGGTTGGGTATTTAGGAGTTTCTCAACTCTAGATAAGAGGGTTGAACCAAAATCCTCCAGATCTTCCTTACTCACAAAAAATGGCTGTTTAGACAAGGGTTCAGGAGTAAGGACTGGTACAGTCTTAGGTTCCATCTTAAGCGCAATATTGGAGAATGATTTCAAGTGATATATAGAGGAAATATCATGTCTAGTTGTTGTAACCTGTTGAGAGTCATCCACATTATAGAAACTGAGAAATTTATACATAGTATCTATAGGACATGACTCAGTTGTATGTGAGGCTTAAATAGACTCAAGATTTGGGGTTTTCTCCCCCTCAAAAGGTGCCTCTTTCTCAGGACAGAGAGGCTTAGGAAATTTTTCTAATTCCATAGACTCGATTCTATGTTCCTCACTCATTTTCTATCTAGTCAACTGAAAAGCTAGCCCCGTCCGTTCTTCAGTTGTAGGTATGATTTCCGGAACAGATTGTTCCAAAGGGATTTTCTTAATATTTACCTCTTGCAGAACATGTGGCTCCCTCACTATAGTCTCTTTCATGGCATGCTTCAAATATTCTTTGACAACTGATTCTGTTTTAGCCTCGGGTTAAATTTCATGATGAACAGATTTTTTAGGAGTAGGGACTTCTTCTTCAAGAACATCAGGAGGAGTAGTTGTCCTATCTTCCTCAATAGTAACAGCTTCCCTAGGTGGCACTACGACCTCTTCTTCCTCTTCTTCAAGATACTCAACAATTTCATCTATTTCCAAACCGGGATTATAAATGTCTTTTGGTCTTGAGGGATAATCCATAGGATTGAATTTCTCGTACACTCTATCATTGTCTTCCACCCATTCCTTTTTTCAAGGATTCCATTTTATCTTCATTCTTTTGATAGTGGCTTTTAAGAGACAGTACTCACAGTCCATAATTACATCTTCATTAGGAAGAACCATACATTTGGAAAGAAGCAAGGCTAGGATTAGCCAAGAGTAAAACAGAGATCTTGACTTGGATGTGACTTTGATCAACTCACACATATGGTCTATGATATACTTGCACAGGTTGATCTTATGCCTATTTTTCATGAGGTGAATCAGAAACACATCATGATATTTTAAAAAAATCACCTTTTCTAAGACTAACCAAATTCGGAATAATCTTGAACAAAATACTTGATAATCCATCTAATATTTCAGCAATGTCTCTCCTTTGGGTTCCATTTCCAGTTAAGGTTTTCAGGGAATCATCTAAATCAAAGAATTTGGTTGAAGGTGGAGGTCCTCTCTAATAATCCTCATAGATTCCTTCATGATGTATCCTATGGCCTTGATCACATAACCTAGAAGAGAAGGAGCATAATTGGCCATTGGCCCATCTTCTTATAACAAAACTATCACTAAAATCGAAGGAGAATTGAATGTACTGGTAAAACTAAGCCAATAACCTAGGGTATATGAGTCTATCTTCCTTCGAGAACCACTCTTACGAGCCTTTTTGTTCTAACACTTTCAATACCAAATACATACTAGAAAAAATCCTTTAGGAGAAATCTCTTTCTCAGCTACAACAATGTAGTTTACCAGAATCAGATTTAAAGGACCTTCAGGTGTTTTCTTAGGTGCAGTGTTCTTCTTCTTCAAGCTTCGTTTCTCATGTGTTGATGATGACATACATTTTATTCATGGAATTCAATGAAGGTTTGAGGAGAGATGTTTTTTAGGGATGAAGAAGTGTTTGAAAATTTTAAGGATAATAAACCTCCAGTGAAGAATCGAGTTATACTTTCTTGGTTTTATAATTTAGGAATACCAAACTTCTCAAAAATAAAAATGTGGGAAAATAAAAAAGGTGAAAAGGATAATTACTTTGATACTGGTTTTAAAGAAAAATATAAAGAATTTTAACAGTGTGACCATGTCTGATCATTGCGTTGAGATAGTAAATGAGCTTCATAGTGAGACAGTGAATAATCTTCTCAGTGTGCGTTATGGTGAGATAATAAAGGTCATACAGTAAGTACAAAATACATACTATGCGACTATAAACATAAAACATTAAGGTGAGATAGTAAACAAGGAAGAAAGTAACTGAGAAAACATAATCATGAACCATCAATGTATAACACAGTAAGATATCAAATAGTAAGACCTGAAACAGTAACTATTAAGGTATCTAATTGATATTTATCATTCCTAGTTCATGTATGATGTATTCTATTATCTCATAATTTTATGGTTCAGTGAATATATTAGCACATTGATATTTATTACTGTGAATTACAAAGTGAAATCACTTCTTTGATAATGACCTCTCAATAAGTGATGTCTTACATCAATGTGCTTTGTCCTAGAATGTGAAATAGTATTTTTTGAGATGTTAATAGCATTTATGTTGTCACAATTTATATGTACATGTTTGAATTGATATCCATAATCTAGTAATGTGTGTTTCATCCACAAAAGTTGTGCACAACAACTGCCAATAGCTATGTATTTAGCTTCTGAAGTAGATAATGGAACAGAATTTTGTTTCATACTACACCATGATACTAGTGACTTGCATAAAAGATGACATGTTTGAGAGGTGATGCTTTTATCTAACTTACAGCCACCGAAGTCAGCATCAGAATAACAAACTAATTCAAATTATTGTCCTTTTGGATAATGCAGTCTAGGATTTGGTGTATCCTTGAGGTATTTGAAAATTCTATTTACATCATTTAAATGAGAATCTTTAGGGTTTTCTTGAAAACGAGCACACATACAAACACTAAACATAATGTTAGGATGACTATATGTTATGTAATGTAAACTTCCAATCATTCATCTATAAGTGGTTTGATCAAAAAAATTTCCATCTTCATCAAGATCCAACTTACAAGTGGTACTCATTGGAGTGTCGCTACTTTTAGTTCCATCCAATCCAAAATAATTTATAATATCTCTAGTATATTTACTTTGTGTTAAAACAATTCCACCATTATTTTTAAAGATTTTAAATCGAAGAAATAATTTTAGTTCACACATTAAACTCATTTCAAGTTCATTTTGTATCATTTTAGAAAAATCAACACATAGAGAATTATTCGAAGATCCAAAAATTATGTCATCGACATAAATTTGAACAACTAAAACATAATTTTAAATTCATTTTATAAAATGGGTAATATCATCCATTGCTTTTGTAAAACCATTGGAAATAATAAAAGTACTCAATCTATCATACCAAGCTCTTGGAGCTTGCTTTAAACCATATAAAGCTTTTGGTGGTTTGAAAATATGATTTGGAAAATGGGGTTTTTTAAATCCAGTGGGTTGTTCAAAAAAACATCCTCAGCTATATTCTCATTAAAAAATACACTCTAAACATCCATTTGATGTAGTTTAAAATTTAGTTTTGTAGCTTAGGAAGGCAGGATTCTGATGGCTTCAAGTCTGGCTACTAGTGGAAAGGTCCCATCATAGTCAATTCCTTCTTCTTGAATATAACCTTGTGCAACTAGTCTAGACTTGTTTCTAACTCTGTTACCAACATCATCTACCTTATTTCTAAATACCCATTTAGTGCCTATGGTGAAAGTGTCCTTGGGTCTTTAAATAAGTTTCAAAACATTGTTCATTTCAAACTCATTAATTTTTTCTTGCATAGACATCACCCAAAATTCATCATTAATAGCATAATTAATGTTTTTAGGTTCAAGTTGTGATAAAAAGACTTGATTTTCAACTTTATTTCAAAGAGAAGCTTTATTTTTAGTTCCTTGTTATAAGTCTCCAACAACAGCATCCATGGGATGGTTTTTTATGGTTCTAGCAGTTCTAGTAAAAGAGGGACTAGTGATTTTAGGTTCATCAACAGATTCAGGTTCATTGGGACTTGATTCTATGGATTTTTTAGAGTTGTAATTTTTCACAGATTCTTTCATAGAATAATTTTAGGATTTTTAATTGATGATAAAATTTTATACATCATCCTCTAGATTCTCTCGGATGGTTTAGGATCATTTGGATCTATTTCATCAATTTTGACATAAACAGATTCTTCTGCACATTTAGTTCATTTATTGAACACTCTATAGGCTTTACTAGAAATGGAATGTCCTAAAAATATACCTTAATCACTTTTGGGTGCAATTTTTTCAATATTTCCTTTGGTCTTAATATTATAGACTTTGCAACCAAAACATTGATGTATCCAACCTTGGGTTTTCTATTGTTCCATAATTCGTCAGGAGTCCTCTTTATAATAGGTCTGATCGACACTCTATTGATTATATAGGATTTTTTATTGACAACTTCAGCCTAAAAATAAATAGGTAAGTCATATTCATTTGGTATTTTTCTATAAATCTCTTGTAGGGTTCTATTTATTCTCTCTATAACTCCATTCTGCTGAGGTGTTCTATGGGAAGATAAATTGTGATTATAACCATTTTGTGAGAAAAAGGATTCAAACTCTTTATTTTCAAACTCACGACCATGATCACTTCTTAATAATTTAATTCTAATTACACTAATATTTTATAAACACATAGCATACATGGTCTAATAAGAGAAATCTTTACTTTTTTTATCCATAAAAAGGTCCAAGTATATCTAGAAAATTATTCTACAAGAACATAAACATAGTGCTTCCCATTTAGACTAGAAGATCTAGATGGTCCAAAAAAAGCCATGTGAACTAGTTCGAGAGGTTGAGAAGTTGAAAATTAATTATTTTGTTTGAAAGAAACTTGGTGTTGTTTTCCCTTTTAACATGGATTACACACGTTGTCATTTGGAAACTCAAGTTTGGGTAAGTCTTTAACTATGAGTTTTCTATATATATTTCTAAGGGAGTTAACATTAATGGGTCCTAGTCTCTTATGCCAGAGCCATGATTATTTATAAAAAACACATAAGTATGAAGCATTTTGAGAAGCTAAGGAATCTAAAATAATAGAATAACCATTTTCATTTATTAATGCAGAAAATACTAATTCATTTTTAGAATTGGATACATTACATGGATTATTTTACAATCTAACATGTAATCATTTATCACATAATTTTGAGATACTAAGCATATAGTATTTTAAACCATCAATAAATAGTACTTTAAAAATTAAAACTGAGTTAGAGTTACCGATTTGGCCTAAGCCAATAATATTTCCCATGGCATTGTCACCATATGTGACATGTCCTCCATATACATTTATTAGGTTCTTGAAGCATGAGTAGTCTCCTATCATGTGCCTTGAACGTCCACATTCCAAGTACCATAGACATTTTGAAGAGATCTTTGAGCAGTTTTCCTACAAAAATATTAGGCAAAAACATATTTTGGTACCCATACATGTTTGGGTCTAGTAATATTAGTAATAATTTCTTTATAATCCCATATTTTCCTTATAGGTTTTCTATAAGCATTGAGTAATGTATTTGAAAAATAAAATTTATTTGGTCATGAAAATCTTGAAACAGTAGAACATGTATCAGGAATTGAATTAGTTGATTTATGTCCAGAGCTGGGAGTAAAACTATATGTCCTAGATCTTAAAACAGACTTTTTTCTACGAAGATTTATTTTACCAGGTTGATAACCAATGCTGCTGTTGTATTTGGGGGATATTTTTTTACCTAGTTTTGGGTAAGGGTATTTTTCACATTTGTAAACATTTATAAATCAATATTTAATTTCTCATTAGACATTTTTAACTCATTGTATTCTTTATGTAGTTGACGATTTTTCCTCTTTTCAGTAGTAAGTTCAGATTTAACATTCACAGTGAGAGCATGTTGTTTCTTCACTGATTTATATTTGACTTTTAGTTCATTGCATGACTCTTAAAGAATGTTACAGTATTCTGACATTTCATCATTAGTCATTTTTTCAAAGTCACTTTCATCTTTATAATAGTATGAGCTATCTACAAAAGTTTCTAGTGTTACCTCAGATGTATTTGTCATAAAACACATATTGTCTTTGTTAGCATGTTCATCATGTGATGTCTCTGAGTCACTTGAACTATCCTCATAAGCACTCGTGGTTTCTGTCAAGTCATATTTTAACCTCTTGTCCTTGTCCCCATTTTTTTTACTTGAGCTTTGGACAGTCAGTATGTATATGTATTTTGTTCATACACTCATAGAAGATAATTTCACTAGTCTTGTCACTTATTTTCTGTTCCTTCTTCATGTTTCCTTTTTGGTCATATTTTCCCTTGAAGTTAGGCTTCATGAGAAATTTCTTCTGTTTGTAAAATTTTTTGAATCTTCTGTCAAGTTGATTCATCTCCTCATCACTATTAGATGATGATGGTTCACTGGTGGAGCTTTCTATAGAATCATCCAGTTTCCCTTTGCCTTTTATCTTAGAGGTGGTGGTCTTGAATGGAACAAATTTCCTCTTTGGATCATCCTCCTATTTATTGACTTTTTTCTCTTCCCCATACATCATCATTTTCCCAATGAGTTCTTTTACAGGTAGTTTTCTGATGGCTCATGATTCTATAATAGAGACATAGGTTCCCCTCCATCTGTTAGGTATACATATAAGGATTCTAATGATCTGTTCCTTAGTAGTGACTTCTCTTCCAAGAGAAATAATTTTTTTGGAAATCTCTTTGAACCTAAGATACATGTCAAAAATAGGCTCATCAGGTTTCATTTTAAAATTTTCATATTTGATCGTATAAGTGTTGAGAGTCATTTCATTTACACAAGATGTTCCTTCGTGTGAGACTAACAAGGTATCCTAAATTTCATGGGCAGTCATTCAAGAAGAAATTATATTAAACTCTTCATCTCCTAATGACCTGTACAAAGCATTCATAGCATTTCATTTTTTATTATAGGAAGTTTTGGTAGATTCATTCCATGTGATTCTATCAGTAGTGGAAATTTAATATTCATCTATAATGGATGACCAAATTTCAAAACTCATACTCTCTAAGTGCATTTTCATTTTAATTTTCCATTGATCATAATTGGTTCCATTAAATAATGGTGGTCTATTGGTTTTAGAACCTTACAATCTATTATCCATAATAAATTATGACTTTAAAGGAGATTGAAATTTAGAATTAACAGAAATTTATAGATCTTTAAAGTACAACTAGAATCATAGTTGAATAATATTACACAATGTCCTAATAAACAACCTCTGATACCAAATGTTGGTCGGAGTTGATTACTCATGAGGGGAGGAGTGAATTGAGTAAATATAAAAATTTCTGTAAAATTTATTTCTAAAAAGGTTTCCACAAATATTAAATACACCCTAGTTAATCAAGGTTATTCTGTTATAAGAGTTTGACTATTTAAATAACATCATAGAAGATTGATTAATTTCCAGTAAACTTAATTTGTTATATTAATATTACTTTTGATGTTATTCAACTAAGAAAATCCTATTATAACTTCTTTCTAAGACTAACTATCAATGTTAAATAAGAGATTTAAGAATTATATAGTAAAGCAATAAAATAGGGAAAACTAAATTAAGTAGCACAGTGGATATGAAACAAGTGTTTTAGTCTCAAGCCGAGACCTAATCCACTCCACTTCGTTATCACCTAACACCAAGAAGTTTATATAATTAAACATTGGTCCACACCCTAGATCAGGGTTAACAATAGTACTCAGACTCTACAGGCCACAAAGGGCCCACTTCCACACTTATCAGTGGGTATACCCAAGATTAAAAGAAATTTTGAGTAAGGATATCGTGTATCCGTCAGTTTAATAGATGAGAAAAAGTATGTTAATATACTGGTACACACACTACTCGAAAGTTAATAAACAGATACACAATAGATGAGAAATATAGAGATGAGTTTAGAGATGCTTTGAGTGTTTTTCGTTGCAACTTTCGACTTCTGAGATGATTCAGATTTAGATTTTGAGTCCTTGTCTGTAGAACAGAGTGTCGTGATTTAGCTTGTGTTCTTCATAAGGATCAAAATGGAGAAGATGTTCTCTATGCTTCAAATATTCTTTGTGTGTTCTTCAGAAGTGTCATGTAACATGCATATGGCCTTTCTTTTGAAACAAGCTCTAAGTATGTTCTTCATTATCATACTCACAACCTTGCTTTTCATTTTTGTATTGCGCTCTTGATTCTTAGTCACACTTCCATTTTATCATGGAAATGCATCTGTTGGATCCAACATGTTGCATTTATTCTGCACCTTGTACCTCGTAATGTTTGTAGATATGACTAAAATGAAACATTAATTATGTTAGTGCATTAAAATCATCAAATATGACCATTAAAAATGAAATTTTAAGATGAATAATTGTTTAATAAATGGTGTCATAATAATTCATGAAAACAGTGTCTCCTTCACAGGGTGTCTAGATTGATCATGGTGTCTGGGTGTCACGGTATCTCATGGTCATGGTGTCTCGTGGTCGCGATTTCTTGTTCACAGTGTCTTCTTCTTGGTGTCTTGCAGTCACGATGTCTTGTTCATGGTGTATTGTTCACGGTGTTTGCTTCACGGTGTCTTGCCACAGGGTGTCGTGTTCACGGTGTCATATTCACAGTGTCTGCTTCATAGTGTCTTGCAGTCACAATGTCTTGTTCATAGTGTCTTTCTCACATTGTCTTTCTTCAAAGTGTCTTGCTTTATAGTGTCAGAAAGACATAGCCACTGGCAGACTCATGGTGTCTCCAACTTTTCAATGTAACTATGTTCAGACTTAAGTAATTTTGAGAATAGAATGGATTAGACTAAATCATTTTTCAAAGAAGGTATTATGAGAGTAGATCAAATATAGTATAGAGTAATTAAACTGAATATAGTGAAATTAAGATATTTCATAGCTCTTCTTAAATCATGAGAAATCTTTAAACATAGATACACATGATTTGATATAATTTATAGGAGTTAACTAGGTTTTATAAGATTTGTGATCATTAAAACATGAATAATTCATCAGATGTCCAACATAAACCATCTCTATAATATTTATCAAGATATAAATAACATGTATATTATTTATATAAATACTTATATGAATTAATAAATTTTCTATATAGAAAAATTAATTAAATAGTTTATAGAGGTGGTTGTCCATACGCACACATGAAAGTTTTTTTCATTTTAAAAAAAGAAATTAATTAAGATTTATTATAAATTACCAATGTAAAATTTATATTAAATAATTATTTTCATATAAATTTAAAAAACACATCATTATAAATATTGATGTGATGTAGTGATGGAAAACTCAACATATCACTATATATATGAGATAATCAACATGTACGCATAATTGATCCACTGATATCAAATTTGACAAATAGAACATGAAAAGTAGTTGTGAATTATTAACAATAACATCTTGTTATATTGATAATACTAGAATAATCATGTGACCATGGATAAAAATAATGCATATAATATTTTCAAAGAAATAAAATTGAAATATATTAACTATGATTTAAATTCCTTCATTGTGAGACATCCATTAGAATACACCATAATACATGAATGATTAGTCTTTTAAGAGGACTGTGGGATAATAGTTAAATATTTTAAAGTTAATAATGTATTAAAGATTGTAATTTAAAATCTATAAGGCTCAAAATTCAAGAATAATGGATAAGAGGATGTCAAATTTTATAAGTGAGGGAGAGGACACATATAGAATTACATAAATTAATTAAATATACATAATGGCCTTCTAAATTATAATACATCCTAATGAAATTTTATTTGAAAATTAGAAAATATTATGAAGAAATATCATCAACCAATAATACATAGAAATATTTTTTTAACATTCATATCCTTATTCATTGGTTTAAAACTGTTGGTAAACCCATTTTATCCTTAATTATGGTAACAAATTTCTATTGTATTGAATAATTATTATTTAAAAAATTATGTTGAAAAAATATTAAATTTGGGTATTCTAGTTAAATCATATAATTTCAAATTTAGATAATTATAAGAATTTAAGTTTAATATAATTTCACAAAACACAATGGAAGCCCTATTAATATAAAATCCTTATAAGAATAAAACTAAATTTGCATTCAGTAAATTCTTAGTAAAAATATATATTTAATAATAATATATTTTATTTAATTATTATTATAAATATTTCATTATATTAATATATAATTAAATATTTATATGAATCCTTATGAGAAAAACACATTTTAGACATAAAAAAAGTTTTTCAAAGAATAACCATTTTTACATATAAATGATTTTATCTTAATTATCCATAATTTAGATTAATAATTTATCAATGATTATTCATAAATAGAAATAAATTCCATTAATATTCATTTTTAATTTTGATCAATATTGTTTTTTTAATAATAATATATAAAAAATATATAAAAAATTTCATTGATAGATATGAAAATTAATCCATAATTATATTATTAAATATTTCATGATTATTCAATAAGAATAAAAAAATAAATTTTAATTCTTGAAGTCATTTATATATATATATATATATAATCTGGTTAATCATATTCAAAACCTCAAACCTAATGGAAAAATTCAAATGTTTTAGAATATCATTAGTTTATTTAGATTAGTGGTTACATGTAAATCATGTAAATTAATACATGATGCTTAATTAGATGGAAATATATATAATATATTAGGCTGTTACATATAATTTTACTTCTTACCACTAAAAAATTATGATATCATATTAGGTCAATCATTATTACAATATATTTGAATTAATTTTTTCGTAGTCATTCATGTTTTCATAATTACGACATCATTCAAAATGGGGATAACACCAACCCAAAAAATAACACATTATAATTATTGGGTGATTAATATCATGTTACAATATAGTAGTAATATTTAAATAATAATTTAATAATGATATTAAAGAAATATAAATTATATAAATCTCTTTTTTTAATAATGAGATGATGATGACACCTACGAATGATTAAAGAAGTATTACCACTATCGCTAAATTATTGAATATTTTATAAGATCTTCTCTTGGAAAAGAATGAGTTGGGACTACATCATATGACTAAATCTTCCCAAACACAAGACATGATTTTTAGGGGTAGGATTGTTTTGTATTTAATATTTAATCGATTTAATAATTTTAAATTATCTTGGTAGTATAGAGTCTCACTTATAGGTGAAACCTAATGTAATTTTAAAAAATACTAACTCATTATTGTTTATAGAATTTATTTTTACAAGTATTGTGGATCATATAAATAAATAAATTGAGATATGATAAATTATGTAAATTTAATACCTCATATTACTATTATAGTAAAATAATATTCAATATATATTGTCCTTATCAATTAATAAATATATTTTCCTCATTTTTCCTTTACAACATTTGTTCAATATTTAATTCAAAGAACATTAATATACTAAAATGATTTGAAATTATAAAAAAAATTATAAACGATGATTCATAATATGAAAATCATTTTAATTGATCCAATTACTAAAATTTATGATAATTAATTTTACTAATAAAATTAATAATATATTTTTTAAAAAAATTGATTTTTTAATCTTAATAATATGTTTTTCACATAATTTGCCCGTTGAAAAAAATATAATTTCTATTTTTGGAATATATGATTCAAAAACACGTTTAATTAAAATAATTATTTAATAAAGATTATTTTAATTTATTCAAATATTATTAAAGGACATATAGTATAACAACTACCTAAAAAATAACACTTTTAACATTTAATGATATCAATCAAATATAATTAATTTTTAATATTCTAACAATTATGATTTTACAACACATTGGAATTGAAAAAATTATTTAAATTTTATATTGAATACTTTCCCAATAAAATAATTTATAATGAATTAAAATAAATATCTTTGTTATATAACATTTAATTTATTTCAATATTTTTATTTCATTTATGGATTATTTTTTACATTCAAATATCATTTTCTTATGTTGATATTGAAAATTATAGATAGATAATTAATATTTAAATATATAGTTATATGTAATGAACATTTATCCAATATCCATATTCCCAATTAATGTAAATATAATATCAAAATTACATTACTATATTTATATATATATATATATCCATATATGCGTCTCTAAAAGCATTCATCTTATTAACGAATTCATTATGAAAAAAATCTATATTTATTATTAATTTTATTCATTTAATGATTTTAACATTACGTATAATCCTACAAGACAACCAATATGAATATGTGTTTTCTTCTTGGTCTTTTTATTATGTTATGGTTTTATTCCACGAGGGGTTTTATTACTAACGTTTCATATTCAACTTTCATTAATATTAATGTATATCATTCATTTAAATATTATTTCTTGAAAAATATAATTGTTAATAATTATTTTGTTTTTCAAGTGAAATGGAATTATTAATCATGAAAAAGATAAATGAATATGGTGTTTGATAATAAGAAGTGGGAGATTTGAAAACTCTCTTTATCATCTTGAATCACTAAAAACTCTAAAATCTGTAACTATATATATATATATAATATTTCATTGTCATAGATATGATCATTGATTTTCCCTAAATTTAAATAATTATTCAAAACTGAATAATATTATTTTTAAATGGGCATTGACCCTTATTACCCCAAACACGAATTTTTATAGTGAGGATTAAAAAATGAAAAAATAAAAATGCCTTAAAATTTTCAAATATGATATTTTTTATCTCACTCATATTAAAAAGATAAGGTGAAAAAAATTGAACTTATAATTCACAAAAAATATTTAGAGAGAAATTGTTTTTCAAAAATTATCATAAATGACAAAAAAAATTAACAAAAAATATCTCTACTCTCAAATAAATACCCATATATGGGAAATAAACTCTATTCAATTGAATATGAAACCCAATTAAAAAAAACATTTTACATTTATATATTAATGAACCAAATTTTGGGAGTTTTTATAGATTCAATGTTTATATTGATTCCTTGATTGGTGTTTATTCACCCCAGTGCCTCTTCTATGTGTAGAAATTTGTTCACTTGTTCTAATTAATGTTTATCCTTATAGAATAATATTCTATAGTGGAATGTTGACTCAATATTATCGGATTTAGTTTTGTTTTTATGTATATACATTCTATTATAGACCTCTTATAATAGCATATACTCCACATTGAATTTCCCTTTCAATACATAAAATGGATTTACCCCCACACAATATTGGTTTATACCATCCTTCAATAAAAATAATATTATTATGATGTTGTTTTTGGGATCATTATTATATTTGGATAGAAAAGGATCCGGTGTTTAATCATTGAATTTTTTGATTTTATAATAATGATGTATCATATTCTATTATATTTTTCTCATTATTTAAAAATTTAAGTATAATTCTATGATACTTCCCAATAATATGATATGATTACTTCACCATCTAGTCTATAGAACATAATATCAATTATTATCAACCATGATAATATTTAAACCTTATAATTTTCACATAATGATTTTAATTTTTTAATCAATATACATTACATTTTATATTACTCATTATGTCACATAGCACTGCATGATTTCCATATCAATGAATATGAAGTCATTTGTAATTCATTTTCAATTCATCCAAAAAAATATAGTGTGAATGTTAGGTTATGATGCCTTGGTTCGATTGGTTATGATTAAATAATTTCCACTGAGTAGGGGATATTATACAATATAAATAACCTTCCATCATTTACTCCTTGAACAAAAGATTATATTACAATATAATGTGGGAGGATATTTTTCTTAGCCTTGGAATCATATCTATCATAGTATTTTTTACATAAATGTGTTTTTATTTTGTATTGTTTTTTATTTTGGTATGATTATTCCACTATAATTTGGGTACTATTGTATATGATTCCTCCTTTTTATCTATTTGGCATTAATTTTTATTCAATACCCCTACTAATTCAAATAAATTTCAATTATATATTTTTAAAAACCAAATCATTGCATCATTTAAAATATCTAATAATATTGGGATGTGATGTTTAAAACCTCTAAATGATGATTAGTCAAATTAGTAATATTTTTATAATGTGTTATAATTACCATTGAAAATAAAAATAAATAAATGTTAAATTATATATCTTAGTTTTATTAAAATTATTAGTATCCATGTAGAATTTTAGTTTTAAAATTTTATTCATTTTTTCTTCTATTGCTCTCCTTAAACCAAAAATATCAAGATCATTAAAAACTAATAATGAATTGAATATATTAAGACACCTAATTATTGATTTAATTTAAATAGAAAATTATGTATAGTTTTTCAACATTAAAAATAATATTTGATATCTTTTCTATTTTTAAAATATTATACATTCATAATCCATTTTTTCAATCATAGTTATCACATCCTTAATATTTTACACATGGTAAATTTCCCTTAACTTAAATTCTAAAATTTTAATCATTATTCAAAATATACCTTTTCTATGTTACTTTAAATTTGAAATTCATAGAAACACCGCAAAAGTATTGTTTATAATATTGTTTTTATACCATCGATTCTTGAATTAGTATTAATCAATAAGAAATAAAAAGGCTGTATAACAAATTATCATCAGTTGGTCAAATGTGAATAATAGTTAAAATGGTATGTTTTTTTCACGAAAATTATTTATTTAAAAGTGTCTCCATTAATGAATATGTTAGTCTAATACCCCTTATAAATAAAAGGTCAATATAAAAAACTCAAAATTTCATTATGTTTCAAAGAAAATAAACATTGTAAATGTTTTACACTATGTTCATTAAATTTTCTTCTATAATTATTCTTATTAAAAAAATTATTCATTTTTCAATATGAAATTTCAGAATCATTAAATTATAATTAATCTTGTTAACCGTATTTTGAAAATAATTATTGAATAACTTCTCTTATTACTTCAAGGATGATTCCCTCTAATGAATCCTATAAGAAAACCCCACCACCACTCACACACTAACTGATTCAGAATGAATATTATGAAAAATGATAAAGGATAGTGTATGTGAGGATTTTTGACATGTAATTTAGAATCCTAGCTGGTGTTATATTTTTTCAATTGGAAAAAAATAATTATAAAATTTTGGTATTGGCTCTTAAAGTGCCATTTATAAAATTGATATAACAATATAATGGAATAGTTATATATATAATATATATATTATCCTAATTTCCCATAAAAATTTTAATTTTAAATATTAATCCTTCTAGTTAGTATTACACTTCCTATATTCTCAGATAAAATAATAAAATATTATAATTAAAAATATGTTTTATAATCCTCTACAGAAAATATGATTTTGAGTTTGTATTATCTTATAGAATGATATTATATAATTTTTTGGAAGTAAACATATGACTAAATATTTATTCATGGGATGATAGTCATAGGAGAAATTATATAATTATTATAAGCTCATCATATACCATATAACTTCACTAATTTAACAAATTAATCTCTAGAATTATATTAAGATAAATATATTAATAGTTAAATATTTCTGGAAAATTGTAGCAATCTAATAGGGAAAAAGGAAATAAATCTAAAGAAAATTTTTATAACATCCTCTACAAAAAATGATATTATCCATAAATCAAGAATACTTAAAGTAAAAATTGATAAGAAAAAAAAACAAATTGGTTGGTGAAATAAAAATAAATTATTTTATGGAGATATAAATAAAAGGATTATTCACTCTTTTTCTTCTAAAAAAATGAATAGAAAATAATTAACACTATAATTCCATTAAAAATAAATCAATTATAAAGGGTATAATAATCAATTAATAAATTATCATAACTCTAATTTTTTCATTCATTTTCATTCTCTATAACTGAATAGTTTTTGTATTCATCCTAAATCCATAGAATGTTTTGGTTTGATTGAGGGAATGTCACACATGATTATTATTCCATAGTTTAATTAAATTTATTTTATTGTTGATATCCTAGTTTCTAAGATTAATCTCATCCATCCACAATTAATTAACAAATAACATGCATACTTATAGAGTATTGATAATTTCAGGTTCATCTTCATTGTATTTTGAGGTGTGGGGATATCTAATGACATCTTTAATTCAAAACCTGATTTCGGTTTCTCAACATTGTATTAAAAAATTCTTATATACTATGTTTTATAACTAATCCATTACAATAACTAAAAATTAACTTGAATCACAATAGTTCCATCATTATCTCATAATAAACTTCCATAACTTTAATGGCTTACTATATCTATAATTTCATAATAATGATGATTATTTATATTTTTATATTTACATAAATCATAGAAATAAGAAATAAAATAAATTGTATTCCCCTAATTTCATTCAATATATGAATAATTTTCAATGTTTAATTAATCTAAGAATCATTTTTTAAAAAATTACATATATGGTTGAATTTAATATATATCTCTTGTTCTATTAAACTACATAATTAGTGTTGTTATAGGTAGTGACACACAATACAGTCTTATTCACCATAATTTATTTTGGTTTTCAATGATATTATTCATTAATAGATATATTGATCTTATTTTGGTTATTTATTATATCTTCAATAACTTTAAAATGATATCAATATTAATTTCTATTATATATAGGTCATTTCTCTATAATAGGTTTTATTGCCTTGTTTTTATTATTTTAGAACCAATAGTATGATCATAATACCTCTTAGTAAATATAAAAAAAATTGAATGTTAACACTAATGTTATTTTCCATGTCAACATCATGTATGGAGTGGAATAAGAAATGTTATTTGAATGTGAAAAGTAAGAAATAAAATAAAATAATTCAATATATTTCTCCCACATTAGGGTTTCTAAATTTTTTTCATGGATATCGGTATTAAATAAAAAATTCTATTTATAATCATAAATTTTCATCATATAGAAGAACGAAAGTAATTATCTCATGTAATTCCTTTCCATATAGTGATCCTCTTATAATTCTATTCTATTATTCTGTTTTTAATCTCATATGATGAAAAAAGAATAAATTAATACCAGATTATGTGATAAAATAATGAAAATAAAAAATTAATATTTATAAAAAATTATGGTGAGAAGAATCTTTTTGTTTTCAAAGGATAAAAATAAATACTTTTTTATAACTAGAATTATTTTATTATTATAAATAACATATTTCCAATTATTACATATTTTTCAATTTTCATTGTATAATCATCAGTTATAGAATCATAGAACATCACATTTTTAGTGAAATAACTTATTAGGTATTAGGAAATTTTTCCTACGCTTTTATGGGGCCTAATGTAAAAATAATATCACTTAATCATAGGCCTTATCAATGTGTGTATTAAGGAGATGGTAATATGTATACACTCTATAAAGATCATCCACATCAAAATTTATTCATATGTAAACTACCTCATCATATAGGTTTAACTAAATAAATTGTGAAGGGTCCTCATATTCTAAATTAGATTGATAATGGTAAAACAATAGATATGTTGTGGGAGATTTTCTCAAGCCTCCATTACACCAACCATAAATCCCTAGAGTAAGAGACAAGAAGTAAAAAAATATGAACAATTATAAATAGTAGTTGGAATTACAATAGGATTACCATCAAGAATAACACATTATATTATCACACCATGTAATTTATAAAGATAATATATAGAGATAGAGAGATAACTACATTTGGATATTTATGTTTTTAATAAAAATTATATCACAGAGTGGGAGCGGTGGTTAATAAGTGATCAGTTTTTATTTTTATTAATATCTTTAAGTAAGTCAACCTATATACCCCATTAATTTTTTTATCCCCTATATTTTTTTAATCTTAGCCTTAATTTTCCCCGAAAGTTTTAAAAGGACCATGAAATACTAATTAACAAGGTTTGATATTCAATAACAATTCCTTTACACATTTGTATTTTTTTCAATAACTACATTATCTACTATAAATTATATGACTATAGTAAAATATATCTCCCTATGATATGGATTGATAATATCTAAAAATAATAAGATTATAATTTAAAAAAAATATTTTTTCTTCGAGCGATAAAAAAACCACCTTCTAATAGGTTCTTTATATAGGATCCTGGAAGACAAATAAAGAACATGAAATGTTGTTTCCACTACATGATGAGATATTTATACTACCTCCAAACTCCTCTTCAAGAGTCCTCCCATAATCCACCTCTAAATAAATCCTCAAAAACTTCTTCAATGTTATATTGGTGTAATTTATTTCGATCAAGCCTACAATTACTCTATTCTTCAAGATCTCATTACAAAGGACATTTAGACTCATGAATATATTATGATATTTTTTTGTCAAACAATGTTTTTTCTTCTCAAATTATCATTGGATTCATCTATAAAACTACATTGATGGGTTTTTTCATATTCTTATTCAATGAATAAGTGAGATTAAATATAGTTTAGGTATTATTAGTCAACATCATAAAGTGTTACTATTGTTCTCTTAGGCTTTCATAATTTTTCAAAATTCCTTTTGGAGACATATCATTTATTTTTAGTATCTCAACTCATTTCTATTATGAAATTCAAACATTTTTTTTCCACTACCTGTAAAATATTTTTCTATTATCTAGTATTTCCATAAATGGAAATTACTTAGCACATGCATGAATGTGTAGAATGTCAACTATCATGAATCATTTTATTCCCCATGATATGCATGATTTTATGGATCATATTTTTCAACTACCTAACGTGTGTTGTCTCAGAATTATCCCACTTAACTGTTTAATTATTAATCTCAACTCTGAATCCATTCAACTTAATTTTATACTTTATTATTTAATAAAAACACATGTGTATTTCCTAATATTATCCATCATCTATTATGAATATTATACATAATTATTAATGAAATTATTACATATAATGTATATTTTCAGATTCTAATATTAAAAATATTATATGTGTATCATGTATACATATATGATGTATAAGCATGTTTTGGATATACATATATTAGTCACACATAAATAGACTGATTTCGATATTTGTAGAAGTTCACACTCAAAGAGACAAAATTTTGAATACAAAAAGGAATATCATATTTACAAATTCAAGAATTGATGGTAACAAAGAATGATTTATTCTTATGTGGGATAGATTTTTATAAAAAAGATCTAGTTTATATTTATATGGAAAAAAATCAGTCTTACATATAAACTATATGATAGTTACTAAATAAGAAGATAATTATTATTCTATACTAGGATGATGGTTAGGTATAAGTTGGATGAATATTTTGAGGACAAACACATTCAATTTCTGAATTTCTATAACATTTTATGAGGTTTATGTATATTCTTGATGATTTATTAACATAGAACTAAATGATTCTTATATAACAATAATTATTATTTATTTTCCACACATCTTGTATATTTGTTTATGAAATCTTCAAAGAATATCAATCCTTTATAACCATTAATGTAATATTAGTTATACACTATATTCATTACATATAATTATAAGTATTCTATATATGGTTCATACAACTTTTTGGATATATTTATTATGATAAAAAACATTACATTACCTTTTATTTAAATATTTACAAGAAATTATAAATACCCAAATATTTAATTCACATTATTTCAAATTTATTACATGAAGGTACATATAATAAAATATCAATAGATCATTATTCCCAATGTATTTGGTAAATTCATTTCATGTATCATTAACATGATATATGGATTATAAAACATTGTTGAAAATTTCCTTAACATTCTCTTGAAGTTAGACGACTCTTATAAATTGGAATAGGTTAACCTAGGGATGTACATTCAAGGAAGGTGAACAGTAAATACTAGTAAGAGGATAGAAAATCATACCATGATGCTGGTTGGAAAATTATGTATGGTTTCTAATATGTATTTATATGAAATGGTGGTGGATAAAAGGGTTGTTTGTAGGGATGATAGAATAGAGGGGGGTTCTGGTATTGTTTTTTAAGATGAGGGCATTACTTGGTCTATTGTAATCCATACCATAGTTTGGTTTGGGGATGAAATTATGGTTTTGGTTGGAATTTACTATGATAATAGGTAGTATCACAACATTAAGTTCCCTACACTTCATGAAACATGTTAGTGTAATGACAATTAGAAGAGCATAAACCACATTCCAGATTCGGTTCGTTTTGTTCCTTCACATGGTTCATAAACATTTATTGCACTAACCTTGAGTGTTATCCCATTTTGATCCAAATTAATTTTATTTAATCAGATGTTCTCACCTCATGTAATCCCCTTCTACATTCCCATATTGTTCTAAATTTTTTAAGGGTTTGAGAAATATTCTCAAGTAGTACATTGATATCTGTATGTGACTTATAATTTAAGGATAACTCGGATAAGTCATCTAGAAAATATTGATAATTATCCAAATGTCCCTGGTTGATGAAGATAATGATTTGGTGATCCTCATTTTATTGTTGTGGGATGATGTAATATAGATTCTCAAAATGCTCCATGTACTCAAAGAGGGTTTCTGCAGTTGATTTTCAAATGATGTAAATCTTTTTCTTGATGGCAGTGCTCTAAGATGTGGGAAAGAATATTTTCCTGAAACATCTTCTTTGGCCTTCTCAAGCACCGATCTCCTATATTTGTAGACTATACAACCATTCTTTATCAGCTCCTTCGAGTAAGAAGGGGAATTTCTTCCACTGAAACTGGTCTTCATGTACTCCTCCCGACCTGAAGCTTTAGTAGATAATGTTGAATTCTTGGATATGTCTATTTGGATCTTCTCCTAAAATACCATGAAACATTGGAATCACAAGAATCATATTGACACGTAATTAAAAATAATTTGTTGTAGTGGGTGTAATGATTTGGTTGTTTTGAATGTAAAATTGAGGTGCACATAGATCATCCAAGGTTTTATTGGGATTTCAAGCCATGATTTTAGGTTTTCTGTGAACACTAAGAGTTTAACATGAATATGAGTGATCTATTTCCACAAATATTAAATGTATGTTTATTTTAATTAGATAGGTTAATGTTTTTTCAATTTCTAGATCAAATTCAATTAATGGTTCTTTTGAGTTTCTTGTTATTCAATTTTGAAAATCATTTTCTTTATTTTACTGCCTCCCCAACAACAGCGCCATGTTTGATGCAGCACTTTCATGGGGAATGGAAAAATACTTTTTATATTCCATAAGTGTAGTATAGTGATTAAATATAGCAATTATCCTAAACAGGAGTGAACATAGAATAGTTTGTTACTTTTAAAGGATGGTAAAATTAGTGTATTTATAATAAATTGATAAGAAAATGATTGTAATGAAATTTGAAATTAAAATGATTGAAAAGAATAATATTAAGAGGGTGATTATGATTAGTTAAATTTCCCAATTTTAATTCAGTAATATTTCAATTTAAATAAATCCACTTCTTCTAAGATGATTATTGTGATTTTTCAAGTCATTTCATCTCACATATTTTGGTGAAATTGTGATAGTGAGAGAAAACATTTCCAAGATCTCTGTTTGGTCAACTCTTCTTTTAGGTGAAGAAGAGTTGTATTAAATATCATCAATTGTATTGGGTAATAACTAATTGGTTTTAGATTCTATCGTACAATCAAGAACATCCACTACCCCTTTTACACTTACGAATGATCATCGTGTGCT
Source organism: Viscum album (assembly GCA_963277665.1). Lineage (NCBI taxonomy): Eukaryota > Viridiplantae > Streptophyta > Magnoliopsida > Santalales > Viscaceae > Viscum > Viscum album. The sequence goes on along the minus strand of OY728119.1, from coordinate 669,659,796 downwards.
TCACCACTAATCTCTAGTCTATTATATTGTATATAAAACTGAAATCAGTAGAGGAGATAATGATTATTTACCAAGAAAAGAAATCAATAATGGATTTAAAATTAATTAATGATAACACTTGATAATAAAATCAACTATATGAAATTTCATCCAATTATGTCAATGAACTCATGAATTACAAAATAGAAAACCAACACTTATGGAATCACTCAAAAATTTTACCCCACCATATTAAGGGTAATCAAGATGAATTAGAAGGAATAAGTAATTAAAGATCTATAGAAAAGAATTGAAATAAAAGGGATAAGGCCTAAAATTTCTCCATCTTGGTGTCCTGGAAGGAATGGTGTGGAATGAGATTCTTTGAGGTATAGTAGATCCCCTCATTATATAGGCATATTTTTCCACCAAAAGATAACACTTTTTATCCCTATTAAATTACAATTTCCACCATTTCATCCATCTTAAATGTTGTTCATAAATCATGTGACCGTCTCTATTCAATATTTCAGAATATTTAGAGAAGTATTTTGTGAGTTATTCTCATTTAACTTTGAAAATTTATTCTACCTAATCAGACTCTCTGAATCAAAAATATACAAATTGAAATTATTTCATGACCATAATTACAAAAAAAATCATTCATCCAAGCATTCATGAATGATGTCTGAAATCACTTTTCATGTACAATCACCATATTTCATAGAAATTGGGCCTACCATGAATGAGTTAGGGACCCCACAAAAAAATCAATAGATCTTTAAACATTTTTCGTGGTTAAAATTGTGACCTTTTTTTCGGATTCCATATGATCGATTCAAATTTTTGTTAAGAAGGATGCAATGAATCCATTATGTCTATAAACTTGAAAATAAATAATTTTTCAATTTGACATAATATAGAAAATTGTATGGAAAAAATACAACAATAATTTAAAACATTTAAAATCTGAAATGGTCCATTTTACTATAAATTAAAAAATACCACCAATATCATAAAGTGTGGAAAGTTATTATAATGTAACACATTGGTGACATTTAAAAAAATGAAATTCAATGTAAATTTATTGAAAATATTTTCTCTATCATACATCTCTATACATATCATAATAAATATTCATAGGGATATAACTAATATATTGTCATCCTAGTTTCCTATAGTTGACTAAACATTTTGTTTCAAAGAAACTATTGTGACCCTCTATTAACATACAAGGATAATACATCACTTTATATAAATACTCCTAACATTGAAAGAATACATTTCTGACATACATAATAATTTAGTAATTTCGGAAACACGGAAACAAAATCTATTTTCCTAGTGAATGATCTTCGACATCTCCCATAAAGATCTCCATGTTTAGTACTTCAACCTAACGCAATTATTTATAACCTAGTGAAGGAAAAAAATAAATGGGTGATTTCAGATACTCAATAAGGTAAATAAAGGAATTTCACAATCATAACATGAACTATATTTTATGAAACCTGAGAATAACATTTGAAGAACATACCCTTCATAAAAGAGATCATAATAAATATTAGAATTTCATAAGACATGAGTCTTAAAATAATAAAAAGAATAATCCATAAAATCTTAAAATAGAAATAAAATATGGAATTTTGAGAGACACATAAGAATTTAATATGATTTCTATAGTATCCAAGGAATCACTTCCAAGACCATCATTGTAGTATGGGTTCACAACCTATACCATCTTGGTAGTTATGGTTCACTCACATGGCCATCATGGTAGCATAATTTCACACTTAATACAAACCATGTAGTCATGGTTCACTCACATGGCCATATTTGATGTGAAGATTCATTCCCAAGGACATCTTAGTATATCTCATTATATATATATATCTTTTCCCAATTCATTGAAGGGATATATATTTCCCACCAATCTCATAATTGAATATTATATACAAGTACCATATAATAATAAAATATAAAATCAGAACCTATTAAATTAATTTGTTACCATAAACATGTAAAAATAATATAACTTGTTGAAAAAAAAACAAGTTTCATAATCATTTCATCAAACGAATAACCCATAAAAGATAAATAGATTTCATAAACACATAACCAGTGAAAGAGAAATGGATTTCATACAAATATAACCAATCAAAGAGTAATGGATTTAATTGAGATATTGAAATTAATAATAAACCATTCATTTAAATAACATGAATGGTACCATTAGATAATTTCCTATAAGGGAATTTGTAACATGAACAGAATTTATCTTAGATAGAAAATAATTTTGAAAATTCATTCCAAAACATATATTCATAAAATTTTCCATTCATCTTGGAAAATTATTTTTTAAACATAAATCAATTTGGAAAATATTTTATTATAAAATAAATTTAATACATATATAGAATACAAGAAATAATTTTCAAAACATTTTCCCTTAAAAATCTATATAAAATAATTAATAAAAAATTTAAACCATCTTTCGTAAAATTTATCTGAAAACATTTCAAAATTCATGAAATCATTTTGAAAACCATTTCTTTGAAAAAACATTAAAACATATAAATATGTATATAAAACATTTCACAATCAATTTTCATTTAAAACGTATAAAATAATCTGGAAAACATTGTGAAAACTAGTTTCCTTGATATCTTATAACATATTATCTAAAAAACATTAAACCCATTTTCCTTGAAAACATATAAAATACTAATGAAAACTATTTGAAATAATTATTATTTGAAAACTTATAAGATATTATTGAACATATTTTAAAACCCATTTTCATTGAAAACATATAATATAAAAATGAAGAAATTTTGAAAATAATTTTCTTGAAAACTGGAAAAAGGAGCTTGAAAACATTTTAAAAACATTTTTCCTTGAAAACATATAAAATAAACTTAAAAACATTTTACATGAAAACTAATTAAAATTGATTCAAAACGTTTTGAAATAAATGTTTCTTAAAAATATCTTTTTAATACATTCTTTAAAAATTTTAACTTTAGACATGACAAGAAATATTCAATGGATTCATGATATATAAATCTATACATGTCGAATGTGGTAAATGGGTATTTCATTTTACATTGAAAAAATGGTAAAAATTATTCATTTGGAAAGAGAAAATAAGATTCCATTAAAAGAATTTTTAAAATAAAAGAAAGTAAAAAACTTATCTTAAACATTACAAGATAATGGTACAATATTCATAGAAATACTTTTTCAAAACATGGTTTGGAGGGAACATAGATTTATGATCGAAGAGAGGGTAAAGTTGGGGTTTATTAAAAATGATTTCATAACTATATTATGTACCAATGATTGGAAGATATGTTAATAATGTGTAAATAAATAATTAAAAACCAGAGGAGAATAAAATTTATGAATGTTCTTGAGAGAGGGGTTATAATATTTAATCAAAGGAAGCGTAAAAATAAACAATATCGAAAAATGATAAGACTATTTAAATAAAATATTACGACATGGTAACAAGGGAACATAATATCCATGTAAAAACATAAATTTTTTGAAATTTAATTTATCATAAAAAGAATTAAATTCATGATATAACAAAGAAAATTTATTTATATACACCATGAATGATAATTTAGGTGCATAACAAAAAATGAGTGTCAATGAATGAAAATTGTGACAAAACTATTTCACTAATTTGGTATCTTTTGAAATGTAATCCACTTGAATGAAACATAATAAAATTGATATGTGAAAACCCATAAACGTATGTATATTAGAAATAGAATACTATCATGTGAAGTACATACACCACATGAAAATAAACTGTAGAAAACATTGCATGTATCTCAGTGAATTAAATTTTTTGATGAAACCCATTTCCCCTGTGTCATGACAATCATCTTACTCTTTTATAACACCTTTATACTAAATATAAATTTATTATAAATCTTGTGTAGAACCATATTATTATATATAATACCATATATTTCTTTATTATGAACATATATTACCCACTTGTCAAAAATATTACGTTATGATTTCATTTCGGGTTATATTTTCTTTACTCTTTGCATGTTTCTTAATCTGTTATATCTTTTGTATTTTTCCATTTTATCATGATTTCATGAAAATAAAAAATTATATAAATATCAGTCATATAATGTATATTTATATTATAATAATCTATACAATATATAATTATGAAACAAAAGAAAACATTCTTGGAGATGGTAGGTCGTACGTACGCATGATCGCTATTTCTGTTTAATTATCATAATTAAAAAAGAAAGTAAAATACAAACACACAGAAACACACACAAACAAATATATATATATGATATAATATATATCATATATTTTCAATAAAATCATACTTAATATAATCCATGTAACGTATGAATGAATCAAATTTCTTTCAGGGGGAGGTAGTCAACCGATCCTAAAATGAAATAATCATATTAACACTAAATGGAAAGAAAAACATATGTGTTGTAAAAGAAATTAATATTATTAAAAATAATAATAAATATAATATATAACATGTATAATCATTGTTTCTAACATAATGTCCACCATGAATGGTGCTATGGAATATTAAATAATCATTATTTAATAAGGCTGTATTTCTCCATACGCATAAATAATATATTTGTTGTCCATTAGATGAAGGTTTGTTATGTATAGGTTGAAACCATAGCATAAAAATGACCTATTATTTTTTGGATACTATTTTAGTTATATAATAATAGAAAATTTTATTAGAGGTGTGGAGAAAGAAAATAAAATAATACATTTGAGAGAAGACATTACATCTTAATTAAGTAACTTATATAAGTTTGTGCCAAATTAATTCCATGGATTTCCTTCTGCTAAAGGGAATGCTTCTATGAGTAGGGGAAGGATTTTGGGAAGTTTATTTGGAAGATAATCATCGAACCTATGTGTCTAAATTGTTTTGAAAAAGTGGGATTGGTGTTGGCCTTTTTTGTGGAAGGAAAATGAATCTCTTATAATGTTTGACAACAAGTTTGGTATAAACAAATTCTTACCTAAAAATTTTCATAACAAGAAAACTTATGAAAAAAATTAAAGTTTCATGGTCAAATATTTGATAGAAAATTTTTTTGGAAAAGTTTCCAAGTAAATTTGGAATAGAATATTGCGGTTTATTTCCTAATTATATTTCCTTTGAACTGGATTGATAGGATTTATTTTAACCACTTCTAAAATGTTTTCTATTAAAAAACAATGTTGATATTATACAACTCTAAATATTACAATTATTACAGTGGTGTATTTTGTTTTTTGGGAATTAAATTCATTGAAGTGGAAAATTTAATATTAATCGTAATCCCATAAATGGGAAGAAATAACATTTTTTAAAAGTGGAAAAATGATTAAAAGTTTGTTAAGTTTTCAATTTCAAATTGAAATTTCTTATAATGAACTAAATTATATTATTAGGGTTGGGATTTTTTGTTTTAATGTATAAATAATTTCGAGAGATAAAATTACTAATATAGGGATTTTATCATCATTAACTGGGGATTTTTTTTCCGACATTACTTAAGATTTATTTCCAATATTAATTTATTGAATAATTAATGTTAACCAAATTAATTGGAGATATGGGATGGGTGTCAATATAAGAGGATTTCATAGAATGTTTTGAAAATATAGTCGGTAAGATGTAGCCGATGCAAGAGAGAATGAGGAAGGGGTGCTGTAAATGTGGTTTCCAAGGTGTCGATGATGGAGAAAATGAGACGATGAAGATAATTATGTGCAAAGATAGAGAGATAATTGTAGACGATGGCATGCAAGGAGATTCATGAAGATTCCTTGTATCTAAATTCCTCTTGGTTGCAGGGATCAAGCATTGTGTCCTAGATGTGATGATCAGCAGTACGACCAATAATTATACGTTCATGGGTGTTGTTGTGTCAAGAGAGAAATCCTTCGGGTGAATTGTAAAAGTCCTTCTGTCTTGTTAAAATTCATTCTGGTGGTGATGTTAAAATTCCTTGGGGTTATAAAATGCCTTCAGGTGATAAAATTCCCTCCAGTGAATCATTTTTTCTCTTGTGTGATTCTGTAATGGCTTCTACTATGACACCGAGCTCAGCCCCGACAATTAGATGTATAAATTATCTAATGTTACCTTAAATTAAATAAAATTTCAATTTATCATTAATAATTATTTAAATTAAAAGGCATTTATTAACTAAAATGGAGTCATTTTCACTATTCACAAAAATTGAAGTTTAATAGTAGAATATCAAGCATTAAACCTAATATAATTTTGTAATTATAAACTATTTTTTTTTATTTTATTAAATTAAATTTCTATATATTCCTAAAATTAATTTGGTTATTAAAAGCTATTCATTTATGAAAACAATTTTTAAAAAACCCAAAAATACATTACCAAAAATCATATCATTCATTATCAATATCGTTTATTTATATAAAAAGTTATAAAAATTATTTTGAATTTTCTATTAATATTCATATTGCTAATTTTAGTTAACAGGTTATAATTATGTATTTTACGTAATTATAATTGTAAAATAATGTTTCTTTGACACATCAGTGTTTCCTGTAACGTATGCCATGTCTGTGTTCCATATAACATAAGCCAAATTTTAGTTTCATGTAACATAAACCAATTTGGTATTTCATGTAGTTCAAGACAATTCAGTGTCATGGGAATTTATATTTTCAATAATTTTATTAATTTATATATAGAAAGGATAATTTCCACTAGTACGTGAAATGAAAAATATCAAAATGATAAATTAATTCAAAAAACATTTTACAAAATCTAGCAGTGTTACAATGATCATTTAGGGTATAAGAAATAAATGGAATGTATTATTTTACCAATAAATTTTTATATTCAATCTATTTTATCTATAACACCGCTAGAATTTTTAAAATATTTTTTTTAAAAATTTAATCTTTTTGATATTTTTCATTTCAATAGACACTAAATATAGAATATTTTTTAAAAGAAATTTGTAAGGATTCAGTTATACGCAATGTAAATTTAATTTTTCACTACATGAAATATAAATTTTAGCCCTTTTAACTTATAAAATTTACTTGGAATATGTTACACACAACACCAACTTGGTGTACGTTACAGAGAACAATCGGTTTCTATGAAAAAACATTTAATTGTTATAATTATTTAAATGAGATAATTAAAACACAGTAGTTAAAAATTATAATATAAATAGTAATAAATACTTTTTAAATATTTTCAATAATATTTTTATTTAAATTAAATATACTGATAATAAAAGATATTTGTCTGGGTAAATTTTGTATATATTTAAAAAAAATTATTTTCTCAAATGAAAAACATTTCATATCATTCTATGATAAATGATAAAATTAGATTTATAAAAATACCAAAATTAAATTTGATAAAACAAAAATAATTTTTTAATTTATAATTTGTACATTAGAATAGGTGGGATTTTTGGTTTTTTCTAAGAAAAATATTTTTTCGATGAATACTTAAAATAGCGTATTTTAATTGAAAACTTCAATATCATATAATTTATTTATAATGTTAAATTATATTTTAATTTTATTAAAAATAATAATTGGATAGTAGTTTTATAATTTAATCAAATTTTGGTTTTAAGAATCAATTTCACATTTAAATTGGGTATAAAACATAGGATATTTTTATATATTTTATGTTTAATATCCCGCAAAGTCTTCCCGTCACCAGGATTATTTTTAAATTAATGTATTCATATTATATTTTTATAAATATTTAAAATGGTATATATATTTTGATTCATACTAATTTAAAATTTCAAATAATTTCAATATATCTTTTGACCAAAAATAGTAGTGAAATTGATTAAACTTCATTACATTAATTAAGTGGAAAATTAGGTTTGCAAAGTAATAAAACATAAATTTAAGACCCAAAATGACCGATAAATATGATCAACTCCCATTTTATCTATATGTATCTTCCATGAACATTAAATTTTTATTTGTTTTTGTTTTTATGGTTTTTTATTGGTAAAACATGGGTACACCTAAGTTGTTTTCAAAAATTGGAAGTTTGTCCTTTCCCTTACACAAAATAGACCTCCCCTACACTCTTCATCAAACCTATCAAACCATTTATTTTCGGTCAAGATCTTCTCAATAAATTCCTTTGCATACCTCACTTCTTCTTGGAAATCTTCTCTTGTGACAAAATCAATTCAAAGAAGCATTTTGGCACAAACCAAAAAGAGTTACCCAATAAAGAGGTAATGTCTTCTCTCAAGTTCCTTTGTTTTATTTTCTATGTCTACCACAAAAAACATATTATTAATGATTTTATAAAAAAAATATCCCCAATATAATAGTAATTTTTATTCTTACAGTTATACCTACACATAAACAGACATACATTTAATGTGTATCGAACATGTTGTTTACGTGTACAGTGATATACCGCCTCCTGAAATGTAGATTCATAATTTTTCCTTTATTTTCTCAGATGGTGAAAATTATTATCTAAATTCTATTTATATATGTTATATATTATATATATTTTATCATTATACATCATTAATCCTTTTTACAACACATATCTTTATACCTTCTATTTTTTGTAAAAATGATAATTTTGTTTGAGGAAGTGTGGCCTACCTCCCCCTCAAAGTGATGGGATTTGTTCACACACTATAAGGAATGCATTATATATATTATATAATTATTCTTTATTAATACGTTTTAACACACATGTCATTATATCTTCCAATTTTGTTTGAAAAATGATAATTTTGTTTGAGGAAGTGTGGACTACAGCCCCTCAAAGTGTTGTGATTTGTTCACACACAATAAAGAATTTAATAAATATGGGAATTGTAAAAATATATGATATATATTATTTATTAATTATTCAGTATTAATTTTATAAATACTTATATATACACATATCTCATTTACCTTCATTCTTTAAATAAAATAATAAAAAATGAAACATCATTAATGCGTACGTACGACTTACCATCCTCGTGAACGGTGTATTCCATTACATACTCATTTATTATATAGATTATTATAATAAAAATATAATGAATATACATGAAATTTATATCATGGTGTACATTTTCTAAATCATTATATATTTTTAAGGATAAAAGAAATAACAAATATTGACACATGATTAGAACAAAGAGAATATTACTCGATGTGAAACCTAAACATAGTATTGTTAACAAGAAGGTAATATAATATCTTAATAAAACAATATATATTATTATATATAATAATATGGTTAATAAAATTATTTTTAATAAAATTATATTTTTCATATGTGTTTCAGGACTGAGTACGATAAGAGTAAAGACACAAGTTATAGGGATTTCATCTTACTTTTTATTTCCTTGAGATACATGATTTATTTATCACCCATTCAATTTTTGAAGTCTAGATACGACACACTGATTTATTAAATTTTTATTATACATAAATTTTTGGGAATTTACATATCCATTTTAATGTATTTATTTCATGGGTTTTATTCTTCAAATGTTACCAAATCTGTAAAATCATTTTTCTCTCGATTTTCAATCTTTTGATAATAATGTTTTATTATGCACCAAAATTATTAATCATGGTGTATATACATTAATTTTTCATTTTATATCACAAATAATATATTATTATTTATATTTTATATTAAATTAAATTTTTTAATCGTATATTGAAATTATGAACGAAAGAAAACTAGTGGTATGATTTTATTGAAACAATCTCATTGTTTTTCAAGATTGTTAATGATTATAATTATTGGAAAAAATATTATCATACATACCTAGAGAAAATTTAGGATATTACTTATCCTATATTTATTCAATATATATACATGTATTATAAACATTTATACACTCCTAATCTTGTAATATGATTAATTAAACATCTTTAAGAAAAAAATGAATGATTTTTTCTTTTTAGACAGAAATATATTTCATTTTAAAACCATGTTTCCTAAAATGTTTTCAATTTTTTTTAAATGATCATTGCTGATAATTTTAATGGATGAATTATTTTAAAAGATATTTATGGTTATAAAATCATACTTCATATTATTTTTTTTAAATAAAACATTTCTCAAAAACGTTTTACTTTTTTGAAATAACTTCTCAATAGATAAATTATATTTTCCTCTAGAACTAATTTCAAAAGATCAATCAAAATTATATCCCATACAAGGAAAAAAATTTAATTCACTCATTTTTTGTCTCTGGAAATTATTCATTGTTTCTATTCATATTCTATCTATTAATGGATGATGTTTTATGGCCTGAGGTTTATGATACATGATTGACATTCATAGGTTAAATCATTTTGAAACCCATTTCATTTCAAGGTTTATGTTTAAAATTAAATGATTATGAAACCTATATTTTCCAACAATTTATTAAATGAGTACATGTATATAATTCCCATTTTGTTTCATGGGTTATGATATGTGTTTTTATGTTTTTGTGGAACAAGTATCATTGATTTAATTATGATATTAGTGGGTCCTATATCTCCATACAATTAATTGGGAAAAAATTTATTTCTCATGAGATAGATAGGGATGTAATGATAAATTTTCTCAGTTCAATATTATATAGATGGAATGAGAAATGAACATGATTCAATATAATAGGGATGGAATGAGGAGTGAACTGAGTTCAATAATACGGGGCAAGAATGGGGAGTGAACCCAGTTCAGTGAAAAAGTTTTTCCACTAAGACGACCTTTGTAGTAATGTCTTGACCACTTCGAAAATCATTTTCTTTTCTTATATGTCTTCCACAATTCCACATTTTATTACTATGTAATGATTTCATGGATTATTTTCTTTATATATTTATAAATCAAGTGTTATGAACATCAATGATTTATACAATTATTTATGATTATGTTCTTTGATATGAGGGGTATGATCTTCTACTTACATGATCCTATTTTAGTACCTTTATTCTCATGATTATGCTTATGTATCCCCTTTTATACCCTCATTGAGCATCTGAGATCACCACCTTTATGTTTCATATTCCATGTTATAAAGATATGTATTATGTATGTTGTGTATATGAATGTTCATATCCATGAAGAATATAGTGGGAGTTATTATATCTCACTTATGTAACGGTGTTTTGGTTTCCATTTTTTGAAAAGGCACCATAGTATTATGATCTTTGGGTGTTTGTTAGTATAATGTTTTATATATTCCACAAATGTTATGAAATGTTCATATATGAAAATAGAGGGTCTCTATAGTTGGAATCATAGAAATATTTTTTGGTATACTTTGGATGCTAGTATGAAAAAACCCATAGTGGGAACTGTACAAAAATTTATAAAAATATAAAAAAGGATAAAGAAACGTATAGAAAATTGTATTGGAATTTTGGAAAAGGGTTGAGTGAGTGGTTTACTAGTAGTAAATACCATTATTTATACTAAAATTAGATGTGGTTTTGGCCTAGATATTCTAAAAAGTAGAGACTATAAAAATTTGTTTCTGTCTTAACTTAGGGTAATCAGGAACATGAAAATGGGCCTTGATGCTCACCTAGTTTGACACACCAGGGGTATGTTCTTTGGGAATTCATAAAATCATTAAAAATAATCATGAAATATTTAAATATAAGTTGTCTATGAATATCCTTTGATAAACCATAGGTGTCATAGAATAATGATGGTTACAAGATTTAGACATCATATATGTAATTTTTTTCATGACAACATGGTTTTCAACGATGATAATTAATGCTCAAAATATGCTTTAGGTTCTAGTAAATAGAGAGAACCATAAGGAAATCGATAAAAGTTGAATGTACTGAATGATTTATAGATGATAAATCAAGTCGAATTATTACTAGAGTGAATTATGTTGGGGTCATTCGTAATCAGTACTCACAGAACATGATCAATAGTGTGTACCTTATCAAACTATCAGACTCACCATGGATGTGATAAAAAGAGTTCACTGAGTGTTTGAGTAACAAATACCATATAGGAAATAATATTTGGTTTCATTTGTGTGAAGAATGTGGAAAGAATCACCTAAGTGATTGTATTAGTTTATGAAGATGTTGTTTTCATTGTGGAAAATATAGACACTAATCAATTGACTGTATGGGAATAATGTAGTGCTCATTTATCGAAATAAATGATAACATTGGCCTCCCTAAAAAATCACCAGTAGATACATGATTTATATGTGAAATAAATAGTCATTTTTAAACTCAATGTCCTAAGAGGAATTCTCCAGAAGAGAATCAGAAAGGTGGTGTGGGTAATGGTTACATTACTTATGATCAAGAGACTAAAGATGGAATGTGAAAACAATTAATTATGGTCTAATATGATGAGGTAGCTTAGTTATTAGTTTAAGGATGAATTAATCAATGTTTTTTTGTATTTGTATTCAAATATTAGAAAAGGTAAAACATAAAATCATTGTCCCAATTATTTTTTTTAGATAATGTTTTACAAGAATATATTTAATAGATCATATGGAATAGAAATGTGATTTAATGGAATGGTAAAGTTGAAAAAAACACATGATTAATGGGTAGAGAACTGTTAATATGTTCTTTTATTAAATTAATGTTTCTTGGATAATTATATGTTGGTTATTAGTAAATTAGAAGGCAATGATTACCGTAGAACAAATACATTCCTTCTTTACCAGTATTTTTTAATTATTGATGATGTTTACAACTTCATGGATTTATGGAATATATCGTGTGAAATATTCAATATGGAATCATGCATGTTTTTCAAAATGATATATTGTAATTTAGGATGTTACCATGTTCCAATAGAATTTACCGTGAGGGTATTCACATGTTTGGTATTTGGAAAACAAGAGTTACTTTGTGATATATGGGGGATCAATGTTAACCTAATTTCATGAAATTATTTCTAATGTTTATGATTTTATTCTTCCATAGAGGATATATGTATAGGCATTCAAGAATGTTTTTTATTGAGTTATATGAAACACATTGTAAATCATGCACTAAATGCAACATAAATTTTATATTTTTTACATGGAACATCGACTTGGTGTATGTTATATACAATTATGACTTTTTTTATATTATATGACACTCTAAGTTTCTATGAAACATCAATTACTTAAAATGAGAAAATTGTTCCTTATATGTTGAACTTATTAATATGAAAAGTAATAAATATTTTTCATACATTATTTGTTATTGTATAATATGAATTAAAAATACTTATAAATAAATATATAATTTTTGGTAAACATTTTTATAATTTTCAAAATTCTATTTTTACAAATGAACAGATTTTAATGTACATTCATTAAAAATGATAGAAATAATTTGAAAAAAAATTTGAAAATTAATTTAATAAAATATAATTCGTTTTTTATTCATAATTTTGAAATTATCATTTGTCTAACATTTGGGATTTTTTTGAGAAACTTCATTTCTAGGAAAATAGTGAAACCTTCCAGATTTTAATTCTAAACTACCTTTTTGTCTAATTTATTTATGAAGTACAAGTTTATTTTATTTTTGTGTTAATTTTTAAATTGATCATATTTTTATAAATGAATCTAATTTAGGTAATTTTAATCAATTTAACTTTGAAAAGGGGTATAATAACGTAGTAAAACTTTTGACATTTTTATTTTATAAACCCGCAGTGTCGTCCCGTCAACAAGATTATTTTAAAATTAATTTCTTCCAAAAATGTAATTAGAATTTGAAAAATTGAATTAAATATTTTGAATCATTGTAATTTATAATAGCTAATAATGTAAAATTAGTGTTTCAGCAAAAAAATATTAGTGATTGTGATTGAAATAAATTAAAACATTTAAGAAAAAATTAGGTTATCAATGTACTAAATCTTTAATATAAGTCCCCAAACGTCATATAAACTTGTCCAAAAACCATTATTAACCCATTATTCGGACATGAAACATTAATTATTGAGTTGTTTTTGTTTTTATTACTTTTTAGGGTGTAAAATGATGTTACATATAACATTTTCCCAAAAATTTCCACTCTATCCTTTGAATTCCCTATAAATCTGTACCACAACTCCCTCTTATTCACACATATCAAACCACTTTATTTGCTTCATATATTCCCAATACACTTAAGAAAACCTCATTTACTCCTAGAATCCTTTCCTTTGGCCAGAACCAATCCATGGAATCTTATTATCACAAACCAAAAGAAGTAACCTAATTATGAGTCAATGTATTCTCTTAAGCTCCATTAATTTATTTTATTTCTCCACACAATCAACACTTTTTATTCCATGATTGTACAAAAACACTAGTATATAAAATATAATTGTATATTTTCATTCAAATGGTTCATCCTATACATATACACACTTCCATATAATGGTTATCAAACAAAATTTTTACATGTAGGTGAACTATCTACTAACCAAACAATGATTGTTCATTTTTCCTTTATCAGTACTTAATGTGGAAGTTATGATAAAAAATATATTTATATATATTTATAATTATATATATTATTTATCTAATATTTTTTCAACCTTTTTAAAGAACATATATTTTTACCTTCCATTTTGTGGGAATATGATAATCTCATTTGAGAATGTTTGGACTGCCACCCCTCAATCTGATGTAATTCATTCACAAAGTTCATATAAATTTTTTAGGATGGGTTACTATAATTATATGATATATATTATATAATAATTCTAATATAATAGTGAAATATAGATATATATACACATACGTCATTTACCTTTAATCTTTCAACATGATAAAAAAATTAGAAACATTGTTCATGTGTATGTATGGATTATAGTTTTCATTAAATATGTCTTCCATTTCATCCTTCTATTTTATATGGATTGTTATAATACTCATATATTAAATTTACATGATATTTATATAATGGTTTACAATTTTTAAATAATTTTATAAATATAAGGACCCAATAAATAAAAAATTATTGCATATATGGAGAACAAATATAATATTACCCAAAGGTAAAACACAAGATAGGATTTTGAATAATACGGTAATATAATGTTATAATAAAACCATATATCATTTTGGATATTATAATATGGTTCCTTAAATTAATTATAATAAATTTATAATTAGGATTCAGGATTTTTGAATGAGATCAATGAGATTCAAGGCACAATGTATGAGGAATTCATCTCACTTTTTATTTCCATGAGATACATACTTTATTCCCCACACATTATTTTAGTGTAGTGTGTATACTGCCTATGTATGAATTCAATGACTGATATACCTAAATTTATAGGTATTTATATATTCTTTTTATGATCTTTTTTTCATGGGTTTTTATGTTTCGAATGATTCTAAATCCGTAATATAGTTTTGTCTCAATATGCCTTTTTTGAGACACATGTTTTATAATGCACCCAAAAACATTCTTGGCATTTATTATTACATTATAAATGTTTTACCATGAATTAAAATCATTTAATGTTATTTATAGATTCATTTAATTTACATTTCTCACAGGTATAGTGTGATCACAAGTAACCAAGTGGTACGGGTTTATTAAAACAATCTCATTAATTTTTTAGATTGTTAATGATTTTCCTAAATTGATTAAATTTTATGATCCATATCTCAAGAACACTATTGGTTTTACTTCATCGATGTTTATTAAAAATTTATCCATATATTAGAAAACTGTTTCCACTCTTTGGTACCTTTGATAACTAATTTTATATATTTATGAAAAATATGACATTATTTTTTCTCCTCGTTGGATGATTTATTTTATTTAATAAAACAATGTTTCCAAAACTAATGTAATTTTTTTTGAGATTATCATTGAAGATAGTATTTAATGAAAATTGATTTAGTAAATTTTTTAAGTTATAAAAGAGTTTTTCAATTTATTATGTATATTATTCATATGAATTTTTTATAAAATATATTTCAATTTTTTCCCATCTATGATATCATTCATTGGGGTTGCTTATCAATTTATGGGGAAATTATTAAATATTTTCATTCAAATTATTAATCTAAATGAATTATGTTTTGATGGGATGATGTTTATCAAACCTCTTTCTCTTTCTAGGGTTATATTAAATGAAAACCACTTCTTTTCACAGGTTATTACTAAGATTAAATGATTAAAAAACATGACTTTTTTTCATAGGTTATGATATGATTTCATGTTTCTAATTCCCACATCATTACATGGGTTATGATATGATTGTTTATTTTTTTTGTCACATGTATTTAGGATTTCATTTTGAGATTGGTGGGACAAATATCCCCCTCAAGTGAACTAGGTAATGACTTATATATCATGATATTGACATGGATTTAATGAGAAACAGGTTTTATTATATATTACATGGATGTAAAGAGTAATGAACACGGTTCAGTATTTTTGGGCTAGAATAAGAAGTGATCTTAGTTTATTAATTCAAGGATGGAACATGGAGTAATCCCAGTTTAGTAATGGATTTTTTCTAATAATTTTGAATTTCTAAAAATGTGTGGCATCAACGGAGCTCTTGAATAGTAATTCCACTCAAGTGGTAAGGTTTTAAACAAGGATAAGAGAATGTTCTTCATATTGAATAAGTGTGATTCAAGTCAGATAGTGTGTCTATGTAATAGACTCAGCATACAATGAGGCTCCTTCCCAATAATGTATATTAGTACAACAATTTTCCTAGGAAGAATACACATCCATAACTTTTATCATGTTGCAATTAAGATCATGAGATGAGTCCTCATCTAGAAAAACCACTTCTTATCCTTTAGGGGTAGTATTTTCTTAGTTAATAGTGTCATATCATCCATGACGGTTCATCCTCTAGCCTCTACTATGATTCCAAAAAGTGTCATCAAAACCATTGATAATTTTCTAGAATGTTTCACTGAGGACACTCTCTCAAAGTGTAAATGACACAAGGATTTTTCTGACTCAATTGAAAAACCTATTCATGATGGGGGGATTAATTTCAAGATCATAATTTAAACCATCAACTTCATACATACAAAACTTTTATGCAAAAATATCAGATATCATACCTTTTTTAAGACGACCAGGTCCAGAAACTAGGATGGAAATTTGGAGACGAACATTTCTCATAGCTCTCACCTCTATTTTAAGATTTGAAAAATTATCCCGAACCACCAATGGAAGTAAAAAAGGATAGTAGGATTGGGTAATTTTATTTTATTGAATCAAAATGTGGAAAACAAAGTGATTGGTTATCTGGGATGCCAGCTTCAACCATTTATTTTAAGGAGGTGAGTCTTCACACACAATTCACTAGGTCGGTACTGGACAAGAATCAACATGATTTTTTGGCTTTAATATCTTTCAATTTGGAACATGATAGACAGGTCTTCACCCCTTCCATCTTGGGGAAGTTCAACTCAAGGGACTATCATAGGCTATCCTACACTCTGGACTAGCATGATAGTTGGAATGGCATGTTATTGTGTAACAAGATTCCAACAAAATACAATATTCCCATTTATAGGATGAAAACCATACAATACCATCATATTTAAACATAAAAAAAATGAAATCACCCTATATTACAGTTTCCACTACATTATGAATAGGCTGTAGAAGAGTACTAAAAACATTTTCATTGAATGTTAATAGGGTAATTAGGTGTAGAATACCATCACTTATTTTATTTCATATCCACATCGAGGGCTGAATAATGTTCAGTTCCTAGATCGATGATTTAAGGGGGATAATGACAAGGGGAAAAATAATAGTGTGATATATAGTTCTAAGTCGGGGTTTTTGTACCTATGGCATGCCAAAAACTAGGATAGATATGAGTGGTTCCTTTCAACATGTAGGTCCATCATTGTGAGAAAAAAGAGAATATTGGTTGACATGGTGACTCTAATTAGCAACTAGAAGTAATCTACCTCTCTCTAGTAACTGCATGTTTCATCATCAATGGAACAACCATCCAATTCTTGGATTCTAGGCCAATGGGTGTGATGTATTCCTCTAAGTATCAGCTTCATGCTTAATATGGATGGATCTTGCTTCTCGGGGGACATGCATGGTGGAGGGGTCATTCACAACAGTAGGGTATGGTGATTATATCCTTTACAATGCATTACAGCAGTGGAAACTTGTTGATGGAAGGGTAAAAAGAAATCTCAACGACCCTCAATATTTTTATTCAACAGAACATTAACCTCTCCCAAGTGTATATTGATTTATGGATCATTCAGGACTTTTTGTATGGTAGATCCTCTACTCCTTTTTTCAATTATGTACATCATCAAGGATTGAAAATATCTCATTAATAACAATGGAAAGGTTATCCACACCTGGTATGAGGGGATCCATGTAGCATACCACCTTGTTTCTCTAGCAAATCAAGGATCCAATGTAAAAATCTTATCTTTCATATCTCTCTTTAATCCTGAGGGGTTGAACATGATCTGCGGGTATTCCCTTGGTATTAATTACATTAGGCCTCCCTAGACCATTCTCCCTACTTTTAATTTATTTATTTTACCTTTAATAATAAAAAATGTAAATGATTAATACTATAGGAAATCATAATATTAGATTATATTCCTTAAACACTTCATGTTTTTTTCCTATGTTATGGTTGTATGGCTTTGGTTCTATATCTTTTTACGATTCAGGTCTTATGAATAGAATATATTTTTTAAATTATTTATGTTTATGTTCTTTAATATTAATGGTGTGATCTTCTATTGTCCTGGTAATGTTCTCATACCATTATGATCGTGATAATTCCTATATATCTCCCATTTTTACCCATACTGAGAATCTGATCTCACCCCTTTTTATGTTTCCTTGGTTAGTTTATGATAATATGTATTATGTATTACGTTTCTTAGAAGGGTTCTAATCATGAAGAACAAAGTGGGAGATAATTTTCTCAATTATGTACAAATTTTTATTATTCCATAATTTTTAAGGGACTAGACTAATACGGTCTTTGGCACCTGTTTTTTATAATTTTTTTAGTTTTTTTCAAAAGTTTTATAATTTGAATGTATAAAAAGTTGGGTTACAATATTATCCATGATATATTTCCAAACAAGAAATAATTTGGCCTTTTTTTGTTCAATAAAAAAAATTTATATGTATATTTTGATTTTACTAATATATATCCCCTTGGAGATTTAAACCATGTGTGTTGGAAGGGCCATTATCGTTCACCAGATAAAGATTATGTCTAGTTCAATGAAACCATTTTGGGTTGTTACCCCTATAAAAATATATTATAGAGACACATTTGTTTTTATGAAGATGTGGATGTATTTTAATGGAACCACATATTCTATGCTTTATCAAAATTTTGTTATCTAATCTGACGTTTAGTGTTATCCTTAAGGTTTTTTCTTTAGTTTATAATCAAAATCCCAAAAATAACATTACTTTTCTCCAATATCAACTATGAAAACCCATTTCATTAATATAATTACATAATGATTTATTACATAAAAATACGCATTATAAAATAAAAATGATCATTAATCCTGGGGTATTTGGGAGATTAAGTATATTTAATAGCAAATTATACATGGATAAAAAAGCAATATTTAAAATATCCATAACATTCTCAAAAATCATCATTTCTCTTTTAAAACTACATGGTATAACTTCGGGATTACATAAGAAATGGGGGAGTAATAAATTGCAGTATCATAATAAAATAATAATAACATGTTGTAGGTGTTAAATTTTAATAAATAGTCTTATGCATGGAACAAAAATTGTTGATAATCATAATCATTAACATTGAAATGTGATATACAATTCTGACATAATGGAAACAAATGGAATTTAGAGACAACATTAAACATTAAATCTTAAAAATACATACAGTTTATGAATTAATATATCATAATATAGTGAAAATTTTTCAATAATATATTTTATTAACTCCCCAATACTATAAATTACATCTCATGAGATTAATGCATTGGAATATGAATTAGAGAACTATCTGGGTATACAAATCATAATATGTACATGAACATGTGTTCCACCTAGAAGATTCCATAAAAGTACCAATTCTATCAAATTTATTATAATTATTAATGATTTTGTGATACCAAAATATATTTACCAAACTAATGGAATATATTTTAATAAATTTGAATACACTTGAGTAGAAATGGTCACGGGTATTCACCATAAAAAATGATTGGCGTAGAAAATTTTTGGTTAACTTAAGAAGGGTAACGAGGGTACATAAATGTTCATTGGATGGATTAATGAGAGTGAAATGTATCACTAAAATCATAGTGAGACTGATATTTATGTTTTAGAACATATTAAAACCATAAAAAAGGTTTATAATGATTAACATATATGATGTGATTGGAAAAATAGGAGAATGAGATGATCTGTTATGGTGAAAGGGTTCTTCTAAAAGCATGGAAAGTGTTTCTTGAATTCATTGGGGAGCTGTGGTAAGGATATATATATATATATATATATGGATTGGATTATTGATTTCATTATCCAACAATTTTTAGTGAAGAGGAATAGGTGTATTTCTGGATTTATATAGAAAAGGGAGGACAATTCTATACTAATTTATAAACATGGGTTTTGGAATATATGACAATGTAAAAACAATAATAACCATACCTTGTGTTATGCCCATGGTTTTCAAGAATGTATTCGTTTTTCATTATTTTAAAATTCTATGAACTGATATCATCAAAATAACACCTTGGGTGATGTGAGAGTGAGTTATTATTACCAAAAATTAATTATAAAATAATAAAATCAAGTATAGGTTATGAAAAAATTATTAATGGTTAAAATGTTATGACAATAAAAAAAAGAATCATTTTAAAGTATAAATATATTTCTTCTTATGATTACATTTCTGAAATTCTTAAATCTCTTTTTATTATTATGAGGTCATAATACACACTGTATTTTTATACCAAATTTATTTTTTTCCAAAAAATACACTTTTACTAATTTAATTATGTTTATTTCAAAATTAATATTTCTCTTATCCAAATAATTGTACACATACGATAATTGAAAACATTTTTTTAAAAAAATAAATTTATTGAAAAATATAGGCTTTTTAGAATATTATTTTTTTAAACCTTATAAAACATAATTTTCCAATTTATCGACTCATATTAACATTTATATTTAATAAAAACAATTTGATAATAAAATTTTAGAAAAATAAAATATATTTTTAAGATTATATTACTCATTAAAATATTATGTCTAGACATAAAATATATATTTCCTAAAAATAAAATATATGTTCCATCATATCAAAATCAACCCATTATTTAATCATTTAAAATAAAATATTGAAAAATATTTACTCAAAATATTTTTCCGTAAAAATAACAAAGAAAAATCAAACAATTATGGTCTAGATACATATCTAATTATTACACTATATAATTACCCAAGTGTAAGATATGATATGGTGATATTTTTAGTGTTTTTTCAGCTTACATAGTTTTTTTCATGCAATCGATTAGCTTGAGATTCTCCCATAAATAGTTCTATTCATTCTTTAGAAGTTGAATCTTTAATCTTTCATGATCATGGTAAAATACTAGTGACTCTATCTTTCATGGAATCTCTATTAAATGATCTTTATAAGGTATGATCCTACTGTTTGAAGCCATCACTTCTTTTATCTTTCCCAACTGTACTTTCTCACAATGATATATATGTTTGGTATACTATTACTATAGAATAATTGTATTATCAAGGATTATAAATATAAATGGTATTTCAAATTAGATAGTATATAATTTTCCAAAATAACTATAGTAGTGCATGTGTATTCAATAAATAAATTACAAAATAACTTATTTATAAATTCAAAAATAGAATTTTATTTTTAATTGTTTGGGTTATTACGTTAGTCTAATAGGATTCAGTCATCCAACATCCTTAACGTCAAATAATTAAATATTTAATTATTATTGTATTTTTTTTTTCAATTAATATCATATTCCATTGAGGAAAATACTATCATGATAATAATAAAATATAGGGTCACGTTACATTGAAACTATCCAACAATTATCCCGAAGATGAATACAAATTGTATTTACATTAATAGTGGTAACCTTGGAACTGCTTATCATCACTTCCCAAACTCTTATTTATATACTAAATTGATCACAACCACATTGAAAATACATGAAATACAAAAAATTAGAAAAATGATTTCTAGTGAACAATATAAAAGGAAATCCCTAATTACTCTCTAATGAATCCACAAATGTGGTATCAGTACTATATTCTAACAAAAAGATCCCCCTCATCAGCAACTCGATTTTTAAATTTATATCTACAAACATTATATATAATTATTTGTGTACATAAAATGTGGATAATATGGTAATATAGTAATTTTATTCTCTAATAAACTTTTATATTTTGTTTGAATTAGTCCTTAGGATCCTCATCACAATTTTTCTTCCAATTGATTGTTATAGGTGGTTATGTCATAGATAAATTAATTATTTTTATGTGGTCTTATAAAAATATATAATTTTTATCCCATCATTATTTCTTGTAAACCAATTGTGTTTTCTCATTTATTAAAATTTTATAATTTACATCTTTTTTTCTCCACTCCTTTAATAATGATCATCATATTATGTCTGTACCATATAGTTTTTACCACATTTAATGTTTTGGATATCCTAGTTATCACATAACACAAAATTAAACATGATTTTAATATATTTTATCTCAATAAAATATGAAAAAGTATGATCATCATTGGTATGATATTAAAACACAATTTAAAACATTAGTAATAAAACAATAATTGGATAAAAAACATTAATAAAAATACATGAATCATGAAACATCATCCTAATTAAGTTTCTAGATGATAATTTCATGAACATCTCCTTCCTAATGTACCCCTCAGGGGAGAGTAATGAAGGAAGGTGGATAATGACCCATGTGTCCCTTTTCGAGTAGATCCTGGGATGGCGAGGTACATCAACGGTACAAAAATATCACATTTTGATGGAATTTTACTATAAAATAATATAGGACCAGGGTATAATATATTTAAAATTAGTCGAATCCAATACAAAATGTAAAAAGAAAACATAAAAATTCATTAATTCATTGATATTTACAAAAAATACAAGGAATGTATAAATAAATACCAAATGGAAAGGTTATATTTCAACGACTCGATAACATATCCAAATTTCTGAGGTAGTAATGTTTTGTACATTCCATATTTTCCCCCTAAAATACAAATAATGTTTTTATATATGATGGGTGAGAATAAATTTATACTCAGTAGGATCAAACCCATAGTCGATCACATACATGTGAAAATAGAATACTAAAAATCCATTGAGAAAATAAAAGAACTGATAACACTAAGAAATGTCAACTATCATGTCCCATCATCAACATGGAATACCAAACAAAAAATACACCAATCATAGTAACATAATAAGAACCATTACAATCAAAATACATACCCTGAAAAAACATTCTCATTGATTTTATATTCCCACACACCTCCATTGTATGTTCTGGAACTCCCAACTTTTTCTTATAGTATCACAGCTCGAAAACACCTGGGCAATCATGTATCATCACATTAAAAAACCTCTATCCTGGAGACACACGAACCATCATGTCACATGAAATATCTTCTTTCCCAAAGTTACTCGGGGAATCAAAACACATCACCACAATAACTATAATTGTAGGGTATTGTTAATAATAAGGACATCAACCACCTTCCCTACTCCTTCCATACATGACTCCTACCATATTGCATCTCATTAGACATTACCACAATTCACATTTTTACCTATATCCATAATAGATCATACACATCAATGTCTTATGGAAGATGGATATGGGAAGAGTGGGTATATATCCGTATATAATCACCCTGAAAATAATTGGAAAATAAACTAAAAAACAATTTTTCATCATCACATATTGATGTTTATGCATAGGGACTGTATAAAAAACTAATTGAATTTATATGATGTGTATATATATACCAACATAGAAGACCCATCAATGGGGTTAAAACAAGAATACAATCCCAACTAAAAACATCACAACCATGTATCACATCCTCCACTACATTTTTTATCACCTTCAAATTAATAACACAACATAAAAAAAACATTTTCCACAATCCACATTTCATATAAATGTAAGAAAAATTCTATATTTCTTAACAAGTTTTCAATAAAAATTTCAACGAGATATCCAAAATAGCCTTATACATTTCATATTTTGTTAACAAATAATTATTATATTACATCAGAGAAAGTAACAAATCACCACACAATATAGAAAACATCTATCTTTTAAATTAATATAACTCCCCCAATGAGTCTACACTACTCCAACAGAACTTATCATAACAACCAACACATGAAACTAAATTCCATCCACATCACCCAAATACTGGTTCCACATATCATTACATTATCCCCAAACACAATATCAAATTCTCAACATATTCACCCACACACCAAAACCACACATCACCATGAAACATCACAACAAAAAGACAAATATTAACACTGTAACTCCTAAGCCTCAGTTATAGTATGTGATTATTATATTATTATAAAACTATAATTAAATTCAAATTTTATCCTTTCATGGAACATATGATCTAATTTTATGCAATGGATATCAATTTTCAATATTCATGGTCAAGATAATACTATAATAAATTCCTTATTTTCATCACTAGAAATAGGCTTATAGGCCTTTTAAAGGTTCCCCTCATCCCTTGAATGGGGGGTTATCAGAAAATCATTAAAAAAAGAAGTCCTTTGGGACATTCAGTCACTATAAATAGGCTTTTATCAATATTTAGAAATATATATTTTAACATTTTACACTATTATTTATAATAATGATTAATAATATGTATAACAAAAAAATTATTAACTATATATTTTTAATATATAATTATATGATCATTTTTAGGAAATGGAGGTATTTTATAGAAAATGGTTCTTTTTTAATTTCAGAAATGTATTCTAATTATAAAAATGAATAATTTATATCCTTTTAGAGTAATTAATATAATGCTTATTGATGAATGATTATAACAAAATATATAGATTATATATCTAATTATATGAATTTAAACACATTTAAGGACTATTTCTTACAATATTGTTATTATCGGATATCCTTATGTTTCAAAAATTCATTTCTCAAGAATCACCTCTTCGAGTTGATTTGTGGGTTTTTTAAACAAAATTTAGCTACATTTTAACTTGAATTTGATAAAATGGTTTCCATATTTATAAATATATTAATTAATGATTTTTAATATTTCTAACATACTTTTTTCTAATAATGAATAATTATAAATTATAATTCAATTGTCATGAATAATCATAGGATAGATTTTTGCATGTCACTTTCCCTTATGTTAAAATTAATTTCAGAAAAATATTATAATATTTATTTGATAAATTGGAAATTAAGTTTTTAATAATTTGTTCAAAATATTGTAACATTTCCCATTTTATTATATTCATAATGGATAAATTACAAATTATATAAAACTAATTTCATGGTATAAACAAAAATGGTAAAAGTGATTAATGATGGAGTTAAAGTAAATAACATGTATAAAAAATGTTTCTTTATATTTTTGGTGTTGTGCATAATACTTATAATAACTATAAACTCTTATTTATAAATTATTTTATAACATGGTGTGTGGATGACTATCCATTATTTAATAGTTTTAGTATTTAAAAACCCAAAACACCAATTATAAATGGGAACTCCCTCCCTTAAATGTGACATGCATGTAAAACCATTTGGATCAAAAATAGTTGAAAAAATATCTACGCTATATACTTATAATTATTATAGATATGAATTTAATTAAAAAAATACAAAACCTAGGGTCCTTAATAAGAGATCCAAATGAGGCTCCTCAATGAAAATATAATTGTCCTCACTATTCTCTTTCATTTTACTTCTTATTTTTCAACCATCGATTTTGTATTAATTTTTTTTTAATAATTAACCTATTATCTCTAATATATAGATATTTTATTATTTTTAAAGAAAATACTTATACATATCCTTCTTCATCATATTATAATCAAATACATGGATCTTTGGTATAAAAGAATATTACTTTTTAAACCAATATGATTTTCCTTCCATCAATGACTCAGATTGATAGTCATATTGATGGAAATAAGTATATAGATGAAACATATTTCCTGATATTAATTTTTCATGATTAATATATCATCCAATTCATTACCATTTATTCTATTAGGGGAATGATATCATTTCTCTTGTGTATGAATGGCCTACCGTATCCACAAATCAATGTTGTTCAGTTTCTATATCATTCTTTAGAAAATGGTTTTAAAAATATAATGTGAATACCTGTGATATTTATATCATTAATATTGTAATATAGATTATTTATCTATATCATGGTAATATGATATAGAACTTCTATGATAAATCCTATATGAAAAATTAAGTGGTTAACAACATAAATAATAGTAATAATGAAATGTTGATAATAAATATGTGGTATGTTATCATAAGAGTACCGTATATGATATTATATATATTAATATGGGTTTTAAATATATTTAGATTATTATACCCATTATAATTCATTTTATAGAAACATAATCTAAAGGGAATTATTATATATTATATTTAATTATAATTTATACCACATTGATATATAATTGTTATTATGTACCAACTCACTTTTATGTGGTGTATATAATAACCATTTTAGGTAATTAATATTAATAAATATTTATTCATGATTATTAAGGCTTCAATTATAGTCTATTAAGTCAAAGGTTTATAATTAAAATTTTTCATAGAGGTAAAAATATATTTTACAATTTTTATGCATTGGGATTAACTTATATTATGAAATATTTCTATTTATCCACCATATTCTTTAATAATATTATTATCCAACATATATTTAAGGTGTTTGAATATTATATTCCAAAATTTCTTCTTTTTGGTACATGTATCATGAAAAACAATGTAAAGAATAAAAAAAATTCACATTAAATCAGACATATTTTTCATACATGTCGTTATTGTTCAACACTGTTTTAAAATTTTCCATTATTTAATTCAATGATTTACTAGGTAAATTTATTGTTATCATTGAATTTTAAAATGGGTTTGAAAGGAATATATATAATATTTTTCCAATGTTATATTTCAAATTTCATTAAAAAATAGTCAAATAAAATGTTTTCTAATATATATATAGATAACAGAGTTCCCTATGACCAACAGAAATTTATGAAATATAGATTTTTATACACAATTTCTATGGTTTTACAATGAAAACTCCTTTATAAAAAGTGTTTTAATATTTTTCTTCAGTTTAATTTATTCTTCCAAATGACATTATTTTATTTTAAGACCAATATTCTGTATAAACTAACATTAACCCATGATATCTTGATTAATTTTCATATTTTATAATTATCATTTGGAAAAAATCATTTTATGAATTTTTTTATCAGAAAAATTATTTTCCTTACATATCAGTATACTTTTTTATATGGAAATAATTATTTCCTAAACCATATACAATTTTTACATATGTTGTTTGAATATAATCATTTATGATTAATAGGTGAAATATTTTTAAATATGAATTCCTTATTAAATATTGATATTATTTGATAATGAATTTAGTCATCAATTATAATGATCATTCGATATATGAAGAATTATTTGGGAAAGTAGAAACTAGTGGGTATATACATTTTGTATCACCACGACAAATCAAAATGTATCATAAGAAAAATTAGTGGGAAAAATTAAATGTGGTTACACACATCATTTCATCCACTCTCAGAACATGTTCTTGATAGTATAAATATAGTTTTGTTTGAGGTCATGATGTATAATATTATGTATTTACATTATTGACAGTATACTTATCATTATCCTTGAGGTTACTATATTGATATTTTCTATGGATTTAATCCATTATCAAGTAATTTATTTATAGTTAAATTTTTAATTATCATTTATACAATCCATATTACACTTTGGAATAAATTTGTTGATTAAATTGTGTTTTATTTCAATTATGTACCTTGTAATATTTTTTATACATCATTAATTCATGATATATTCTATTTTATATAACCTATATTTAACATTTAAGATGACCCGTATTTTTCTCCTTCCACTACGATTTGATAATCAATTCCCTAAATGAGTTCAAGGATATGAAACTATTTCCAATAATTTTTTATATATTATATCCAAAATGTATAATTTGTATCATATATGACGTAGGATCTCTAATACACACAAAATAAGGTGTTCTTCTTGATTTTAACCCTTATATCTATCCCATTTTAATAAAGATTACATCGTATCTATGTTACATGTGTATGGTTTTTTCAGAATTCAATAGATAAATATTATTAGAATCCCTTTGAACTTTATTTTGAAAAAATATATATTATGAAATATATCATTATGATCTACTTTGAGGATATTTCATATAATGAAATAATATTTTAAATTTTTATTAAGTTTGAGATTATGTTGTTCTTCCTAGAAATCCATCTCTGTCTATTTTCAACATGCGGACATGGTGTTTGATAAATTGTATCTGGGGGTAATAAATAAAAAAATTAATCATTTGGGATTCTATTTAGAATCACTATATTCTTGAAAGAATTACATACTTCCCACCAAGAGTGACATTCTCTAGAGATATTATTTTGAAAAATCACATTTCCATACCAACCATTATGAATGTTTAATTTTTTTTTGATTTATTTATATTCCCAAGAAAACTGATTTCATGATCCCAAGAGTGACAATGCATGAATTTTTTATTTATCCTAGTTTTTATTCCTTATTAATAATAATATATTATGATTCAATATTGACAAATCCATGAGTTAGTACAATATATGATAATATTTATTAATGGTGTCTAGTGGGAGGAATATAAACCATAACTATACATGTAATGAATATAGGTATCTCAAAAAAATTTATGTATACCCAATAAAAAAGAGAAGGGAGTAAGTAATCATGATTCCTTGCAAAATTCTCACCATAATTAGGAATTGTTATGCAGTCCCCTTATGACACCTATTTATTCTCTAATTATTGAATTTTTTATCAAACTATCTATTTAGATCAATATATTCCACAGTATGGATTTGATTTTAAAAAAAGTTGTACAAATTTATTGAAAGGAAAAAATAATGAATTTAAATTCAAGATCAATATATAGAATTAATTATATATAGGCTAAATAATTCATCATCTAATTGGTGTCTAGATACACCATCATTAGCTCCTATGAAATTGTTTCTTATGGAATAACAAAAAATAAAGTATATATATATGTAATATGTAATATTACAATTGGGGATATATCTATTGGGTAGGAATACATTAATGTCTTTCTGGTGGAATTACCTAGTCATCAACTAGAGAATAATGTTTACTTGTATATTTATTTAATTCATAATGAAAAATATATTGCAAATACAATCAATGGAATAAATATTGTGGAATTATGGTAGTTGGTTAATAACTATTTGAGTTTTGTGATAAGTTATTTATTTTCCCTAGTGTTTCACTATGGAAAGAGACTATTCTCTTTGTTAAAAATTTATATGGATCCATTTGGGTTTACATTTATTATAAGAAAAAAAATATATCAAAATAATTATCAATTATCATTGGCCACTAATTGATGACTTATTCCATCATCTTCATGAAATTCGTTTTTTTCAAATACTGAACATATTTCTTGTTTCATTTATTGAATGTAAATATGGCTAAAATTTTTGAAGACCACTTTATGAAAGATGTAGGTAAATTATATGTCTAATGTAATTTCATTTGGATTGAATAATGATCCATCAACTATTATTTATGTAATGAATGTAGTTTTAGGGTATTCTATGGTAATTCCTTAGGATTATTATTTAATTATACCTAATTGTATTTTATTTTTTATGAATATTGTGTTAATCACATGGCTCTGATCCTTGAGACTATTATTTTAATAATGTAATATCAAAATTTTTGGAAGTGTTAATTATGGGTTAAGAAATATTCTCTTCATGGAAACATCATCTCTACATATGGAATTTTAGTTGTTCCTATAAAGACAATGGTAGTTAATGAATGGCCTAAACTGACCAACATAGTAGATTTATATTGTTGAATTTGATTGGTAGGTTACTATTTATTTTTTAGAAATGTTGGTACTAAATTATCATTTTTAATATTAATGAAAAGACATCTTTCTTATTGGTTTGAGGGAGACCCATTACATAGCCTGAACATCAAAGAACATGTGGTCTGAATACAAGGCCTGAATACCCATTTCATGGCAGAAATGTTCCATCAGGTAATAGTATTGCAACAGTGCATGTGATGCTACTGTACCTACTAGAGTACCACCACCACTATAGTTCCTTCTACATTTCCTATCATTGCTATAGTGTCACTACTGCTAAAGTTACACCACTACTATAGTACTACAACATTACTACTACAATACCCTACTACAGTGCTTCTATAATACTCAATGATTCATCCACTTGGGTAGGTTACTATCTATGATTTCATTCTAATTTTGTGTAATTATCTAACATAGAATACAATATTGCACATAAATAGGATTAGTTCATATGAATGATAAAATGGGGTGAATGATTTTAATAATTTTTGTGTAAATTTGAAAAATCTAAAAAAAATACTTTAGTATCCAATAATACATTATTATTTTATATATTGTGATTCATTGAAAAACAGACATGGTCATTTCATTCACAATAATGATAAATATATTATATATCTATCTACAAACATAAAGACTTGGAAACATGACTATCATACCAAGGTTCATGAATTGGAATCCATGATATTATCTTCAATTATATATATACATTTTCTCTATGGTGAAATATTTTAGGTATACACAAACCATAAGAACATGAAATATATTTTTTCAAAAAAATAGATCAATATTATAAATATAAAACACCTTGAGATACTTAAGTATTTTGATTTAACATTACAGTAAAACCATGGGAAATAAAATATGGTTTTCGATGCATTTTGAATAGCGTATCAGATGGTTATTCCCTAAATGAGGATTGATAGGGATCCTATTTTTTCAGTGAAAGGCCAATAAAAAATTTATTGAATAAAAAAGAATAAGATTACATGATTCTGAAAGACATAATTTTATTACAATTTTTATAAAATAAAGGAAGAAAGTCATCAGGTAAATCATCCCGCCGAGTAATGATCTGATTGACCCCTTTGTTGGTGAGCCCATCATCAACCATGTTGGCTTCCCTGAAGGTGTGGGTGACAATGCAGTTGATATCCAGAAGGGAACCAAGGCATCTCATACAGCGAGTAGTAAGAGTCCAGGCAAGATGAACCATACCATTCCAGATGGCATGGACAATATTGGTCAAGTCACTTTCGATCCAAATATTGTTCCATCCCTTCAGTTTGAAAAATTCTAGAGCATGGATCACTACCATCATTTCCGCTTCTAGAGACGAGGCAGTGCTATAGCTACCATAAAAGAAACCACGACACTGACCAAGGAAATCTCTAAAAATGGCACCACAGCCCGCAGGACCAGGATTGCCTTTAGAGGCACCATCAACATTCCCTTTGATCCAACCTGGGATCGGGGCCTGCCAAAACACCTAAAAAGTGCACCTCAGATGTCTGTGGATACCATCAATCCAAATCAGATGAAGAATCACGAAATATCTAATGGGTTTTTCACAAAATTATTTTTGAAGAGGCGTCACATCTCTAATCGCAATGAGAATCATGATTCGACCTGCATTAAGATTCAATGAATGATTGTTGTACATAATATCATTTCTGTCATACAATATCACATGCAGTAGCTCAGCAACACTAGATTTGAAAAGTTTTTGATTTGTTGTGAGTTTTCGAGATCCACACAACACTTTAATTGATTGTTGATAGTATCAAGAAGGAGACATCTGCAATAAAGTTTTCAGTAATAAAATTCCAAAGAGTAGTAGCAGTATCACAAGACAAAATTAAGTGGTTAGTATCTTCTCTATGATGACGATAGAATTGAAATTTGGGGCAAATCTGGATCCCAAAATCTTGTAGACAGGCCTCTGTGGGAACATGATTGTGAGAAATACGCCAAACAAGAGTAAATCCAGATGGATTAATCCAAGGTTTATCAAAATATTTAAACCAACAAAAATTAATCTCACAGTTTGAAAAATTGTGTTTATAGAAATATTTTGATTCAAGGAGCCCATTATGATCAGGTTCGCAAATGAGGAAGTAATTAGAGTTAGAAAAATAGTAGTTGTTTATAATCAGGTTGATGTTCTCTGGAAAGCTATCATAACGTAAATGAATGATATCCTTGATAGTGAATTTAGTATTTTCAGGCATAGAGTCAAGAGGAATCAGAGAGATGAGAGGGGTACCAGTCTAATATTCCAACCAAAAATTCATGTTGGATTTAGTGCTGACCATCCATCTAGAGTTAGTTATGATGTTGGCAAAAGACTGCCTGATGGATGGCCAGGACGAGGAGTGAATGTAGTTCAAGATTCCCTTTTTTAACGTTATGAGAAAACAATTTTTATGAAATTCCATAGATTCAGAGTTGTTGTGGATCAAAATCCAAGTGAGTCTAGCCTGAAGGGTATCATTGAAAATGTTTAGATTTTTTATACCAAAACCACCCCTCTCTAAAGGTTTGCAGTAAGTAGTCCAGGTGATGGTGATGAACTTTATTTCCAGGATACTACCGGACCAAAAAATATTTTTGATTTAAACATTAATTTTTTTAATAAGACCTTTGGGCCATTTGTAAATCATCAGCGAGTAAACCATATTTGAGATAATGGTATATTTCACAAGACAGATTCTGCCAGCGATAGAGAGGGATTTACCCTTCCAGGAAGATAGTTGATTGATTACTTGATTCACCACGTTGGAAAAGTAGCTAGATTTGGGCCTTCCCCAGAACATTTCACCCCAAGGTAGGTAAAGGAGAAAGAACCTTCTTTCATACCTAATCTATTGATGGTATTATTTTTTTGAGAGGGAGAGAAATTTTTTCCAAAGAAGACAAAAGATGTGTTCCAGCTAATTTCTTGACAAAAGATTTCATCATAATGGGACAAAGCAGCCTTTAAATTTATAATTCTCTTTTGATCTCCTTATAAGAACAAAATGATGTCATTAACATAGAAGAGATGAGTGGAGACATTTAAATTTCTGGCAGCCTGAATGGGTTTATGTTTATTTTGGCCAATGAGGTGAGTGAGTAATCTTCTTAAGTAATCTTTCGCGATAATAAATAATATAGAAAAAAGGGTATTTCTTTGAAGAAAACCCTTCGTGTATTTAAAATAACCCTTAGAGGACCCATTGATAATAATGGAGATAAAGGCAGACTCAATAAAGGTGTTGATTCTATTGGCAAATTTGTCATTAAAACTAAAGGACTGAAGGACCTTGTAAATAAAACTCCAATCAATTGTGTCAAAATATTTTCTAATATCGAGCTTGATTGCAATATTTCCTCCTATATTGGATTTGTTTAGATTGTTAGTACACCCTGAGGCAAGGCAGATGCACTCTTGAATAGACCTGCCTTTAATGAAACTGAACTGATTCCAAGAGACAATTTTGTTACATAGAGTAGCAAGTATAATATAAAGATGATTAGTGATGATTTTGTAAAGAGTATTGATAAGATCTATAGGATGAAAGAGATGAATCTCAGAGGCAATATCCACTTTAGGGATTAGAGCGAGGAATTGAGAATTTATACCATGAGGAAGAACACCATTAGAAAAGAATGATTTGACAAGATTGCAGACGACATAGTGTATGACCTCCCAATGGCGTTGTAATAAACCATTGTTGAAACCATCCAGCCCTGAGGCGCTGTTAGGGTTAAGACTAAAAACTATATCTTTGATTTCTTGATCAAGAGGGGTTCTTAAGAGATAAGCATTGTCATCCTCATTAACCATGACCGGAATGACTTTGGGAAGAAGAGCCTTGTTGACTTTTGGTCCATTGAAGTTATTTTCAAATTATGAGACAACATGACTAGAATAGCGTCCTCAGAATCAAGCTAGTCATCTCCCTCCCTAAATAGAGAGAGAGATTTTCTAAATTTTCTAACTCTTTGAAGGGAATTTTAAAACTTGGTATTTATATCCCCATCCGAAAACCATTTTTTTTAAAGATTGTTTTATGCAAGTTGTCTTTCAGGAGAAGAATAGAATTAAGTTTTGTCCTGGTATTTATTTCAAGGTGAGAATCTAAAGAAAATTAGAGAAGGTGGAGTTATTATGTATTTGGCTAAGTCCATTCTCAAGAGTAGAAATGTCTGAATCCAACTGATTTGATTTCAATCTACACCAACCCTTAAGGCAATTTTTTAGATGTTTTAACATAGAGACATAGGCAAAATCATCACTATGATGGTTCATAGATTCCCAGAAATTTAAGACAATGTTTATACAATCTTGATCTGAGGACCAATCATTATTGAATCTGAAGGGTCTGTTGCTTTTGAGATTTTTAGAATAAAGACTAATGAGGATGGGATGGTGTTCTGAGTTGAGTTTAGGTAATGTGATGCTTGAAATAGTGTCCCAACTGTTCAGGGAAGTCATGTTTATGAAATCCCTATCATGATTACTAGCTACAACCCAATTATAGTGTTTTCTTTACCATGTATACTTTGAATCAGTGTGGTTAATTTCAATTAGATTACAATCATCCATGGAAGCTATAAATTCTCTAGAGGATATGGACGAGTGAGGTGGTATAATTTTCTCAGAGGAAGAAAGGATCGCATTAAAATAACCAGCTACAATCCAGGGATCATGAAATCTATTAGCTAAATCATAGAGATGCTGACAAAGAAGTTGTCTTTCCTGATACCTATTCTTAGCATAAATCAAGGTACAAAAAATATGAATGTAATCCAGATAGAAGTCACATGTAAATCTTTGTACAAAATTGCTAAAGATGTTGACATTTTCCAAAGATTCATGATAAAAATCAGAGGGGGAATCAATATCCAAACCATCATTACAATCTCCTAATAAGTTATAAACATAAGATCATAGATGCATGAATTTTATGGAAAATTTTATTTCATGCTCATAAAAATAAAAAAAATTGGCATATGTGTCAAAATAATTATTTTAAGCATAGTAAACGTGTCAGGGTTGGAAATGCCCTGACAATTCCGAAATAAAAAATTCATTGTAACCTAGTTTTGGTGTAAGTACCCCATTTTTTTTATTCACCCAAGCCTTTTTTTCCTTGTAGATTTTTTTCTGTTCTGATTTGAAATCAGATTGGTAAATTTGTCCTTCTTACTCACAGGTAAAATTGAATCATTGTTAGAAGTACATTCTTTAAGAGTATTCTTCTTTGGCTTAGAAGAAATTTCATTTAAAGGAGTGTCCGAAGAGCATCCCATTAATACTGTTACTGTGTTGACCTCTTGAGAGTTTGTAGGAACTAGCTGTAAGAGAAAAGTTACAGCAGGCTCATCAGAAAATCAAATTGAGACCCTTACCATAATCTTCATCTAGTGAAGTCCCAAGGTTGTCATTTCTTGGGACCTGCATGACCTGATTTTGTGAATCCAATGGGGAGGCAGTGACCTTATATGAAAAAATGACGATGGAATTTTCATCATGTGGGATCACATGTGGTGTAGAGTCTGAAATAGGAGGCAGCAAGGCCACTGTCATCAGGGGAGGACCATCCGAAGGGAGAAATGCATGTTTCACAGGGTTCTATCCAGATTCAGCAAGAAGAGTCGAGCCAGTGATCATTGAAAGCACTGGAAGAGAAGGAAACAATCTGGATGAATCAGTGGCCTGAGTTAGAGCAGAAGTGCTCACACCATTGCTGCACTTCCCAAGTGACATGGCCAGACTAGAAAGAGGACTGTCTTCTGGGGAGAGTTCGAGAATTTTGGAGGAAATAGTAGGATCCTTCTGCAGGGTAGGGGTGAAATGTTGGAAGAGTGCATCTGGCAAGAATCACCATACCTAGGTGGCACTAATGTTCCAGGAAGGTATGGCCCAGAAATAATAACATCTGGTGGAGAGGGCTCTTGAGACTTGACCCCTACATCCATGGATATATTTTCATTACCCTTAGGAATGCATTAGTTATTCAAGGAGATCACTTCTTCTTCCACCATATCCGCCCATGTGGAACCTGATGATTCTCCCAATATAGTTTTCTTTTTAACCCAAACCTCATATTTCTCCTTAGGGGGTTCCGGTTTCATAGCGGCTGGAATTTTTTCCTTCTTATGTCTTCTTATTTTTGTCCATCCATCCCCCTTTGCGTGCGATGCTTGACGCTTCATGACTCTGAAATTCAGTAGGGAGTGCCCAACAAATTTGCAGAGCTCAAAAAATGGGGTCTTGAATTCAAACTCAAACCACACCTCTGTTTAGTAGTCCTTAGCACTGAAATGGATAGCCTATTGAAGTTTTGAATCGAGATCAACTTCGACCATGACACTCGCATATAATCCCAGTTCCGCACTTAAAGTGCGCTGGTCAATTTTTAGGGGAGTACCAAGATAAGAGATAATGTCATTAAGAATATTGGGGTGCCAAAAAAACCAACTCAAACCATGTAGTCGAACCCAAATTTGTGTCATGGTATTTCGAAAATTAATGGGTTTAAAGGCGATATTCCACTCAGAGATTCTAAGAACCCCTGGTTTGAGCTGAAAATTGCCTTGTTTCCTTACAAGATCAAGCTCATCCTGAGATTTAAATAGCATGTGAAAATATCCATGGCCTAATGGAACAATTTTCCAAGTAGAGAATCCCCAAACCTGTGAAATTCTAGTCTTAAGACCAGAAGCTGGCCAGTGTTTGTCTCCTTGAATATAAGAAATAAGGCCCATTACAGAGAAATTACACATATTCGAGCATATTTGGAGGGCTTCTAGATCACCTTCAATAGAAAAATGGTCGCCTTTAAGTATTTTACATGGATATGGAGAGGGAGATTTAAGGGCTTCAAGGAAGTAGATTCCTTGCAGCCTGTCCCCAATAAGGTTTTCCTCATTTGTTGTCATGTTAACTCGATCTTTGAAGGCTCATTCCCATTCAAGATTGAAACCATCCTTGAAAAACCTAATCTATACCGAAACCAGGTGATCATCATAAGCATTGTATGTAAACCCTAGAGATTAAGAAGACATGGTCGTTGAGAGCTCTCGATGAGTATTCCACCATAAAATTCATCCCTTGATTTTTGATTGATAGGGATCCTATGTTCATATGCCTAGTAAATTTTAATATATTAATTCTTAAGGAATATGGGACATTATACCTTTTTAAAATTATTGTTAAACTGCATATAAAAGAAAAGATAGAATGTGGAGAAGGCGATGATGATAATTTTTCAAATAAAAATTAAGGTGTGAATGATTTTAAATTATATGTGTTCATTTTTGATGATGGAATTATGTAATTATGTAATAGATTATGTGATTCATTTAAATTTGGGATTAAAAGGGAATTTTTTGCTGATCCTTATAGCTCAAATATTTCAATAAACCCCAATAGAATCATGATGTAAATTGATATAAGGGGAAAATTTTGTTGGAATAATGAGAAACATTATATTACATATTATAGATCCAGATGATTATTTTTCCAATAAGTGAATGCTATTATGTATCATCATATATGAGTTATGAATCCTCTTTTTATTTATTTTTGTAAATATGTTGACATTACTATGGACTTTTTCCACAATATACAAATCTATCAGAAGAATAATTATTAAATATTTTTTCTTGTTTATAACCATTAAAAAAATATAAAAATATCATCTCTAAAAGAGAAGTTTTTTATCTTAGGTTCTTCAAAAATATTTATATTAATAATGTTATATGAATTCCTGGAACATTTATTTCAATTTTGTTTGATCTGGATCACCATTTGAAATGAAAATTATGGATGTATCTTCACAACTCTCATGATAATGAGCTTAATTTGACCAATTTTATCATTAATCAAATTAATGAAATGGAATAAAGGAATATTCAAACATTATACGGAATGTTGATTTGATCATCACATGATATTAAAGGTATGTAATATGAGTATTTATATTTGGTAATGATTTCCTTAAACAATGTTTTCCATTGACTAATGCAAATGGTTACTTATGAATAATTATATAGAAATATATTTCGTACTATAATTTGTTGGGATAAATATGGTGAAAAGAAAATTATAGGACCAAACCATGTTGAGGAGACATTGAAATATGTGAAGACTATCTTGTCTCATATTAAATAATATAAATAGATGAAAACTATTTATTCTAATAACACGAGATGAAATTTGGAGTTTCTTCTGTAGTATTATGTTTTCATGAATATATATTCATTAAGGGGAGTGATTAGGTTTGGAACTAATGGAAAACATCTCTCTAGGTACATTAAACCCATTGAAAATATGGAATGGATTGGTGATGTGGCTTAAAGATTTTAAATTTAATCTATCTCCTCTAATGTACATGATCTATTCCATATTTCATTTTTAAGGAATTAAATTTTAAAACCAAAAATAATTCTTACCCCAGAATAAAAATAATTGGAAACTGAAATTTCTTACTATGGGGAGTCTATCAAAATTCATAACTCCAGAGATTTAGTATTGAAGAATTATATGACTTTAAAATTAAAGGAATATTTTATAAATCATAAAATAGATGAAATAATGTGGGACCAATATAATGAATGAATAATAAAATCCAATGTTTTATAATAATGTAATATTGATAAAACATTAAGGGATGAAATTTTTTTAATGGGTAGAAGGAAACACTCAATCCTCAATTACAGTAGGTCAACCTTATGTTTTAATAAAATCATAAAATTATTATATTTTTAATGTTTTTTTGACCAAAAATTATAGTTTTATAGTGTGAATATCGATTTCAAATTTACTTGATCAAAATTACCATAGAATGAGTTTTTGATGTTTTCCCTTAAAAATAACCATCTATAAATAATCATAATTGTATTATCTTTTACATTATACATTTTATTTATAACAATGTTTAATAAAAAAATTAATTAAAAATTAATTATTTATCCATTTCATTTAATTATGGATAAGAATATTATGGGTGAAAAATGTTACTTTTCATAAAATAATTGTTTCATTAAACACATTTTTTTATAAAAAGAAGTAATCATCATATATATTAAATTAATTAAAATAACCATTACTGATAAATTATTTAAATAAT
This sequence comes from Viscum album, assembly GCA_963277665.1. NCBI lineage: Eukaryota > Viridiplantae > Streptophyta > Magnoliopsida > Santalales > Viscaceae > Viscum > Viscum album. Next base: position 669,620,403 of record OY728119.1, on the reverse strand, counting down.
TTTTATAGATTATGTATTTAAATTTTTTATCTTAAATCTATATTATTTTGATTAATAGTTATATCGGTATTATAATATGATATTTATCATTAAAAATGACTATCTTGGAAAACTAATTTTTGACTAAATTTGCGGGTCTGATTATAAACTAATATTTTTGAATTTTGTAATTTGAATATAATAAAACATATTAAATATTTGGAATAATATTTATTTATTATATTTTATAATTCCAAATTAATTTCACAAAATAAGTAATAACAATATAAGTAAAAATTAATTATCATGGTTAAGGGTAACTTTCAGTTTTGGGCGTTACATGAGATTCTGGTAAAATAAATTTCTCAAATACATAGACTTATTATCTAATAAACAATATTTAATACTTAGAATCATTGTTTTAAAATTATCAATTATTTAAAATTTTATTTTATTCTTAATAGATAAATTACATTTCTTAAAAATTTAGTGGTTGTGGTGAAAACTAAAATGGTATAATTTAGTTACCTAGGAGAAAATGGAAATGAAATGGTTAAAACATGTTTATTTATAGTGATGAAGGTGTTTCATGAATTTATCATCACTCAATGACATTAATTTTTTATTTTTGAGTCACAAGGGCCGAGAGTGACCACCTATTATTTAATAGTTTCTAGTAATTACAAAATTGAAACACCTCCTTGTTTATAAAATTACACTACCTCCCCTCAATAGTTTACACATCTGAAAAAAATATCATGACCAAACTATGATGTTTTTTCTACCTAAAAATCATTAAACATATTATATATGTGTTGTTATTCCCAAAACACTACCCATAGTTTCCATAATAATAGATCTAATGATATTTCCTAAAAGAGAATGTAATTATCATCATTGTGATATTTAATTGAACTTATTTTAATTTAAACATCATCTATGTCTAATAGATTTAAACATAATAACACATAAATATCAAATACAATAAAAGTTTAATATATTGATGGAATATAATATTTACATTTTCTTCCCCATCAAATGGGAAATAATGTTATCAGTCCTATGTATATTGGACTATAACCTCATGAATGGATTTAATTTGTTTTCCATTACTAACTCCAATTGATAGTTATAATGATTTAAATAATGAAAATATATCATACATAAGATATAATTTTTTTTGTAAAATTAATAACTCATCCTTTTACTTATAATTTCACCCATTAAGTTAATAATATATTCTCTCCTGTGTATGTATGACCTAACATCACCACAATGAAATTTGATTCATTTTCTGGATCTTACACTGCCAAATGGTTATAAAAATGAAAAAATAAATAAATAAATGTGATATTCAAAGTATTAATATCATTGTGGAGATGATGTGTCTATTTCTTATTCTAATGAACTGGAACACCAATAACAAAATATGTTTGAGATATTGATGTAGTAAACACATCAATCAATGGTAATAATGAAATATTATAAAGTAATGGGTTATAATATCATATAGAAGGATCATATATGATATTATAAATAGTGATATAATTATTTTATAAATTAGTAAAATTAAAATAAGCCTTATATTAGATCTTATATCATGATCAATGATAGTGATTCGTGAGGTAGTATATTTCATATCAATTCAGAATCCATTGATAATATTTATTATTATGAACATATTCACTATTATGTGGTGTGTATTCCATCACATTAAATTTTTAATCAAGAATAACTGTGTAGTTATGATTATAAAGTATTAAATTGACGACTCTTCATTTAAATGGATTCAATGTAAGAGTTACAAATTAATTACAATAATATTTTATGATCTTTGTTCCTTTTAGGATTACTTATATTTTCAGTGATGGAATCTGTATAACCAAAAATTATTAAATTATTATGATTTATTTACTACAATATGAAACCCACAAAACTAATCTAAAATTACACAATTATGTTTTTAAAATTGTATTTCATATAGAACATGAAATCATGAGTCTAAATGAACTATAATATAGTTAACTATTGTAACTTAGATGCTAAATTAGTGGGTATGAATTGTAATAACTAAATTATGAAATTCAAAGGTACTACACATTTAAATAACAATTATTTTATTAAATAATGATTATAAATAAAAAAATAGTAATTAAAAAAAGAAACAATTATTTAAAAACTATATTTTTGCCGAAAAATTATTTTCTGATGCCTTACACACATAGTTTTAATTTTTTTACTTTATATGTAAAATTTAATCTATGAAATGAAATTAATTTTTGAAATAAAAATATATAAACAATATATGGTTGAATTGTTTATTATTTTATGAATAATATCATTTTTTGATGAATACAAAAAAATAAAGGTTCTTATTTGAAAATTGTATTTTAATTAAAATTATTTATAAATATAAATTAAATTTTAAATTACTTTTATATTAATATTAGTTTAATATGAATTATATTTTACTCATATAAATCAATGTAATAAATTTAACATTGAGTTTCGATAATATAACCTTAAATTTTTTTATCATGTCTTATACCCAATTATACTCGACTTTGGACCATTTTATGATTGAAAAAATGTGGTTACACAATTTAGTTGTTAAAAACCTGAAGTGTGTCACCCCGTAACTTATAAAATTACACAGCATCTCCTCTCTTCATCACACATTATGCACATTTTTATTTATCCAATTCATACCCTACATCACATCCCAATATCTACATTCTCATCCTCTATATTTTTTTGGGTTAAATATCATTTTTAAGAAAATATAATGTTTAATCTGGGGGAGGTGGTTGGAGAAGAGCTAAAATTCGTTATTATGAATTTTGTATTATTAATTATTTTCCCTCATTGAAATATAGAAAAATTGATATTATATAATAAAAAGTATACTAAATATATATAATTATTATTATATTACGTAATGACCATTTCTCGTATCCTATACCCTCAAATGGGAAAATATAACATAGGTCTTGTGGACAGTGGCCTATCACCTAACAAACTGACATGATGCATTTTCCATAAACCCCACTCATAGTAAGGTATGATGATGGATATAAAGTATATATGATCTAAATATATAATTACGATATATATATATGGAGTAGTTATATCATATATATACCTTTTTCTATTTTATTTTCATTGGGGATATGATAATATCACACATGTGTACAATAGACTACCACCTCACCGAGAAATCACATTCCTTTTTAAGATATTCTTTAAATATAATATAACAAGGAAAAATATAATTACTAAATAATTTATTAAGTAAAAAAGATGATATTTATGATATATATTTCTTGAATAAATGATGACATTTAAATTTATTTCAGTGTATTTCTCAAACAAGAAGATAACAAAATCATTCTTGTACCTGTTGACTACCACCTTCATGAAGTGATCTGAATCTATTTTAATCACCCTAATTGATGGATGATATATATGATAATATTTAAATAAATATTATTCTATTTTTTATATTATGATCATCTTATAAAGATAAAATAATACATACGACTTTTTTATCATGATCTCTAGAAAATTGGAATGTTACACTAGGGTACGCACAACATACTATATCAATGATGGTAACAAAATAAATTTCTCAAAAGAAAAATTATTTATTGGTATTAAATTTATAATAGATATATAAATATTATAATTATATCATAAATATTATAATAGAGAAAATGTAACTTAAAAATATTCAAAATAACTAGAACATTCATGACTAATCGCAAATGGAAAATCAGGGCAATTGATAGCCAAAATAATAAAAAAAATTAAATATTATTAATATATGGTTAATAATATGATATAAAATGATTAAATATTATATCATAAATAATAATAAGGTATTATTTGTTATAAAAACATGAATAAACCGACAATACGTGAGGATAAATAACATTTACCCAAAATGAATATTGAGCTAAGGGACATCATCTCAATTTTATTTTTTTGATTCATATTGAAATGTTATGCACATAATTTTTTTTTTATCATATTTATATATCCCCATAGAAAATTTAAATAAATTTATAATTAATAATTATTGACCTTTTTTGTTTCAATTTTAATTATTTCATCAAAGTGTATTTTATATGAAAGTTTCCATATAGTAATTAATTTCATGACTCAAATTCTTTCAGAGGGTTATATTACTTTATTTAGTTTATATTCATTTATTATGTGTATACTTGATTTTCATTATCATACATCATATTTTTAGTTATTCTATATGGATTTATATTTGATACCCGTTATTTTTCATTTATTAATCCCCACTTCAACATTATAATCATTGTAAGAGTTTATTCTAAAATTTCATTTTAATTGGGATTATTTGTTCATAAAATTCTATTGAAAGAAATTATTTGAACATTTCTTCATAAAATTATTTTATTTTATTATCTTATATTTATTCATGAATTGTGATGTAATAGTACCAATTTCCCACTCTTTTATACTTAGAGTTAGGAATATTTTTTTTAGTAAAAATAGATTTTATTTCTATCATCAGTCAAAATTCATTATTCTTCAAAAAAAGTTTTCTAAAAAAAGGAATGAAATTAATTTTTTAAACCAGAATTACTATAGAAATTTTATCCATATTTTAATTTTTTACATTTTTTTTAATAAATTAATGATCATGTTGTTTCGAAACCCATGAATATTTGTATTTTATTGAAAAATAAAAATGAATTTTTATTGAATGGTTTACATCATGTACAGAATTTCTTTCTATTAGGAAAAACAATCTTTTTAAGAATCCATTTTATGCTAAAAAGTTGTTTTTAATAAAAAATTATTTTCAAAATGATTTCTAAATTTTATATTTAGAATTTTTATTTTACAAATGAAATGTTTTATTCTATTAAGGACTGCTTTAATAATTTTTATGGTGTTCATATTCATCTATGAAACAAAAATTATTTAACATATAGTAAACTAGGGATATTGTTTTATACTATCCTTATTTGTACTTTGGATTATTAAAGACTATATGAATATAGTTTTTATTTATATCAAATTATATGATTCCTTTTTGTAGTGGTTATGATTACATTTAATTATTAACAATTTTGGGATCAATGGAAATTAAATATGAAATCCGAACCTAGATTCTATTCAACGGTTCCAATAACCCGATTAGCCACTTGACATGATGGATCCCTACAATTAATAAAAAATATTTAATCTAGAAGCATGGGAATAAATTTTTTCCATGGTAAAACTACTACCTCATGTTAGGGTTGAGAAAAGAAAATAATATATATATATATATATATATATGAAAAAACATTGGAAGAGGTATAATAAATGTAGTATCACATGTTAAAATGATCAACCATACAATAATAATCAACTCAATCCTAAGAAATAAGAAATACATTTGATGTGGATTTAATTATATGTCTCTTAAATGTAGGAAAATAGGTACACTTGGATGTTGGTATTAAGTACAATAAGTGATGTAAAAACGATACAAAAAGAGTTAAAAAATTATCTAAGTGTCCATTGAAAATTCTTGATCAACTACTACAAAGATTTTTCCTAATCATGAAATCAATTATATTTTCAAAAGTGGGAAATGTCCTTTATCCATACCTACAATCATATAATTTTTCTATGTACCGTTGGAATCCCATATAAGGTCTGAGATAAATTTTAGTAGACCACCACCAATAGTATCTGTAAAAAAATATAGTATGTAAATATAGATTTATTAGTGTGTAGGTATATATAAATGTGATGGAATTTTAGAATAATAATTTATAACTACATTAGCCTAATCTAGTATTTTCACTTAACATTTGATCATTAATTTAATTGATTTAAGTTTACTTTTTGTAGAAAATTTATTTCTTAGTATCAAGAGCACCAAAATATCTCATAATAATAATAAAAAGGGATCAAAGTGGATACTAAGGAATCATAGTCCTTATTGGTATGGCCATGAAATTTTTGTAACATGAAGTCTATAAATAAGATGGGTCTAATCATAATCTTAGGGGAAAGACCAATGATAATTCAATATAATAGATTCTATCCGAGCTAATGGTTATCATCCAAGGTATTCATAGTTTAGTCATGTCACGGTTCAATTGGGATAATCTATGGCTCTTCCTATCTGAAGACATCACGATTGATCCAATGAGTGTATATGAGGAATTATTATATCTGAAGACATAGTGAAGAAATCCTACAACATCATGTTAAGAATACCCTAATATAAATGGTATATGTTCCAATGTGTTAATCACCCTTGGAAATGAACTCCTAGAATCGGAATGGAATCCCCTTAGACCTCAAGGAATTCTCTCTAGAATGAAAAGATGTCCTATGTAAGAACATTCCCAAAAATGTAGAATGGTTCTATATGAAATAATTACCATTTACATAATTAATTATTCAATTTGTTTTATGTAAAACTAATTCATTTTATTTATTTAATTGGTTTATTCTTTTAACATTCACTAAACCTAACAATGTGGAATAAGGACATGTAACAAATACACAATTAAATTAAATGCATTTAATTGGTTCATTCCATTTTATTCTATTATAAATAAAAAGGTAAATTTTTAAATAAAACTAATTCAATAAAGTCTATAAGTCAAGTATATGTTATATCTATAATGTAATTTCTGTATAAAAATTTAATATTCATCAATTAATTCAAAACACATTCATTATCATGGTAAAGCACCACACACTGGAAGGGTTCCGTAGATTAATTCAGCAAGGGTTGCGAATGAATAATTAAGGAAAAACCTACCTAGGTATTAGGAATTAGGTTAATGACCTCTAATAACATAATTAATATGTATATATGTGTTACTAGAACATGATGCCAATAATTTTAATAACTGAATAATAATTTAATGGGAAATGCCATGGGAAACTAGCATGCACACAATAATGAAAATTTCCAAATGAAAACACATTTAAGAAAAATTCATAGACCTCCCAGACATATGAATGTAGTTTTATCATCATCACATATCCATTGTAAGATGTTTCTAGATAAGAAGAAAACAAAATAACGGACTACTGCTCTGAAAATATAGCATATGAGCCTACATGAAAATAGCATCATCGATATAACAAAAAGTGGAGTTCTATGAAAAAAATAATCCCTTAAAAATTAGAATCCAATGAGAGGAATTAATCTTGATTCCAAACTCACACAGATATGAAAATAATGAACGTACCTAAGGCTCTATCCTAGAGAGAAAAATGGATCATATTGTATATATAGGATGAAATAAAAATAAAGGGTATGATAATAAGAATTTTAAGGGTAAAAAAGTAATTTTTCGGTTCATTTTTGGGGGTGCATGGTTTGGTAGAACGACCAACCATACCATAAGATAACTGTGTGACATTCTCATCCTTAAGAGGGAAGACATATATTTTAACCACATGTTTTGATAAACCATGTTATATGGAACTTCAAAAAGTTACAGACCACCGCCATGGGCATGATACCCTTTCTAAATGGTTAAGGAATGATATAAACCCTAAATTTTCCTCTAATACTCCCCATATGATTATTATAAAATAATCATGGGAGGCATGATTTCTACTAACCATACATCCCAATGATATCTCCCACCGATCAGTGTTCCTAGATATGAATGCGCCCCTCACACCCAGACTCCTTCTGTATCAGAGTTAAGAATCAATAATAGGTTTATGATAATTAATTATATCTAAAAAATCCATGCCTTATTAAAAACCATGTTCTTATAGTATTCTCAACTAAATAAAACTCTTCCCCGAGTGACCCTTTTAATGGAAATGAAATTTTGTCTGAGAATGAATTCATCCAATGATCACATATGTTATCCTCATGATACCAGGACTAATCATTTACAAATATATGATTCTGTAGCACATGTACTAATGTGAAGGATAGGCCTTATATATCATTCATCCTGTATTCAATTATATGTATGGGAAACTACACAGACAAAGCATCTACATCTAATTCAACACCATTGGAATCTGTAACAACCCATATTTTCAATGAAGATATATATCGATAGTAATTCTATTTTAATATCTTAAATTTCCATAATAATGATGTATAGTCATTTCATAAATGTCAAATTTGTTTCTAGGGCTCATATGGAGGTCAGAGCTCCAAAAGGGGAAAACAAACAGGGCGACATATTTTTAATAAAACTGGGCGGCCTAGGGTTTGTGACAATGCGGCATGTTGTAGACATTGGAAAGATACTTTTTAAATTTTTCATACATGGTTAGTCAAACAATGAACGTAATCATGCATTTTTCTAATAAGTAATTAATTGATAATGCCAAGCAAATGGATTGTAAAAGCCATGTGCCTAAACCATGCACATAGATATTTTCTGGTGATATAAACATTTTTTCATTCACTTGGGCTAAACCATTATTTTTCTTTTCTTCACCTCCCCCGAGTGTCTATACTTTGTATTCCTTAACCTGTGAGGTCCATAACTCCATAATATACGCATTTATTTAAGTCTCTCATCTGGTGTCCAATAATCTATCCATAAGTTTCATTCGATCTATCTCGGTAAGCTTGCCGAGTCTCTCAATCCCTATCAATGTTTATGATGGAATCCATTGAGCTCTTCAGGTGTAGGATTATTTTACCCATTTTCAGGGAATTGTACAATTTCTCAGATCTATACCAACCTGCATCGAATATGAGGCTCATATTGACTGAGGCGTATTCTACAACCTTTAAATAAATGGCCACGTTGTCTTCCCTTGGTTTTTAGTTCCCTATGGTTATGCCATAATTCTACAAGATATATTTTACTGAGCCTATCATTTTTATAAATTTATTCATATAAAATTGTTCATTGAAACAAATTATCAACCAAATAATCTTTTTTCAGAGGTTTATAGGTTGTCTAAATGTTATATATTCCCCCCGATGAGTGTTCAAAGTAAAATTATCCATCTATGATCAATTGTTAAAAAAAATCGAGAATACCTTTACAGATTTTGGAATATAATTTAAGTGGGTTTTCACTTGTAAATTGTGTATTAAATGGAATCAATGTTACAATTTAGGTTATTGACCCTCATATGGTTGTAACTTCCCAATTATGAAATTGCATTCCTTAACTATGTAACATCCCCAATTGACTCTTCAATCATTTTGAGTTAACTTTATGTGATTTTTGGAGGTGATTGGAATTACATAGGGATGTCAGATGATATTATTTAGTTTTATTAAATGGATTAATTAAATTGAATGGTTTATATATAGTTGATTCCTTTAAATAAATGAAATGAATGTATCAAACTAGTTAGTGTGATGATTAAAAGGTTGAAAGTCCATGCCTAATGAAAATTCTCTTTTTAATTTTCATTCTTCAAACAAATTGGTTTAATTAAATGAAATGGGTTATAATTACCTATATGGTGAGTCCATTCACTTATTTGATAGTTGAAATTATTATAATGTATAGTAATGTTATAAATGGAACTGAACTTGACTAAAAAATTATGATAAGTATTATCTCTTGTTTTTTTAATAAATATGATTATACATCACTTACATATATATCATATTGATATAAGAATTTATGAGTGTTTTCCTCAAACTATATACTATAAATGAATATGAACTTATAGAGGATGTGTATGATTGTAAGGGGTCTTGATCATGATTGGAAGTCACACTCTCATATATTGGGTGTTGAGTATGGAATCTCACACTAGTGATAATTTATGGTCATTGGACATGGATGTCGTATTCCATAATTATAGTGTTTACATGGAATGTCACCCTCCACCCTAGTGTTGTATCATTATTTATCATACACTATTTGGATATAGAGAATTCACCATTTTCATAGCTTATATGAATGTTAGATAGTTTAGGGATGTTTGAGTTATGCCTCGGTCTAGCTAGAAATATTATTCTATGTATAAGGCTTCTTATGAATTCATGTACTTGGTTCATATAGGTTGATTAAATATAAAATTAAACTAAATATATTTTTAATACTATATATATAGTCTAATGATCAGACATGCATTCTAGAAATGTTCTTATGTAGGTAGACCCCCTGGTGTCGTAAAGGAATATGAGTAGTATGGATAACTATTTCTTCTTTTTTTTACAATTATTCTTATACATGTACACTATTTAGTGAACACCACTACTCAAGAATACACATAGAATATTTTGGTGGATGGATAATAATAGTTTTATCCTACACCCTACTTGGGCCACCTTTGGTACTTTAGAGTATTACCTGTCTATAGGGTTTTATATGGGAAGGTTCCATGCAATAGGTTTTTGATATTCATTTTCACGATGGAGGATAGAGAAGAGGATTGGGATTTAGCTCATGATTCTTATGGATAATATTTTTTAATTTTTTTATTGTGTACTATTGTATATCATGATGGTATCTTCTATTTCCATTAATTTATTACAATATTCTATGCATACATGTATTACACACCACCTTAGATTATTTTTAATAATATAATGAGTTTTTAGTTTTCTATTTATTCTTTTGTTGTTTCTTGTCTATTTATATTATATATTTTAATTATACTTCCATTATCAACATTATATTATTGTATTAGTTGTTCAACTATGACTTGATTTTATAGTCTCAACACTATACAACCTTTACAACTTTACTTCTAGTCATCAGCCTATAGAATAAGTGGAGGTGCTCTTGAGGGCATGTGATACACCAGCTCAGGGCCTGGGATAAGTGGATCTTAGGATGGGACATTAAAACGCGGTATCATAGTGGTTCCATTATTTCATTACAATTTTAATTCAACATTTTTTTATTTTGAATGATGGTAACATAGTCATAAGTCATGCTCTTTCATCATGAACACATGTTCGGGGTAAAGCTGAGTAGCCTTAATTAGAAATATTTTTCTACTTCTTCAATTTATTGTTGAAATGACTTCATCTTTTAGTGACACATATTATTTTTGATGTTATAAATAAGGATGTTATTGAAATTATGATTTACTTTCTTTCACCTAATGAAATTATTGAAATTCTTTGCAAGAATCACGATAAGAAGTGTATGATTTATACGCCATGATTTTTTCTATGTCATATGTATTTTCTAAATGAATTTTTTTATATCATATTGTCAGTTCCTAGATTATTTTTAATTGTGCTAACACGTCTTGTAGTTTATTTAAAACATAATTTATACTTAATGTTCCAAATATAGCCTAACAGTGCTTTCATGATTAGGTTAAAAATGAAACTTTAAAAATTAAATTAAGGAATGTTTATCTAAAGACCATTTGTCTTATGGGATAGGATGTGTTGTGGTGTTAGTTGAATGGATATCATAATTTGGTCAATAAGGACTATTGAACTTTATGGATCGATAGTGGTATACTACCTAATTCAACCAATTAATGTAATTTTCAAAAATGAATAGGAACATGTTCAATAACAAAATTAATTTTATTGTAAGAGAAACCATATCATATGTATATATGTAAAATATATATATATACCTAAACATAGACTTAGTAGCTTGTATATGTGTATCTCTAATATTCTTATACACTTTTATGGTCTCTATCTACTATCTAGACATGGATTTTTAAATAAGGCAAAGTGGTATTATTGTTTCTATAAGAATGAATTAGTCATTTATTACTTTCTTAAATGATATATTCTTAGTATATTAAATCTCTTATAAGGAATGTGTTTGTAATTTATAGTCATGACACCACAAAGACCTCTAGTAGCACATCCTGATGGTGGTGATGACCTTGTACCAGAGGTGGAAGACCTTGTGCTTCAAGTGATTTATATTGTAGAGACACATGGGGCTCATATCTTTATATCTGATATGGGAACTAAAGCATAGTTTCGAGAGGGTTTTCGATGAATTCTTAATTATATAAAAGTTACATCCCCTCCAACCCGGAGCATGGATGACTGACTCATGCATTTTAGAAGAATCGTCCTCCTACCATTATAGGGGATAAAAGACTTCATGTTGTTGGGTCTTGCCTCGAATATATCATATCTATATCTAACCATTAAGAGATACCACCAGAGGATTGCGTCCGGAATGTGTTATATATTCTATGAGATTGAGGAATGTGGTTGTGGGATGTCATATCCAGGGAATATCATCATCATGATATGGTCTATGCTGAATTCTATATGGTCTTCTATGACAATATCATTCTCCAGACTCTAAGAGATGACATATGTAGAGAATTGAAAAACATGTAGTATGGGTGCATGTTAGTTATGTAATACTCTACTCATTTCATGAAGATGAGGTGATTAACTAATACCCTATTTCTGATTCTCTCATGAATGTTATTAGATTTTAGTATGGGATGGTTTTCTACATCTAGTAATATGTCAACATGTTTTGGATGAACATTAATTTTGAAATCACCAATCATTACAACATTAAAAAGCATAAAATGAGTGAATTGTGGGGGTGGATCACATGAGTTATGAACATAGAGATACCAGGGGTTCTTTTTTTGGGATAAATTGGTGTTTTAAGATAACTCACAGAGGTAAAAATAGTCAGGATCCTCCTGCAAAATGTTTTCACATCTTTCATTTGTGCACAAAGTAAGGACACGTCAACTCTCAGTATCCATGGGATCCAATCTATTTAATAGGATATAGTAGGATGCGGCATATCCATCTGTTATTAAGGAAATTCACTCTGTTTCATAGTTAATGTAGATCCACACATACTCATTAGTCTAGGGATGCGCCATCTAGATCATGATAGGAAAGTATTTGGAACACAACTAGTAGATCCCGAAGAGGTGACAGTTGAGGAAGATGCAATCATATTTATCATTCTTAGTGCCTGCAGTGCGGTCATGATTAGAGAAGTCAATAAGTGAATCAGGACAGAAGTACAAGCTAGTTACATGTAGTGTAGCCATCAATTCCTAAGTAGAGTGCTTGAACTTCTACAATTCAACGTACTATTCTAGTGCCTCCACTTAAGATTCTAATTTATTGGACACAAGTGTGCCTCACTCATTTATATTTGAGACTTAATGGGATGTATGGGCTTCAACATTAACCACTTTTATGGCGTTATGAATCCATATACACTTTTAGGTATCTATTCATAGGGTGTTCACTATTGTATAGACTTCCCCATTGAGATAGTTGGTTACCTTTTCATATATAATATTTATGTCCTAAATATCACGGGCATTGATATAATGAAAGAGATGGACTGGTTAGTTCCCTATCGAGCCCACATTGGATTCTATCATCAAAGGGTGAACATTACATCACCGTAGGGAGAAAATAATGAGAATATGTGATATTATATATTAATTCTAGATTTTACATTATTCCAACAACAAAATGTCCATTTAAAAATTATTAATTTCCCTCTGATGTTCTGGTTTTTATCATAAATATATATAATTAGCATTATTTGACTTCATTTAATTGAACTACAGTTTAATTTCATTATTATATAAATTGAAATACTAATTAAAATTATGATACTATTATTTTTTAGTTCCCATGATTCATATTCCAACATTTCCTTAAAATGGATATTTGAACAGTTTGTACATTTGAAGGTCCATATGGACCATGAAGGAAGTCCCCTCAAATTTTTTGTGAAAATTCATCCATCCATGATGATTGAATTTATGGGATTAATCCAGAAGGAAATATTTTATGAAACCCCGGAATATGTTAAACATTATCCCAAAACATCTTGGATAAAAATATGAATTTCCAATTCCCTAAAAAAATCATCCAAACTTATACATTGATTTCCATCGTACAATTCTATAAAGAATTTAAAAGAATCAAACAATCCATTACATTTCTCCGAATATAGAAATCCCATTGAGATGAGTTATATTTATTTGGAATGTAATATATAGTTTCCCAATACATTTTATGAAAGAGTTAGGATTTGAGGGAATATTCTTATCCAAAAAAACACAATCACATTGAAACCTTTTAAAAATATCGATAAAAATGGATATCAAAACATTTCTTTATAAATTGAAATAACATTCCCTAAAAAATTAAAATTGATGAAAAATTTGGAAGTTTTACATTACACATCAATATCTACAAAATTTAATTCTATTATTTCTCCATATTCAGATTTAAAAATTATCAAATTGGTGATGAAAGTAGAGGGGATGACTTATAAAGAAAAAAATCAACCACCTTGGGATACAAATACATCCCCCACTTCTCCTTGCAAGAAGTTGTAATTTCGAAGTATATGAGGATACATTTCATGAAAAAATATTTTCTAATGGCCAAGAAATACCTTCTAAACTAATGTTTTCACTTGATAGATCATTCCACTCATCTTTGTTTTCTGGTTCTTTTTCGTTTTTCTTCATTTTTAAGAGCGTAAGTTGTTTTCAATTTCTTTGAAATTTTAATTTGTGTTGAATGTTCATCTTTTATTACAATCAACCACCCTATGTTTTCTAATATTATTTTTCTTGAACATTTTTAATTCTTGTTAAATATTATTCCATTCTTTTACTTTCTCATTTAACTGAATTATTATTTTTAATTATCTTCATTGTTGGTTTTTGTGTTCTATGAACTTTTTTTTCTTACCCATTATATTTTTCCTATTTTTAAATCATCACAACAAATATCATAATTGATATTAATAAAAATATCAATGTATGAGTAAGTCACCAATTGGGGAGAGTCAATTTTGGGGATTACAATTGAATGTCATTCTCCCATTGAATATTCTTCAATATAACATTGTATATGTTAAACACAAAATTTAATTAAATGATGAAAAGTATTGTTTAAATATTGTACTCCAGGGTTTATTGGAACCATAAATACACTAACATAAACATGAATTTAATGAGATCAAAACCCTAGTTATGTTAATACTTGGATTCATTCCCCAATACATGGGAATTGTGATCAATGGTATCTTTTGATGTTGGTATTAATTTAATTTAATATGAAGAAAATATCAAGGATATCATAATCATAAATTAATAATAATGAGAAAACCCCAATAATTATCATGTATTTAAATCAATATTAAACCCTAAATAAAATTAATAAATCTCTACAAACAACCCCTAATTAAAAAGACCAACAAAAAAATCAATCGACTACACAAAAGTACCATCAGTGGGGATTCATTTCGAGTGACACTATACATATTAGTATATCAACAAAAACATTGAATGATCAATAAGTGATAGATGTTCATGCTTAAATAAGGGTGAATGGGATGTACAATATTCATGATTAGGACTCTAGAAGTAGAGTGTTGGTAATGTGATAGGCTAGATTGCATGTATTTTCCTCGATGACCAGTAGTTTCAACCCACTATCTTACATCCTGTAGTTGATTATTTCACAAATTTAATTCCAAATAAATTATATTATCTAAATTTGGTGCAAGAGGTATTTTTGATTATTGTTTTAGTTCATGAAGAAGCACATGTGACCAATCCTAAATATTGGATGGCACCTAAGGAGATACTTGAGTTCATGAAATATTTGGGGGATCATGAGGCTAATGTGATTATAATCCTCAACAGTTCTCCTTGAGGTTATCTAGTTATTTTTTCCTTGATGGAAGATGGTACCCTTAGGCTATGAATGCATTATCATCTTTTGAACCATCTCATAGTAGTTAATTGGTATCCACTTCCTAGAATAGATGAAATATTTGATCAGCTTCGAAGATGGAATGTGTTTTCAATGATATACCTGAGGTCGGCCTATCATCTGGTATGTGTAACCACTACAGTCATGCCTCTCACAAAATCCAGGAACTAGTACAGTCCCTACGAGTACCAATGTATGTCATTAAAACTTACTAACACACCTTCTATTTTTTTCTCTAATGAAATGGTTTTTCCACCCGTATGTGGATTCATTTTTGGTAGTCTTTGTTGATGATATCTTGGTGTATTCATGCTTCAGACACGACCATGAAAACCATATTGAGATCCTTCAGAATACACTAAGAGATGACTATCTCTATGCTAAACTCAGTAAATGCCAATTCTATATTAAGGAAGTATACTTATTGGGTTATAATATCTCAATGTGAATAGTTTCAAATAGTCCCATAAAATGTGAGAGATGTAGTTTCCTGGGATAAGCACAATAATATCATTGATATTCAGAGTTTCTTAGGGATAACTAGATATTAGAAATTATTCATCAAAGATTTTTCAATCCTTGTTGCACCACTTATGGTCATGACAAATGAGGGTTTGAAATTTGAATCTTCAAAAGAATTAAAAGAGTCTATTTAAGATTTGATGGGTCATTTGGCTTCATCCCTGATTCTGATTTTAGCGGAACAAGGAAGGTGTAATACTTTATATTGTGACACATTATTTATTAGGTTGGGAGTTGTTCTAATGTAGGATAAGAGATTCATTGTGTATGTGTCTCTTTAGTTTGGGACTCATAAGTGGAATTACCTGATGAACAATCTCAAACTCACTACTATAGTTCATTCCATATTCTAATGGAGACTCTATCTTATTGGAGATAGATTTTTTGTATTCAAATACCAATAAAGAATAAAGTTTATATTTATATATTGGGATATCAATACCAAGAAACATTTGTGGGTTGAGTATCAACAATATTTTTATTTCTAGCTTACCTATATGCCTGGTAGTCGCAATTCAGTAGTTGATGCTCTTAGTAGGTAGACAAAGACATAGCAGCTTTTCGCATCCAGTGGAAAATGGAAGATTATTTCAATTATCTTATATATTCATGTAGAGGTTTAGGAGGAACATATTTAGACTATCCTATTTACCTTAGTAGTGACTTACACTATTTTATAATGTGTAATAATGAGAAAGTCAGCTGAACCTAAAGTCCTAGTCCTCTGGGAAAATGTTTCAATGGATGATACGTCTTTAGGTTATACTAGGGATAGTGATTATACCTTTTTGTTCAATGGGATTTTTGGGTACTAGATGACATCATAGAGTAGATGTTGTTGGAATTCCACATCTCGATATGGTTTTCATACCTCGGTGTCCCTAAAATGTATTGAGATATACGAAGCTAGTACTGGTGTCTTAGTATGAAACACAATATTTACAGCTTTATCAATTTAAGTATCCCATCTCATCAAGAAAAGGTGGAATATCAACATCTGGTAGGGATTTGTAGTAGTTGTTCATTCTCGAGTGGTAATGTGAAAATATTACAATGCATTTATTCATTATTCTACCTAGAGTATCTTGTGGAAATAATATAGTGTGGGTTTTCAATGAACATTTGATGAATGTATCACTCTTTGTACCTATGAGAGAGAACATCATGGTAGATGATATAGGAATATTGTACATCAGTGAGGATGTACATCTTCATGTAGGTCTTCATTGTATCATATCTGAAAGAGGAATTTGTTTCAATGTGTACTTATGGAAGGGATTGTAGTAGGCCTTTAGTACATAGGTGATTCTAAGACATACCTTTCACCCATTAACAAATGGAATGATAGAGATTACTATTCTAGTTTTAGAGGACTTGCTTCATGCTTGTGTCATTGACATCAAGGGTTCCTGGGATAAACAAATCCCCTTTATCATTTTTCCTTTTAATAACAGGATTTTGTCTAACCTCCACCACAAATCCGTATATGGAAACCCATGATGCTTCCATATGTACTGGAAAGAGGTAGAGTAAGAAACCATGATTGGGATTTGTCTCATGTAGGATACTATTGAGTATTTCTTGTTGATTAGAAAGTGCATGTTGATAACTCAATATAGATAGATGTCAGATGCCAATAAACACAAGTGACCTCTTATGTTTCAGGTCAGAGACCAGGTTTTCTTGCATGTATCACCAATGTTATAGAATAAAAATATTTATAAATAGTGTAATCTCTCTCTGAAGTTGTTTGGTCCTCCGATGTTGTGATGTAGATCAATCTAGTGGCTTACAAGTGTTGATTCATATGAGATACTGGTCAGTTCCCAATGTCCTCCACATATCACAAATTCATTGATACTATCCCAGCCTATCATATGTATTTCAACCTGATGAGGTTGAGGTGGATATGGATGATTCCTTTGAAGAGTATTTAGTTTGAATAGTTGACCAGAGCTTCAAGATACTATTATGTAGGTTAGTTCCTTTGGTATGGGAGCTATTGAGGAATGTCCAAGGACAGGATGATACAATGGAATCTGAATCTAATATTCAATCTCAACTGTCAAAACTCTTTATTGATGAAACCTATTTACCCTCATAAGGCCAACTTGGTGAAGAGTTTCTTAAAATAGGGGAGGTTTTTATAACCATTATTTTCAATGTAGGTATGGTTTATAACTTTATACAATATTAATATATTAAATAGCCATAATGATGATTTTTAATCATTTTAGGTAGGTTATGGGTTCATCTCGAGCTCTATTAAAGCGTAAATCTTTTAAAGGGGGAAATAAATTAGGAAGAATGTTTTTTCTCCAATATTGTAACCCAAGGCACATGGCCATGTAGCTGGTTGAAAATATGGGAAAAATCCATTTGGTTTTATTTTTTCAATTTTCATCAAAAAATCTACCTAACATTTTGTTGTTCCCCAAGTAGTTGTTAACAGAGCATGGTTTTATCATAGTTGGAAAACCTGTGAGGCAAAATAGCATTCCTCGATATTTTGTGGTGAAATAATCATTTACCCTTACATAAGTCAAAACCATATTTACCTTTTCATATCCTCTCTCTATTATCTATCCTTAGTTTTAATTATCCATTAAACTCAGGAAAATATTAATAAATGCATTAAAGTAACTCTTTCCACTGATGTCCAATATTCAATCATTCAGTAGAATTTGATCCTTCACCAAATGATCTCTTATTCATCCAATTAAAATCTTGTTATTTGTGGCATCTAGTGTTATATTTAGGTGAATTGTCATTTTCCCGATTTTTTTGGTAATCTGACCATTTCATAGACCTCATCCAACCTACCTCAAATAAAAAATGGATATTGAGTGGGGTTTTTTATACAAACATGAGGTAGGTGGTCATGTAGATTTATGCTTTAGTATTAATGCCCTGTAGCTATGCTATTCTGTCATAAACTAGATTTTTTGAAGCACATCCTTTTTATTGATTTCATCTTATAAAATTGATCATTTTGACATATTATGCACATAAAGATCATTTTAGGGAGGTTCATAGGTTGTATTCACCTTATTTGGTCACCAGTTTATTTGTTCATGATATATAAGACATTTTTTGGTAAATGTTTCAAAATGCATATAATTCCTTTGTAGATTTTTACATAGACATTAAAAGAGTTATCTCTTGAAACATGTGTATTAAATGGAACCCAATGAAAACCTTAGGGGTTTACCCGCATATGGATGTAATTTTTCATGTTGGAAATTTCTTTACCTGTCTATGTAACCAATACAATGGTCATTTTATGCAATATTAGCTAAATTTCAGTGATTTATTGAATTCAATGGAATCACATAAGAATCATGGATGTTATTACTTGATTGTGTTAAATTGATGATTAAATAGTTTAGTTTATGAATAATGAATCATTTCCATTCATGACATGAATGTACCAAAGTGGTTATTTAATTGATTAAACGGTAGAAAGGCCACCCCTATTTTCAATTCACTTATGAATTATCATTATTAAAATAAATTGGATTAATTAAATGAAAAAGGTTATCAACACATTAATGGTATGTCCATGCAAATGTTTATGCCAATAAACTCTTAGCATGTATTGTAATGTTTTAAATGGAATTTAAGAAGACTAAAGGGACACCTGTGAATTATTTTCTCATGTGTTATATTATAATGATGATTATTCATTTCAAAAATATATGTGGGCTTGATAATAAGTTTCATAAGTGGTTTTTCTTCATGCCTTATAATATAAATGAATATCCCTATATAAAAGAATTGAATGATGATATGGGGTGTTATGCAAGATAGATTATCACACTCCTTTACATTGGGAGTTGAGTATGATATCTCACACTAGTGATACTGCATGGGAGTTCGGATGACGCACCACATTCCATGATTAGCGTGTTTCCATTTATACTCACTTTCCATCCCAAGTGTTGTAGCTTGACCTCTTACACTCTATTGAGATGTAAGGAATTTTCCATATTGTGTGATATTATAGGCTTGTTATACTGGTTATAGATGATTGATTTATGCATCAATCCATCCAGAACTAGTATTCTTGGTATATGGGCACTTACATCCACACTTAAATGGTTTATGTAGGTGGATTCAATATACACTTGAACTATATGTATTATTAATGATTTAAATATATAGTGACATGATCAGACACGCATTTCATCCATGGGATGAAGCAGGTAGACCTGAAAGGTGTCCTATTGGAACTTGGGAAGGCTGGTTACTTATTATAGTTTTGTTTTTCTATTCATCTTATACCTTCACAAAGTTTTGTTATGAGAACTACTCAGATTACACGTAGGAATCATTTTTGGTATCCTAAAAATATTTTTATCTCATACCCTACATGATCATCCTTTGGTACCTATGGTGATTATTTGTTTATATTTATTGATAAGGGAATTATATATGATATATGTTGTTAATATAATTTTTATTGCATGGAACATTGAGAAAATGATTGTGCTTTAACATGGTATGATTATAGAGAAGGTTTTTTCTTTTTATCTCTTGTACTACTGTATAGCGTGGTTGTATCAGCATGTCCCCTTTCCGTATTAAACAATTAAATACAAACATGTATTATACAATCCCATAGATGATTTTTACATTATGAATAGTTGTTTTGAAATTTATTGATGATTGCTCAGTTTGTTATCTATTTATTCTATATGTGTAATTTATACTTATGTTTTTTATTTTATTTTATTGTATTTGATGTGTAACTCTAACATGAGGGTATAATCACACACCTATACAATATTTACACCTTCACGGATAGTTGGAAGCCTCTGGAATATGGGGAGGCATGCTAGAGGCCATGTTTCCACCAGATCGGGCCACATGTGATGATGATCATAATCAGGATGTTACATGATCAGTAGTATGAGATAGGTCATCATGATATCGGTGAACATGTGAAATGTGGTAGACTTTTCTAATAGAACAGTGCCTATGATTTAGTAGAAACTGATAGGATACTATCCTGACACTATGAAAGATATTTGGTTTTAAAATACACTGGGGAGATAACTTCCATTGCCTCTATATCCATATATGACCACGTGTGGGAGGTAATTTCATGAAAACGTGAAAATTTTCCTATAAATATAATGGTTATAAATGACAAATGGAATATAAACTCTTTATAGAATGAGTAGTATACATACACTTTATGATCATCTGAAACTGGTTCAATTTCCCCTACATAGGAAAAGTACGTAGTAACATTGCCTTTGGAGAATCTATCATGTATAGGGATGAAATAATGTCCTACCATTCAAGGCGTCATGAAAAGCCTTATAAATCAGCACCTGGTAAGTATTATTATTGGAAACATTGATGATTTATTTTATTCATCCAATAACAACTGAAATTAATAACACATGGTCATAGAATTTTATTTAACACATCTATTGTCTTATATGATTAACCAATGTTTAGAGGGTGAAATCTATGCAAAAAAGAACATTTGTATCCATATATCTCTATTATACCTTCCAGAACAAATATGTGAAACATGTTTCCCTATCAGAAACTATAGTATAAGAGACCCTATGTAGTTGTAAAATTTAATGTAAAATGATTTTTCCCAAATCATTAACTGATAACTTCTATCGAAAAGGAAGTAAGGGGTTAGTCAATCTATGAATACACAAAATGTGTGGTCACATCGTGGTGGCCTCGTTAAAGTAGAAAAAAATCCATTGATATTTCCTCCCATATCCAATATAGGACTATAAATTATTATAAAAATTTTAAAAGACCTGTAGTTCTTTACCTTCTCCAACTAATAGGTATATCACCTAATGATAAAACTCTCAATTTTATATTTCATACCCGGAATCCAGTATTGGGGATTCATATCACAATACATTTGGAGATTATTTTATAAACTACCAACTGAGAAGTTTGGGAATATCACATCATTTCATATCTCATATCTATTAGAACCTAGACATTCCTATGTACACGTAGGATTTAATTTCCATGAACTGACTAATATAGAGGTAGGTCTTCACTAGAAATACTATCACACAGAACCAACCCCTTAGGATTTGAGAATTTCCTACACTTCACAGTGTTAACAATAGAATATATAAATGCTGACGCTATAAGAAAATAGATATCATAAATATCATTAATCTCTATATGAACCTCATAAAATAGTGCCATACATTTCCATTCATCACTAGATTCTTTTGTGGAATGTCCCTGATTCTTTATACACATCACCCCATGTATTTCATTTCCCATTATTGACATACCGAGAATCTCAAAATCAAAATAATGAAGGTATTTGACCCATATTTTCTATCCAATATTCAAGTCAAAGTACATATTGATATATTTGAGGCTTTTGTGGACTGTATAACACTATAAAGAACTCACCCATTAGATAGTGTCACAAGTATTGTAACATATGGTCAATTAATACTACCCCAATATTGTTCTTCGGGTAGTTATGCATGTGAGGTCTCAACTAGAGAGACCGAAACAAAATGACTCAATACTAATTCATCATAACCACATGAACACTAATTCATGATATATTAAAACACTATATAGCCTCTTCCTAGATCTAGAAGAAATATAATAGGTTCAAAATTAAGAATTTATTTCAACTCTTGAATGAATTTATCACATATTCATTACATATAAACATTAAACACTTCATAATAAGACTATAAATTGTTCCACCAATGAATGATAAGCCATGTATGAAAATAATGTAATATCAATCCATCCCAAATAAACTCTATATATCAAACACATTCTAAGGCTGCTCCCAAAAAACCACAACACTCAACTATTCTATGTTAAAAAAACATTTAATTCAAGGATAATATGACCCAAGATGTTAGCATTAACAATAAATAAAAAGAATATAGTGTGAATAGTATATAAATAATTCTCTATTAGTGTATTCAAGGTGATCTAAAAATGTTAATAATGGTTTATCTGAGTATGAGTATAAACAAATATTTCTTCCACAGAACTCGTGATAATTGAATCTAGATTGGGGTCAAAAACCTTATACATAGTGGACATTAAAACAAAAGGCATATTAAAGACTAAATTTCATCACCAGATACACATATAGACCATAATAATTATGGAAATTTTATGATATATATTGGAATTCATGAATCGTACATGGGGATATCCTGGTCTCATGTTAATATTCTATAATTCACATGCTCTTTAGATATTGTCAAAGAGATTATCAGTTTATGGAAGTGGATACCAGTTCTTAATTTTTAGTTGGTTCAATTGTCAGTTATCTAGGAATATACTAATCGTATCATAAGAAGGGATAACTTCCTAACTCAAGATAAAAATCCCTATATTTGAATATTTACTATGATTGAACTCCAAACTATATTTCTTGGGTATTCATCCAACACTAATACTATATCTCGATCCTGAGAATTTCAATGATTAATTTAGTGATAAGGAGTTATATTCAATTATGTCATGAAAAGATTTTATAATAGTAGAAGATACAAGAATATTACCTCATATAATCAAAGGTTTTTCATTCTGATCCATAGGAATTGGATATAAATCTAGTACAGGGCCTGATCCAAACCCTTATGGTATAGTTGGACTTCCTTGATCTGGTCCGACCGAGAGCCACCAATAATCAGAAAACTGGAAACCAAACAATGACCTCTTTCTTATCATAATAGAATGAATCTACTCCATCTTCTAGCCATACATAGTTCATTTGATCATTCCCATGAAGGTGATGTGGTGCAGATCCTCTTCCACTCAATGGAGGAGGAATGGTCTGAGGGAATCTCTAAATATTTCCCATATGGATTCCGAAAAGACTCTCTTATAGTTCTATATCACACTAAGGAATCATATTCATATACCTTCCCAATTAGTCCTATTAATAGAACCTCCAATGTAGATAATCAAGCCACCAATTATTTAATAATAAAACTCAAGTCTATTCTTCCTGCCTCGAGAATAACTGCTTTACTTTCTTGGGACTTATCCTTTATGCCCAGTATTGTCAGCCTTTCTTAGATTATGATCAGTTATTTATTCCTAAATAGTTAAAATTGAAAATTTATGTAGGTAGATGATATTAACCTATGAGTTTATGGCCTAGTTGATCCCACCCTTGGTATTTCTCACTCGAAATAGATCATCACCACCTATAAGCCATTCAATACACTGAATCTCAGTACAACATATTGAATAGTTCATTAAAGACATTACACCCGAATATAGGTGTAGGGTGCCGAAAATTACGCAAAGGAGAATGGGAATCCCCATAATTTGAGAAAGGATTCTACCTAATTTCCCTTAAAGAATTGAATAAAAACATGAAGAATACTCAAAAATTGATAAAGGGCTGACCGGCCTGCGTACCGGTTCGACATCGATGGTCTGCGGCCAGTTCAGCGAGCCGCCCCCTTCGCAGACTAGAATTGTCTGCAAAATGGAGGCAGAAACCCCTCTATGGGCACAAAGAAGGACGGACACCAGGCCATTCCACCGTCACGAACCGCCCCATCTGCAAAACGCGCCAACAGGCCCAGACTGCACGCGCTGTCATTCGTGGAATAGAGGCGGAGCCCTGCACGGCCTCAAAGCACCGATTTGGTTGGCGTATGAGGTGCATTAAATGCCCCCCCCCCCCATGAGTTGTGGATTGACCAAGTCATCCGTAAACAGGGTTTTTGGTCATGGGCCTCCGTAAAAGGTGTCGCATGACCACAGATACATCTCTTTCCACCCTCTATAAAAGGCCATAGAGGTGGAGAAGAATGGGATCAATGGGATTCGGGTAGAATGATTATCAATCGGAGATAAGGTTTGGAGATCAACTTCTGGAGGAAATATTCTATAGTAAGGAGCTTAGGATTTCGCAAATGGAGAACTTCTGATTCGTGAACCAGAATAATTATAAAACTGTAAATGAATTAGAACACAAAAACACATAACAAGTTGGTGAACCGTGAACATAAAATAAAAACTACGAGCCATGGCCCCTCCGCAGATGTACTTCCCGCAGACTGGGGAGTTTATACCCCTTTTTCTATCTGACACCCCATGTAGGACCCTCCTACATGGGAGAAGCCCTGACTGGTGAAACCCTGACCAGCGACGCCCCTAGCTGCCGCTGCTCACACGGACTCCACCACGTACCAACCTGGTACACTGGCTGAACCCAAAGTTGTGTACCGCCCTATTATGCGGGATGCCCATCAGTCCGCGTACCACCCTGGTACGTGGACGACCTCTCCAGCCACGTATCATTCCCCTACGTGAAGGGCTCCACTCCTCATGCACCCATGCGGCCTACCAACTGCTTCGATGTTCCCGTTCCCCGATCCAGATAAAACCCTCCCAATCTGGCATGATCCTTCGCAATCCCTTTATTGGCCTATTCATTGGCCCTGAGCCAAGGCCACTACCAAAGCCACCGAACCTGTATGATGAAACCATCAGGAACATCAACGCGCCACTTTGAGTTCACCTACCCACGGTGGGCGAGGAAAAAGGGGTTTCCCCGACTCTTGATCGGTTTACCAAAGCATTCCTGGGTTCACATTCCCACGGTAGTACAGGGTCTAAGCCCGAGAGTCCCCTTTATTCCTCTCCACTTGCCAGGGTTGAGGGTACCCACTCGCATTTCCTTTTAGAGAGCGCCACCAGTGAGCAATTCTCCCCTCTCCTTGGAGTGGCTGGGCATCCCTCCTGAAGTTATCCCCACACCATCCACTCCGGAAGCCAATGTCACTTCCCATCTCATCATGGAAGGTTCATCAATCTGCTATGCGATCCTACCTTCCTCCAACATCTGGGAGAAGGAGAGTCCATTGGTCTCAGCCTTTCATTTTCTCGTCGTCTTCCTCCCCTTCCCTCGGTAGGAATAATGTTCGAGGCTCGACAAGTCTATTGAATTCTCTTGTTACTCACACCAAGCATGACTCGTGTGGGCTTAGAGATTTGTGATGGTCACGGCGTCTGCACGGTGTTGGCGGTTTAACAAACTATGTGTGTTTTGATCCCTATCTCCTAAGCCATGTGTGTATGAAGCCTCAATGAGGGTCAATCCCAATTCGGGCCACTAACCCTATGTAAGTCCCAATCATGCCCCTCAAAATGAAATATGCGGGTTTTGATCCCTGTCTCCTAAGTAGGGTACATTCGACACCTCTTCCAGGTTCAATCCCAAAAATAGGTATCTCTCACCTGTATGCCCAATCATTCCACGAACTACGTGGACTTAGATTCCCAACCATCCAGGATACGTAGGAAACCTTTCCGAGGTGCAAGCCCAATATCTAAGTCTGATACACATCTTTCCCTATCAAACCATGTCCATATACTCTAGTAGGACCATCTTCGGGCCCAAGAAATCACTTCCCTTGGGTCTTCCGGGCCGCTTCGGCATATGTCCCGCACCAACATTGATCGGGCATCTCTCGCCCATAGGTCCATTCCACATGACTTTAAACTGTATGGTTGGGTCCTTGTCGCACGACCTTAAAAGGTGATGAGTCCCTTCACGTGGAACCGAACTATGTGGATTCTGATTCCTCTCACGAGGATACATAGGAAGACCGTATCACGGGTTCGATCCAAACTCTCAAGTCATTATCTTTCCCTCTGGATGACAAATAAACGCCAGAGGACCCAGTTATGAGGCTTCAATCTTGTCCCGTCTAAATGAGTCCAAAATCCTCAGAGTCATTAATCCAATGAGGGATGGTAAACCTCGAGCCAAAATGATTTTGAATCCCTTCTTTTAGCTATCCATTTCCAACCAGGAGTAATCCATGGATACTATGCTTGGGTATAAACCAAAGATTCGTGAGCATATGAATACATCTTAAATCTATAAGAGATTCCCAGAACATGTAATAATCCCCCCCAAATGTAACGACCCAAAGATTCGTGAACATACACGGTTATGTTCAAGATGTTTTTTAGAGTCTAATAAATCAAAAATAATTTTTTGTGATTTGTAACCAACTATAATGAATATTAACATACCATTATGAATATTGATTTACCCTAATGAATAGTAACCTCACCTATGGTGGTATAAAAATAATAATCAAGTTGGAAGTACGATATACCTATATTTTAGAATGAGCCACTTAATGTTTTAAAACTGGTTTTAATAATAAATTATTATTTTAATTAAATATTAAAATAATCATATTTAGATAATTATTTTTAAAAAGTGTCCTTCATTTTTGTATTCTACACATCGAAAAATTGTTTGGGTGAATTTTTGAGATTTTTCTTAAATACTTGAAATTTTGATGAATAGTCAAATACGATAATTCACAAAATAAGAAAAATACATTAATTATGAAGTCATGATTATGTTCTACTGATGTAAGAAAAATTTGTTCGGATTTACATGATAAATTTACTATTTTTGGTCAAGGAATCATCACTATTCCATATCTTGAGGGAAATTAATAAACTATTGAAGAAACAATTGTGAAAACCCTCTCCTCCCTCACTATAAATACCCCCTCTCCTTACCTTTTTTCCTCACACCTCTCAAGAAATTTTACAAGACAAAATTCTGACCAAATACCCTCCCAAGCTCCTTCCCCACGTCCAAGGATTTCTGGTCTTTCCAAAAGGCCAATATCAAAGCCCCTAAGAGGAGTCTCAAAGAGAGGAGATCAAAGGGTAAGAACCCTCTTTCGTTTTCAAGTGTTCTGTTTTCATTTTCATTCTTTTCTTATACCCACTTCCCCTTCCATTATCCAAAAGGAATGAAATCTCTATAATATCATATATTCTGGATGATAATCATGTTTATTGGAAATTTCAATCATCATACTTCTCCTCCTCCCCCTCACGTTCTATAATTAAAACATCGTCCGTGATGTGTCAAATTACCGACATCATGGATAATGTTTTTTCAAATTATTTTATCATTTTATTTCTGTTAGTTAAACCATTTATGTTATGGCTGAACCAGATTATTATATATGTTATATGTCCTATTTAAGGTTTTTTAATCCTCATACACTCGTGATATAAAATAATTATACAGAACAATTCAATTATGGGAAAAATCTTTAATATTAATTCAAGTGTTTATCATTAATGTTTAATGTAAAGGTTCTCTTTCACTATAATTAACCAAATTAATTTTGTAACCATGTAACCTAATGGATGTACACTAATTTTATATAACTTTAAATCTTGACGACAACTTTCATCTTACAATTTATATGAACCTAAATATAATTGAACCGATCATTAAAACTAATGAAACAAACGGACCCGAACAATGAAATCGAGCCTTGTAATCAATCAAAATGGGTATAAATGAACTGAAAAATGTTATACTTAATCTTTTACTTTTAGATAAGGTTCTGGAACTATTTATTAATAATCCTAATTTGACTATTCATTTCATTAATATCATGTGGAGAACACCAGCGGACCTAAGGTAAGGGGTCCTCTCAATTTCACCCTTATTCATGATTGTTCACTATGTTAGGACATGTTGTGTGTAATTATTAATTATGGGGTATGATTTTTCACCTACCCCATTATTCCCTCTTTATGTATAAGTGATGATAATTCCCTTTCCTCTCTCACTAATCCCCCTCATGTACTTCTGATACCATGCTGATAATCTGTAAAGAATTCTACTCGAACCTCTTTTAGTCCTTTGGGTTGTCTTATCTACCATTCTACCAAAATGATTTTATCTTATATTTTCTTTTTAATACTCTAAATGTTGTTTAAATGTTCCATTTTTATTTATAAAGACTCCTTCATCACTCTCTTTTGGGGATACACATGCTTTTATGTGATTCTCTCCTCATTACTTCCTGATAAGTGAACCCGTTTTTAGGGAACTTCCTGAATTCATTCCTATTATCAAGTGTACTCTATCCGTTATTTTAAGTCACCTTTGTATTTATAAAATCATCCTTTTTATTATTAAACCCCTCCTGGTTTACTAATAGTTTTATAAAAAAATATTATGCCGCTTTTCGTTTTAAGAGATATCCGATGTTTTCTTAAACGACAATAAATGTTTTGACTCAAAGATTACTAAAAAATATTTTTACATGTTATCACTTCAGTTTGTTATCTCCTGTCATGTTTTATGCCCTTATAAATTATTAATTTCTATTTATGTTTTAACTCCTTTCCTTCATGGATTCTTGTATGTTACGTCCCTTTTTATTATGCTTCATGACGTGATTGTGTGCCCATTTTTTTCTTTGGGTACAATTATGTTTATGTATGATTGATTATGTGAGATTATTTGTGTGGAATGCATATACATGTATAATCTTAGATGGGTGCATCCAGATAGTGCTCCAACGGATTGGGTAAAGTTAAGGTATCATGAGAAGATTATGGGAAAACTGTCCTGACGGTTAGCCTTGGCTTGTGCTACTATGGGAAACAAGATTGGCGGTTAGCCTTGACTCATACTAAAGTCATGTTTAAAGTTGCTTCCACTTCTCTATGACACTATGCTTATATAATCTCATGATTATATGATCCCATGATTATTTTATTCCATGTTTTTATGATCCCATGTTAATATGTTATGATTCCATATGTTCTATGCTTCCAATATCATTATGTCAACCCTCCTAACTCATGTGCTTAAATTTTATTCTTATGTTATTTCCCCTACTAGGTTTTTTATCTCATCCCATTGTTCATGTGTTCCCCATCGTACCCTATTCATATTTAAGAGCTCAAAGGATTTTAGGATCTTATTATGAAGATTAAATAAAGAAGTGTTTTTGGCCCCATGTTTTGTGTATATGTACCTAGTCTTCCAAGACACTAGACTTAACGATCCTTGGCTTGAACTCTGATGATGAATTATGTTTAAAATCATGAAATGTTATGTGTAAAAGGCTAGGGTCACTATAGTTGGAATTAGAGGGAGGTTCTAGTTATTTTTAGAGATTATGAATAGAGCACCTTAGTGAGAACCTTAAGGATGAGACTAAGTATTAGAAAACATTACCAAATTTTGGTGAGTATTGAGTAATTGGTTTATCAAGAAAATACATCCCTGTCTGGATATGAGCAGGTAGAGGAGGCTCTGGCACATATGTATCCTAGAGGTAAAACTGGAAAACACTGCCTTGAGCTAGACTCGAACGAGAACTGGTGCACTACAATGGGCCCTGCTGAACTCTTGGTCATGACAAGTCTGGGAGATATGCTTTGGTAAATTCACGAGCATAGTACAAACCATTATTAAGGAAAAAACCATAAGAATATAAGTTAAGAAATAGATTGAGGATAACCTAGATATAATCCTAAAGAATCAAAAGTTAGGATGTACTTCTTCTTTATAAGTTTATCCTTTATTGTTAAAAGTTTACTTTCTATGCTCAATAGCTAAGTATTCAAGACCTCTAATTATATGTTCTTTTTCTTAGTTAATGGTGGGAAATATAAGAACAAGTTCCAACAAACACTGTGATAGGCAATGTGATGATTTCCCTAATGAAATGCCTGATGTGACAGAAGCGGGTGCTCACAACATCGTGCTAGTACTTGATCAGCTAGCACAAGTTATGAATAATAACTTGAATTAGGTGGAAAGTCGACCTCCTCTAAGGAAATAGAAAGTTGTCGTAGAATCCTACATGTGGAAAAGGCCTCCCATTTTAGAGGGTTTTATGATCCCCTCCTCACAGGACAATGGATTAACTCCATTGAAAAGATTTTCTATGTCCTCCAGTGCTCGGAAGAAGAGAAAGTTGTACTAGAAGTCTATCGTTTTGATGGTGAAGCTGATCAGTGGTGGACACTGATCAAGAATACAAAGTCCCAAGAAGAAATTTATTCCATAGATTGGGAGGATTTCAATAGGATGTTTTTCAACAAATATTTTCCTCGAACCCTCTGTCTCAATATGGAAAGGGAGTTCCTCGAACTCAAGTAGAAGGAAGATGAGTCCATCGGGGTGTATAAAAAAACATTACAAGGCTTGCAAGGTATGCCTCTATCTTTATCATGAACCCTGAAAGAAAATTGGATCGCTTTTTTAGTGGACTAAAGCTGAGTCTACAAAAATAATTGGCGATTCGAGACTTCGACAGTTATGAGGACATTGTTCATTGTGCCCTCAAGGTAAAAATGGAGATTGGAGACTCTCAGTGGTCTCATGGGCCCAGTGACAAGAAGCAGAAAATGGAAAACATCATGGGTGTTCCATTAAACAAATCCCACGATGGAAATAATCCCAACTTTTCCTTTTGCAAAAATCGTGGGAAGAAGCATCCTGGTAACTGTCTGAAGGGAACCAAGAATTTCTTCAAATGTAGAAAGTTTGGTCATCTGGCCAAGAACTGCATAAGAGGAATGAAAAATCCCACTAATGTTAAAGAAGAATGGAAGGTTCAGATCAAAACTCAACCTGTATTGCAGTGTTATAACTGTATAGAGCTTGGGAATTATGTGAACAATTTCCCTAAGCTGAGGGTTGTCGGAAGCAATCAGCAATAACCTACAAGGCAACAAGGAAGGTCTTATGCTATTACTACTGCTAAGGTGAAGTCGGAAAACGATATGGTGATAAGTATGCTTGTTATTCATTCATGAATAGCGAATATACTATTTGATTCTGGTTCTATGAATTCATTCATATCTTGCATGTTTTGTAGATCTATTCAAACACCACAT
Organism: Viscum album; assembly: GCA_963277665.1. Taxonomy (NCBI): domain Eukaryota; kingdom Viridiplantae; phylum Streptophyta; class Magnoliopsida; order Santalales; family Viscaceae; genus Viscum; species Viscum album. The sequence continues at coordinate 669,588,539 of OY728119.1, read as the reverse complement.
CAAAATTATGAGGAAAAGTTATCTGTGAGAATAGTGAATAGGGCAATTATTGCATCCATTGTTTATAACTCATCCCCGGTTAATGTTTGTGGACTGAACCTCTCAGAAAATCTTTTCATACTTCCTTTAGTGGAATTTGACACTATCTTGGGAATGGATTTTCTATCTTTGTACAAGGACAACATCATCTGCTGGGAAAGAGATATTACTCTCCACATCCTGAAGCATCCTCCGATTCATTACAAGTGCAATGAGGAAGATGAATCTCCTTTAAAATAATCATCTCAAGTGTTGATATTACTTCCTTATGAGAATGCATATCTAACTCAAATGATTGAGACGAAGGATAGAATCATGCTTTAAGACATTCCCATTGTGAGGGATTACACTGATGTATTCCTTGAAGAGTTGCATGGTCTTCCTCTTGAACGAGAGGTTGAGTTCTCAATTGAACATATCCCTGGATCTCTGGAAATCTCAAAGACACCTTACAGAATGGCCACCGTAGAGCTAGAAGAGCTGAAGAAGCATTTACAATAAAATATAGAGAAGGGTTTTATATGCCCAAGTGCATCACCATGGGGTTCCCTAGTCCTCTTCATCAAGAAAAAGGATGGATCAATTCGCCTATGCATTTATTATCGTGAGCTCAATAAAATCACAATAAAGAACAAGTATCCCCATCCACGGATAGATGACTTGTTCAATCAGCTATGTGGTGCCAGTTATTTCTCTAAGGTAGACCTTCGATCAGGATATCACCAACTAAAGGTGGGGAAGGAAGATATTTCCAAGACTACCTTTCGAAAGAGGTATGGACAGTATGAGTTCATAGTGATTCCCTTGGGACTCACTAATGCTCCCACAATTTTCTTGGATTTAATTAATAGATTCTATAGATAATACCTCGACAAATTTGTGGTAGTCTTTATTGATGATATTCGGATATACACCAAGAGAAACGAGGAATATGATGAGCATTTGGAAACTATGTTAAAGACTTTGCAAGGGGAGAAGTTGTATGAAAAGTACAGTAAATGTGAGTTCTAGATGGAGGAAGTATCATTCGGGGGGCATGTTATCACCAGCAAAAGGATATATGTGGACCCTTCCAAGATGAAGGCAGTTGAAGAGTGGCCCAGAACAACTTCTGTAACAGAGATCCGCAACTGTTTGGGTCTAGCTGGGTATTATCGACAATTGATGAAGAACATTTCATGATTTTCAAACCCAATGACCATGATCACATGGATGGGAGTAATGTTTTCCTAGACACATGAGTGTGAAGACTGTTTCAAGGAGTTGAAAAAGAGGCATATCACTGTGCCAGTACTCACACTCCCTACCAGTGGGGAACTCTTTGTGGTGAATACTGATGCTTCTAAGAAGGGATTAGGATGTTTGCTGATGAAAAATGATAATGTGATATACTATGCCTCAAGGGAGCGGAAAATCCATGAGCAAAACTATCCAACGCATGATCTGGAGTTAGCGACTATGATCTTTGCCTTGAAAACCTAGAAGAATTATCTTTATGGGGAAGTGCGAGATATATAAAGACCACAAGAGTCTCAAATATATATTGACACAGAAAGAGATTAATATGCGCCAACAAAGAAGGATAGAGCTCATCATGGATTATGACTGCTCAATCCACTACCATCTCGGTAAGGCAAACAAGGTGGTGGGTGCTCTAAGTAGAATGGATCATGCATCTTTGTCAATGATGAGAATAGAAAATGATCCGATCTTCATAGATTTGAAAAGGATAGACATGGGAATCATTAAGGGAGGAACATCATCAGTCCTTTCTAAAATTATTTCTCAACCATCCCTCATGGAGAAAATAATGGATGCGCAAATAAAGAACGTGGAAATTCAGAAAAGGGTGGAACCTGTTAAAAATGGGAAATCCTCTGATTTCAAAACTGTTGAGGAAGGAGTTGTAAGATTTGGGACACAATTATGTGTAACATCTTATCCATAGATAAAGAAGGATCTATTGAATGATGCACATAGCTCTACCTTCTCTATCCATCCTGGGAGTACCAAAATGTACTATGATATCCAAGAACACATCTGGTGGGATAACATAAAGAAGGATATTGAGGAATATATATCAAGGTTCTTGGTATGTCAGTAAGTTAAAGTTGAGCGACAAAAGTCTAAAGGTATGATGAAACCATTGCATATACCCATGTGTAAATGGGAAAATGTTACTATGGACTTTTTCATGGGTCTCCTGAAGATGTCGAAGGGAAATAATGCGATATGGGTTGCGGTTGACCGACTAACCAAGACATACCATTTTATCTCTATTCGGGATGATATTTCTCTTGAACAACTTGCAAAGTTATATGTTGAGGAAGTGGTGAGACTACATGGTGTTCCACTCTCAATTGTCTCTGACCCTGATCCAAGTTTCACATCTAAATTTTGCAGGAGCCTTCAACATTCGTTGAGTATTGAATTAAATTTCAGCATGGCCTATCACCCCCAAACTGATGGCCAGTCTAAAAGAACTATTCAGACACTTGAAGATATGCTTAGAGACTACTCTCTAGAATTTAAAGGTGGATGGGATCAGCATCCCCCATTAGTTGATTTCTCGTACAATAATAGCTTCCACTCGAGTATTCAAATGGCTCCATATGAAGCTCTCTATGGAAAGCGATTTATAACACCAACTTGTTGGGATGAAGATGGACAAAGAAAGCTACTTGGACCCGATATTGTTCAAGAGGTTACAGAGAACGTTCAAGTCATCCAGAAACACATCAAAGCTATTCAAAGTCGAAAAAAGAGCTATGCTGACAACCATCAAAGGGACTTTGAGTTTGACGTTGGAGATAATGTCTTCCTTCGAATATCTTCATGGAAGAGAGTCATGTGATTCGAGAATAAAGGGAATCTAAGCCCAAGGTATATTGGCCCCTTTGAGATCCTTGACTGCATAGGAGTCGTGGCCTATCGTCTTTCACTTCAACACAATATGGATCAATTTGATGATGTTTTTCATGTATCACTCTTGATGAAGTACATACCTGATCCCTCACATGTACTAAACTCAGAGGTGGTGCAGCTGGAAGATGATATCTCCTATGAGGAGCAGCTAGTAAATATTCTAGATCAGAGAGATAAGGTTATACGCAACAAGAAAACTCATCTTGTCAAAGTGTTGTGGAGGAACCATATGTTTGAGGAAGCAACATGGGAATTGGAGGAAGCAATGATGGAAAAGTATCCGCACATGTTTTTGTCTTAGTTTGTAAAACGAAATTTCGAGGGTGAAATTTCATAATGGGGAAGAATGTAAAGATGCATGGTTTTTAAATGGAAAATCCCTTCTTATATTTATGACATGAAATCTCATGAAATCAAAACATAATGAACTACTAAGTGATAAGTGACCTTTAAACATAATTTTTTCACTTCTGTGTTAGAAATTTCGAATATCTGGCATACACGGTTGTGTTCAAGATGTTTTTTAGGGTCTAATAAAACAAAAAAATGGTGAATAGTAACCAACACAAAGGAATAGTAACATACCATTATGAATAGTGATATACCCTAATGAATAGTAACCCCACCTATGGTGGTATAAAAATAATATTCAGGTTGGAAGTATGATATACCTATATTTTAGAATGAGTTAATGAATGTTTTAAAAATAGTTTTGAAAATAAATTATTATTTTAATTAAATATTAAAATAATCATATTTAGAAAATTATTTTTGTAACATTTACTTCATTTTTGGATTCTACACTTCTAAAAATGGTTACGGCGAATTTTTGGGATTTTTCTGAAATACATGAAATTTTAATGAATAGTGAAATATGATAATTCACAAAATAAGCAAAATACATTAATTATGAATTCATGATGATGTTCTGCTGAAGTAATCCCAATTGGTTCAGATTCACATGCTATAATTACTATTTTTGGTCAAGTAATCGTCACTATTCCTTGTCTTGAGGGGAATTAATAAACTACTGAATAAACAATTGGGAAAACCCTCTCCTCCCTCACTATAAATACCCCCTCTCCTTGCCTCTTTTCCTCACACCTCTCATGCCATTTTACTTGCCATAATTCTGCCCAAAAACCCTCTCATGGTCCTTCCCCACTTCCAAGTCTTTTTGGTCTTTCCAATAGACCAAAATCAAAGCCCCTAAGAGGAGTCTCAAAGAGAGGAGATCAAAGGGTAAGAACCCTCTTTCGTTTTCATGTGTTTTGTTTTCATTTTCCTTCTTTTCTTATAACCTCATCCACTTCCCTTATCCAAAAGGCAAGAAAGCTCCAGAATATTATATATTCTGGATTCTAATCATTTTTATGGAAAATTTCAAGCATCATACTTCTCCTCCTATCCCTTATGTTCTAGAATTAAAACATCGGCTGTGATGTGTCAAATTACCGACATCATGGATAATGTGTTTTCAAATTCTTTTTTTCATTTTGTTTCATGTCATGAAACCATTTATGTTATGGTTGAACCAGATTATTATATATTTTATATGTCCTATTTATGGTTATTTAATCCTCATACGCTCATGATATAAAACAATAATACAAAACAAGTTAATTATGGGAAAAATATTTAAAATTAATTCAAGTGATTATCATTAATGTTTAATGTAAAGGTTATATTTCACTATAATTAACCAAATTAATTTTGTAACCATGTAACCTAATGGATGTCCACTAATGTTATATAAATTCAATTATGCAAAACCACTTTCATCTTACAATTTATTTTAACCTAAATACAATTGAACCGATCATTAAAACAAATGAAATAAACGGGCCCGAAAAATGAAATTGAACCTTATAATCAATCAAAATGGGTATAAATGACCATAAAAAGGTTATAATGAATCATTTAATTCAGATGAGGTTCTGGAAATATTAATTAATAAACCTAATTTGACTATTCAGGTCATTAATATCAAGTGGAGAACACCAACGGACCTAAGGTAAGGGATCCTCTCAATTTCACCCTTATTCAAGATTGTTCATTATGTTAGGACATGCTGTGTGTAATTATTAATTATGGGGTATGATTTTGTACCTCCCCTATTATGCCCTATTTATGAATAAGTGGTGATAATTCCCTTTCCTCTCTCACTAATCCCCCTGAATTACTCCCAATACCAAGCTGATAATCCTTAAAGAATTCTACCCAGACCTATTTTATTCCTTCGGGTTGTCTTGTCTACGTTTCTACCAAAATGATGTTATATTATATTTTCTTTTTCATAATCTAAATTTTTTTACATGTTCCAACTTTATTTATCAATACTCTTTCATCACTCTCTTTTGGGGATATGCATTCTTTTAAGTGATTCTCTCCTCATTACTTCCCGCTAAGTGAACACATTTTTAGGGAACTTCCTGAATTCTTTCTTATTATAAAGTGTACTCTATCCTCTATTTTAAGTCACCTTTGTCTTTATAAAATTAGTATTTTTATTATGAAAACCCTCCTGGTTTACTTCTGGTTTTATAATAAAATATTATTAATCTTTTCATTTTAAGAGATATTCGATGTTTTCTTAAACCGCACTAAAATGTTTTGACTCAAAGATTCCTAAAAACTATTTTTTATATGGTATCACTTCAGTTTGTTATCTCTTGTCATGATTTATTCCTTTATACATTATTAATGTCTATTTATGATATAATTCATTTCTTTCATGAACGCTTTTATGTTACGACCCTTTTTATTCTGCTTCATGACGTGACTGTGTGCCCATTTCTTTCTTTGGGTACTATTATGTTTATGTATGATTGATTATGTGAGATTATTTATGTGGAAAGCATATACATGAATAATCTTATATGGGCTCTCCTAGATAGCACTCTAATTCATTGGGTAAAGTTAATTTCTCATGAGAATATTATGGTCAAACAGTCAGGGCGGTTAGCCTTGGCTTGTGCTACTATGGGAAACGAGATTGGCAGTTAGCCTTGAATCGTAATAAAGACATGTTTAAAGTTACTACCACCTCTCTATGAAACTATGATTATATAATCCCATTCTTATATGATCCCATGATTATTTTAATCCATTTTTTATGATCCAATGTTTATATGTTATGATTACATATGTTCCATGCTTCCAATATCATTATGTCAAGCCTCCTAACTCATGTGCTTAAAGATTATTCTTATGTTCTTTCCCTTACATGGATTTTTAGTTCATCCTTTTGTTCATGTATTTCCCAGGGTACCCTATGCAGATGTAAGGGCTCAAAGGAAGTTATGTGCTCATTATGAAGATTAAATAAATAATTATTTCTATCCCCATGTTTTTTGTATATGTACATAGTCTTCCAAGACACTAGACTTAACGATCCATGTCTTGTACTCTAATGATGAATTATGTTTAAAATCATGAAATGTTATGTGTAAAAGGCTAGGGTCGCTATACCAAAAGGGTGTGATAAGATAGACTTCCCATCCTCTCGACCAATGTGAGTTCTTATGCATCACTGGAAAAATCACCCTACGAACGTCTGCCTTTGGAAAGAAGGTCCATGTATTGTTGGAAATGGAACCATTGGGAATTTTGGAACGAAAATGGTGCACCTGATAGGAGTGATTACGAAGTTCCCAACCTTCTCTAATCAACCATCGTCCAACACATGTCTTTCCACCCTCGGTCGAAACAAAAATGGTTAACCCGACGTGAATATTTAACCAAGTATGACAGATTTAACCTAATCCAACACTGTGCCCCCTTATACTCACAAGGAGGGCCAGGAAATGTCATTAATTACTCATGGGATTATAAGATGCATGTTTGACGGGATTTTTGTTTGTATTTGTTAAAATATTTTAGCAGGTACCAATCATAACTCCCTTCGATCCAATGGAATCACAGAGGAACACAGAGACACGTACTTCAAGCAACGCAATGTTTAGACATCCTCACCAACGAAGGAACCTATCACCAACTCAACGTCTTCAATGCTGGTTCTCGGATGCATTCATCCAAGAGTACCACTTGAACAGTACACTCCCGATGGTGGAGGCGTCCATGCATGCCCTCCAAACTGCCAAGACCCGCCAGTCACCGGCCTAGCAGCGGCTGCGAAAACAGATCCAGACGGCTCCTGTTTCCATCTCAAACCGCTTTGGGAGACTATCCCCTGAACGACACAATGCGTACCTCCCTTATCTTTCGGAGGAAAATGAGTTCAACACTGAGGACATCATCCCCGCTGAATGGGGGTTCCTCTCTAAGGCCCCCGCCGAAAGACGTTGTCACGGTTATGCAGCGACTCAATATCCTCACGCTAAGGAGGATGTCGCCTCGAGGATCCAAGCTCGTGCTCCCAGAGCTCCAGCCCCTCTGACTGCCCGACGATGGCGGAAAACATACAACCAGGGACCAGTCATCACCTAGTCCCTAATGAGGTGCTCCACTTCCCGGACACAGAGACATATTGTGAGCAGGCACATACACCAATCCGCTCCTCCAAAGCCCTCCATCCAGAAATGGCAGCATCATACGAGCAGGCGCACATCCCCGCCAAGCTCCATCAATCCCATCACTCACACATGACGGAACCTACCTGGAAGGCACCTCAACCTACCTATGGTCATGAAGCCCCCCAACTAGACGTAGTGGCAACCCAGCACCTGCAGAACAAGCTCCCAGCAGATGCTCCAGATTCCTACCATCTCGATGTGGCGGTGATCAACAAAGCCGGCCATCCAGATGTGGCAGCAATTAATAGGCGAGTAAATCTCCCATCCATAAAAATCCACCGACTCGATGGGGAACCAACATATGCAGGTCCAACTCCTTGCGGATTCATGTAAAGTCTACCATACCGATGTGGCGGAAAAGGGAGAGATAAACTGGCATATCCCGACATAAGGGATGATTCATGCACGTGCCCTGACACAAGAGAATTGTTAGTACCCACTGACAACCAGAGGTCTGGAGAAGGATATTCCTACGGTGATATCAAAATGGGCCTTCATACCCGTTCCAGCCAAATATGATGCTTTGCGTATCTGGACGATGATGGAGGAGCAGGTATCGATCCGATATCATATCTTGCAGAATTTCCAGAATGTAATTACATCAGCAGCAACAACAAGGACTCGAGCCCGTGAGCCCGTCCCCCCAATTGAGGCGACTCATCTAAGAGATGAGATAGCCACCTCAGAGTATATTTTCATCCCTGCTTCCGCCCAGGATGGTCATCAGCCATATTCCGCGATTCAAGGGCAACCAGATCAAACAACTTCACTCATTCCAATTGGGGGACACCCATCCATCATGGAGGATGCTCTAGAGCAGGAATATATCCCAGCTAAAAGTCAATATGTTCATCGGAATATCCCAGCATCATCACGGGACCCCATTAGAAAAGTACCCAAAGGTGAAGGCCATTATCAACAGCAGACGGTCCCCACTGGCCAAAATAAAGTACCCCGAATGCGCCGAAGGCTGCTGGAAAATATAGAGCGGGTTCATGACTCCGCTCTGCTGGAAGATAGGGTTCCCATTTATTCTAAGCACATATTGAAGGATAAAAAACCTACCCACCCATTACCATATTATGGGAGTGGCAATAGCAGTTGAAAAGGTCATCCCCGCAATGTCGCTACCAGTAGCTCTGAAGGTCCTCCCCAGAGCTCACGTGGGGACCTCCCCCACAAAAATATAACGATCGATCACGAGAGCTTCTCTTTTTATGCAAGTCACGAATGTCCTCAGTGTGACCAGAAGATCGAGCAGCAAGAAGGCCCTCCACTTTCTGTGATCCACCCTAAAGGTCCTCCCCGGGGTATACACTACAAACACTCTCCATGCAGTTGGACCATAGATTATGATAGTAGTCTTCACTATCATAGTTTTAACCATGGATTCCATCCCCTTAGTGATGTCTCATCATGAAAAGAATGACATCCCCTTGTTGGGGCTTTCCCTGAAGGTCCTCCCCATGGGTTACATTTCAACGACACTCTGGACAGCCAGGCATAAGATAATGATGGTAGTCCTTGCCACTCTGATAACGGAGTTCCTCCCTGTAGAGACTTAAAGCAACGAGAAGTCCCTCCCATAGTTGTAGTACATTTTGAAGGCCCTCCCCAGGGTGTACCCAGTAGACATTCTCACTCCAGTAGCTGCGATGGTATTCCTTGCCACCATGGCCACCATTGCGAATGTCCTCCCTAAAATAGCGACAAGCAACAAAAAGGTCTTCCCCTTGTCGCAATTTGTCTTGAAGGTCCTCCCAAGGATACAAATCGAACGTCAAACCATGATGTTCATCCTCACCATGATGGTAGTTATTGAAAAGGCCCTCCCTGTAACAACGCTTCCCAGCCAGAAGGTCCTCCCCTTCATGCGACAGGCCATGGAGGTCCTCCCCAGGGTATGCATTGAAAAAGTCATTTATGCAGTGAGGCATCATGCAGTAATGGTATCCCTCACCATTATGACATGGATAGTAGAGGCCCTCCCCGATTAGACATTGATCAACGAGAAGGCCCTCCCCTTTTTGTGGTAAATTCGGAAGGCCCTCCCCAGGGTGTACCCCACAGACATTCTCCCGGTGGCATCTGTGATGGTAGTCCTCTCTATTTCGCCTCCCATTGCAAAGTTCCTCCCTAGAGTGACATATCATATCAATAGAAAGGTCCTCCCCTTTCCAAATCAAGCACAGAAGAGATCTCATATGTCGAGGCACTCAGAAGGACGGGATTAAGCATGTCAGATTCCCAACTAGTCGCCAATGAAACCCTTCTTCAATCAGGATACGATCCAGGGCCATGTTTATCTTCTGAACCACCTTGGAATCACCCACATGATAGTTCAATACCTACCAACCCCACCGCCTCCGACCACACTATCGGAGAGCGTCTCAGTTGGGCCGACCAGGTAGAAGAATCACTTGAGGAGGATTATGCCGATATGTTTGACCTGAGGAAATGACTGACTAGATATGATGTACCGGTTATGTTTTGGCCCATGGCCACCTCTCAATTTGACATACCCATAAAGATTCCAGAATAATATGTGCACGACATCTGCGCCAATATATGGAAAACCCTCTGCCAGATTAAATCAAGAATCCTACCTTATGATGGTTATGTGTACCATGTCAAGACAATATGATACCTCCTACGTCACATCGACCTGGAATCCCTTCCTTCGGCGTGGCAACAACTACCTGAGAGGCTTAAAGGAAACATTGAGTTTTCATGCCTTCGTGAACTGCACCAGTTGCGCCACCTCATTGGGGAAACTCTGATGGGAGCCCATATCAGAGGATGGGGATAACATGGAGCTCTGCATTTCACTCCACTCCCCACCCACAAGAACACGTTCGAAAAAATTTCATGCAACGTCATCACATCAAGACATCAATCGAGTGGGGTCCTTGTTCGGGAAAGGTGACACACCCAACAGAGACGGTCCTTGAGTAAGTCCCAGATGCATCAGTCCCGATGGGAACAATCCATTCACGAACTCCTGAATCAGACCACGGAATGTATACAACAGGCATCTCACCTAAGAGAGGCCAATTTGTAGTCATTGCATTCCTTTCCATAGGGGATTGATTCACATGTGAACTCGGAATTAGATCTAGTTCACACCCGAATGGGGGCATGCAAGATCAGGCATGTAGTGATAGCAGTAGCCATTGTCTCAATCCAGGTTCAACCCCAACCTGTAGGGATTGGGGAATTTTTAACAACAAATGCCCCCGTGAGACCAATAAAAATGGGAAGAGACTCAACATCCACGGAACGGAGCCAACCCCATCCCTCAGGGATGGGGGAATATTAACCACCTCAACAAAAACCTCCCCAACGAAAATCAACCTTCTCTCATCAAGTGAGTACAGTCAGAAGAGAGGTTCCGACCCTATCCTTTTCTTTGAATCATCATCCCCTTCCAGAGGGAGGCGTACCGTAAGGTCACATCAAAGAACTCTCTGCATCACCCTTCGTCACGGAGTCTAAAATAAATCCTGAGATAGGAAGGAGAAGACCAGTAAAAGGTGCGGGAGATCCTATTCCTATTTGGAAGATGACATCTCCTCTACCCGGTGATATGCATCCATCAACACCATAGAGGTTAACCCCATGGGTGACACCGAAGATGATGCAAATCCAGATGGATCGGGAAAGGACGGTTCCAGTCAGGCTATGATTCCCAATGAACCATCAGGTGTGCACACATGGAACCAGAGGGCCACCCTAAATATGTCATCCATTCCAACTGACCCTCCTCCGCTTACCCTACGATCTTGCAACAAGGATAATAATAAAGGACCGGTTACCCTTAACTCACCTCTTTATCTCGAAAAAAACGATCCACTTATTCTCGAAGAGAGATTCACTCGACCAGAAGAGGATATGAAAGAATTGAGGTGGCATAACGTCAAACTACTCTAGAGGAACCGTCTTATTGAAAGAACTTCCCAAGAAGAGCCACACCTTGCACTCCCAGGAAGTGCACATCAAAGACCACAGTTTTCCCTGGAAAACAATGTGTGGTCATGGATCCCACCCAATGCAGCATCTGGACAATCCAACTACCTGAACATGGATTCAGATTAATACCAAGACTTTTCTCCACTCATGAAGCAACCCAAGCAAGCACGTCTGAACCCTCCAAAGGTGTCACAAACAGCATATGCACCCTTAGTACTGGTCGAGACAGATCCTCAAGAAATGCCTCGGGCTACACTTGCCCAAGACTAGGCCCAACAGGATGTGAACCAGGGTCTCGCCAACACCATCGAGGCACTAACAGCTCTATTGGAAGAAATAGAAGGTCGATGCGCTCTGGTACAGTAAGAGAGAAAGCCCTGCCCAGATTGGGTGAGAAACACGCCTCCTCCACCAAATTTTGGGAGCCCTATATTCCCTATTTTCAATTGATCAGGCTATCCGGAACAACATTTGATTCACTACACATATTATTGCAACCCTATGATGGGAACTTCATAACATCAAGAAGCAGTGAAACTCAGATGGTTCATGCAGACCTTGCAAGGATTTGCCTTCGTCTGGTATACGAATTTCCCAACTCAGTCAAGAAAAAATTTGGGAAGACATTCAGAAGCAGTTATTGTTCCACTTCAGCTCAACGCTGACTAAAACAACGATCAGTGACCTCATGAATTGCTAACAGAGGGAGAATGTGAGGGCCTCACATTTCATCTCTAGATGGAAGGGTCTGACCTACTCTCTGAACAGAACAATTCCCCAAGATTAGATGCTTTCCATATGCATCTATAACCTTAGAGATGAGCTTCAAACACCGCTCATACCAGTGGAGTTCACCAAGGGCCTCCGCAATCTCTCTTCCATTTCCTAGAGAATTGAATATTCCCTGCAGTGGACAAATCTGAAGTCCCGAATAGCCTCACTGGCTCCTGGAAAGAGAGTAGTTAGTTTTGAAGTGTCCTCTATCATGCTCAAGCCATCCCCTGTGCCTGCTCCACCGCTTAGGAGTCCACTAAATCTTCAAGGGCCCCCTGTATATCAGCGGCCGCCTCTTCCCAAGCGGGATGATTAGAGAGGATCAATGCGGAACCAATTCGAGGAATGAAGACAAAAAGAGTACTCATTCCGAGAGGACCATGTCTGCGGCCACTTCATCGCCGCCATGAATTGCAATTTTCTCCACCTCTCGGAGCCAAGGATACCCAAATAAGTCATCTGTGATGAGAGGATAGATTATTGTCCCGACCATCGAATGTTGGGGCACGATATCCGAGAATGACTCATTTTCAAATACCTCCTGTAAAGGATGGTAGACTCCGGGAAGGTTGAGCTTGGACCACCCTCAGCACATGTGACATATATGTCTACCACCCACTCCGACAAAGGGGAGGGGTGGAAAGAAGTCACCTGCAAGAAGGGGAATAAATTTGATGACTGGATGACTCGGGAGATTTTTGATCGAGGTCAGGGCATACTCCGAGCTCAACTAATGCATCCAGTGTTGTCGCCAACAGCCCCTAATGTTGCAAAACTGACAATATTGGCCACACAACCCTCCATAATCTGTTCATCAAGTCGTAATAGAAAAGGGAGGACACAAGCTCAAGAGGAGCAGCCTGCAACGAGGCCAAAGTTATCCCCAACATTGTCGGATTTTATGCCCCCAAACATGGAACCACGGGCACGAACCCACCAAATGACACCATCACGGACAACCAACTAGGTTGACCTGTCATAGGATGAGGAGATAATCATTGGTTCCATCAATTTCATCAATCTAATGGAATCATTCCCTGATGAAGGGTATGGTTACGAACCCGAGTTCCCAACACAAGGGGCTGGGAGGAGGAATCAAAAAATAAGGGGATACTAGGGGAGGCATAGTCGTGGCCGAAACCAACCCTATGGTTTTACCCCGACCCAAACCGTTAATATCGCAGAATCCCATGGGAGAGCCCTTCAACAGACTAAGTTAGAGAAAGAATATCCCTCCACCTCCACAAGCAGCCACTCTGGCCCCATAATTCTATGGTACCCATTAGAGTATGAACAAGTGTCTATCCTCCTAGTGCAATGAAATAGGCTGGTTGTGCCAAGTCCCCAAAATGTGGGAACACCGTGGACATCTGACCCCGTGGTGGGTCCCTCCTCATCACATACTCCAGCTCCCAATGTCCCTGCTAAAATCTCCCTCCAACGGAGAAGCGTTGGCCACTAGAGAAAAAATATGATATCCTTAAGCATCTGGCATCAGTACCAGCCACACTGTCAATCTGGGATGCCTTGATCTTGTCAACAGATCTCAAGGAGGCCCTTGTAGAAGCCTTGCGCAGCTCCCAGGAGTTTCAATCCAAGGTAGCCGCCGCCGAGATTTAGTGGACGGAGGTTGGCCCAGCTGAATTCAATGTGGTGATTTCCTTCACTGATCAGGATGATGATGTCATCATGCAAGGATACATCAAACCACTATATGTGTCTGGTACACTAAATGATGTTGAGATCCCGAAAGTCTTTATTGACAACGGATCAGGAGTAAACCTCCTTCCCCTACGGACACTTCGTAAGTTGGGCTACAATAAGGATGATCTAATACCCTCATACAAAACTTTGTTGGGTTATTAAAAGAGTAAACAAGAGCCAATGGGAAAAATCAATCTAAAACCCATTTTGGCGACCTTGTGGCATACTTGAAATTCCTAGTGGTCCGAAAGAACACAGAATTCAATGCCCTACTAGGATGGTCATGGCTCCATAAGAACATGGCCATTCCTTAATCCTTCAACCAATGTATTAAGTATTGCATCAATGGAAAAGGTGGAATATTTTATGTTGACAAGGCCCCTTTCGAGCTATCCGAGTCAAACTACATTGATGCCAAGTTTTTTGATCAAAAGAAAAATAAGCCCTCGATCATGGGTATCGATTGTGTTCCCACTCCAAATAGTCTGGAAATGGTTCCTGATGAAACCCTCAAGAAAATTGGTGAAGACTACGTACTACCCATAAACCATATTGAGAGCAGGGGTTCATGTCTGGACACACACTCAGCTGTCCCCATGACTTCAACCATAACGGTCGAGTGTGAAAATGAAAAAATGACTGATAACCCTCAATTTTGGTGTGAATGCTTGAGTGAGGATGCCCACAATGCCTCACCTCTGGACTCCCAAGATCCCATGCCCAGAACACTCCCCCCGTCAGATCAAGAAGATGAAAATGTGGGGGAGGAAGAGGAGGAAGATCTTAGTGATGAACCTCCTGCATTTGAGGAAGGTATCTCCACCACTATGGACGAGCTAAAGGAAATAAACCATGCTACCGAGGAAGACCCAAGGCCCACTCTCATTAGTACAGCCTTGTCTTCCGATGAGAACAAGGTATATACCTATTTCTTAAGGCAACATCGAGAATTTTTTTTCCTGGAATTACACAGAAATTCCGGGAAACAATCCTGAAGTGGAGATGCACCACAAAGGTCTGCAAGAAGACCATCATGGCTATAAACAAACCGCCAGAAGGATTCACCCCACACATACTGCCAAAATAGAGGCTGAAGTCAATAATCTTATTAAATTAGGTTTCATTCGAGAGGTCCCATACCCCATCTGGCTAGCCAACATTGTCCCCATCAAGAAAACGAATGGACAAATCCGCCTCTGCATCGATTTTAGAGATCTCAATCGACATTGTTGAAAGATGATTTCTCGGTCCCGATCACCGACTTATTAATTGACGCAACAGCTAGTTATGAGGCTCTCTCATTCATGGATGGTTATTATTGGTATAATCAAATCAGGATGTCCTGAGAAGATGAAGAAGCCACTGCCTTCAGTTCCCCTCAAGGTGTATTCCGTTACAGGGTCATGCCCTTTGGTCTCAAGAATGCTGGCGCCACATATCAACGTGACATGCATCGTATCCTTAAACCATTCCTGGGGATATTCTTCGAAATCTATGCGAATGACTTGGTGGTCAAATCAAAACAACACTCAAATCACCTATCAGACCTTGAAACCATCTTTAACAGACTTCAACAATATAGCCTGTAGATGAACCCCCTGAACTGTGCCTTCGGGGTAATCTCATGAAAATTCTTTGGCTTCATCATACGCCATTGTGGCATCGAATTCGTCCCTGAAAAGACAACGGCTATCCTTGGTTTACCACATCCCTGAAATCTCACTGAGTTGGGAGGATTCCATGGACACTTGGCCTATATTAGGTGGTTCATAGCCAAACTAGTGTGAAAATGATTTACCTTCACCAGGTTAAATAAAAAGGGGGTTACATACCAATGGACTGATGATTTCCATGATCCATTTGACAGCCTATGGAAGCACCTCTTAATCCCACCGGTTCTCATGGACTCGGTTGATGGAAGACCTATTATCCTATACGTGACAGCCCTAGAGCGGTCACTGGGAGCCTTCCTAGCACTGAAAAAGGTCGTCGGCAGTGAAAACAGTCTCTATTACCTTAGCCGAACCATGATCGAAGATGAAACTCGATACTCAAACATTGAGAAGAGTTGTTTATCCTTGGCCTTCACAGTTCAAAAATTGTAACATTATCTACAGCATCATGAAGTTTATTTGGTCTCGCATAGTAACTTGCTCTAGTACATCCTCAACCGCCTAATGCTGACCAGGGTCCTATCCCAATAGGAAGTCATCCTGCAACAGTTTGACATCTGGTTCGTGCCTTAGAAAGCCATTAAAGTCCAAGAATTAGTATATTTTCTGACATAGAAACCCTAGACAGCGACCACCACACCGGGCATCGAGCTACCTGATGAATAGATCTTCTCAGTTCAAGAGGAGTTCCCAACATGAGAAATTTACTTCAATGGAGCATCTCGAATCCCGACAGGGAAGAGGATGGAGGATCAAAAACTTAACAAGGTGGTTTAGGGGATCATAATCATGCCCCCAAAAAAGGCATTCATTCCATATTCCTTCTTCTTGTCAAAAGGATGTACGAACAATGAGGTGGAGTATCAAGTCCTCATTATAGGCATGGAGCACGCACTCCAGGCACAAGTACAACACCTTAAGGTGAAAAGTGACTCGGAACTGGTCATCAACCAAGTCAATGGTGACAATGCTATCAAAAAGGAGGATCTGATTCCCATGATTGACCATGTCCGAGGGTTAATGGTGAAATTATCCATAGAATCAACATTGAAATAATTCCCCGATCTCATAATGCCCAGGCCAATGCATCATTTAATGCGGCCACACCCTTAGCGGCCCTAGACTGGGTTGAAATAATTATCAGTATTCCCCATTGTTGAATGGTCTTTCCGTTTGTTCAGGCTAAGAAGGATGAAATCAACGAAGTCAGTCTTGTCCCTAAACCATATGCTCTTGCCACCAGCTGGATGACCCCCATTGAAAAATACCTTTAAAGGGGTGAACTTCTATCAGACAGGGTGAACGAGAGCAAATACAGAGAAGAGAAATCAAATTTTTCCTATATGGCTGCACAGGTAAACAAGAGGTCCTCTACAAACGAGGCCGCGACGAAGTCCTCCTCAGATTCATTGATGGAGAAGAAACTGTTGCAGTCATAAATGAAGTACATGTCAGATTATGTGGAGCACATCTGTCGGGGTATAAGATTTCCCATCAGGTTTGAAGGCTTGGGTACTATTGGCCCACCGTGGCATGAGATTGCATGCACTTTACCGCAAAATGTCACTCCTAACAAATTCATTCTAACTTAATTAACCAACCCCCCGAGTTACTTCATCGGGCCTAGTACTCCTGGCCATTTTCCATCTGGGGAATGGACATCGTGGGATCATTTCCTCCCACAACAGCCAAACAATTCATGTATATCCTCATGGAAACCGACTTATTTTCCAAATTGAAATAAGTTGTACCCCTCAAGGATTTCGGGGTAAGAAACATTGTTAGCTTTGTGAAAGCCAATATCATCACCAGATTTGGCGTCCCTCATACCATACTGATAGATAACGACACCAAATTTTGATCTGCTGAATTGGAGAAATTGTATCGAGAATATGGTATCAAGGCTAACCACTCATCCCGCTACCATGTAGTGGCCAACGGACAGATAGAGGTTTCAACAAGACTTTGTCCAACATTATCCAAAAATGGTGAAGAAATACAAGAAATCGTGTCCAGATAAACTCTTTAATGCATTGTGGGCATATCAAAACACAATCCACACCATTACTCAGGCTACTCCATACTCATTAGTATAGGGAACAGAAGTGGTCCTTCCCATTGAGCTCCAACTTCCCTCGCTTCGTGTTGCCATTTGTGATTAGTTATCCAACGATGAGCTATCAGAAAAACGGCTAGGTGAATTGGAATAGCTGGATGAGAAGCGGTTGAACACATTTCACCATCTAGAAGTATATATGAATCAGATCACACAAGCCTTCAATAAAAAGGTTTGTCTTCGCTCTTTATTAGAAGGAGAATTGGTGTTGGTCATTCGGGCCCCAATGATATGCGGGAAGAAACCTCCAAATCTGGAGCCCAATTAGGAGGGATCATATGTTATACACAAGGTCTACTCCAACAGATCATATGCCCTGATCTCCATGGACGGGCAGTTCTCTACCGCTCTTACAAATGAGAGATTTCTGATGTATTTCGCATAACCAAAAGCAGTTATCGTCTGAGCTGCAGGATGTTAAACTGCCAAGAGCCTATCGTGCAAGCTGCAGTATGTTAAACTGTCAAGCCCCAATGGTCCAAACTCTGTGACTGTAAGCTAAGAGTATCTTGTCCTCAACGCATGACGTCAAACTGCATGGATTTGACATAACTACATACGGATTGATTCCCGCGTTTACAGGATACGTAGAGATGTCAGGATCCCACATCCTCGCCCAGCCACCCCCAGATAAAACAATTCCCAGTTCCCCCATGTACGAACCGACCCTACACAGGATTTATCTCTTAAAAATAAATATGTATGGCTTGATTCCTGCATTTGCAGGATATGTAGCGACGCCAGGGTCCCCCATCTTGGGCTAGACACCCCCAAATGAAGATTAAATTTTTTTTCCCCCGTGAACGCACCAGACCTGCACAGGGTCTATTATATTCTATAGAACTACGTACGGATTGATTCCTACGCTCGCAGGATATGTATTGACACTGTAATTCCACACCCTGGACCAACCACCAAAAATGAAGCTAAAAATACCCCTTTTTCCCCATGTAAGGACCAGACCTGCATGGGGTGTATTCATCGTCCATACTGCAAGACGTTAAACTGCACGGATAAGAAAAAATATTTCCCCCTTTCCCCTATACGGACCAGACCTACAAGGAGTGTATTTCCCAAAAGAACTACGTGTGGCTTGATTCTTACCCTCACAGGATACGTAGAGATGTCGGGATCTCATATACTAGCCCAGCCGCCGATAAAAGAAAACACTGGTATATATACCCCTCGTCCTTACCGCATGATGTGAAACTAAATGGAATCCCTTTTTTATGTCGGTTCATCTTCATCCTTACCACATGACATTAAAACTGCACAGACTTCATCCTCACTGCATGACGTTAAACTGTACAGACTTCATCGCGACCCACCCAAGAAATATGGTGAAATTGGATGGGAATACTCCTTGCGCATTTGGATGCATCCTATACATACATCATACTTTGCGACCCGGATAATTGAGGATCCTCATAATCATTCATGGCCATCGGAAGTGGAAAGTTATCAACCTGTGGACACCTTTGTATGACTATGCATACCATTCCCTCAGCGTCTCTTCATATTGATAGCCTCTGGCCCATCTACCAAAGGAAATATTTCCTCAGGCGATACTCTTCTTATCTTCTTACGCTTACTGGCCTCAAAGCCCCCATATCATATCTCCCAATCCAAAAAATTATGGAGCAATGGTTTACAAGTTCATTTCCCTCTCACATCCAAATGTTGTCAGCATATACCTACCTGTTTAGCCTATATATCCACCCGTGGTTCACATGATTATCTGCATCTACAAACATCAATCCAGAGCTAGGCTACGTTGACATAATAGTAAAATGTGGTGAAGATTTTTCTTCTATGCTTGGATACCATTATCCCTATATGCTGAACTCTGTTATATGAGAAATCCCTGATTTTCATAATCATCCATGGCCATTAGAATTGTAAATTCATCAACCCATGGAAACCTTTGTATGACTATGCATACTATGTCCTCAGTGGATCTTCATATTGATCGCCCCTGGCCCATATACCAAATGCAAGATTTCCTCAGGCGATACCCTTCCCATCTCCATATGCTTACCGGCCTCAGAGCCCCACACCATATCACCTTATCCGGGAAACCCCAAAGTTACAGTTTACAACCTAATTCCCTCAAGCTTTTTCAGAGTATACCATAACATCCTAACTCAATTGCCCTCCAGGTGATTGTAGCAATAGTCACCCAATGGTCCGAACTCTATGACCGTTAAACTAAGAGTACTTGTTCCTTTCCACACGATGTTAAACTGCATGGAGTAAAGGTACACCCCATGCACAAGATAAATCAGGACAGGGAACTCTCCATGCTTTAACAATAACTAGTGATAAACATCCCACACATATCCAGATATTTCCTTACCAAATGACAGAATTCATGGCCCAGACAATCACGGATCCCCATAATCATTCATGGCCATCAGAAGTGAAAATTCATTGATTCGTGGACACCTTTGCACGACTATGCATACCATGCCCTCAGAGGCTTTGTATATTGATAGCCCTTATCCCATCTACCAAAAGCATGATTTCCTCAAGTGATACTCTTCCTAGCCTCGTACTCTTACCGGCCTCAGTGCCCCCATATCATCTCTTCTGATCCAAGAACCCATGTAAACACTTTTTACACCATCATCCCCTCTCCATGTCTTAGACATACCGAGATATTTGAGCCCAGTTACATTCTAATCAAGAGTGGCCTTTGAAACTATGTCCTTACCACATGACAATTAAGACTACACATAACATGTCTTTGCTATTTGGTGTGAAGCCGAAAAGACCAAGAATTGAACATAAAGGGAAATGACTCCAACTACAAGCATTTTCACAGACTATCTAAATTCCCCATCCTCGCTATATGACATTAAACTGCACTGTATCATTAATAATTCTCCCTGAATTTTCTGCATGCTGTTAAACTGCAATGGAAACCATCCTTACCACATGAAATTAAACTGCACTGAATTTTTTAATTCTATCCTTCCTCACCACATTGTTAGGTTCGGGACTGCGCAGCGGAAGCCAATGGGCCGGGATTTTTAAAATTTTTCTGCATCATCGGAGTGACATAATCGTGTCGACTCTGGTGATCTCGTCCCAGCTTGGTCCGAGGATCTCGCAAGGTTCATAAGGAGCACAAAATAAAATTGAACGTTTACCTTGTTCAGAATTGACGTGTAGGACACCGGCGATCGTTGCTCGAAGACTCCGACGTCGAAGCCCTCTAGATCGTCCACACACGCCTTGCAAATATGCACGCGCGCCGTTTTTCAAGATCCGGGTGCTAGCGCGGATCTAAGACGCACACTTCAGCGCAGCGATGATCACCGCAAGGGAGGATGCTTCGATCCGGGATGGATAAGCTTGAAGATCCTCCTTGCTTGAGAGACTCTCTCTCTAAATTCCAGGAGGAGAGAGATGCTCTCAAAATTGACACATGAATAGTTATGGTGGGAGAGAATCTCTCTCACTTATATAGGGAGTATTAAAACACGCGGTGTAGGTTCCCGGCCCCCGTGTATTAGGCGTCCGCTATATAAGTGATGTAAATAATTATTTATGGAAAATAAAATTATTCCATAAATAAAATTTACAATTTATCACTTATTTGTAATATATAAATATATTATGTGATAAATTTGAGTCTTTAACTCAACTCATACCTCCTACTAATATTAAACGAACCTAGGATATTTAAATCCAGTCGAATAATATTAATACGTGTATTTACCATACAACTTGTAAATACATGTTATAAATAAATTCAACTAATTATTCTAAACTCGAATAATTAATGAACTTATTTATTATTTGGTGATCCATAGAACTTGGATAGTACTCGGACCCTTTGGCGGGGCCCACCAAGTTCTAAATTCCTACTCTCAGAATAGGGCAGATTTTCAAGGCGCTATCGTGTGTGACCCTCTAGGCCCTTATCTCAATAGCAGTGAATAATATCACAGACCTAGAGCGGGGTCTAGCAACCCATCGAGGCCCCTATAGAGATAAGGCAAAGTCAAAGCAACGACTGCCTTCCTATGAACATGGTCCGTGTAATATAATCTCTTCGTCAAGCGATATCTCAATAAAGCAGAATGCATACTAGTGTCATCATTCTTTATTTGCTTTATCTTTGTTTGTTGATTTGTCCGGACGGTCTTACCTTCGTCTACCATGGCCATGGATTTAATGAAGGTGCAACCATCCTAATCAACCAGGCCCGAGATATCTCTTCCTAATCTTGGAAGCGACAAATCCTTTCTCGATCATTCAATCAATGCCATGCCATTAATGACGTACCCAATACAAACTACCTCACCACGACTTTGTCGCCATGGTTTTCGCCTTATATCAAATGTACGTAATTAAATGACATTCATTGATAATGATCTCAAGTCAGGAGACCATTACACATGCCCATAGATAGGAACGACCAATGACACCAGAAACATGTGGTGTTCCTATTAAGCGGGTCTGTCCTCATGATCTCGTTATCTAGAGATCATCAAGTGAGAACTTCATGAGATGAAGTCTCAATGCTTATGAGCCCCCAGCACCTGATGGTCACACATCATCTGTGTCCTTTCAGAATGATGTAACTGGACCATAGGATGTTACTTTAATATTACTGTCATGGCATCTCAGGGTTCTCATTATAGCCTGGGAACTGCTATAACCATTTGATGCGACAGGTAATCTAAGGACATTGCCATTGATGAAGTGGATGCAGAAGTATCTATACTATCATGGCAAGATAAACACATGCATAAAACCATACTGAATACATGTAACAGTAATCAAAGTACAAGACAAGTTGGGTCTAGAGCACCCACTTTCAACACTCCCACTTGCACTAGAGCCAACTGCTAACAGGTTTCAATCTGCTAGCTCTCACATGTGAATCATGCTTCTGCTGAGAAATGGATTTAGTTAGGGGGTCTACCACGTTGTCCTCTGTGGCTACTCTGCTAACTGTTACTTCACCTCTCTGAGTAAAATCCCTCAAGAGATGGTACTTCCGAAGAATATGCTTTGTCCTCTGGTGAGACCTGGGCTCCTTGGCAAGCACCACTGCAGCAGTATTGTCACAATATACTGGAACAGGGTCTGCACTGCTAGGTATAACACCAATGTCTGAGATAAAGCTACGTATCCAGACTGCTTCCTTTGCTGCATCGGAAGCCGCAATATATTCGGACTCTCCTGTAGAATCAGCGACCACAGCTTGCTTTGAGCTTCTCCAGCTCACTGCACCACCATTCAGGAAAAAGATGTAGCCTGACTGCGATTTCATATCATCATGATCTGTCTGGAAACTAGCATCAGTGTATCCCCTCACAACTAGTTCCTCATTTCCTCCATACACCAGGAACATATCCTTAGTACGCCTCAAGTACTTAAGGATAGTTTTAACAGCTGACCAGTGCAGCTCTCCTGGATTAGCTTGATATCTACCCACCATGCTTAAAGCAAAGGAAACATCAAACCTAGTACATAGCATG
This sequence comes from Viscum album, assembly GCA_963277665.1. Taxonomy (NCBI): domain Eukaryota; kingdom Viridiplantae; phylum Streptophyta; class Magnoliopsida; order Santalales; family Viscaceae; genus Viscum; species Viscum album. The sequence continues at coordinate 669,565,309 of OY728119.1, read as the reverse complement.
GCATACATGATAGAACCCACTGCCGAAGCATAAGGGACTCTACTCATTCTGTCAATCTCCTCCTATGTTTGTGGACACATTTTCATGGAGAGATTAATACCATGTGACATAAGTAACAATCCTCTTTTGGACTGTTCCATATTGTACCTTTTGAGTACCTTGTCAATATATGTACTTTGACTTAGGCCAAGCATCCTTTGAGGTCTATCTCGATAGATCTTGATCCCTAGAATGTAGGCCGCTTCACCTAAGTCTTTCATGGAGAAGCATTCATTTAACCAATTCTTAACTGACTGCAAGACTTGCACCTCGTTTCCCATGATTAATATGTCATCAACATATAAAACTAGGAAAACAATAGCATTCCCCTCAACCTTTTTATAGACACAAGGCTCGCTTTCATTTTTGGCAAAACCAAAATCTCTTATGGCCTCATCAAATCGTACATTCCATGATCTTGATGCCTGCTTCAATCCATAAATGGATCTCTGCAGCTTGCATAATTTATTGGCATTCTTTGACTTAACAAACCCTTCGGGTTGAGTCATATAGACGTCTTCAACCAACCTCCCATTTAGAAAAGCAGTTTTGACATCCATTTTCCAAATTTCATAATCATGAAAGGCTGCTATTGCAAGCAATATTCTGATGGATTTAAGCATTGCCACTGGTGAGAAGGTTTCATCATAGTCAATGCCTTGACGTTGTCTGAAACCCTTTGCAACCAGTCTTGCTTTAAAGGTATTAACCTTACCATCCATGTCCAGTTTGTTCTTGAATACCCATTTACAACCAATGGGCTTCACATCAGCTGGAGGGTCTACCAAAATCCAAACTTGATTTTGGTACATGCACTCCATCTCAGAATTCATGGCTTCTTGCCATGTAGTAGCTTCTTTGCCTTCTACTGCTTCCTTGTAGGTCAGAGGTTCATCATCCTCAAGGATTATTGTGTCACATGACTCGGTGACAAGAAAACCATAACGTTCCGGTTCACAAACCTCTCGCGTAGACCTACGCAGTATCTGTGTCTCAGGAACAATTTCTTCTTCCACTTGTTCTTGTAGAGATTGTTCCTCTACCAAATCTTGTGCATCTGGAGCATTGACTTCATCGAAGTCAATCTTGCTCCCACTATTTCGAGTAGAAATGTGATCCCTTTCTAGAAATGTGGCGTATCTTGCCACAATGACTTTTCTATCTAAAGGGTTATATAGGTTGTATCCTCTCATTTCCTTAGGATAACCTACAAAGATGCACTTAGTGCTTCTGGATGCTAATTTGTCACTTGGTAAAGTCTTGACAAATGCCTCGCACCCCCACACACGCATGTGTGTCAGATTGGGTTTCTTTCCAAACCATAACTGATATGGAATCCCATCTGTGGCTTTAGTTGGTACTCGGTTAATGGTATATGCTGCTGTCTGTAAGGCGTATCCCCAAAAGGATAATGGAAGAGTTGTATGACTCATCATTGATCTGACCATGTCAAGCAAGGTCCTATTCCTCCTTTCACTTACACCATTCCATTATGGTGTATAAGGAGGAGTGAGTTGAGATACTATTCCAGACTCCTTCAAATGATCAATGAAAGCTTGGTTAAGATATTCTCCGCCTCGATCTGAGCGAAGTGCATTTATCTTCTTACCAAGTTGGTTTTCTACTTCATTTTGATATTCCTTAAAAAAACTAAAGGAATCTGACTTATGCCGCATTAAGTAGATATAGCCATACCTACTATAATCATCGGTAAAAGTGATGAAGTATAGAAAACCACCCTTTGCCTCTACTGGAAATGGACCACATACATCGGTATGGATTAATTCCAGTACTGCATTTGCTCTTTCTCCCTTTCCTGAGAAAGGTGCTTTGGTCATCTTTCCTTGTAAACAAGCTTGACATACATCTTAGGGTTCTAACTGTAGCGAGTCTAGATACCCTTCTTGATGTAATTTTTGTAATCGCTTCTCGTTTACATGACCAAGCCTAAAGTGCCATAGGCGGGTGTTATTTGAGTCATGTTGGTTATTTTTGTCATTGATGGCCATTACTGAGTTTTATAGTTCTAGTATATATAAACCATTGTTAAGATGTGCCATACCATAACATATGTTATCCCTATAAAAGAGACAAATTTTATTTCCAAACTTGAAATAAAAACCCATAGTGTCTAAACATGACACAGAGATGATGTTTCTGGTAACAGACGGTACATAATAGCAATTGTTTAAAACTAGAACCAAACCAGTTGGTAAAGTCAAGTGATAGTCTCCCACTGCCAAGGCCGCCAGACTTGCACCATTTGCAGCTCGGAGATCCACTTGACCTTTTGCAATCTTCTCAAACCTACTTGGTTCCTGTATATGTATACAAATGTGTGAGCCACATGCCGTATCCAATACCCAACTTGTAGATAATGATAGATTTCATTCAATGAAAAAAATACCTGAAGCAGAAGCGTCAGCATGCTTCTTCTTCCCAGCTCTGCAATTATTTTTCCAGTGGCCTTTCTTGCCACATCCAAAACAGACAGCTTCCTGCTCATTACTCTGCCTCTGAATCTTTGGCTTCTTGGCAGGACGATGCATTGGTGTCTTTGGCATTGACTTGGCTTTAGACCCCTTTGCCTTGCCCTTGTTTTTCTTGTTCACCATAAGGACAGATGTATTGGTGTTTTTCATGTCCTTATCAGCTTGGCGAACTAAAGCCAAAAGATCCGGGAGCGACTTTGTCATATCATTCATATTATAATTGACAATGAAAGTCGAGAAGCTTGACGGTAAAGAGGCATGAATGAGATCCACTGCTAGTTCTTGGTTCAGTTTGAACCCAAGGGCTTCATGCCTCTCAATATACCCAATCATCTTGATTACGTGAGGACCGGATTGGTGCCCTCCTACTAGCCTGCACTTATAAAGTGCACTTGACATCTCATACCTTTCTTGCCTAGCCCTCTCCTCATACAGTTCTTGGAGGTGTGAAAGCATCTTGTAGGCATCCTCTTCCTCATGCATTTTTTGCAATTGGCTGGAAATGGATGACAACATGATGCATTGTACATCAAGTGCATCATCTACATGATTTTTCCACTTATCTTTTTCCGTCTTGCTTGCTCCCTGAGGAGGCTCAGCAGGAATTGGGGATTCCAGCACATATAACTTCCTTTCTTGGCGTAGTACTATGCGCAAGTTCCTGTACCACTCCTGGAAGTTATTGCCGGTCAGGATATTTTCTTTATCCAAGATTGATCGCAGTGATAAAGTACTAGTGGTGTTGGTGATTTCCATTTTAAATCTACATCAGATAAACATTTAGCAGTTAGTACTTTGTCTTGATTACCTTTTGACATTTTATGATTAATAAATTATTATATCATTTAATGTCTCCCACTATTTTAACGAACCTTAATGGCCCTCACCATTAGATTCGGAATACTCTATCGCTTGAGCATTCTAGTGGCAAGGATCCTCGAAACTTCCCTCGTAGTCTACAAGCTAGGGCTACGACACTACTTGGAGGGTTTCAAGGTAGGCGCTATGCTGGCCAACCACCTGTTCTTGTGGTTCCTTGTGTAGTTGAGTAAAGTCCCAGCTTTTTGGAATCTATACATAATTCCCTCAACCTCTTGCCTCTAAAGTGATAATAAGTTAGCTAAGGCTAAACCTTGATTACTCACTTTAGTTAAGTCGACCCATTCCTCACATGGAAACGCCCCGGTAGTAAGAGGCACTCTCAACTGAGGCTGATGAGCACCCAAACAGCCGGTTTTATTTAGATATGAGAAATGGAAGGCACTATGACTTAATATATCTTTGAGGGATTTTTAAATTATTAATTGACGAATATAATCCCTTTTCTATTTATTATGTTCAAACTAGGTTGTCTCGCTCACAACTGAACATTCAAAAGAGTATTTATTCGTCATAACTTTATGCATTTTCTCTTGTTTACTATCCTATGTGATCATGCAATAATCATGCAGTCGCATAAAATTAATAAACTATGCATAAAGTAAATCAAGCATTCCGACTGGTCTTGAGCATTCTATAATGATTGATCATTAACTGATCAATCATCACCTAGGGGCATACGTACCTGAGTCAATACAAGACTCGTGTCGCTGCTGGCCCCAATGCAAAGCCCAACTCATGTCTGGACTACCGCCTCATCTTGGCGGGGTCTGCCTCTCGGATCGTCACGAATAATTACAAATATACATGCACGCAGTCGAGGGGGTCTGGGGTACAAAATACATATAGTGCAATGGATGCGCAGGCCCTTATACATATTTGAATTAAAAGACGATTCGCAGACCGTCATTTATCTAATTAAATATTACAATCATCGCACGCATTGAATAAATAATTAAATAAATACATACATGCCAAACATACACAGGTCGGTCAAAAGCTCAAGACCAGTCGGGGTAAAAGCGCAATAAAATTAAACTGCAATAAATTTAAATTATGCGAGGGTGTTTTAATAAATTAAATGAATTTGATTAAATTCAAATAATTTATTTTTATTGGTTCCATTTGTTTAATTTAATTTTAATTCTAAAATTAAATTAAACCATTTATTTAATTCTAAACTTAAATTAAATTAATATTCTTGGATTAAAATAAACTAAACCACTAAATTAATTTCAATTAATTTAATTTAAAGAAAAAAAAACTAAATTAATTAAAATTAATTCAGTGCTCGGTTACCTCTCGCCGGAGAAAAGTCTGGCGGCACTGCGTACCGCCGCGGGATGTCGTCCTGAACCGCGGCGTGACCGCGGGGTGACCGCGGCGTGACCGCGGCGTGACCGCGGCGTGACCGCGGCGTGACCGCGGCGTGACCGCGTCCCGCAATGGCTGTATCTCCCGGCAGCCCGCAACTCCGGCGAGCCGGCGAGGGGTCGGTCAGTGCGAGGCAGTCCGGCAGGAGGTGAGGCCGGAGCGAGGCTGTCCGGCAGGGGGTGAGGCCGGAGTGGGGCTGTCCGGCAGGGGCCGGTCCGGCGCGGCGAGCCGCATCCGGCGAGGGCAGGCCGCATCCGGCGATCTGCGGCGAGGGCCGCGTCTGGCGAGGCGGTCCGGGGAGGAGGCCGCGCGGTGGGGAAGGGCCGGCGCGGAGGAGGAGGGCCGGTCCGGCGAGCTGGTTGCGGTCCGGGAGGAGGCCGCGGCCGGCGAGGTGCGGCCCGGGGAGGAGGCCGCGTCCGGCGAGGCGAGCCGGTGAGGTGCGGCGAGGGCCGCGTCCGGCGAGCTGCAGCCCGGGGAGGAGGCCGCGTCCGGCGAGGTGCGGCCCGGGGTGGAGGCCACGGCCGGTGAGGCGAGCCGGGGAGGTGCGGCGAGGGCCGCGTCCGGCGAGCTGCGGCCCGGGGAGGAGGCCGCGTCCGGCGAGGTGCGGCCCGGGGAGGAGGCCGCGGCCGGCAACCCTAGGGTTTTCCGGCCCTTGGCGGCGCGAGGGAGAAGACCCGTAAGGGTCTTCTTCCTTTGTTTTTTTTTGCCACAAAAGTCCAGCCGCCCCCTTCTTTTTTTTTATTTAAAAAATGGGAAGACCCAAAAAGAAGAAGACCCATAAGTCTTGGTCTTCTTCTTTTAAAAATATAATAAAATTTATTATAAATATAAGCAAATATTTATTATAAACTATTTTATTATATTTTATAATAATAAAATAAAATTATTTGATGTTAATACTCAACACCAAACAAGCATGAACACGGGCGTCGATCCGATTAAAACTTTCAAATGATCGTATCTTGATCATTTGAGATTGAAACGACGCGCGGTCAAATCTGAATGAACCGTCTTAACACCCCGCAATTAAATTTAATCCAATTTAATATTTTTGACTCAGAAAAAACCTTGCGCTCCCTCTGATACCATTGTTAGGTTCGGGACTGCGCAGTGGAAGCCAATGGGCCGGGATTTTTAAAATTTTTCTGCATCATCGGAGTGACATAATCGTGTCGACTCCGGTGATCTCATCCCAGCTTGGTCTGAGGATCTCGCAAGGTTCATAAGGAGCACAAAATAAAATTGAACGTTTACCTTGTTCAGAATTGACGTGTAGGACACCGGCGATCGTTGCTCGAAGACTCCGACGTCGAAGCCCTCTAGATCGTCCACACACGCCTTGCAAATCTGCACGCGCGCCGTTCGTCAAGATCCGGGTGCTAGCGCGGATCTAAGACGCACAATTCAGCGCAGCGATGATCACCGCAAGGGAGGATGCTTCGATCCGGGATGGATAAGCTTGAAGATCCTCCTTGCTTGAGAGAATCTCTCTCTAAATTCCAGGAGGAGAGAGATGCTCTCAAAATTGACACATGAATAGTTATGGTGGGAGAGCATCTCTCTCACTTATATAGGGAGTATTAAAACACGCGGTGTAGGTTCCCGGCCCCCGTGTATTAGGCATCCGCTATATAAGTGATGTAAATAATTATTTATGGAAAATAAAATTATGCCATAAATAAAATTTACAATTTATCACACATGACATTAAACTGCACGAAATCTATCCTCACCACATGAAATTAAACTGCACGATCAAATCTCTCATGGGTTTAGTCAGTAATGGAGGCTTTCCTCCGTCCCTCAGTGCACGGTCTAGAACTGCACAAACCACTGACTCACACTAGCGTGAGAAGGGATGACTTCACCCATTACTGAGAAGTTTTTCCTAGATGTTTCTCCTGTATCAAGGCACCCTATTTTCATAAACCATACTCTGTACTCAGAAAAAGCCAAACTATCATAAGCCACCCCTTGTAGTCCCCAATCTCAAACATCCCTGATGTTTCCCGACTATGGGTAGAATACAAGCATTGACATAAGGACACCTTTTCATGACTAGGCATTCCATGCCTTCAGCGGCTCTGCATATTGGTCAACCCCAGCATGTCTACCAATGGAAATATTTTCTTAGGCAATGCTTATCTTCATACTCCTCTTGGCCTCTGAGCCCCCATATCCATCCCGAGATTCGGAAACCTTATGAGTTGTAGTTTACCAACCTCTTTCAAAAACCTACCTGAATATGGTTGAACGTCTCTGACGAGATTACCTAGAACTAGGAAATTCCGTTCCATTTTAAGGAATGTCCCGGTTTCATGACATTAAACTGCGCCAAGCTCTAGCCATCCTTCACACTAGCTAAATGCGTAAGACAGGGACACTTTGTCCACACTCATGATTAGTACATATGTTCCCAAACCCTTTCAAATGTCACATACCCTTTCTGAGCTAGCCATGGTGGTTTTAATAATTCTCCAAGCCACCCATGGTGGTTTCATAAAATTCAGACTTCCATGAAGTTCTCAAGACATCAGAAATTGATGGTCATTGACTTAAAAAATCCTTTGCACGACTATACTTACAATTCCCTCAGCGGCTCTCCATATTGATTGCCCATGTCCCATCTAACAAAGGCAAGTCTTCCTTAGGTGATTCTTTTCCTACCTCTGTACGCCGATATGGCCCCCATGCCTTGTGAAATACACTGAATGTTGTTCAAATCTAAATATATTCCACCCACACGCATTTGAAAGGTATTGAGACATATTGTAATCAACCAAACCTCATCAGGGCCCTCGACCCACCATATCTGGTCACAGTTGTTCTACCTAAAACATCAGTAATGATAGTCTTGTTGGTGGGACTTTAATCTGCTCACAAAAAGAGGCGTAAACCCCGGCCGAAAATCCGAAAAGGGCGACCTAAGCAAAACCCGTTCTATACCCATTGGGTCCACACCAAATAGGCCCAAGGAAAATTAGGGTATTGACATAAAAGACAAATAGTTTGTAGGTTTTTTCTATAAAACCCTAGAAAAAGTCAAACTATGCTCACTGAGTCCCTTGGCTCATGCAAAATTTAGAGCATTGTCCAATCATTCATTAATTTTCCGGACCACTCTACATCAGAATAGCCAACTCTTCATTCTGATTGGACCCCATTCCGATGGGGGGAATTTGTAGGGTCTTGAAAAAGCAACAAAAAATAATGGTAATCCACATAATTTGAGAAATGATTCTACCCAATTTCCCTAAAAAAATTGGACAAAAACATGAAGAATACTCAAAATTGACAAAGGAACATCCGGTCCCCCTACCGGTTCAACATCGATGGTATGTGGCTGGTTTAGCAAGCATCCCCCTTCACGGATCAGTGTTGTCCGCGAAACAGAGGCAGAAACCCCTCTGCGCGTGTGATGTAGGATGGGTGCTAGGACGGTCCACAGTCATGAACAGCCCCAGCCACGAAACGCACCAACCGTCCCAGACCGCATGAGCTTTCATTCGCGGAATAGAGGTGCAGCCCTACGCAGCCACAAAGCACTGATTTGGTTCGCGGATGAGGTGAATTCAATTCCCCTCCCCCTCGTGATGTGAGGATTGACCATGTCATTGGAAAACTGGGTTTTCAGTCATGGGCCTCCGCAAAAGGTGTCGCATGACCACAAATACATCTCTTTCCCCCCTATATAAAAGAACATCAAGGGGGAGAATAAAGGGATTGATGGGATTCGGGTAGAAGGATTCTGCATCAGCGATAAGGTTTGGAGATCGACTTCTAGAGGAAGGAATCTAGTGGAAGGAGCTTAGGATTTCGTGAACAGAAATGTTCCGAATCGTGAACCAGAACAGGTTTAGAACTAGAAACGAATTAGAACCGAAAAACGTATAACAGATTGGTGAAAACACGAACTTAAAATAAAAACTGTGAGCCATGGACCCTCCGCGGATGTACTCCCTGCATACCAGGGAGTTTATGCCCCTTTTTCGATCTGACACACCGCGTAGCACTCTCCTACGCGGGCGAATCCCTGACTGGTGAACCCCCAACCGACGATCCCCTGGCTGTCACAGCTCGTGCGGACTCCACCGAATACCAACCTGGTACGCGGGCCGAACCCGAAGCCACGTACTGCCCTGGTACGTGGGATTACCATTAGTTCGCGTACCACCCTGGTATGCAGATGACCTCTCCAGCCACGTAGCACCCCCTACGTGAAGGGTGTCACCCCTCATGCACCCATGCAGCCCACCAACTCCTTTGGTGTTCCCATTCCCCGAGCCAGATAAAACCCTTCCAATCTGTCCCGATCCTTCACAATCCCTTCATCGGCCTATTCATCTACCTCGATCCAAGGCCTCAACTAAAACCACCAGACCTGTATGATGAAACCCTCAGATGCATCAGCACGCCACTTTGAGTTCACATACCCATGGTAGGTAAGGACAAAGATGTTTCCCCAACTCTAGAGCGGGTTCTCGTATCATTCCTGGGTTCAAATTCCAACGGTAGTGAAGGGTCCGAACCTAGGAGTCCCTTTTCTACCTCTCCACTTTCCAGGATTGAGGTACCCCTCTTGCGTTTCCTTTTGGAGAGCGCCAGTGGTGAGAACTTCTTCTCTCTCCTGGGAGTGGCTGGGCATCCCTACGAGAGTAAGCCGCACACCATTTTTGTCGGAATACAATGGCCCTTCCCCTCTCATCACAGAAGGTTCAATTCTCCGATGTGTGACTCATACCTTCCTTCAACATCAGGGAGAAGGAGAGTCCAGTCTCGTCGTCTTCCTCCCCTTCCCTCAGTAGGAAGAGTGTTCAAGGCTTGCCAAGTCTATTTCATTCTCTAGTTTCTCACACCAGGCATGACTCACATGGTCATAGATATTTTTGATGGTCACGACGTCCACACGATGGCAGTGGTTAAACGAACTATGTGGGTTTTGATCCCTATCTCCTAAGCAAGGTATGTAGGAATCCTCCCTAAGGTTCAATCCCAATTCGGGCCACTAACCATGTGTAAGTCCCAATCATGCCCCTCAAAATGAACTACGTGGGTTTTGATCCCGGTATCCTTAGCAGGGTACATAGGATGCCTCCTCTAGTTTCAATACCAATAATAGGAAACTCTCACGCGTAAGCCCTAATCATCCAAGAACAACATGGACATTGATTCCCGACCAACTGAGATACATAGGGAACCTCCCCGAGGTGCAAGCCCGATATCTATGTATGATACACATCTGTCCCTATCAGACTATGTCCCTATACTCCAGTAGAACAATATTCGGGCCCTAGTAATCACTTCCCTTGGGTCTTCCGGGACGCTTCGGCGTAAGTCCCGAACCAACTTTGACCGGGCAACTCTCGCACGAAGGTCCATGTCACATGACATTAAACTGTACATTTGGGTCCTTGTCGCATGACCTTACAGGGTGATGTGTCCCATCATGTAGCACTGAACTACGTGGATTATGATTCCTCTCACAAGGATACGTAGGAAGCCCGTATCACAGGTTAAACTTTACAGTTGGGTCCTTGTCGCATGACCTTACAGGGTGATGTGTCCCATCAAGTAGCACTGAACTACGTGGATTATGATTCCTCTCACAAGGATACGTAGGAAGCCCGTATCACAGGTTTGATCCAAATGCTCAATTCATTATCTACCCCCCCTGGATGACAATAAACTCTAGTGCGCCCAGTTATGAGGCTTCAAGCTCATGCAGTCTTAATGATTCCAAACTCCTCGGAGTCGTTAATCCAATGAGTTATGGTAAAACTGGGGCCTAAATTATTCTGAATCCTTTCGTTCAGTTGATTATTGCAAACCAGGAGAAATTCATGGATACTATGCTTGGGTATAAACCAAATATTCATGAATATATGAATATGTCTTAAATCTATAAGAGAGTCACGGAATAGGCAATAATTCCCCCAGAAGGGTGCGATGAGCCCGACTTCCCATCCTCTCGACCAATGTGAGTTCTTAACCATCACTGGCCAAATCACCCAGTGAATGTCTTCCTTCGGAAAGCAGGTCCACATACCCTTGGATATGGAACCTTTGGTCATATTGAAATGAAAACAGTGCACCAGATATGATTGATTAAGCATAACCCAATCTTTTCTAATCAACTTTCGTGCAGCACACATCTTCCCACCCCCGGTCGAAACAATAGATGCATGAAATCAATATCATTATTTTCACTCAGTGTTTGAGTGAAAATTAAATCATCTAAGGTAGTATGGACGTCTACCCGGACCATGTACTAATGATTACCAGCCTAAAAATCACATACCACTAGCACATGGTGAAATCAAGGATGAAATAACTTTTAAAATGTAACATCCTTTCTATAGGGTTTTCTATATTAAATATGAAATAAAGGATGTACTCAATGAAATACTCAGAAGCTTTTAGACCACCTACCCCCCCCCCCCCCAAAAATATGGGGGGTTTTCTAGAGGAACTCATGAGTCAGACTATCCATTGTATGTGTAAGTCATAGAAAACCCCATTATACTGCTTCAGATGCAGGAAACTATCTCAAACATTATAAATAATTACATGTTTGGCATTGAGAGTTTGTTCCTTAGATGGCACTATTGGAGGCATAACTATTGGCTTAGGGCCAACCACTACCAAAGTGTTTTCATCACCGCCCTCTTGGTTCATGGCTACATGTCTTCTTAGTGGCACAGATCTAACAATTCCAAGAAAATTCCTCATAATGGAATGAAAAAAATATTTAAAAACAAGTGGATATAGATCATATGGAAATGGGGTAACTATAAAAGGTATACTACCCCAGCCACCCACATATAATGTTATGGTATTGTTAAGTGTTCAAATATTTTTTTATTGTGGCACAAGTTGGCGAAGGTTCGATCTCACCTTTTCTTTTCATCTTTCAGAAAACAAATACTTTTATAAGTTTAAAATTATAATTATTTTTTTATGAACATATATAAATATAATAAGTTCCGATTTAATGTATCATCATTAAAATCTATCAAAATTACAATATACATTATAACAGATAAAGACCAATTAAATTTAATATTAGTTCTCATATAATTTGGTGTTAGAATGGAACATGTAAAATAAGATGGATTGACTCTTCTAATTACCCATTATAATTCACAACCGCCCATACACCTCATGAATTTAAAATGGCAGTCACATTATACATACCAAATAACACATCTTAAAACTAGAGGTACATAAATTCCAAGGTCAAAAAAACATTTATTAATGATGCCACCTTAACCTATATTGTAAATTACAAATTAGATTTATAATAACACATTAAATATATAATACCCTTTACCTGATGCATATATTTGTGGAATATGAATAAATATAACCACTATTGGTAACTAAAAATACATAGGCACCACAAAAAATGAAAGAAGTGAAATGAACATATATGGAAAGTCATTTGTATTTAATATCAATTCTATGTTCCTATAATGATGAATGTAACCATGATCTATAACATACCAGGTTGAGGTAAAATATCCAAGAAATCAATTGAAATTATGAAATTCATGTACAATACCCAATAGTGAATGCATATCAACTATAATTACTGAAATAAATATAAACATTTTCAATTCCCAGGAAAAATAAAATTTACCCAGAACGTGGGATAACTTCTCCAATGAATGGATTATGAACATGTTCCAACATATCTATAATATTCATTTAATATTCCAACAAAATAATACAAAATAAAATAAAACACCTCTGATATAAATTTTTGATATCCTCTCATAGGTTCCACTCAAAGATTCCCAAAGCACTATTTTCCACATTTCCTCATGCACACACTTCCTTAAACCATATGGTATCAACTAGTATCGAAGAAATAGGGTGTGTATATAGAGAGAATATTCCCACCTATAATATTGGATAAAATATAAATATAGTAAATAAATAAAAAATAATGGAATCTATTTATGAAATATGGAAACAATAGAATGTATGATTAATCAGATAATAATAATCAACCCAAAGATGAAAAAGTATATTTAAAATAGATACAGATATAATATAATGTATGTTCATTGATAGAAAAAGTTATATATGGAAGCAAGAAGTTAGTTCAACATTAGATTTAAAAAATAATGAAAAAGTGACCAAAATATATTAAAGAATAATGACCACTGGTTTAGTTATATACTACCAAGATCCATCCTATGAGTTTGAATAAGACATGTTTCCAAGGTTGGAAGATTCACCATGTCCATACCTGTTATCATACAATGTACAAGGGTACCAATAAAGGCCAAGATTGAATGTGAGATAAATCTCAGTAGGCTATAATGAAAAGTGGTTATACAAATCTAAAAATAGAATATATTATGAGAAATTTATTAGTATATATAAATTAAAATTTACATCAAAATAATAATTCGTTCCTAATTAAACCTAAAATATTAATATATTAGAAATTTATATCATTTAATTAATTGTTTTTAACCTTATGTTTTATAGATATTTCATGTTAATTGTTTCAACAATACTATAATAGCTCATAATGATAATGAAAATAGATACAAGGTGATACTAAAGAATCCTTAACCTTGGGTGTTAAGAAAACATATTGTAGTAGCATTATGTCAAGAAATAAGAGGGGTATAAGTGTTAGTCATGGGGAAATTCCAAAGTAATTCTTTTGTAATATATTCTAGATGAGTCCATTGATCACATCTATGATAATCACAGGCTAAGCATGAGTATTCCCAATAGGTTTAATCCATGGATCCACGTGTCTGAAAACATCAATTTGGATCCATGTAATCTATCCAAGACATTGTAATACATAATGATATAGTGAATGGATCCAAAGTCATCATGATAAGAATCTAGTAGTATAAAAGGACCATGTTCCAAATTGGGTATCTTGTTTTGAAAAAGACTCCTTGAGTTGGAATAGAAATTCCTAAGTGGTTGAGGCATTCCCTCAGGAATCCAAATATAAATCGAGTGTGAAATTTATTATAAAGGTCAAATGGAAAATATAAAATAGAAACTTTATACATAATTAATTATTAAATTTAATACATGAAATGAACATTCATTTTAATCATTTAAAAATATCACTCCTTCACCTTACACTAATCATGATAAGGAAGGATAAGGAAAAGAAACTAAAATGCAGTTCAATTACAAGTATTTAATAGGATCCTTAAATTTATTTTTATTAGGGATAAAAGTTAAAATAGACCATGCATAAAATTCAATCATGTATATAGTTTAATTCCAAGTAAAATCTATCATATACATTCGTTTTTCCATTTAAATATTTATTAATTAATTTTAAAATCATACCTTATCAAGGTCATTTCCATCACACCTAAATGATTCTGAAAATAATCCCAACATGGGTTACTAAAGAATCAATAAAAAATCATACTTGGGGTGATAGGCATGGAGGTCATAACCTCTAGTATCATGATGAAAATTTATATAAGGGGCTCTACAATGTGAGTAATATTATCAAAATAATGTTATAATAATTTAATTTAAAATTTCTTTGTGAAGCCATCATGAAAACATTGATGAAACATTATTAATGATGATAAATTTTTGGAAAATTCCAAGACCCCATAAAATATTCTTTTATTACTATCCTTATAAAGTATCAACCCTTAGTTTGTCTTAGATTATATGAAAATTAAAGAATATATAAATATCATAAAAATAGGGCATATGATCTAGTATCAAAATAGCCTTATTAAGAGAAATAAAAACCATGATATATGTTAATGGATGAATCGCCTACCATGAAGAATCCAAAGATATTTGTGACCCATTATTTCAATCTCTCATATAGAATAAGATTAATAACCTATTTTAAGAGGTATCATCGAGAGAAAAATGAATCTGTTTGTTCATGTAAGAGGAAATAATATTAAAGGGTAAGCTTATAATAATTTTATTGTATAAAAATTAATTTTTCCAACTTTTATGGGGGTGTTTCAGTTACTCAATTGGATTAACCATCCACAAACTGTGCACCAAGATCCACGATAAGAGGGTTCCTTCATAGTTTGGCTTCACAATTTGAGAAACCATGAACCATCCATACATTATGGATCTACTAAAGATTTTAAACCACCCACATTGTTTGGAGACCATGGGAGCATTGTTAAGAAAAGTTGTGTGCCCTAATGTTTCCTCTAAAACACCTATAAGGGTTTCTACTAACTATGAAAGCTGGTGGTTTGTTCTATTAGATGAGGTTATGAGATTAGAAAAATCCCCACACAACTCTAAGACTTCTATGACCTCATTTTCCAACTATAATAAGTGTAATATAAATAATTATATTAAAACATAATGGATCATTACCTAATAGAAAAATTTGTTCTTAAATTCAATTTCCCTTAAATTTCCATATTTTTTATCTTGGGTATGCTTATATCATAAAAAATATGTCATTTCTACATAAGATGAATAATGTCCCAACCTTGGTTCCATAAGTCAGTTCCTTGCGCATGTTCTTCACATGACCTCGAGCCCACCTCCCCAAATACAATATGATTCCTACTAACAACATGGATAAAATTTATAACAGGGGGAGATTGTACCAAATTTTTCAAAGAAGAAAAAGAGTAGAAATTATTATATGATATAAAAAGGATAAAAAAATTCAATAATCAATTCTAATCAATATAAGATCAAGCATCAAATGATGAATCTCAACTATGTTTGAAATGTCCATAACGAGAAGAGAATATATTTCTTTCTAAATGAGGGTTAGGTTTCAAATGAAAACCCAAAATAATGATATATTGACATCTCCCAAAAGGGTATTGACATCATTTCAGGTTACATAATTAATTCCCCATCCCAAATCATAACCCCTCCATCTATCATATGTTCTATCCCTTATCATTTCATGCAACAATGTATAATATTGGGGTACTGAATAGATAACATGAGTATGGTGTGAGTACAACTTAGTAAGCCACCTCCAATATCATCTACTACAATAAATTTTTTATAATAGGGTATGAATTTGTATAAATAATAAATATAAAAGACAAAAGTAACCACATTTCTAAAATTATTATTATTTAATCAACCATATCATACCTTCTTTGCCTAATGATGGAGTTTGAATCATATTACAATTGAATATTAGATTTAATTATTTAGTGGGAATTTAATATACGTTTAATTTATGTTTAGAATTCATAAACTGGGGGACGAGTGTAGTAGTCTAGGACCCCCTGTGTATTTTGAGCATTAACCCATTTCCCACAACTTAGTGATCACATACAATAAATATACATTTCTTTTGGGACTAAGATAGTTGTCTTTAACCTCGTGAGTATTTGGATCAGTATTCCATGACATAAAACAAAATAAAAAATTCACATATCATGGTTCCACATTTATAACCAATTTTTATACCATTTTCACAATTTATTATTAGGATAATTTTTTAATTCAATTTTCAACCATTAATAAAATATTAAATACAATTATGCATAAATATTATTTACAATTTCATATTTCATGATTATCATACAGTGATATTTTTCACAACCCATGGGTTTCCATCAATCGAATCTCATCATCATCAACGAGTCTACGGGATCCAGGAAGGGACTGATAATAAATTGGGAAATTAATTTATTAATTTATTTAAACTAAAATTTTACATCATTTAAATTAAAATTTAATAATTACATACATCCAATTATAATCAATAATTTGTGAATTGAAAATTATAAGACCTTATTCAATATCATTGATGAACGTTCACCATTCGAAAACCCTCAATTTGTTACAAAATGGTCCAATTCACAATGATAAAAGATATCTATGATCAAATAAAAGATCGAATGAAACTAGATCCATCAAAAAATAGAACCAAAACATCAATAACATATGAATAATCATTCCACTCTAATGATAGAGAAATTTCATAGAGAGGGAAATAAAAATGATGATTAATTTACATACCATAGAGGTGCATACTTCTTCCACCATATCATCGATTATCAATGAATGGGGTTTTAAGAGACTTTCAATCATCACAATATCCACAAAAATAACAAATGAAACCATATTTTGTTAGTCTGTGGTGATATGAGTTAATAAATGATGTGTTTCTATGTTTTTTTATAAAGATATCGGGGGTCCAATTTTATATACACATGGGTTCCTAGGATGCACGACATGGTTTCCTAAACCATGTACCCAATTTTTGTACCCCTATAGTTTATGGTAAATTAATTCTCTTATGTGGTGTATAGTTTGAAAAACTATTCATCAACCATGAAATTCTCTTCTATCTGGGATATGCAGTTTCTTCAGGGGTGGATGCACAGTATGGGAAAACCATACAATAATGGTGAACTACTCAATAAAAGTCACAAAACCTCCAAAACACACCCACAAACACCCAAGAAAATCCTAAAACAAAATATGACAAAAAAATATGAAAATGTATTGAAAAAATGTACAAGGTATCTCTAGAAAGGTAATGATATTATAATATCCCCACCTTGTAAACTATCTTCCTCGAGATGTACTCACAAGAATCTCTATGATTTTAAGGGAAACATTTTACACCAATGATCCCCAATAATTTTTTTCATATTCCATGTTTCCTACTAATGATATACATGCTACCATGGTAGTCATTCAAAAGGCATGGTCCTTCACTTCCAAACATTCATAGTACGATCACCAACAGGAATCAGATTCTTCTAAAAGTACACATCATCCTCATGCTCTATATCATAAACATCTATCATGTTAGAATGATTGGGGTGATACAAGAAAAGATATGATATATAGAAACCCTAATTTATATAAATATACCACTATATAGGAGCCAATCAATATACAACATATAGGATTCTCTCTACGATTTCAAATAGTCAAACTAACCAAGGCACCATAATTCCCTACCTCCAAATCCTACAGTGACCCAATATTAGTGACACCCAAAGGAACACATGATAATCCATTGTAATTTATCTAGGTTGATGACGGAAAACATAATATTTCATCTTCCACCTCTATGATATATCTATATATTTGTGAATCAAGTAAACGTTCTCTATAAGATACATTGTCCCAACAATTCTAACCCACCTGCCACCATCCAACAAAGAGAAGATCATGATGGTCAACAATAAATAAACCAATATAGTGTCATCATAATAGTTTACTAATAGAAATTTTCATATGAAAATAATGGAAAAAAGGATTCTCTCACGTTCCAACAAAATCACTGACACATTCTCTTAGCATATCCTCTAACACTTATACAGTAAAATCTATTTCTTATTTGTGTGTCAATGAAAACTCATACTAAAAAAACCAATATAGCAATAACTATTATTAGGAAATTATATAAGTGTGAATTAAAACATGATTCATAGTCTAAAACTGTGATATATGGTAACAATACAAATAGAATCTCTCACAAACATAAAATTCACCCAACTGATCTATCGTAAATGTATCCTATATATGCAAGAAATGTTCTATCATTTTCAAGAAATCCACAATTACTGAAATCACATTATTATTTTTTTTGGATCCTCAAAATACCCACCAAAATGTCTATGGAAATGTTGTCGCACTTCAATCATGAAATGGGAAATATATATAGAAAACTATCATGTCATTAATGTGTTGAATTCACTAACTGAAAATTATAGAATTGTGTCATGAAACCTACAATCACAATTTCCATACCTGACCATAAATATTTTCAAAATAGGTAACCATACATTTCTTATATACTATGATACACCTCCCAATTTTATCAATGAAAATAATTCACTTTATCCTCACACATACACATAAGAATAACGACATGGTTATTAATATATATTATCCCATACTCATATATTTTATTATCAGAAGGTGACTCCCCACCTTCACTCATTTCTATCATCGCGAAAACAATACATCCTAAAAAAGCATCAATCTATTGTGGACTCAATTGATAAGGGTTTTAGATCCATCTACCCCTATCCATACGGATCCCCAATATTCATGTTAATAAGTAAGTTAATCATATTGGACTCAGAGAATTATTCAAAAAATGAATGAGTCCATTTCTTTTGTCCCAGATCCTCACCAACACTATTTCCATTAACTTGGGTATAAGATATCTCAATATTAAATGATTGTATATACTCAACCCATCACCATTTTCTAAGGTTGGAATATCTCTATGAAAGGATGAATTTCAACGTTTTCTGGTTAATAGACACATTTAACTATTAACTCAGTAGATAATTCATCCAAAACATTTATTTACAAAAAACCTCATAAAATCTGATATCATGAGTTGGGTAATTCCATTTATGTGGGATAAACTCACATGAACCAAATTCAATAACTCAAACTCCTTGCATCCGCACTTCTACATGTCCGACACTAGATGCATAAAAAACACAGTATATTCATCACCTGGCATTGGTAGGATCAAGATAATTAAGGTCGTGAAATGCTTCTTCCACTCCTTGAACGAATTATCACATGCTCAAGACCATTCAAACATGATGCCCTTATTATTATATCATGAATGTGATTCTTATTATTGGGAAATTTCTTGGATAAATATATAATAATTCTTGACCAACCCTAGAAAGCATCAAATATAAGAAACATTCATGGTATAATCCTATGAAGCCATTGCTTGGACAATCTCATGGTCCACTTACACTCATTATACAGATATGATGTGGAACAAGATATATACCTATTGATATAATGTTGAAACATAGATACATTACCATATAGTTTGATCTCACTAAATTTTCTATGATTTTTTCAAGATATTGGGCATGATCATCAACAATCCTTGAGTACACAAAGAACGATTCAACAAAAATAACCAGAAACTAATCTTGGTAAGGGTGAAATATTCTTTTCATAAATTATATAATAACAACTAGAGAATTCTTCAACCCAAATTGAATCATAATAAACTCAAATTGGATTTAAATTCTTCTTAAATAATCCCAAGGTATATCAGAATATCAAATTATCAACCTATTCTACCCTAAACTCAAGTCAATATTTCAGAAAACACAAGCACCTCACAACTAGTAATAATTATTGTCAATATGTGGAAGAGGGTATTAGCTATTTAATATATTCTATTATACATTATATTAATAAAAAAATATACACAATCTCTTGTATGGATTCTTTGAAAAAAAATAAGGAACCCCCCCCCCCCCCCCCCGATGATATACTCAGATGAATAAATCCCTTATTCATCAATTATTTTAGATACATCTTAATATCATGATTATTTATTAGTACATTCGGTAAGGTGTAATATAATCATTTTCAAAACCACAAATGAGATCAATTAGAAACTCCAGTTATTTATTATATGGAATCCTTAAGAAGTCATCAATGAACATGTCCTTGAAACTATCCATTATGGGTGGAAAGAAACAAAGTTTCACACCACCATCATCTATCGATGGACATGAAACTGAGGCGGAGGTATCCACTAGTTTCCATTGAAATGGATCTGAAAATTCAACCTAGATTTATTTTATCCATGATGAAGATTATTTTTACCAACATGGAACATTAAGTTTATTCTCCCATGGGGAAATTCGATTTGGGTTCGGTACGATTCCAACCATTCCATACCAAAATAAAGTTAATGACATAAATTTAATATCCTTTTTGATAATAATAGAATTTATTCTTCCCAACCATGACAGAAAAACCCATACATAAACAGATTTCCCTTGAATTTACTCCCAATGTATTTTCGATCATCCTAAACCCACTCACAAACTCCACTGTCAAAATAAAACAACTCACATGTTATGAAGATATACAAAATTTGAGACTCATCTATCAAATATATCAATAAAATTAATATAAGCTAAATTAATAGTACATATAACTTTTAATTGTTCATACTTTCTATCCATAAGTGGTGAATGAAATACATGAAACTGTATTGTCTCTATTCCCTATATTATATTATGAGTCCCTTGAACTTCACTACTCTACTAATATAGGCTCTCTTTCCCTGACATAACAAGACAACTACATTAACATAAATGTATATATGTACTTTAAATACTATATGGATAAATCATAGAAGTCATATTCAAAGTAATCTAATTTGGAATATCTCTTTATTCAGTACCAATTATACGTGGTTTTTGATAATTCATTGGTATGTGACCCATCATTCTAGATGACTAGGACTCCACTAGTGGTCATGTAGGCTAGATACAAATATAACATGACCTGCCACACTAGTGGATTTATAACAAGTTACTACTCTATGTTACCAGTACTTCCCTCTAGACACTATTTATTCCAATTCCTTGTTGACATTATCCTAGATATTTTTCCTATAATCAAAATACATAAATCCTGGACATCTAGATCAATCCACTTGAATTCCACAGGTTGAAACCTTTATCATCCCATTAGAAATTATATCCATATTTTCCTATATAGAAAAGTTCTTCATCTGAATCATGTTCACCTGGGAAGTAATCTCACATTTAAGTCTATCATAAAAACATTTCACCATAGTTTCCTTATCTCATTCCATATCTAGAAGAAATCACATCTACTAGAATATGAAAAAACATATCTCATAATGGAAATACTCCCATGGGTCAACCTTATTATCTATTCTTCATTCACATGTTTGACTATATCTTAGTAAATGTGTTCCAATGAGTTCCCATGAATTTCATTGCACATAATGTTCTCATGTTGCTCATTATGTGTTTGAATATTCCACTGAAGATTCACTAATATAGACAACATATTATTATACAATTTTAATCTCATCTCAATATAATTATTATATGGTTAAGGATCCTCTAGATAGAATCAATACTAATATCAGTTGTCTCAGGCCCACCCTCTACGCTGAATGTCGGAGGGTACTTCTATATAAACTCTTATGTCAGGTAATAAATATTTCATACAACCCAAACTGTGTCTTAATTTGTTAACTTTATAAATAAAGAAAACATCTAAAATAATTTCTCTTCGACTCCTTCACCCAGATATACCAAAGACTCGAGTTCTGTGGCTAGAGGCTCATTTTACATCTATGTACATTAGTCATTGTATCAAAAAACATCATCATAGATTCATATATATATAATTAATTAAAATGTATTTGGTAACATAAGAATAATTAAAAAAATTGACAATAGGTATTATCTTAAATCCATAACATGTCATCCCTAAAATATCACTAGATGGTCAAAATCGAAGCCCCATCAATACCCTAAATCATCCCTCACCTAGGTCAAGGCTAGGAAAGGGAAAAAAATCTATATAAAAATATTTCCATTAGAAACCCACTTTAATCATTAAAAATTATCACTTTTAGTCACACTTTATATTATAAGTTTCTTATTCATAACCATTTAATTTTTAAATACTCAAGTGAATAAATAAAATTTCACTTCATCAAATCACTCAGACCATTCATTCCTATGTGTTCTTAATGTAATTCATGTAACATAAAATCCGTAGGGAAAATAATGATGCATTATATACACAAATTACATTATAAAATATGACAAGAAAAAAATAGCATAAATCAATAACAACAAAAAATATGTGCATCACCAAAGGTAAAATAACATTCAATTGTAATATCAATTATCATAGAAAAATGCGCCCCCTAGGTACTTGGTTTTCTCCTCTAAAAAGGATTAGCTAATACGATGAATGATATTATAACCATGTCATGACTCATTCTAGTATCATAACTACCTTTACTAGATATTAATCCAATAAAAATGAAAATAAAATAGCAGTTGATACCACATTCTGAAATCCTCACTTAGGTAACACGTGTTGGTGCCCTGAGATGGTTTATTGTATAACTTCAAGAACACCTCCCCACATTCTTGTGGCTACTGATTATCAGTAAGGATCTAATTTTTAATATGAGTATAGTTTGTATCTTTATTAAATTATCAAAATAGTGAAAAGAATAGATAATATAAAAATTATAATGAATAATAACTAATGGTAAACAATAATCTATATATGTTCAATCTTCACAAGATGAATCCCTAAAAAGTAAGAAGTAAAAAACATGAGGATTACATATTTCATGGTAAATGAGCTCTAAGTGTCTAATTATAACATACAACATGACTAATTTAAATCTCCTAAGAGATCCACCACATCATTTCTAGTTCCCTTATCTATTATCCTACAAAACTGCCAACTAAAACATTTAACATAGGGCACTAGAAATAATCATTTATTGCATACATAGATTCGATTGATGTACCAATTAGGCCACCTAGGTAGAGTATGAGTACAAATCATTATAACAACACTAATTAAATATAATATAATATCTACTTTATAATTTTATATGAAGCCGTATAAATAATAATGATAGATGAAAACATTAAACAGGTTCCATAATTATTATTTTTCAACAAACCATAACATACTTTCTTCGGACCATTTCAGAGTTTTAACTATATACCCCATGAATGTAAAATTTTAATATTTCATTTCCTTTCATTATAAATTTAATTTCAATTTCACATACATTCATAGAGAGATTAGAGCATCACTATTTAACCACAAGTGTATTTCGAGAACCATGCCCAATAACACTACTCTGTGATGTCATGAAATAAATATATATATCATTGGGGCCTAGAGAAGTAGTATGTAACCCCATGAGTCATTTAAGAAGAATTATCAAACCAAAAATTCTGTCACAAATATTGCATCTCTGGGATCAATATTAATAACCCGTTTGTCAACCATTTCCATAATATATTATTCAAAAAACATCATGGCTCCATTTATCAACCATTAATAAAAGATTAAAACTAATTCCACAAGATTATTTTTATATTTTCACATTTTTTTTCAATTATATAATGATTTTTGGAGTATCAGATGGGTTTCCCTAAAGCCAGTCAGATCATCTCATAATGGTCCAATGGGATTCGTCAGGGATCTCATAATTAAATGGGAGATTAATTAACTAATTCATTTTAATTTCAAATTTTCCAATGTTGAAATTTCAAATTTCTATTTTTATAAACCTCGTTATATTAATGATACTATGAATTTCACACTACACCACCTAACTCTTGTTCTTGGATGAATGATCTCTATCATTATACGTTTAAATTTACCAACATCGGCCAAAATGACAACGATAGAACATATCATGGATCAAAACCCAGAAAAAAGATCCCACAAAATAATATAAATTATATCCTCAATCAAGAACATTTTTAATGAATAAAAAAACATTCCTCTTTAATAGGAGAGAATGATGGGGGAGGGAGTAATCAAATGGAGGAAGCATTTACAAACCAGATAGGTTTATATTTCTTCCATTTGATAAATGATTCATAATTAAATATCTCCAACGAGTCATAGAATCCTCATAAGAGGATCTAATAATTTTGGAAAACTTATTAGGTCGAGTCAGAGAGATTAGGGGTAATAACTAAAAAATTCATCATTTTTCTATAAAGTTTTGTTTTTTAATTTTCATGTACACGGTTTTCTGGCCAAAGATGTAAGGGTTTCAAAATTGTTCCCCCTAATATAGAGACCCTCTAATATGGGGTGTATGATTTTTTATAATGTATTAATAGGTGAAAAATTTGTGCTCTAAATATCATATTCCCCTAAATATGAGACACATGGTATTATAGGGGTGGGTACCTTGTTTGGGAAAACCATGCACTACCAAAATACCCTATAAGAAACATCAGAAATCACTTGAACACTCCCAAGATTAGTGTCAAAATAAATAGAACCAAACAATGATGAAATGTAACCTAAAAACGTATGTGGTGCCTCCAAAAAGTATATAAACACATTCAATGTATTATTTCAATTTTTTTATATTTAATGTGGGGACATTGATAATTAATATTATTTAATCTATATAGATATTTAATGGAAATTCATATTATTCGTATACTAAATTGAATATTTAATTTATGATTATTTCATTGGGGATGGAGATGTAGGTGTCACCTTATTATAGATCATCCTATAATATTTATTAGTATGTTGAGGAAAATTAGTATTCATGCATTTAACATGTTCTTACTTTTTGTTTTAAATCGTATTTTGAGTTTTCTTGATGGTTGTGGTATCACGTGACTTATGAAATGTTGTTCTATAAGTAATAATATCCTCCATATAAAAATAAGTTATAATTATCAATGAAATTTTATCTAGGAACATTTTATTCTATATTTGATGACTAACTGGAATGTGTTTATAGATATTTATCTTCAAATATTTATTATTCTTCATTCTGATACATTCTCCAAGGCCACCACCTTTTTTCCTTTTTGTTGGAATGATTTTTACACCATATTTGTACTTTATAAAGGTGGTATTATTTCATAACATTCAATAGTGATGTCTTATCCTTGATTAGAATGGTATTATGGGAATTTAGATCTTCATTCCTTGGATTTTTACGTGGAACTTGTCACCTAGTCCGGTTCTCCCTCAAATTTTTAGTCAAGTTCATGGAACTCATTCCTCATTCCATATCATCATGGATGCAATTAAATTACACTACATCGGTATTGAAAATATTGTGGTTATTGATAGGACATTTACCTTCAGTCATAAGAGTAGAAATGTTGGGCATCAATGGTATGTATGAACTCTAAGAACATTAGTAACCTGAGTTCTTCCTCATAATAGGGAATAACATCAAGGTATCAATACAAAAAAATCCATGGAATCCTATATTAATCATGTGGTATCACTAGCCATACATGTATATCTTCAATGTATTTCACCACATGCATCCCATATTTATCATGGTCTAGCTAATTCTATAGGCGCATATGTTCCACGGATTTGACATTAGACATCCCATGTTTTTCATGCTTTTTATATTTGAGGTCATATGTTTAATATGTTGTTAAGTTGGATCAGGAAATCATTTTAACAAATTCTGTAACAATGTTTTATCTATCATCATTCCTCATTGATGAATATTAAGAAGGATTTTCCCTTTGAAGGAAAATGTCATAGTTAGATGTTTACAGATGGATTTATCAGAAATCCCTATAGAGGTGGATCGGTGATTTGTTCCCCATAAAGGTAATGTATCAAACAGTGAAGGTGGATCAAAACACCATTTTTGTTGAATCAATGTTTTATATTCCTGAGAGGGAGAACCTAAATGGTTCATTGATGGATTGACCCAAATACCCCCATGAGGAGGCTTTGGGAGGGGTAACCAATCATGGGTAGATTTTATACCTTAAAGGAAGATTAGAAAATTCCATGAGGAATATTATGGAGGTATCTCCCTAGGAAGGAGAACCTAGGTTTACCATTGTTAATGATTAAGCCTAACATAGTCATTCTAAGTACCCTATTGAAATGACTATGACCTAAACACAAAATGTGCAATGCATCAGTATAAGGTATTATGACAACACTAGTCTATGGAGACTAACATCAGGCGGTAAAGACACACTCATAATTATAGAATCATTGTTAAGTAATGGTGTTGGTTTCACAAATTGGAACTTCCATTAATGTGAGGATTTCACTTGGTTGGAGTTGGTGTGGGGCCTACTCATTAAGCAGTTCGAGGGACCTGGGAGAGATGTGGTACCCCATGTGAGGTGAATGATCTTATGTAGAATGTGGATGAAATAAATTTTTTTCGGGATATAGATGTTGGTTTTGGAACTTATAGACTCTTTCTATGTATATAAATTTTTTGGGAAACAAATCCCAAAATGTTTGAAACATTTTGGTATAACACCTAAGGAGGAGGCCAAAAAGAACATGTGGTTAGGACCAATGCATGAAATCATTCCATAGGATGATTATTGATGTTTGGTTTTACAATCAAGAAGATGACTATCTAAATGGAGGTTAGGAAATTTGAGTGAAGGTATACCCTAGGATGTGATGAGGTGGATGTCGCAATCACTAATAACCTCTATTCCAATGTGACTCATGCTCGGTGGGATAAATAAGAGGATGAATCAAACCAGACACTTGTTTCATGAAATAATCATCAAGGGGAGATGGTGTGGGTCATATGTGTTGGATATTTCCAAGGTGGATTCATTCCATGTGCATGGTATCTCATTTTATGTGAGAAGTATATCATAATATATGAGGGTATACTATTTGGAGACCATACCATTTTAATCACAAAGGGACTATTCTATGATTATTTCACCCGGTAAGTACATAGTTTAAGATCATGTGCTCAAGGCATCAGGAAAATGAATTATTACATCATGCAACTCATACGTGGGGGACCACTCCTTCCCCCTTAGTCTTACAATATGATTGGGCATGAACCTCTTCGAGGGGAATGGTTAGAAATTCTATGGTGTATATACATAGAGGACTGCCAGGTCATGAGGTCCATGTATGTGTGACTATGCTGAGAAGAAAAAGGCATTAACACACCTATGATGAGAATAATATGGTATGTAGGAGTCTCATCACACACATGAACTACAGTGGTCCCTAGGAATGGGAGGAACAACTCACATAGGTACTCGAGCTGTGGCTGAACTGGTCTAGGATGGGTCTGGGGGCTTGTAGAACTCAACCATTATGAAGAGGTATAAACAAATGTTTAGAATAATAGAGAGTACTATGAGGGAGTTTTCTCAATGTCGAGGGACTCGCAATGATGTTCTTTGTGAAGCTGAAGTTCATTGTGGAGACCATGAGATTCATGAAGGAGTGGGCTTCAAGAATCATGAAAACTATGTCATAGGATGGGGTCCTAGTTCATGAGAAGTGTGCTTCACAAATATTTATTTCAACATAAATACTCAACTTCCCCATAAGGCCTTAAAAATTCCCTAACAAAAATATAGATTCATGATAGGAATCTCGCCTAGGTTTGAGTCTTTCTAGAACACATTTAAGAAGGTTTCAAGAAGCCCAAGCACCTTGTATGATCGATTTTTTCAAGTTTGTGATGATTAGGAGGTCCATAAATTGAGATTAATTTATAAATTTAATGGTAAGGTTAACATCCTAAAATAATTGGAATGAAGGGATATTTATTGGGAAGGTAATATGTGAATATTAATGTGGTTAATGATTAATTTGGGACTTGGAGAATGAGTTCAGTTATGTCAAATTCAAAAAGGAACAACATCAATTCTTCACAAGTTTATGAAGGGACTTCGAAGATTCGCAGAGAAACATCATCTAGGCTTCATGTGTTCATTAAGGGGACTCTTAAAACATTACAAGGGGAATAATCAAGGATTTTTTTTTAAAAAATGGGGAATCATTGGTTGGGGATCTTTTCAAGCTCCACCATTCTCAATGTGATAGGACTTTTTGAAGATGATCCTTTAGAGGGTTTTTGGCCATCTTGGTATGGATTTACTACAAAACCACTATGTGTTTCTCAACTACTAATGTGGAATTAATTTTAGTTCCATTAAATTCCACCATAAAAATGGTTTTAAGTGGGAAAAGTAGGTTTTAATCCTTCTTGAGATTCTACCAACATTAGAAATCAACACCATTTTTGGAAGATCATCTGTAATGCTTACTCGCAATGCTTATTCATTATGGATTCTGGTGAAAAGGAAATCATGATGCCTAGACTAGCATTACACATAAAAAGTGGAGATAGTGGGGGACCTCACACACATTTAACCAATGTGTGAATAAAATATTTTTATCTCCTTTCATGAATATCTTTATCTCAATAAACTCTCTCCAATAACTATACATTACCTAACTATAGTTCTAGAACATTTCTCCATAAATGCATTTTATTAAACAAGACTCAAAACTATCCCTTTAACTAAGATATCATCAATCCGAACACCACGAATAGGATACATGAACATCCTTCATGAGTAAACCCCATAAAAATCATAAGTCCCAAATCTAGTGGTTGTTGAGGATGTAATTAATTCTGCTTCTTAGAGGGGAAACATGGATAACACAATAATGATTGGGTTGTGATTCATGAACACCACTGACCACGAAACCCTTTTGGGACTACTATCAAAATCTCAAAATGAATATACTATTTTCAAGAAAATTCTACTTTATAATTTTGGTTTTAGGGATGATACCTTCATCCCTGGGGCAAGATAAGTCTAACCATCAAACCAGTTCATAGTCATATGAGTGATAAAATATTTGAATTAGGCTGGTTAAGTCCACATATGGAATGATAAGACACCCATAACATTATAGTGACTCTTAAACCATATTAATAATGTGAATGGGATGAAACTTTAAGATGAGGCCTCCACAATACAATATAGAATGATTCTCATAATGGGTATGGGGGATTTGGAGAAGGGATGAAATGGAATATGGGATTTTCACCAGGGATTAATCTTTATAGATGAGTGGGTCTGATCCAACTGGGCATGTGTTTCATGCACTGTATTATAGTTAGAGATAAAGCAGGTAGTATTTTTTTAAGGGACATGGGATTATTAATTCAATTTTTAACTACTGTAGGAGAAAAAAACCATGATTTTTAGAATATGGTAATTAGAGACCAATAAATTCTTCTAACATCACATAGAGTCGACATTCAGCCACTAGTTCCATAAATAAATCTTTTGGATATTGATCCAAGTGTAATATCATGAAGAATTAATCCCCACTAAAAATTTAATGGGATTCCATTAAAATCTTGTAGGTTCGATGAAGGAACTACTAAATTTGTTGTAGGGTGTCATAAAAGAGATGTCGAGGGTGATCGATGTTCACTTACTGAAATAGATCAAATATTTCTTGAATGAACTAATGCAAAATCCATTTTATAGAGAGGATCATAGAGAATAACATTATCATTAGGCCACATATGTGTCTAGGGGGATACGAAAGGGGAATGGAGGGATCATTATATAGGATACTTGTGGTGATGTAATTGCAGTTTTGTGGATAATTTTTCAAGACACAGGACGACATCATTATTAGGTAAGTGTGATTTATCTGGGTTCTCATTAATGGATGAATGGTCCCAATGAGGGATGAAAAATTGGGGTTGTAGAGAAGAACCTTCATATGGGCAGTGATGTGGGATATGAGGTAGTGTGTCAACATAGTTGTCCTAATACTAGTAATTTTATACAAGGAAAATTGGTATATTAGTGATGGGAAGAAACTGAGGTCTAAGTGTATGGGAATTTTCACTTTTTGAATAGTTGGATGTCCAGACACATTGTAGTTTATAAATAATCTAACCTCATTTCCCTTCCATCAGTATAACTCTATCAAAAAATCATGAATATTTATGGATGTATACAATTCATGTTGGGAATGGTGGAAGTGATGTTGAATGATTGGTTGGTGGATCACGTCACATTTCATCTATTCCCCTACTAATTATAGTGGTGACTAATGATAGAACAAGAACCTTGGAATGGAGATCGTACCTTTTATACTTTTTAGGTGGTTACTAATAGCAAGACACATTTGTTCGACGGTTTCTAGGTCATATAATCCACACTTATTTGCATGAAACTTTTAGATGACTAGAAAACGATAACAATGATGGTGTACTAATATGTAGGGAATAAACCCCATCCCTCCGTGTTGAGGATGGTCTATAATATGTTTAAACATTATGATAAGAAAATTAAAATTTATTTTCCTCCATCAACTACTATATATGGGATCACCCAAGAATATAGATTGAGAAGGGAGAGATCATATCCTATGGATTTTTTAAGATGATATGACATTTGATCTAATGATTGGGTCACCCCCACCCCCATTGTGAGGTTGAGGACAAAAAGTGGTTGGTGGGAATCATTTTTTTAGAGCTGGTCCGGTGGGACTGATAATTGTTTTGGTTCCAATAGATCATGGGACCAAACTAAAAGGAGGTGATGGGAGAGGAACATCAGCAATCTTGACATTCATGTGTAGGAAGTAAAGGGAATAAGGGGTTCACTCTAAAGAAATCTATAGGGTTCATTTCCTTGGTATCAGTTAAAGAGTACATCACAAAAATAGTCCTAGTTATGTTGTGTATCCTAATTCCATATAGGATTAGGGACTTCGCAATCATATCACCACCTTTCTAAGGGTGTGTCTTTATCTGATTACTGGTGGGATATTCCTTGCTAGAATGGGCCATGTAAGGGAATGATTTTATGGTCCCCAAACTGAATAAATGAAATACATGGAGAATATATAGTAGTTAATAATCTCAGAGGTAACCACACGTCATTTGACTAGTCATGTGAGGATATTTATAGCCAAGTGTTCCCCTCCATCTACATTCATAAGTTGTACGACATCTGTCATGGCAGATGGTGATGAACTTAAAGATTCATGGGGTTGTTATTCCTACCATATCTCAGAAGAAGACTTGAATTCTATTACCTTCCCAGTAAATAGACTATTCATTGCACTCTTTTCACTATTACCCAAACTTTGAGAACATTTCCCAATCCTTTCATAAATTATATAGGAATTAGAAGGAATTTAAGAAGGGTAACATCATGGTAGACAACATGAATAGGGAGATGAAACTTCAACCCATAAAATAATGAATTTTGGACCCTCCATTACAATATGACAATGGGATATCACCCATAGGCACCAACCACTAATGCAGTGGTAGTGAAATATGACGTGGAGATAGTGGAGGCTAATCTCTTAGTGAATAATGATAGGAAGTCTATAGTGGTCACTCTAACTGTAGAAATTCTAGGAGAAGGGAATTTGGATATCACATCATTAGTATTGGGGGTTGATAAAAGTAACAAAATAAATATGGATAAAGGAATTATAGAGGATGATCCAATCAAATAGTTTCCACTAGAATGGGATGATGGTGCCAAAGAAGATGTGATAGGTGCACTGACTATGTAAGAAACTGGAGTGATTCAGGAGGATAAATTTGACACACATGTACCATCATTGCCACTTGTGGTGGATACATTAGTAGAGGATAAGGTTGTTCCACAAAAAGGGTAACCATGTAGCCTAGGACAATGGTGGCCACCTCGGTGATTCCATAATGTTCATTGTGATCCTCTTCTACTAGATGAATTGATAGTGAGGAACTAATCATGAAGATAGTTCTTGAGAAACATACAGTTGGAAACCATCACCTTGAAGATATGACCAACCCTATATTGGTGGTCATCCCTCAATAAGAGACATCACTTCCCAAATTGTTTTATGATTCTGGACCAAAATTCACTAATGGTTACTTGTACGTCCATCGTAAAGTAGTTAGTACTGTATGTAATTTATTCAACCATGTCTAGATAGATAATCTAGCATAGAAAGGAGGATATCCCTGTCATTAGCTACTAAGTATAGGGACCATTGTATTGAATTCAAAGAACACTTACTGGCACAAGACTTCATCATTGAGAGGGAATGTGCCAAGTGGATTCATATTGAAAATTACTAGTGATTTGGAAATTCAAATATAGTTGGGTCCATGTAATAGATATCCCCTTGATGAAATAGTAGCTTCATGAGGCAAATCTATCAACTATAATTTTATTGGTTTTTACCTATTGTTTTAAAACTGTCTTATGAAAGTACTTTACAGTAGATGTATAATGTTCCTTAAAACATGAAGTAAAATTATAATGTATTTTTCTCTTCAAGAATTAATTTATTATAATCCAAGAGATTTCAGAAATGATATTATATCTAGACACATTCCATTCTAAATTTATTTATTAAATTAAATGTGATTTCTATTATTTACAAAAACATAATTCATATTAATTCTCTTATTATCCCTGATATTTTAGTAGTTATATTATCTATTGATTATTTTCATTCTCAATTTATCGATTAATTTCTATGTGTTGAAAGTTATTTACCTTTCCATATTTATAAATCATAATCTTATAATTATGTTTTACTTATTTAAATGTCGTCTATGTTTAGTTATTTATCTATCCATGATTATTATTGTTATTTTTTATTCATATCATAAACTGTATAGAACCCATTCCAATAATCTAATATCATCATTGTTATTTTATTTACCAGGAATTAGTGAACTGTACAACGATTTATATGATAGGATATGCTACATCAAATACATTTATTCTCAAAAAATATTTTAATTTGTGTTTTGAAATGTTCTTTGGAAATCAATCATGTTTCATGTTTACCAATACTTTTAAACTATTCAGTCTTTGTGGATGTGATTCAACGAATCTTAATCAAATATAATAATGTAAAACATTGTATATGGGTTACAAGGTTCGGGGTGGTGACATAATCTTACCATTTATAATTTATAAAATCAGATTATTTTATAATCCACTGGATATTAATGGATATTCCTTATTTTATTCAATCTTTTCCTGAATTTTGTTCTTTTATTGAGAAAAGAATCATTTAAAAGGATAGTATTTTGTTCTTTAAATCAGATATATTTTTCATCTATATAAATTTTTTTAATAATTATTTTTAAAAAGTACTTTATTTAATTAAATTATTTATTAAGGAAATTTTATGTATTCATTGACATTTAAATATGTCTTGAAAGGAAAATTAATACAATATTAGTTATGTGGGGTTTCTGAGAGTATCTATTAAAATGATAATGGGAATTTTATTTTGACATATGTAGTGAAAAGAGACATCCCTTACATGGTAATTGTTTTATTAAATTTAGATACTTCTAAATGCTTTCAATGGGTTTAAAAAGAATTATTTTTTTTATAAATTCTTGTTTTCATATTTCATTTCAATTCCATTTATTCTTTCAATGCATGTGATTTTATTGAAAACCCTATATTCCATATAAGCTGATTGTCACACGAAATATCATGCATGTCTTTGCTGTTGATAAAATTATATTGATACAATCACTTTAATATTATCATTTTTTATTAGAATCTCAAATTATCTTAACTATCCATATTCATTGTATCATGGATATGATTATTTCCAAAACCATATATCATTTTAACAAATACGTTTTTGTATGAATGTTATTTTAATAATTAAGGAAATATTTATAAATATCTATTAGTTTCATAATAATTTTATTTTTAAAAATGATTATTATTTTTGAATTAAACGGGACATTCAATATAATATGAATTCTTTGAAAATGTAATGAAAAATTGGCCATGAAATTATATAGCCTATTGATTCATTTATAGGTATCTTAAGACAAATTGCATTCCCTAATTAAATGGGTTATTTAAATATTTTATTAAATTTTCATGGGAAAATTCCTTGATGGTATATATATAATGAATTCTAAGATAACTTCATCTATTTTCCATGAGATTAAAGCATTGATAATATACACTGATTAATAAAATATGATTTTTTTATTTACATGTAATTATTTTATCATAATTTATTCCTATAATTTTACTATTCCTGGTGATTTTGTTGAATAAATTTCATCTGTTTTCAGTAATTTTCATGGTCATATTGTTTTTTATTTATCATTTCATTACGGGGTCCACTATATGTAACAGTTAATTGGGAATTTGATCTCACCCTTTTTTTCTTCATTACCCATGAGATAAAGATAATATTTTTGAATGCGTTTAAGGATTACCAATGTTTTACATTACTATTTTTCTAATTTGAACCCAAATATATAATTGGCATCATGAATATATCTGGATTTCCAAGAATACTACATTGAATGTTGTATTAGTATTTAACCCCTTTCTTATATTTCACTATAATAAAGTAGTCACTATATATAGATAACTAGTGTTTTGGTAGTTATATAGATACTTTATTTTAGATTTATTGAAGATTCTTTCATAACATTTTAGGTTTCCTTTAATGGAATAGACATAAATTCCATAAATTGAGGGAAATCATTTCTATTTATGGATATATGTTTATAATATTTTTTTTTTGATTTAGGTGATCATAATTTCCACAGAATAGTTGATCCAAGAAAACAAATTTTCATCATATAAATTTCTCCCAAAAACCTTGCCTTTTACTAATTAATCAGGCCAATAAAATTATAATAATAGTAATATCAATGTGGTAAAACATATAATTGATTTTTACTACCCATAAAAGTTTAATAAAACCTATTAATTGTCTTCTTGCACATTGTACATACTATCTTACCAAAAGAAAAACCCTTAATATCACCTATCACATGATACAAAGAGATGGGAAATAAAGTATCCCCTACATCAAACAAGGCCTTCTGAACTATTTTCAATGGTATGAATGAGTTGAAAAAAATATCAATCAGACCAATAAAAGAAGAAAATAATTTCTATCAGAGAAAATATCATCTGAATATTTAGTCCACCCCCAAACATCACCAAAAAAATGATTAATGTATATACTCCTTTCATTGTGGAATAATAATAAGAATAATTTGATGAGGAACAATGTGAAAATACCTATAGTCAAAATTGATTGATCCTCGAATTCTAGGGATGAAATCCATTGAAAGGGTCTAAAATAACTTCTACATACACACTTGTTTCACCCATGGACTAATGAAAAAAGATATATGATATGTTTTAATGGGGTTTGGAATTTATAGGTATTATATAATATATAAGTCATCATAGTATCCCCCTTCACTATGCCCATAATTTGATTAAAGAGGTATAGATAGTTTTGTATCGTGAAGGAAAATGTTGTAGCCTAGATGGTCATAGAAAATAATGATAATGGATGATATATTTATTCATTATATATCATAAAATTTAAATAAGTCCACATTTTATTAGAGACCTCCACAATGCCTTACCCACATTCCATTAAAGTCCTATAATGGTTCCATACTTCATGGCACAAGCATGTACAAAATTTGAGAACCTCTGAAAACTCACACATAGGAATCCACACAATGGTTAAAAAATTCATGCCATATCTATAATCAAAATAATATGTGTAATGACCCAAAGTTTCATTAATGGAAAATGCCTCTTGATCTTATTAAATGTCTCTTTATATAAAATGATTTTATAAGATGTCTACTTCTTTGGATTTATGTTAAGATTTTTGACCGTTGTTAATATAGTTGTTTAACAGTGGTCAC
This sequence comes from Viscum album, assembly GCA_963277665.1. Classification (NCBI taxonomy): domain Eukaryota; kingdom Viridiplantae; phylum Streptophyta; class Magnoliopsida; order Santalales; family Viscaceae; genus Viscum; species Viscum album. Next base: position 669,529,501 of record OY728119.1, on the reverse strand, counting down.
ATGATTAGTATAAATATAGGACCTTAACAAGTCCAATTTAGTCAGACAAAAGAAGTGATGGACTCATCTAGTAGAATTGCCCCATACGAAGCCCATTTGTCAGAGCTCGGAAAAGAGGTGGCATCCTTGGGCATCGCCCTTGACCAAGCCCAAGCTGAGCTTCACCATGTCAAGCTCAAACGGGACCGTCTACGGGAAAAGTGGAAGTTGATAGAGATTACCACTCAAGCGATGTTATCCAAGCCACCCCAAGAGTCTGTCACCATCTCACACATTACTCTTAGATATTATGCGGCTATTTTAAGCGGTTATGTAACAAATAAGTAGTACTATGTTCATGTACATTATTTTTTTATATAATAACGAATACAATTTCTAGTCATTTTTGATACATTGTAAATAGTTTTTAAAGTACAAATGGTGTTTTTAGTTATTATTTAATTAAGAAATATATTTTATTAAATTAAGGGATTTATGAATTAAATAATATTTTAATAAAATAATAATAATATTATTATATTAATTTTTATTAAATATAAATTATCTTATAATTTTATGAATGCAATTAAAATTTTATATTAAGGTTTGAAAGCCATTTCTGTCAAAACCCGTGAATATTCGATAAATGTTGGATTTTATTTTAAAAGTGAAAATTAACATATTTAGAAATTTTTCTAGATAAAATAAATTTCATTTCTAGAATCAGGACGTCGAAATTTTCAATGGTGAATTTTTCATAATTTTCTGAGACAGTCTAATTTTTGGGTAAAAATTAAATTCCATTTAAATATATAATGTGTTTTATGACATTATAATGAACCAATGGTGATTTAATAAAATACAATAATCACTATGTTCGTCCAATATATGTTTTATCATTAAAATAATGTGATTTTGGGTTTGTTTGACTTACTTTTCAAAGAATTAATGGACCCCTCATGACATATTCAACACTTTGCCTTTTTAAATTAATTTCCATGGGAGGGTGACTCACCTCCACATAAGAAACCTTATTATTTTAAGAAGTTTGGACTTGGGCCTTATAAAATATTTTTTTCCTCTTACATTTTCAAAAAACCATGGGCAAAAACCATGGGATGGTTTGTGGTTTGGATTAATTTAATGTAAGGGGACCCAAACCTAAATAATAACGAATTCCCTCACCATTCCTATATAAACCCACCCAAGCTCCCACTTCCACTTCACTAACATACCTTGGAGAACATCCAACCTCTTCCCTACTCTCTCTAGAATCCTCCCAAGTTTCCCCAAGCTCCCATGAAGCCTCTCAAAATCCTCTCTCTAGCATTTGGAAGCACACTTCCAAGTAACGGTTTTTTCTTCCTTTCTCATTTTGTCAATTTTCATTAAGTTGTATTTCCCTTTTAATTTCAATTATGAATGATGGGTTATGGTTTCAAAACTCCCCCATAATTCCCTCTTATTGTTTTAATGATGGGATACCCCTTTCTCTCTCATTAAATTCCTCCCATGTACACCCATTACTATGCCGAAATTCCGAAAGGAACTTCTCTCTCTTCTTTTACTTTCAAGCAATAATTTTGTATCATGAAACTAAATTCCATTAAATTTGTTTAGACATGTATCTATATTAACTCCTTATTGTCCATTACATGTAAATATGATGAGGAACCCATTTCTCTCTCATCAACCATTCTTTATGAATTCTTATGTCACGCCGTTACGCTGCCGAAATCACACCGATTTTCTAAGCCAATGCCACTGTGTAGTGGATACCATGCCCATTTCTCCATTAAGGGTATCCACCTTTATGAACCTTTACATATTGATTAGAATGTTTCATGTATGAATTCCACATTCCTTTATCGTGGAATATATTTTTATGTTTTATGAATCCATGTTTTATGAACCATGTGCCACACTTATGCATGAAATGAAATGCTTAAGAAGGGTGTGCCCTTATAGCGCTCCAATGCATTGGGTAAAGTATAGTATCATGATAAGTCATGTGCAATGAGTGTTGACTCATGCTAATTCAAGTGAAATATGGGTTTACTCGTGATTCATGTCCAATGAGGGTTTACTCATGCTTTATGTGCAATGAGCCTTGGCTCATGCTAATTCCATGTTAAGTGTTGTTTCCACATTTCCATGTTATGATTACCAAGCTTTATCATGCCTTTATTTTCATGTTTATTTTATGATATATTGATATGCCTATTGTCTAACATGTATTGTACTCCTCATGTAATTCCATGTGTACTCCCTTAATGGGCTTTATAGCTCACCCTTTTATTATGCATGTCCTCAGGTTATCCCATGCAATGATAAGTACGAGTGAATGTAGTGGTCATGTGAAGGATGTTTTCAATAAAGATATTGTATTTCATGTTTTATGTTTTTATGTAATGATAATAATCCCCAAAGGCACTAAACCTCTCAATCTTCTTTGTTTTATCAAGTGAAGTTTTATGTAATAAATCATGTTTAAGTTGTAATTAAAAGAAGGGTTGTTATAGTTGGTATCAAAGGTAGGTTTAGTTATTTTTGGGATTCGGAAACCCTAGTAAAGCCTTAGATACAAGAATAAGTATAATAAAAACATCCCTAAGTTTTGGTAAGTTCTATGTAAGTAGTTTATCAAGCAAATACATCCCTGTCTGGATACGAGTAGGTAGAGGTGGCTCTTGCACAGATGTATCCTAGGGGTAAAACCCAAAAACACCGCTTTGAGCTAGACTCAAATGGGAACTGGTGCACAACAACGATAATTGATGCACTCTTGGTTACGATACTCCCAGGGGAAATTTTTTGATAAATTCACAAGCATAGTATGAACCCTTATTAAGAAAATTAAAAAAATGCCCCTAAGAATATATGTTAGAAAGTAGATCATGAAAAGCCTAGATTGAAGCCTATAGACTCATGAGTTAAGGAAATGAAAGTTTATTAATAATTCATCAACATTTTTATTTGGATTACCCTTTATGTGTTACCCCTAACTTTCCTTTTATTCCAGCCAATGGCCAGTAATAGTAGGACTCAGGCTAACAACCGTTGTAAAGATCAGTGTGATGAGTGTACTAATGAGATGCCAAATACAATGGGAGTTGGAATCACAAACTTTGTCATGCTTCTCTCTCAGCTAACTCAAGTATTGAATAGAAACATAGGTCAAGAGTAATGTTCAACCCCCCCCCCCCCCCCAAGAAAGAACAAGTCGCTATCGAGTGCTTCAAGAGACAAGAGCCTCCTACTTTTAGTTGATCATCTGATCCCACGATTTCTGAACAATGGATCGACTCCATTGAAAAGATATTCTCCATCCTCCAATGTTTTGAACAAGAGAAGGTTCTCCTAGTGGATTATCGTATGGAGGGTGAAGCTGATCAATGGTAGACGTTGATAAAAAATACGATGCCGGAGGAGGAGATTGAGGCGTTAGAATTGAAGGATTTCTAGAAGATGTTTTTCGATAAAAATTTTCCGCGCAGCCTCCAGCTTAAGATGGAAAGGGACTTCCTTTCCCTCATGAAAAAAGATGAAGAATATGTTGGATCATATGAGGAAAACTTCACGAGGCTTGCACAATACGCTTCCGGTTTTGTCGTTACCCCCGAATGCATGGTTGACCACTTCTTTGGTAGGCTAAAGCCTAGCTTGTGGAAAGCATTAGCGATCTGTGACTTTGACAGCTATGATGAAATTGTCTGATGTGCCCTCAAGGTTGAAATGGAGATTGGGGAATCATAGGGGTATCATGGGGACAAGAAGAGTAAGGTGGACTTCAATACTGGTGGTCCGATGGATAAATCCAACGGTGCTAAGAAGATCCAGCACCCCACTTAACAAAAGTGCAGAAAGAAGCACCCTAGAAATTGCCTTAAGGGGACGAGAAAATTCTTCAGGTGTGGAAGAGAAGGGAACCTAGCTATTAACTGTAGGCAAGAAGGACCCGCGGCTGTGACAGAGGAGAGGAACGCTCCGTTCAAACCTCAACGCATTGTTCAATGCTACAAATTCAAAGAACCAGGTCATTTTGCAAATCAGTTCCCTAATCCATGGGTTATCGGAGGAAACCAACAACCTCCAAGATAGCAAGGAAGAGCTTTTTCCATCACTTTTGCCGAAGTTAACCCTGACAATGAAGTGGTGATAGGTATGCTAGTTATTCATTCAAGAATAGTGAACATACTTTTGGATTAAGGTTCTATGCATTCTTTTATATCACGAAAGTTTAGTAGAATAATCCCATCACCACCACAAATAATGGATGTAATGATATCGGTGAGTACGGCAAATAGGGAAATCATTGCATCACATGAGTATAAGTCCTCCCCTGTTATAATCTGAGGATTGAATTTCCCAGCGAACCTCGTCATACTCCCTCTGGTGGGATTTGATGCAATTCTTCGCATGGATTGGCCTTCCTTATATAAAGAAAACATAAATTTTCGGGAGAGGGAAATAACACTCCATATGAAGAATCGACCCCCGATTCTTTACAAGTGTCAGGAGGAAGAACAATATCCTTTATATCCATCATCACAAGCATGGATATTACTACCTTATGAGCACGCATATCTGGCTCAAATGATTGAGTCCAAGGAAGAAACCATCCATGAAGAAATTCCTATTGTGAGGGAATTTGCTGAAGTGTTTCCCGAGGAACTTCCTGGTCTTCCTCCAAGAAGAGATGTTGAGTTCTCAACTGAACTTATACCTGAGGAACTACCAATATCCAAGACTCCATATAGAATGGTTGTTGTAGATCTTGAAGAGATGAAGAAACAACTACAAGAGAATCTGGATAAATGGTTTATACGCCCAAGTGCTTCACCATGGGGTGCACCAGTCCTCTTCGTCAAGAAGAAGGATGGGTCAATGCGGTTTTGCATTGATTATCGTGAACATAACAAAATCACGATAAAGAACAAGTATCCTCTCCCAAGAATCGATGACTTGTTTGATCAGCTACGTGGAGCACAATAGTTTCCAAGGTGGAATTGTGGTCGGGATACTATCAAGTAAGGGTGAAGAAGGAAGATTTCCCCAAGACTGCTTTTCATACAAGATACGGGCACTATGAATTCATAGTAATTCCTTTCGGACTCACTAATTCTCCAGTAATATTCATGGAAATGATGAATAGAGTCTTTAGATATTACCTTGAAAAATTTGTGGTAGTCTTTATTGATGATATTCTAATATACTCCAAAACCAAGGAGGATCATGAGGATCATTTAAACACTATACTAGAGACTTTGCGTAAGGAGAAGCTCTATGCAAAGTACATAAAGTGTGAGTTCTGGATGAAGGAGGTCTCATTCTTGGGTCATATCATCACAAGCAATGAGATATCTGTGGACCCCTCCAAACAGATGCAATTGGGGGATGGCTGAGGCCAACATCTGTAACGGATATCCATAGCTTCTTGGGGTTAGCTGGATATTATCGACTATTTGTGAAAAATTTCTCACGATTGTCCAACCCTCTTACCAAGCTAACTTGAAAGGGAGTAAAGTTTGCTTGGAGTGATGAATACAAAGAAAGCTTCAAGGAGTTAAAAAGGAGGCTTATCACTGCCCCTGTTCTCACTTTACCCATAAGTGGGGAACTTTTTGTGGTATTCAGTGATGCTTCAAAGAAGGGCTTAGGCTGTGTGCTGATGCAGAATGATAAAGTGATATCATACACCTCAAGGCAGTTGAAAATCCATGAGCAAAACTATCCAACGCATGATCTGGAGTTAGTGGCTGTGATCTTTGCCTTGAAAATCTGGCGGCATTATCTCTGTGGAGAGAAATTTGAGATATATATTGGCCAAAAGAGTCTAAAATATATATTCACAGAGAAAGCGCATAATATGCGCCAGAGAAGATGGATAGAGCTCATCAAGGATTATGACTGTTCAATACATTACCACCCTGGGAAAGTGAACAAGGTGGAAGATGCCCTAAGTAGAAAGGACCCATCAATTCAATTAATAATGAGAATTGAGAAGGATCCCATCTTCTTAGACTTGATGAAGATGGACATGGGAGTCATAAAGAAGGGAACATCAACAATCCTTTCACAAATGATTGCTCAAACATCTCTTTTGGAAAGGATAAAGGATGCTCAAATGGATGATGTGGGAATTTAGGAAAATGTTGGAGCTATCAAAAAATGGAAATCCTAGGAGTTTAATGTAATGAATCAGGAATTGTGCGGTTTGGGAAAAGACTATGTGTTCCATCAAGTCCGGAGCTGATGAATGAACTTTTGGATGATGCACATAGTTCAAATTTCTCTATTCACCCAGGGAACACAAAGATGCATCGAGATCTCTGAGAAAACTTTTGGTGGGATAATATGAAGAAGGAGATCGCAGAATATACATCAAAGTGCCTGGTGTGTCAGAAAGTGAACGCAGAGAGGCAGAATTCTAAGGGGATGATGCAACCATTTCCCATACCAGAATGGAAATGGGAGAACATCACCATGGACTTAGTCACCAGACTTCCATGGACATCCAAAGGCAACAATGCAATCAGGGTTGTTGTGGATCATCTTACAATGACTGCACACTTAATTTCTATTCGAGAGAATTTATCATTGGATCAACTGGCATGGATATATATCAGGGAAGTGGTAAGGTTGAATGGAGTACCACTATCTATTATGTCTGACTGAGATCCATGACTCACCTCTATGATTTGGAAGAGTCTTCAACATTCTCCAAATACTGAACGGAACTTCAGTACAGCCTATCTTCCTCAAACTGATAGCCAATCCGAGCAGACTATCCAAACACTTGAGGATATGTTGAGAGCGTGCTCGATGGACTTTAAAGGAGGATGGGATCAACATCTTCCTCTGGTTGAGTTCTCTTATAATAACAGTTTCCACTCAAGCATCCAAATGGCACCATATGAAGCCCTGTATGGGAAAAGGTGCAGAACACCGACATGTTGGGATGAGGTCGGTGAACGTAAGCTGCTTGGACCAGAAATGGTCGAAGAAATGGTGGAGAAGGTGAAAACCATTCAGCAGCATATCAAGGTAGCCCAAAGTCGACAGAAGATTTATGCAGATAATCGTCGACGAGACCTTGAGTTTAAAGATGGAGACATGGTGTTTCTATGCATATCTCCGTGGAAAAAGGTCATGAGGTTTGGAAAGAAAGGGAATTTAAGTCCAAGGTACATCGACCCCTTAGAAATTCTTGATCGTGTTGCGGTTGTGGCCTATCGACTAGCACTTCCACCTACCATGGCCAAGGTGCATGATGTCTTTCATGTATCCCTCTAAAGGAAGAACATACCAGACCCTTCACATGTATTCTCACCTGAGGTGGTACAATTGGATGACGATCTATATTATAAGGAGAAACCAGTGAAGATCTTAGATCGTAGGGACAAAGTTCTACGAAATAAGACAATGCCCCTCGTTATGGCGTTGTCAAGAAAACACAAGGTTGAATAAGTGGCTTGGGAATCGGAGGATATGATGAAGCTGAGTTACCCAAATTTGTTTTATTGTGGGAAAAGGAAAATTTCGAGGGCGAAATTTCTTAAGGGGGGAATATTGTAATGATGCAAAGCTTCATTAATGGAAAATCCCTCTTGATTTTATTAAATGACTCTTTATATAAAATGTTTTTATAAGATCTCAACTTCTTTAGTTTTGTGTTAGGATTTTTTACCGTTGTTAAAATAGTCGTTGAACAGTGATCACATGATTATTATATATATAGGACCTTAATAAATCCAATTTACTCAGGCAAAAGAAGTGATGGCCTCATCCAGTAGAATTGCACCATACGAAGCCCATTTTTCATAGCTTGAAAAAGAGGTGGCATCCTTGGGATAAACCCTTGACCAAGTCCAAGCTGAGCTTCACCATGTCAAGCTCGAACGGGACCGTCTACGGGGAAAGTGGAAGATGATAGAGATTACCACTCGAGCGATGTTATCTGAGCCACCCGAAGAGTCTGTCACCATCGTACACCTTACCCTTAGGTCTTATGTGGCTTTTTAAGGGGTTATGTAACAAATAAGTAGTACTATATTCATGTACATTATTTTTGTATATAATAATGAATATAATCCCTATTCATTTTTGATACATTGTAAATAGTTTTTAAAGTACAAATGGTGTTTCTAGTTATTATTTAATTAAGAAATATATTTTATTAAATTAATGGATTTTTGAATTAAATAATATTTTAATAAAATAATAATATTATTATTAAATTAATTTTCATTAAATATAAATGATCTTATAATTTTATGAATGGAATTAAAATTTTATATTAAGGTTTGAAAGCCATTTCTGTCAAAACCCGTGAATTTTCGATAAATGTTGATTTTTATTTTAAAAGTGAAAATTAACATATTTAGAAAATTTTTTAGATAAAATAAATTTCATTTCTGGAATCAGGACGTCAAAATTATCCAGCGGTGAATTTTTCATAATTTTCTGAGACAGTCAAATTTTTGGGTAAAATTTAAATACCGTTTAAATATATAATGTGTTTTATGACATCATAATTACCCGATGGTGATGTAATAAAATTCCATAATCCTTATGTTCGTCCAATATATGTTTTATTATTAAAATAATGTTATTTTGGGTTTTTTTAACTTAGTTTTCAAAGCATTAATGGACCCCTTAAGACACATTCAACACTTTGCCTTTTTAAATTAATTTCCATGGGAGTGTGACTCACCTCCACATAAGCAACCTTATTATTTTAAGATGTTCGGACTTGGTCTTTATAAAATATTGTTTTTCCTCTTCCCTTTACAAAAAACCATGGACAAAAACCATGGTATGGTTTGTAGTTTGGATTAATTTAATGTAAGGGGACCCAAACATAAATAATAAAGAATTCTCTCACCTTTCCTATATAAACCCACCCAAGATCCCACTTTCGCCTCACTAAAATCCCTTGGTGTTCGTCCAAACTCTTCCCTTCTCTCTCTAGAATCCTCCCAAGGTTCCCCAAGCTCCCAAGAAGCCTCTCACAAGCCTCTATCTAGCCTTTGGAAGCACACTTCCAAGTAATGGTTTTTTCTTCCTTTCTCATTTTTGCCAATTTTCATTAAGATGTATTGCCCTTTTAATTTCAATTATGAATTTTGGGGTATGGTTTTCCACCTCCCCAATACTGCCATCTTATTGTTTTAATAATGGGATACCCATTTCTCTCTCATTAAATTCCTCCCATGTACACCCGTTACTATGCCAAAATTCTGAAAGGAACTTCTCTCTCTTCTTTTACATTCAAGAAATAATTTTGTATCGTGAATCTAAATTCCATTACAATTGTTGGGACATGTATCTATATGACCATATAACTTTCCATTACATGTGAATATTATGAGCAACCCCTTTATCTCTCATCCACCATTTTTTATGAATTCTTATGTCATGTCGTTACGCTGCCGAAATCGCACCGATTTTCTAAGCCAATGCCATTGTGTAGTGGATACCATGCTCATTTCTGCATCAAGGGTATCCACCTTTATGCACCATTACTTATTGATTACAAAGATTCATGTATTAATTCCACATTCCTTTATCATGGAAGAAATGTTTATTCTTTATGAATCCATGTTTTATGATCCATGTGGCACACTTTTGCCTGAAATGAAATATTTAAGATGGGTGCGCCCTTATAGTGCTCCAATGAATTGGGTAAAGTATAGTATCATGATATGTCATGTGAAATGAGTGTTGACTCATGATAATTCATGTGTAATGAGGGTTTACTCATGCTTCATGTGCAATGAGGGTTTACTCATGCTTTATGTGCAATGAGCCTTGGCTCATGCTAATTCCATGTTAAGTGTTGTTGCCACATTTCCATGTTATGATTATCATTCTTTATCATGCCTTTATGTTCATGTTTCTTTTATGCTCTATTGATATGTATATTGTCTAACATGTATTTTACTCCTCATGTTATTCCATGTGTACTCCCTTACTGGGCTTTATAGCTCACACTTTTCTTATGCATGTCCTCAGGTTATCCAATGCAATGCTAAGTACGAGGGAATGTAGTGGTCATGTAAAAGAAGTTTTCAATAAAGATGTTGTATTTCATGTTTTAAGTTTTTATGTAATGATCATAAGCCCGAAAGACACTAAACCACTCTATCTTCTTTGTTGTATCAAGTGAAATTTTATGTAATAAATCATGTTTAAGTTGTAATAAAAAGAATGGTTGTCATAATATAGCACTGAAAAAATTAATGCAACACTCCATGAACTAGAAGGCTTCTTAATTTCATAAAAATCACCTATATGTAATGACCCATAAATTCTCACATTATAGAACACATGAGTTGGAATCCCAACCCCATATCCACAATTCACACTCTAATCATCTTGGGACCACAATATGATACATGCACAAAAAGAATTCTAATAATTTAATATATATAAATCTCTAAAACGCAACATCGGATATCTCTCAATCTATTCTTGCATGAAGAATAATAACTATCCAAGAAGCGATAGAGTGGAGAATGAGTAAACAATAGTATCGTGATATACCTATTAATGATATAATTAATACTAATCACCCCCATTAACCAAACACTCAAATACATGCTAAAACATACGGCCAAAAATCCAACACAACAACATCATCACATCACTATTCTAGTCAGAAGTGTCTGACTACTAAACTAACCATTTACACCACCATATCAATATCCACTTATGAAAAGGAACATATCGCAAAAAAATATCAAACATCATGATCCAACGATTTAACATAACGAAATTTCATCCTTAATATATTGATATTAATTGATTTCGGTAGAACTTACTATCATGTAATATTTTTTTACTTTTCACTGTATAAAAAATATTTATTATAAATTTTTTTCCCATTGATATTATAGATGATTTAATGGATAGAAAAAATCAAGAAATGGAACATTTAATAATATATAATTATTTAAACAATATATCCAAAACTAAATATAAATTAATACAAAAATCAAAAAAACTCTACGAACTAGGCATGAATGTGTGTTTCACACTCCCAAGTACCATACTCTAGGTTATTAATCCTCCATATCCCATGAATCAAAAGAATGGACCATCCACATATCACTTTCTCCCAATAAACCTTGATCTCTGACGGAAACTCCAAGAACGATGCAAAATTTGTTGTATCCAAATATCTTTAGTCAATGAAATGAGTTTCTTCATAAAGATACTAATGAAGATAAAATATGTGAATTATTTAGTGAATCAATTCAATTCATTGATGGAGTTACCTCACATAAACCACCTCACCAATGTGCTTCAACACATCAAAAGTCAAAATAAATAGGGCCTAGATCATACACCCACCCCCAAACTATTATTTCCAAAGTCATGGTGAGACAAAAAACAATACATTGCCTCCAACCATAAATTCTAATGTTATTACCCTATGATCAAAATAAGAATTATAATGGTCCTAGTATACTTTCATTCAATCATTAACAATCGTGAACCTATTTTCCATGCTCTATATCACATTGGGATCAAAAATCAACGACTAACTGACCATTACCAGTCACCCCAGATAACAACATGTCCACACATAAAATCCTCTTGTTGGGTCTTTCCAATGGATTTCTGGTATCTATTATTAAATGAAAAAACAAAAAATAACATTTTCTTTTCCCAACATCAGTATAAGTCCAGGATGTATACTTTTAACATACTCTCAAACATCCACATAGTTCAATCCATCTTCCAATCCAAATAAGATTGAAACAAAATTCTGAGGTATAACTATGTGAAAAAATCATGATGTTGTCCTGTCAAAAAATGTGTGGTTGAAAATGTTACCATATTCAAGAAAGTGGGGCATGGAACTCTATAAAACTAAAAACACATTGTCATGTACCTCCATAAAAAACATCCATGGTGACAGACTTCTTAACCTCAATGATGTGTCCATGATTCATCACCAGATCCTTGATTATTCAGATAGCATAATAAATTTAATGGTCTCATGTAATGTTGTGATTCGAACAATCGATATGTCACCCCATTTCCACATCAAATTTTAAAAGTGCTAAAACAAACCACTAAAAACAGTGTTCCTATTTGTTCCCTATTGACAAACCATGCACTAAACCAGAAATTCAACCACATTACATTTCATCCCAGGAAAAAAACTAAACCCTATAGATATAATATATATTGGACACTAACGGGAGAACCTTAAAAGGAGATATTTCAAACTCAGAAATGAATCCCTTATTTATTTTCACCCGAAAAAAACATAATCTCTAGAAATAATATCTGGTTTTGAAAATCCACTAACCATCTTTCTGCAGCATCACCATAGAAAAAATGATCCAAAAATACTTATTCTTCCATGTCTCTCCACTGATACCCATATTCATACCACATCAGATAATACTACAGTATCTTATGATACAAGAAACAATTATAATCATCCACCCTTACATAAATGATCATGTTTTCCAACTCCTACATCACATATGAATAATCTATAGTCTCTCGAACAACATGCTTCCACATACTCCTTATTAAATTGTCAACCATGATATTATCCCTTTCTTAAGGTTCCGGATACATCAATATCATCATCTAATATAAACTACATCAACCACCACTATCATAGATTCCAATCACACTAGAAGAATATATTATTGATTAATTTGTGACAAGTAAAGACGAAAATGAATTCCCTTATTAGCTAATGTAAAAAATATTTATTTAAAGCACATATTATGAAATTTATACATAATGGGTTACACAGTCACACTCTTTGGGATATAAAATCCTCAACTTATGCTTTATCACTACATTCTATTACATCAAGACACATCACAATCCAAGACGATAAGTGTCCCAAAATACCTCCAACACCAACCCCCACATATTGAAACTAAGCAACTAAAATCCAAAAAAATCCACATTAAGTATACAATAATTAATTTAAACATATCCATCGAGAAAAACACATGGACCTTCTTTACATATTCTATATACGGGTTTTTTAATCTTTGAGAAACAAATTGTGAACCACTTGTAATAGTATGCATGGCTGATAATGCTACAAAAAATTTCCATTATCTTGGTATCATCCCATGAAGCAATAATATTGACTATTGGAGAGTCCATTACTATGACACCAAAAACCTATTTTACTGTAACTATCATGTCTAGAACATACACATTGAAAAATTTCGAAATTACTAATGGAGTTAAAGGACCTACCGTACTAATCTGAGATTATATGCATTATACAGCTCTGAATTCTAGTAGATCAATATGTAAATGATGACAATAAAATTTAATTAGCCCAAAAATTTACATAAAATAGAGTTCATGAACAACATGAACATTTTTTTAGAGTTTGGGACACGTAACATCATGACCATGAACTCAATGGTTGCATACCTACATATAATGGACTCATTTGTGATAACATTGTCATTATGATTCAATTGGTGATATCTATCACATAGATTGGTATTGTAATGTAAAATAACTCTATAAAATTGTTAGTGAATAACATTAGATCACCCCACAATGACACACTGATCCAGATGGAACACTTATTTATCAAATAATCTACATGAAACCTCAAATCTCAAATCTTATATGTTTTTATACCATTAGTATAAATTTAAATCATATAATATATAAGCTATAGATATATACCAAACTCAAAATTACATCGATGGGGTATCTTCAGAACTGCCTTAAGAAAAATATACAAAAATATCCCAATCACCCAATGAACCTCCGTCATCCCATCACTTAATAATTCATTATATAACTTATCTATAAATTAAATTTGGTGATTTAAACATCTACTTCCAAACATTCAATGTTTCTCATAAGAAAAAACCATACCCAAAACATCCACATCAAATAACACAACTATTCAATAGAACTGTTTTGATAATATAATATATGAAATACATGAAATCGATGATGAGAATGGAATTATATGGTTTCATTCATAAAATGAAAATATTCACACCTAACTAATGTTCCCATATAGTCAACCCAAAACCCCTGTAGACATCAAACAAGTTTTTATATCCCCAATCTGGTGTAGTCAACTCCAAGATGATGGTGAATATCTCTATATCATTTCTCATAGAACATACTTAAGTGGGTATATAAAATTAGTGAAAATATACTAAATCAAAAAAATAACCAAAAATTGTAGATGATAAAATTTTCTTGTATCTAATGATCTATAGTATATCTTGTGTAACAATGCCCACTCTATGTAACTGATATTTTCTATCTTATCTACATCTCTCATGATATCTAGATCCATAACCTTGAATAGGTAGAGGACCCAAAAAACAAGAATCATTATATGGTATGTCTCTATCCTCTATATCTCCCCTATAAAGAGTATAAGGATACAACCCCTACCATTGAAATAGACTTTCTAGAAAAAATATCATAGGATAAACCCAGAAACCACCACCATTCTAAGCTCTAAGAACCATTGGAAACTAACTTTTTTTCTTCACATATACTCCAAAGATAAATAGAACAATAATAAGATCCCTATGAAAAAACTAAAATAGATATACATATAATGATGGAAAAGAATATTTTTCGGACGACTCTCCATGGTTCAATACCTTAAAGGTCCAAGAACCGATGTCCAACCAATAAGAACTCTTCTCCTTGAGGAATCATGATTTCTCTCCTCTGATGGCCAACATCCTCATGAGTGTAAATTTTTTATCAATTCCATATTATTATAGTTATCCATGTATGTTGGAAACATAGTATGAGAAACAATAAACATGATAAAAGGATATATTTCATCCTTAGTATTTCACACTATTGAAATATCATATGGAAAAATATATACATTAAAAATCTAAAATGTCCTTGATCTTTATCTAGATATCCTACAAAAACATGCTTTCCAATATGGAGAGAAAATATTCTATCACTTGAATTAATTCATTGTATCCCACAGTGACACCTCTCAAAAATAATTCTGAAATTCAACCAAAGAAATATTTTCCTCCTTCCACTAAACCAAATATAGTGTCCACCACTAAAAAAATCATGTATCTAAATAAATAACAATTTACCCATATTCTTCAGTATAGACTATGTTTATCGAGAAGATATATTAATATCCTCTAAATATCTCTCAGTTTCATAATCATAAATTTTTCTATCATACATAGCGCAACTATGCGGCTAAATATAATTAATGGCCATATTCAATGCCACATCCCATATATCAAGAAAATACATGGATAATCAAAAATATGATCTTACAAAACCCCCACTTGTAGAGAAACATATAGATGATGTATATAGTTAATATATAATCATAGAAAATAGAGTTCGCAGCTCTGTTCTTATGATGCTTCATTAATAATTATTTAATTCAATGTAACTTCCCATTACCCCCTAATTAAAATGTTAAAATTTTAATGAAAATCATTGGACCTATTCAAGTTATCTTCCTTAAAAAAGTGCCACCCCAATTTTTCATTTACTAGGATCATGGTCCTTATATAATATCATAGGGGGGCTAAAATCTAATGTCATGAGCCATAATCAACTGACCCCATTACCGAATCAACCCATGGAATTCCCTCTTTTCCTAACAATTAAATATGTCGTATCCCTTAACAAGGACTTTTGATACCACTCTATCATTCCATGCTCCCTCCAATGGTATCCCTACTCAGATAGTAATTACTGAAGGAGTAAAAAGACCCCTAAGATCCACATCAGGTGGTCCTTGAGTATAAAACTAGCACATATTGTATAATAATATCACATGTTGAATGAATTATCTTCTATAATAATATAACATATATATATAATATATAATATATCAAAGGTCGGGCAAATCCTTGATGAAATATATAACAATGAAACCACAACCACTATAAATGATTTAAAATTGTAATATAGTACAAGGAATCTCTAAATAATTTCCAAAATTAATTATATTATTGCATTGAAATAATACAAGCTCCATTGTTTAAATCTTGTAATTTCCATCACCATCCATGTAGTCCTCCTGAAAAAACCAAAACAATTTTTATATACATGGGGTGAGAAGAATTGTATACTTGGTATGATTATACCAAAATTCTATCATATACATGGGGGAAATCATCATGAGTAATAATTATTGATCACTTCCTTCTTCTTCTGGTTATCCACGTACATTGGAAACATGCTAGGAGAAACAATACGATTGATAAAATGAAATATTTCATCCTCAAAATTTTACAGTTTTGAAACCTCATCACGAAAATGATATTGAGTAAAATGTGGAATATCCATGAACATTACCCCAATATAATATATAGACAAGATACCTAATAGGGAGAAGGAATATACTATCACTTAAATTAATTCATTCTATCAAATAGTAACTCCTTTATAAAATTATTCTGTAATTAAAACAGTAAAATGTTTCCATCCTTCAACTAAACCATATATATTATCCACCACTGAAAAAAACTATTGTATCAGAAGAACATCCATTTCACCCATGTCCATCATTAGTGACTAATATAAACTATTGTCTATTTTCAGATCCTCCAAATCTCACTCTTTATCCAAATAATAAATGTTTCCATCATACATATCACAAATATTCTATTCCAAATAATTAAAGGCCCTCTCCTCTGCTACATCCCTATATTTAGGTTGAATACATTGATGATCAACCATATCTTCTTACCAAACCCCCACTTCCAGATCCACTAATAGATGATGATGAGGATCCATAGCTAAACAAGGGGATATTATTTCCTTTTTATTATATTATAATTATTCATTACAAATAATTATATTAAATGTAACTTCCAAAAACCACAGAATTAAAAAATTAAGAATGTTAATTAAGATGGTTTTACATATTACATTCCCCTTCCTTGTAAGAAGTTCCACCAAAACTTGTCATTAAGTAGGATCAGGGTCTTTATATCAGATCATAAGGTTAATAAAATCTAATTTCCCAGTAGGTCTACCATGTCCTATATCACATACTATAATCAACTGAAACCATTACCCTAGAAACCCAGAGAATCTTCATTGTTCCGAACAATTAAATCCATTATATCCAATAAAAAGGCTTTTTGATACAACTATTTCATGTGGTGCTCCCTCCAATGTTATCCTTCCATAGATTATAAAGAATTATAGAGGAATTAACCCCTATGTCCCACCACAGATGGTCCATAAGTATGAAATTAGCACAAATGGTATAAAAATATCACATGTAGAAGGCATTACCCTCTATCAAAAAATAATATCTCGAGATAATATATCAATGTTCAATAAAATCGATGAAGAAATATAAAATAATGAAACCACAACCACCAAAAAATAATTAATAATGTAATAAAATTCATGGAATCTAAAAATAAATACGAATATGATATGTATTATTGCAACAGATCAATAGAACTTCTAATGTTCCAATATTGTGATATCCATAACCATCCATGTAGACCACCTAGAACCCAAAAACATATATTCATGGGTGAGCATAAAATTTTATTCAGCAATATTATGCACAAATTCTCTCATATTTGTGGGAAAAATACCCTTGAGTGTAAATTCTTGATCGCTTCCTTCTTTTTAAGGTTATCCACGTACATCAGAAATGTGATAGGAAAAGACAGTAGAATAGATAATGGGATGTATTGCATCATCATAATTTCATACAAGTAAAACCACATATGGAAAATGATATAGAGTAAAATGTAAAATATACTTGACCTTTATCACAAACTCCTACATTGACAGGATCCCCTATATGGGGAGAGAATATCTGGTCACTTAAATTCATTCATTCTCTGCAATAGGAACTCCTCTAAAAAATACTTCTCAAATTCCACCGAGAAAATATTTTCCCCCATTCACAAAACCAAATATTATGTCCACCACTGAATATAACCTCTTGTATCTAAATAACTACCAATTCACCCATGTACTTCACTAAGGACTATATAAAACCAAATTCTATATTGAGATCTTCTAGCTATCTCTCTATATTCAAATCATAAATGCTTCCATATTACATAACTCAATTGTGTTATTAATGATAATTAAAGGCCCTATTTTATTCCACATCCCCTATATCAGAAAAATAATTTGATTGTCAACTAGATCATCTTACTAAACCCCCAATTTGAGAGCCACACATAGATGACAACAAGGATTAATAGAGAAATTTTAAAAAATAGTTCCTATATCATGTATTATGATTCTTCATAAAAAAATTATTTTATTCAATGTAACTTTCCCAAACCACCCAATTCATACATTGAACAAATTAATAGAGTTTGGTGTGCATCTTCTAGTTATATTACTCTTAAATTTTTTCCACACCAATTGTTCATTTAGTAGGCTTAGGGTCCTTATATCATATCTCAGGGCCCTAAAATTTTTGTCATGATCGGTCTTTTATGCCATATGTCACACACCATAATCAACTGACACTATTACTATATCAACCCCTAGAATCCTCACTATTCCTATCAATTAATGTCATCCTACCTCATAACAAGTACTATTGATTCCACTCTATCATTCCCTACTCCCCCTCCCAATAGTATCACACCTTAGTGATTAATGAATGAAGGGGAATAATTACCCCTAAGGCCCTCCTCGTGTGAGTCTTAAATATTAAACAAGCATATATGATTTATAAATGTCACATTTTGAAAGAATTAACCTATATAATGATATAAGATCAAGAGATAATATATCAATGGTCAATCAAATCCATAAATAAATATAAAATAATTAAACCACAACACCAGCAATGCTTTAACAATGTAATATAATACAAGGAATATCCAAATAAATAAAAAAATGAAATCTGTTATTGCATCAAATCAAAATCAGTTACGATGTTTGAAACTTGTAATTCCCTTCACCATCCACATAGTCCTCCTATAAACCCAAAAAAATTATATACATGGGGTGAGCATAAAATTATACTTTGTATGATTGCACCTAAATTCTCTCATATACTATTCAAAAATCATCATGATTGAAAATTCTCGATCACTTCATTATTTTTAAGGTAATCTGTGTAAATTGGAAAATTAATAGGAGAAAAAATACACTTGAAAAAATTATACATTTCATCCTTAGGATTTCTGACCTGTGAAACCTCATATGAAAAAAGACATATAGTAAAATATAAAATATCCTTGACCTTTATCCCAATATTCTACATAGACAAACTCTCCTGTATGGAGAGGGGAGATCCTATAACTTAAATCCCATTGTTATCTTCAAATGGAATTCTTCCCAAAAATCCTTTTGAAATATAACCAATAACATCTTTTTAATGCTCAACTAAACCAAATATAATGTACCCCATTGAAAGAAACCTAGTTTATCTGAATAAATTCCAATTATCCCTTGTACTTAACTAAGGAATACGTTAAACTAATGTCAATATTGGGAACCTTAATATATCTCTATATATCCAAATCATAATATATTCCATCATAAATTTCTCAACTATACTGTAAAAAATATCTAAAGGACCTCTTCTATGAAACACCCCTTATATCAACTGAATACATTGATGATCAACCAGATCATCTTACATAACCCTCACTTCCAGAGTGAGACATAGGCGATGAATGGGATCCATAGATAAACATGTATAAATTAGTTCCAATTTTTGGTATTATGTTCCTTTATGAAGAATAAATTAATTCAATGTAACTCTCTAAAACCACATAATTCTGTCTTTTAAAATGTAAATCGGTATGGTTGTGCATCATCCAGTTACATTCCATGCGAGAAGTAACACCCCACTTTTTCATTAAGTAGTATAAGGCTCCTTATATTACAACAAGGGTTCCCTAAAATCTAATGTCGCAGTAGGTTTTATCATCCCTATGTCACAAACCATAATCAAATAACTCCATTACCCTAGAAACCCATGATATCCTCACAATTCCTAATAATGAAAAACATCATATCACATAAAAAAGAATTTGGGTAACAATCTATCCTATCGTGCTCCCTCCAATTGTATCCCTTCATAGATAGTAATGGATGATGGAGGAAAATGACCCCTAATTCAAACTAGATGTAGGCCTTATGTATGAAATTAGCACATATGGTATTAAAATATAACATATTGAAGGTATTTACCTCAAAATAATATATAATCAGGAGATAAAATATTAAAGGTCAATCAAATCCATGATAAAAAATAAAATAATGGAACCAAAACTAAAAATAATGATTTAGAAATGTTATATAAAATAAGGAATCCCAAAATAAATTACAAAATTAAATGTATTATTAGATCAAATCAAACGATGATCCCAAGTTCCAATCCTGAAATATCCATCACTATCCCTGTAGTGTTCTGGGAAGACCAAATTTTATTTTTATATATGCACGGTGAGAATAAAATTATACTTTGTAATATTGTCCACAATTTCTCTCATATAAATTATAATAATCCACATGAGTGTAAATTTTTGATCAATTCCTTCTTCTTCTAGATATCCATGTAAATTTAAAACATAATAGGTGAAATTATATACATTATAAAATAACAGATTGCATCCTTAGAATTTCACACCTGTGAGACCTTATCTAGAAAAAGATATAGAGTAAAATGTAAAATATACCAAAACATTATCCTAAGCCCATACATAGACTTTCTCCCCTACATGGAGAGATAAAATATTATCCCTTAAATTCTTTCATTATTTCTAATAGGAAATCCTCTGAAAATTCATTCCAAAATGTGACCAATGACATATTTTCCTCCATCCATAAAACTAAATATAGTTTCCAGAAATTAAAACAACTATTTAATCTGAATAACTACCAATTCACTGATTTACTTTACTAAGTTCTAACATAATCTGAAATCTCTATCAAAAGCATCAATTTATCTCTCTATTTCCAAATCATAAATTTTCCATCATAAATAATTTAAAAATGCTATTAAAAATAGTTAAATTCCCACTTTAATGCCACATCCCCATATATCATGAGAATAAATTGATGATCAAACATGTCATCTTACTAAACCCCCACTTCGAGATCCACATATTGATGATGACTAGGTTACATATCTAAAAACAGAAAAATGAGTTACCATATCTAGTTATATGGTGCATCATTAAGAATAAATTAATTTATTTGTAAATTCCCAAAACTTCTTAATTAAAAAATTAAAAAAAACATAATCATGATGGTTGAACCACTTCTAGTTATCTTCCTTGCAAGAAGTTCCACCCCACATTGTCATTCAATAGGCTCATTCTACATATTTGAGATCATGGGGGCCCAAAAATCTAATGTCCTAATAGGTCATTCATGCCCTATGTCACACACCACAGTCAACTGACACCATTACCCTTTCATGACATTGAATCCTCACTGTTCATAACAATAAAATTTATACTATCCCCTAACAAGTACTTTTGATACAAATCTATCATGACCATCTACCTCCAATGGTATCCCTCATTATATGACAATGAAAGGAGGAAAATTCCCCATGAGTCCTAACCCAAATAGACCTTAAGTATTAAACTAGCACATATGGTATAAAAATATCACAGGTTGAAGTCATTACCCTCTTTAATAATATATAATCTAGACATAATATATCAAGGGTCAATAAAATATATAATCAAATATAAGATAATGAAACCACAATCGAAAAAAAAAATTTAATAATGTAATATAATACAATGAATCTCGAAATAGATAACAAAATTAAATTTTATTATTTCATCGAATCCATAGATGCTCCAAATACCCAATCATGTAATGTATATTCCTTCAACATAGTCAACCTAGAAACTAATAAAAAATTATATAAATGGGGTTAGAATAAAATTATACCCAGTAATATTGTACCAAAACACTTTTTTACATGGGAAAAAATGTACTAATACAGTAGTGAGGAAACAAAATAACTAAAAGCACAAAGATAGGTCAAATATCCAATTCCATCCTCACAATTTCACATTTACTAGGTAACACACACTAGAATTACAACATAATAATAAAAATACTTATAAAAAAGGAAACTCATACTATATTCACACATACCTACTAAGCTAACACACAAACATCATACTAGAATGACCTACAGCCTCTTATATAGGGAAACGTTAACCATGAACACATCGTCAATGACATAAAATATCATGAAATCACATCCGAAGACACTTCACCATCACATCACATCACAAACCACCTGAGGAAAATTTGGAAATCACAACACATCACCTCTCGTGTAAACACACTTAGTCTATCACACTACATCACACTATATCTAGAATAATACGGTTTGATAAATATGATGCACGTAAACCTCATTCCCTCCTCACACAATGTGTGGCCCCTCCATTTTTAATCAGATAAAATATCACCACATTATAATTAATTGTTATATACATCATAGACTATACATGTCAATATTACATGAAAAAGAGATTGAAGGTGGTAGTGTTTGTAACAATCCATCTATCTTCACCGTTTGGATGATGTAAAAAACACTATCACAATGTTTGTCCATAAAACCTTTATTATTGACATGGGTTGTGTTCATATATATGTAATAATGAACATATAAGGTATAAATATATCCAAAAAGTAGATAATAATATGGGTTCACAATAACACAACTATAAAATGTAATAGCAATTCCATCGAGTCACATGACCTCTAGACATTCACAGCCATCACTAAGTTCATAACACCACCCAAGTAACTTAAATTTCCAAAGCCACATTTATTTAATATAGAACATTTTAAAAATTTCAGAACTTCAATCGATTTCATTATTCCAACACATTCATTTAATATTTTTCAATAGAAATTTAAACCACACATACCATTGTGAAAAAGGTTATTAATAATCATTTCAACCAATTAGAAAATCCATCCCATGCTTTCATTTTTCATTATTAAGAAACAATTAAATCATTGTAGGGAAACTACCACAACACCAAATAGCACAAATAAAGATATATTTTCATGCTAATAAGCCAGAATATTTACCATTCCACATCAACACCACTTTTAATTGCAGCAACCACATCACAAACAATTTACAATATATTCAAAACATACCACATACAAATAATTTCACATCCTCCCCACCCACAAGAACCCCTTAAAATAAAAGTTACCCAAAAAAATCAACCCCACACCACCACCAAACATCGTAACCTTACAATATATTTTTAGATAACTTATATTAGATTTATTTAAGGGGATTTCATCAAAATTTTATTTTCGATGACGTAAAATATCACCCAATCTAGAATATGAATGCAAACAAAATTAATTAGTTGGTTATAAGTGGTTATAAAATTTAATTTTAGGTGGAAACCAAAAATAACACAAAAAATGTTCAAAGAACAACATATTTCATCATAAGAGGATCACAAAACCATAATTATTAGCAGGCAATTAGGACCATAAAATGACAATATCAATAATATAAAAGCAGTATAACACATGTTTTTTTACAGTTAACATTAAATTTGGATTAAACAAATTTTTTATCATTTTTTGGATACTATATAAAATCTTCCAAGAATACAAACAAATTATTAAACATGCTAAATGATACATCTATATGAGAAAAGAATGATCATAAACCTCAAATAATGTTTTCTGGACTGATTTTGATAGCCATAAATAGAGGGAGTCAACCACTAGGAACTAAAAAAAATTAACCACCATATTATAATAAAACACATCAATATAAGGTTATTTCCTTTAATCGAAAACACAATAAAAAATTAACCGCTATGAGGTACCTGTCCAGCCCCTGCAGTGTCATTGATTCTACACACATATTGAGAAGATGATTATTTATATAATCTCAAATTATGATTGGTATAAGGGTGAATCATAGTGGGAACATAATAATGTGTCCATGGGTAATATTGGGTTAGATGGTGACCAAAATATTAGTACCCAACTGATGGATTCCTCATGTGACTTTCACATGTATGGTTATCTAATATCTAAGTTGTTTGTTTTTAATTTAAGAGAAATAGAGGGATCATGGTATATTTCATGGATTATATAAAATTTATTCGTAAATATATATTGGGATATTACAATGGAATAGTCTTTTAATAATTGAGGATTTCACAAATTGGTTTTAGTTAAACCAATCATATCTACCCTAGTTGGATTTTACTCTTTGATCTAGAGGTAGTAAAAATTGTAGGTGAAATAATCATTTATTCAAGGAAATAAACTCTGAAAAGATGTTGGTCCAAGCTTATATAACTCCAACTCAAATAGGGTAATCATAATAAAAAACCCCATATCTGTGTTCTGAATCATAATGTTATTAACAATACTTCTTACCCTAATCACTATACTTAGGGTTACCCAATGTTTCATTCAAGGATTCACTATGATTAAAACTACCATACACATGACCCATAATCCTAGAGGATTATCCACACATGATCAAAATGGTTTTATGTGAATGGTAAATCAGAATCATTAATGGAATAATAATTAAATAATTTATTACAGGGAAATTAATGAAAAGAGTAATTAAAGATCAATCAAACAAAAACATAAATATGGGATCATGAAATGGTCACATAAATTTCTGTTGAAATGAGAATTGGATTTGAAACCACAATCAGAATTGAAACAATAATAAAAAAATATTTGTGAAAAAATAAAAATGTTTTGGAATCAGTTTTAAATGAAAAGAAAACAGGGACAGGTACTTCTAGAAGGGTTATAAGTGAATTCATGAAATAAAGGTTGTATATCTGGATTTCCTCTATCTCTCTACTATTATTGGTATATTTTTAAGTCTACTAGACCTTTGTGGTTTGAATATCCCATATAATTAGTTTATATTCAATGAATTATACTATGAGGAATTAATGGAGGGGAATATAGATACAGGTTGTGTACACAAACCCAAAATAATATTTTGAAATATTTTATCATCAATATTTCATGGCATGAATGGTTTAAATGTTTATAATTTCATAAATTTATGTTGTGTAATTTCTTCATGTCCTATATTGAATTGGCCTAGAAGATTCATGGATTTTATTAGTGTCATGGGAATACATTCATCATGTAGCGGTCAATTGGTTGAGTATTCCACATCGTGAAATGGTTTATCAATATGTAATATATGAAATTGTTCAATATACAATAGATCCTATATCAGGAATTGATATCTTATTTCCATAAAAAAAGATTACCCATTGAGTTATTGAATGAATAATGAATAAATATTAATGGAACATATCAAAAAAAATATATATTTTTTCAGATTATCAAATTCTTTAAATCATGAAAAATTTTGTTTCCTTGAAATCAAACTATATCAACAATTAATCTAGATTAAACATTTTTATACAGAAATGAGAATTATAATAATGAAATTAAAACGAAGTGTTACTGGAAATGTAATATCCTAAAGAATAACTCTTAAGTAGAAAATTAGTAATGTCTCTGGGTTTGGCCCATTTTTAAGATCTTATCTCCCTATAAATACAATTTCTCAGAAGTTACATCAAAGCTATACCCAAGTTTCAATTTATATCACTGTGAATTTTATCTCATCAAAGAAGGTAAAATAAAATAGATGATATTATCATTCCATTAATAAATGTTTATATATATGTCCTTAAATTATTTATAACACCTTCACTAATAAATATAAAAACACAATTAATCCTGTTGGATTTAGAATTATTGGTCAAATAGAATTATGGCCATGTGTATGAGGGTATATTTTGAAACTAAACTACAATAAAGGATTTTAAATGCTCATGAACAATACATAACATGAACGAATAATTCTATGAGGAATATCCTCTATAATCAGTATCTACACACTCCCATTACCCTGGTGAAGTTCCATGGATTTTTCATTAAAATGAAATCAAATTATGTTGTCTCCCTTTTTTCAAAATTAATATCCATTTTAGATATAAAATTCATCAACTAACCAAAAAGATCTATAGTATGATACATTGGTCTAATAATGGTTATTATTTTCATTCATAATAAATAAACTATATTTTTATTATTTCAATAGATAATCATGAATGGTACATCCGATGAACCATGGACCACATCCCATGAATCATGTGAAAATTCACCATTCATATCCTTAGTAGTACGCATATCACATCCATTATTAATGACTACCTCCCCTATACTCATATAATTAGAAATCGTGATATTTTATCAAGATTAGGGTATAGAGGGGGAAAATCGGAATTTAACACAGCTCAGTAATAACAATTTAGTTCATGGTATATATTGGATTTTGAAGGATTAATGTATAGGTTGGATTTATGATAAAAGGTTCAATAAATATTTCATCAATCATTTTAATGTGGATTTATTCTTTCATATCCTTGGTAATATTAATGGGTTTATTATAACATTTTTATATTCCCTATGTATTTATAAAGAAATATACTTATAAAATGATATGAAAATGTCCCTCCAAAATCATCTAGAGAATAGAAAAACCAAACTAGGGAAATATAACAATGAATATCAACTAGTAATAAGAAAATAAAAATAAATTGAAGGAAAATGGAATTAGATGTAAAATTATCATCTCATCGATAATGCTAAAATTATAACCACGAATAAAATATATTTCAATATTTTTCAACCAACATTTTAATTTATTTAAATTTATTATATGATATATTATGTTAAATGATTTTTTTAATGAAAAATGTGTCCTATATTAATGAAAATGGTAATTAATGTAGGTGAGAAAAAATAAATATAAGGTATTTCTCACATATGCTTAAAATGAAATAGATTCCAAAATGTTTTATAACGTGACATCAGAATGAAAAAAATAAATAAATTGATGGAATGGGGATGAAAATTATTAATTTAATGTAGTGAAAAGAGATATCTCTATAATGAAGGTCCAACCATGTTTAAAATTCAAGATATCATAGGTACACATGGTATCCAGAAGAAAATTTATAAATAAACATACCTATATCAGATAATAAACTATCATATTGGATATGACAAAATTAAAAGCATTAAGGTATAAGGTTTATATAAAATGATGAAAATAATAAAAGTTCATATAATAATGAATGTAGAAGATTAAGAATGTGAAATTGAAGAACAATGAATATTTATAATGAAATGAAAAATCATAAAAACACAACATAAAAATTATTGGTTTCCTCTTATAAGGTAATATAATGAAATAATCAGCTGAACCAATGGAAAATGAAAACAATGAGGTGCACATAGGTTCAGTTATCCTATAAATATTACAATAACTAGTAGTTATATGGTCAGGCTCATGGGGAGACTTAGTGGGGTTATCCACCACAATAAATATTCAACCAAAGATATCATGTAGAAACTTGAGGATATGTGTATTCCATGGAGTGGACTCTGGTATATTTTGGAGATATAACTCCTCGAGATGTCCCTTTTTGTCAGACACATGATGAAATACCTTTGTGAGAGGCAATATGAATTTATAACAAAATCATCGATAACAATGTAAGATGTAGTGGAAAAATACTTAAATAATGAATGTATAATTGTTAATGAGAATGTAAGTGTGAATGGTAGGAA
Source organism: Viscum album (assembly GCA_963277665.1). Taxonomy (NCBI): domain Eukaryota; kingdom Viridiplantae; phylum Streptophyta; class Magnoliopsida; order Santalales; family Viscaceae; genus Viscum; species Viscum album. The sequence continues at coordinate 669,501,889 of OY728119.1, read as the reverse complement.
AACATTTATCTCATTCATTAGAAAACAAGTCATAGTGGTATAATGATTTCATAAATAGTATACATCTTTAATTATATATATATGTTTTTTGGAATGCTGTTAATATAAGAATTACAATTATACCTTTATTTAAATATGATGTGGCTTCCCTGCAAATTGGATCCCTTCACATAGAAACCATATTAATATTCTATATGGTGAATTCAAATATCATATCCAAAAACAACATGTTATGTTATATCTATGAAATAATTTAAAACCCCCCATAGAAGTCACTTCACTTATATGGGTGTTAATAAAAAATTATTATTATTAATTTTCTCTAATTGTTTTGGAGAACATAAAAATTATCTATATTCCAATTTTGAATTAATGCATTGATGTAATTGCTGATTATATTACTATTCATAAAATAGTCTGTGAGGTTTGGGATTCAATATAATTCAATCCCAACAATATGACTATCATAAAAAACCTTTTTGAATTTAAACTATTATCCTTATGGAATTTTATAATCAATTGTATTTGAATATAGATTTGGGTTTTACACACCTAAATTATTCACCAAGGGTTTCACTAAGACAATTTTTAATAAAAACGATAGACCAAAATATATTTTCAAATATTAGTTTTAATATAAAATGATCACATTCAAGATCAAGTATTAATTAATATATATTTATGAATTGTTCAATTAGTGGTTAGGGTCTAAATTATTCATAATGAATGTTCTTTAAAAGGATATCATCAATAAATAGCATTGTGGGTGGATATACCCATAAAACCCATCCATATAAGATATAAATAATATGAATTCATAGTGAACCCATTCAGAAATACACATTTTCCATTCATTATCTTTTATAGAATGAATAATGTTCATATAGAATACCTAAAATTGAGGTACACCTTATAGATGACATTCATAAATATTCTATTTGAATCAAGTGCCATGATATACATTTGACGGTCATGCTAAAGCCCTTGAAAAATGATATAAAGTATAAAAAAATTATAGGACTGAGAATTATACCTATATAATTTATCATTATATCATAACGTAATAAATAAATGTAATATTATGGATATTTCAAAGATAAAGGTTGTTGAATATTGTCTCACACCAACCATAATGAAATAGATATGATTTCCTCATTGAATATCAGGATACATTTGATGATTTATGTGAAAGTTTTCAGGACATTCAATTAAAATAACCACATTAACTCAGAGGAGAGTAGATTTTGACTAGATATATTAATTTGGATATAATTTCAGGGAGTTGAAGTGATTGTTGGACACTAAACCTATACTTGAAATACTACATAGTGGGGAAATATTGATGATATATATAGATACATTAAAGGATATAATTTGATGTTTAGAATTTAATATGAAATACTCTTATATAATTCACTAGTGAAATTAAATGTTAAATATAAAAATTAACTGACATAATATCTCTAGTTAATAATAGAAAATTTTAGATTAAAAATACAGTAGAATTTACTCTATATTGAAATGAATTTTATATATACTGATAAAAATAACTCAATGTATACAATAAAATATAATTGGTTCAATTTTATCCAAAAGAGATTGTTTGAGTGTATTATGGATTATGAAAGATCATTATATAACCACCCATGTAAAAAAGGAAAGGTTGTTTATGATCAAAATAAAAAGGATAATGCTACATTAAATATTATATGTATTTTTAGAGACCGAGTACTATTTATTTTGAAAGGGATAGACTAGGGAATAATGAAGGAATGGGAACAATCATTTCATGACCAAATATATTCTCTACTATTATTCCATGTCAAGATCAAGGAGGTAATGATGGGGATACTATGATAAATAATATGGTAAGGAATATTGTTGAATTCATTATTCATAATGATGAAATGTTATATTTGAGAAATTAATTTTTTTTCCTCAAAATAAAAAATAATACAGAGAGCTATAGAATTGTACAAAAATAAGATGATTATATATAAATCAAGTAAGCAGGAGGATATATTTGGATATTAAATAGAATTTCTGGTTTAATAAAATGATGAGTTACATTGGAGAGTATATATATTTATTCTTCATATAATAGCTTGTAAAAGTAAAATGATAAGTTATATATGGATGATTAATTCATTAAAAACACGAATGTAAGTGGGGTAACATTTCATATGATCTTTGGAATCTCAATTTTGAGTTGTTATCCAAAATAATATGCCATGAAGCCGAATATTGATCTTACTAAACATACATGACAAAAATAACTCCCACAATATTGATGTATCAAAACATAAGAGAAACCTATAACCAAAATGAACCACACAAATATAATAAAAAATTCTCAAGAAAACACATGACTCAAATAATGGTTTTCTAAAAATAAATAGAAAAAATAACTAGAAAAGTAACTTCTATCATAACATTGTTCTTATGTGAGTAAAACATTGATAGAATAATAGGATTTTTTACATGTTGCCTTAAATTTTTATCTTTACAGACATCCCACTACTAAAGAATTGAGATTTATGATTTTGTACAGAAATTTCAAACCTAAATACCAACATATAGTGAAAATTGAAATGTAACACAACTAGAAAAAATAATCTATGAGGAAGTTAGTTTTCATAACTATCAATAAAAGATATTATCATGACCAAAACATTGATCATTAGACATTTATTAGATCTTTTTACTAAAAAATCTACAAGAGATTTCTATTTAAACAACATTTTACACAATGGTAAATATATCTAATAGATATTCACTATAAAATCTCAACATAATAAAATTGAACTATGTCAAGTAGATAAAACATCATGAAACAAAGATATAAAACTATCCATGAAATATTATTATTTAAATATGAAAATTATAATCTTGTTATTCCATTAGCTGGAATAAATAGGAATGAAAACATAATAGAAAATATACTGATTAAAAACATATGTATTAATTCATAGAAATAATACACTATTTTTTAATAAACTAAATTTATTCTTCCTAAATACATTTTCTTTAAAAAAATATTTATATATATATCTATGAGAAAAAAATAATATTGATTTTTCCCAATTGTAAAAAATTAATTTAATAAATTGACTATTATTTTTGAAGTTGTCATATAAATACTAAATTAGGTAATAATTTAAAATTACTTCTATTCCAAAATAAGAGTAAAATTGTAATAATATTTTACCACGGTTAAACATAATTTTTTACCATCAGTAAATCTAATGATATAATAGTTAAATAACCAAAATAATTATATAATATCTATTTTATAGCCATATATAGATCCAATATCATCTATGATATTTAATAAGACCAGTTTGGATCTATTTGGATTTATTAATACATTAATATATTAAATTATTACTAAAATTCCAAGTATGTCTAATACCAAAATTTTAAATTGAAACCCCTACCTTCTCATATACACACAACAAGATAATGTTGGTTTAGAGAACCAAAACTAAGAATATTTGTTTCCACTATACCCTTTACCTATATTCTATGGATTGATCTAAAAACAACATATAGATTAATTAGGTATAAATCTAAAGAGATTTCTGAAGAATAATTATATTTCATAAACATGAATTTTCAATTTATTTATTCTTCCATCTGCATAAAATATTCTAAAATGAAGATAAAATAATATCATTATTAAATTCAATATAGTGTTACTTTGTTATGTTATTGAAAAAACCAATATTAATCTCCTCTTTAATAAAATGACTAAAGAGACTATCATTCGTGTTGATTTCATACTACCATCTCATGAACTGGTGTAATTTATTTTCAACCAACACATCCCATATATGGATAAAATGATGGTTTAAAAGTATATATATGAAACTCATGAAATATCTATAATTATATAAAATTTATATATCATATATTTTCCATGTTTTAGATTCATTGATAAAGGATATTATTGTTTTTGTATACATGTTGTCTACCACCTTGAAGAAGAAATGAAATTGTTTCACCACCGTATCACATGGATAGTATATATAAGTTTATTTAATGAAATAATATTTTATTTCTCAGATAAAAATACACCTATCTAGATAATAAATATGAACCTTATTTCCATCATTATTATTGAATAATGTAAGCATAAAACATGCGTACAAATGAACCACCCCCAAAAGGATTGAAATATAGTTTATTTTTCGTAAACAAAATTTGTGTATGGTTTAAAAAGTATAATTGAGGTTTAAAGTATATACTGATTTCATCACTAATATTCTTGAGATGAACGAATAAATACCTATTTCACCATAGTCATCCTATTAAAGACATTTTTGGAATATAGACAGAATATCATAAAAACAATTGAAATGAAAATAATTGGTTATATAAATAAATTAAAATAATAAATAAAAATAAAAAAGAAAAAGGTAGATGATAAATTTAATTATTACCATAATTTTATAATTTATATTAATAATTAATGGACATGATGAGTTGGACCTTAGGTACGAGATTTTGTCTCAATTTCTACTCCAATGTGACAAATGTACTATTATGCACCTCATTAGTCTTATGTGGTGTATATACAACCCATTTAAGGTATATAAAATGAATATTTGTTTACATATTATAACTAATAATTCAATTCATGTTACTGTTTCTAGAGTAATTTTTAATAGAAAAATATAAACATATATCTCTTATTGATCAGGTATATTCTTCTACCATGTTAATATTTTAAAAATTATTTTATATAATTCCTTTTTATTACATAAAGAATTTATTAAATATATTTTATTTTATCTTTTAATTTTTTTACAAGGTTTTAAAATAATCATTAAAATGATTTCATAGAATGGTCATTTTTTATATTTTGTGAAACAAGTAAAAAGGTTTTCATTCATCCTAATTTATACAACATTAGATGATTTTCCCTCCACTATAGTCATAGAACATTCTTTTTCTTATTCTATAAAATTTCAATAATTTTTCAAATGTATATATTCTGTAAACGTATTTCAATTGTTTCTTTTCATTTCATTAAAAAAATATCTTACTAAAAAATTTATTTAGCATACACTCATATATCATTACTTGAGTAAATTTTGGTCCAAACTATTCCAATGAAACTTTCACATTATTGTGATCATAGAAAAATACATTTATAATAAATATCCAAATTCTCTACCATGGATTTTAATTTTTTTTGGAATATTTTATCATTTCAACTAAGGGTGTTTTAATATTAATTTCATTTGATTGAGTTATGAAAACACAATTAATTTGTATTCTTTACTAAATATATATATTTGGTTATAAGGAATACTTTTTGTTAATTGAATTTTCCATTCAATATATTGGGAATCAATTAGTCATGATGTGATGGGGTGATGGAATTTTATAAATAGCCTCTCAATTCACCAATATTCATCATTAGACAACCCGGTATACTAGAATTATATGGGTATCTTGGGTATACCTAACCATTGACTATAAATTCATCAAAATATGTCTTGGATAATATATATACCATGATATTTGAAATAATATTTTCCATAATAAAATAGTTATTTTATTTATAATTCATTTGTTATTATCTAGAAGAATATAGTATTTATATTAACCTTGGATGCATTTAATGTTCATGTTATTGATTAAATAAAATGTGTTTTTATTTATTTACATTTCTATATTAACTATTATATATTAATTCATGATATATTATTTTATACGTAACTCTTCTGTGGCACCTAAGATCACCCTTTTTTTATTTTCTATATGTTGTGTAGAATAAGATGATAAATAATATCAAGGATGAATGAATTATTTTATGATTTATAATTCATTTTTACAATTATACAAGGGGATAATGTATGAATCAAGATTTACATAAATATTAAATTGATCAGTCATTTAGGAATTGATCCCTTAAATCTATACTAATATAGTAAATTAGAAAAAAAAATTTGTTTCTAGAGTAGGGTTTGTTACACTTCATATTAGAGGATGTTTCGAAAAAACCATAAGAACAATCTTTCAAATAAACATAAATAACATGATAATTTTGATAATACCTATTATTATTTGACATCTTTTACCATTAGTTGTTTTTTATTTTATGGATATATATTTAGGATTATTATGAGAAATCTCTATGTCTTCCAATATCTAGTGAGAGAACAAAATAGGGGAAATGGAATTGACTCCTATATAAAATATATATATTTCACTAATGACCATGCTAATATAAAAATTTTCTAGGTGACCAAATCCAGAATATATTTTGGCATCATACTGGGGTTGTGATGAATAACCATGCCTGAATGGAAAAACATTTTTTCCAATGAGTGATTCTACTATGTTTGAAAACATTATTCCATATAAGTCTCTGTTATTTAAGGGAACAAACAATTCATTGGTAGTACGGAAATAGATTATGTCTCTTAAAAAAAATAGACTCTTTGGGAAGTAATGAATGCAAAAAAGTTATTCATGCAGAGTATTCCTTGAATGGAAATATTGATAAATATTGTTTATTTATCCAAACGAGTAAATAAGATAATTAATAAGAGTTCATGGAATATATAACATGTAGAATTATTTTATTTGATAAATAATTACATTGACCACCCTGAGTTTTAATTTATTATATATTCTTCACATTAAAATATATGTATGAATAATTGTGCCAGAGTATGAGTATTAAATTACAATATTATCCAAGCATTCATTGAACAACATTAGTAGTGTAAAAATCATGATTAATTATTTCATTGATTCGATTATGTGAAGTATCTAAATAGAAATAGTTTCTCAAATTTTTTAATCATATGCTTATATAAAATCAACATTCATTAATATAGAGAATGAATTTTATATATCCAATATATTCAACAGATGTAAATAAAAGAAATGGATTTTTACAACCCAAAAAATGGTAATGGTTCAAAGAAGAATAGAAATAATTTGTTTCCATCATGTGAAATCTACAGAAAGAAAAATCTTAGAAAATGTGTGGAGGGAGTTGGTATTAACTTAATGAATGGAGATGAGGGATATATTGATATTGAATATATGTAGAATAATGTTTCAACTACTATCATGTGATTGAACTATAAATAAATTATGAATTTTTAAAAACAGTTTCAGATGTTTCATTTGAATATACATGAGAAGAGTGAAATAAGAAATTTCCAAGATTTTGTAGTCACTATACTAATGGATGATGTCCATAATGACATGTTTTAATTTATATTAATCATTTCTTTAAATTTATATGATTCTATATTCGATTCTTGATCTACACACTATTTTATATGTACCATATTTTCCATGAAAATTAAATATTTCATTGTAATATCATAAAGTTGGTTGTTTGTCATAAATCATAGAAGAAATATTACTATAACAAAAATATGTCAATTGGTTCTCATTATGACACATACACATTTCCTTTTTGCTGACTTGATTATTATTCTAATGGATTATTTTTATATAATCCAATGAATATATTTTATTTGAAAATAAAATTAAAAAAAATTTCTATGAAAATTAAATTATGATTCATGATGAGGATATGGAGCTAATTTCCTTTAAATTGGGTAATTAATAATTTTTGTCATGAGTTGATCCACAACATGAATTTATTATGAATGATATTTGTATGTATGATTAGCATAAAAAATATACTGATGGAAAATGAAATCATAAAATTGAGGATGTACCTATTTTTTAAAAATAAATTCATTTACATCTTCAAGAATTTTCTGGACATCCACTAGAGCATGATGTTGAGATCTCTATTGATTTAATTCTCAATGAAAGACCAGTATCAATGACTTTTTATAGAATAGAAATTGTATAAAGGGTTTTTTATGTAATTTATACTCCACTGTGTTTCACTATGGGGACACCCTCTTATTTTTGTGATGATTAATTATGGGTCTATAATGATATCACGTAATTATAATGAAATTAATGAAATAAAAATAAATAAAAGTATCAAATCGTTCACATTGATGGCTTATTTGAAAAACCTCATGGTGCTCAATATTTTTCTAATATCTTCATCTTTCTTAGTAAAATTATTTTTGATTAATGAAATAAGATATCATGATGACAAAATTTAATATGAGGAATTAAAATTATGATTTTACTGTATTACCTTTCAGATTTTCTAATTCACCCACTAATTTTATGGATCTGTTGAACATAATATTCAATAAATACAGTGATAATTTCATCATATTTATCGATGATATTGTTGTATTTTATAAAATCAAGGAGGAGAATGATTATATTTTAATAATCATCCCTAATAAATTTAGAAGAAAATTATTATATCGATGATCTTGGATGTCTAAAATCAACAATCAAAATGAATATTTTCTCATCCTATTGGACTCCAAGGATGGAATTCAATCGTTATAATAATTATTTTTATTTTAATATATTGTAATACAAAACACAATCATAATTGGGGTACATATTTTCATTAGTTTAGTAGGTTATTATTTTTTATTTGACATAAATTGTCCCTATTTTCTAACCCATTGACCATGATTACTTATAAGGGTTCAATATTTATTTTCAAAAATTTAATTGGAATAATGATTTAAATAATTAAAGATGATATTGGTTTATTATTCAACATTCACAAAAATATCCGGGAATGAAGGATTTGTGATATGTAGCTATTCATCATAGAATATACATGGTTATTTACATAGGAAGAATGATAAGTTTGTTGACTATACTTCAAGAATTAAAAAGGATCGTCCAACAATTGATCTTAAGATCACAATCTTAATATTTTCATTGAATACATAGAGTCGATCTCTATGTGGTCAAATATGTGAGATATAAAATGATCCTATGAGTATGAAATACATATATTCCCAAAAAATATCAATATAAGGAAATGTAATTGGATTGAGCTACTCATGAATTATGACTTATCAATACACTCCCTTCCCGTGATGGAAAAAATGAAGGTGATGCATTGAGTATGATTGATATTGTATTTTTTTTCCAAAATTTTGATTTACATGGATATTATTTTTATGTATTTAGATTTGATAGATTATTGAATTAGTATGTCAGGGAAAACATCACAACTTTTTAAAATGATTTCCACCCCATTTTTATTAGAAGAGAGGACAAAACCTCATCCTTATGATCAAAATTTTCAACCTAAAATTAAATAATTGATATATGGTAAGTTCGAATACCTCATTTGTAATGATAGAGTATTTGAAATTATGAAAGAATTTATGTTCACCATTTATACCTATGATGCAAAAAGATTAATTGGATGGTGCTTATAGATAAACATTTACAATACAACATTTTAGATCCAAGATGTATAGCAACATGAAGTAAATATTTCTGTGTGATAATATGATTTCGGAAATAGATGATTATAAATTATGATTCTTAGTTATTCAATAGGTGATGGATGAGAGATTACATCTATGTTCACTCATTCAACGTTTATCTATTTATATGTGTAAATGGGATGTAATTACTATCGACAATTCCAACATTTTATAGAAGAATGCCGGGAAAAATTATTCCATTTGGGTTATTGATGATTTTGTCTCCAAAACTCCAAATTTATTGGTAAAAGAGACAATTTACCTTTACATAATGTCAAATTTATTTATATTACCAATGTTTTATGTCTTCACGGTGAACCAACTTCGATTCTTTCTGATCAGGATTGGAAATATATATATATATTTATATTATAGAATATTTATCAGAAGATCATGATAGGAGGCTTCATTTTAGAATCTCCTCCAACCCTAAAAATAATTGGATGCCCAAATTTAATAATCAATATAAGATGATTTGTTTATATCATTCTCACATTACCCTCAAGAAATATGTGATCATTATTTTCTTTAGTATATTTTTCATATATCAATTGTTTTCATTCATATATTCAAAATATATTATATGATGAACAATATGGAAAGTGATTTTTCACACCACTCCATGGGGAAGAAGTTAGTGAGTGTATCCTTATAGTCCCAAAATATGTTAAATAGAACAAAAAAAATTATAGGTTATTCAGAATCATATAAGTGTATCTCAATGTTGGAAAAATATGTATACAGATAACTGAAGGAAATATTTTAAATTTCAAGTGGGAGATAATGTTTTAATGAATGGATCATCAGGTAAGGGTGTTTCAATTATTTATAATATGGTAACAGTGAGCCCCATTTAAATTGTACAAAGTGAAATTAAAGAAATAATTGGATTCATAGCTTTCTTATGGGAAATGCAACCATGTATCACTAAGGTTCATTATTTGTTCCATATCTATTCATAAAAGAAGTGTATGCTCGAACCAATTCATGTTCTCACATCAAGATAAATAGAAAAATAACAAGATATATTTTAATATGATGTTCCAATCCATATTCATGACCCAATATATAATGTTTTTAGGAATTATATGACTATACCAATTAAGGTTGTTTTGAGAAATCAATAAATAGAGGAATTAGTACGGGAACCTGAGGATATTATGAGGAAGAAACAACCTAATTTATTTAGAAATTAATATCCATGACAATAATTTTGGAAAAACATTCAAGACGGAAGAATGTAATATTATGATATTTTAAGATAACACCATGTTTTATAACATATAAAACATGCAATTTCGTGCATAAATAAACCACATAATATTATTATTTATGTATTACCATAATAACATATATGTTGAATTAAAAATAATGAATCAAAATAAAAAACAATTAAATATATATATGAAGTTCACAGTCTATTAAAATTAATATAAAAATTATTGGGAAGAAAATAAAAATATATTAAAGTCATTTTATTCATTTGAAAATACACTTTTTTTAAAATGTTGGGTATTTATTTTTCGGGAAACTAATAAAACTAATTCATTCTATATATATAATTTATTTTATATATAGATAATAATTTTTCAAATATTTATATGTATGTTATATTAGGATGACCATTTGAGATTTTTATTTGTAATCCATTAATTTTTCATTAATAGTGAAAATTACATTATTTATTAAAAGGAATGTTTTTTCAAGAATATACAATGATAAAATATGTTAGTAAATTTTTAAAATGAATTATAGTTAAAATTTATTTTTTATAACCTGTATATTCTTTATTTTGTGGATTTCATTTAGAATTATTGAATAACAGTTTGACAATCTTAAATTCTCTTTCCTGAAAATTGTGAATTTCATTGTTTTCAGGATTAATTTAAAATTATGTTCTCTAATTAAATAAATTGAATTATATAAAATATATTAAATATTTATTATCATAATTTTTAATATTTGTTATGAAAACTTACTTAAATTTGGTCATTTTTAATGGAGAAATATTAAAAATTAGTTCCCACAATTAACATTAATGCGAATTTAGTAGTTGTAAAATAATGTGATAAGAGGTCCAATATCCTATAGGATTGTATAATATCTAATTTAGGTACCATCTAGAACATATATCATCTAATATTTAAAAATGTAATATTTTGAGAAAAAAATTCTTGATTAAGACATTAATGTACTTTCTTCTATTAAAAAATCAATGTTGGCCATCACCCCAAATTATATAAAGATACCCCTTCTCCAATCCTCTTCAGACATAATGATCCATATATGTTTTATAATTCTATCCCCAATAATATAAATAAATACCCCCTACCTATAGTTCTTTTTTCATAATAACACCCTAGGAAGTCTTTAGGTATAATCATAGAATGGTTTTTAGAAGAAGATGTATAGTTCGTGGCTGCAAATTTTAATTCAATTTTATATTTTTCAATTTTAAATACATAGAAAAAATTATTAAAAAACAAAAAAAATTAGGGGAATAATTTTATATTATTTTAATAATCAATATTGATCTCATATTCCATCAAATGGGAAAACCCATCATTCGGGTATATGGTGGGCTACTATCTTGCAAACTGATGTAATTTGTTTTCCGTCACCCCTATCAAAAATTGTAATAAATATGGATTTACTTTATATATATGAAAATCATGATATATTAATAATTATATGAAATTAATATATTACATATTTTCATACCGTTCTATTCATTTAAAATTGACAATGTCCTTTGTTCGTATGTGTGGACTGCCACCTTGACAAATAAATGTGATCCATTTTTACCCAACCAATCACATAGTTCATATATATTATTTTATTTAAAGATATAATGTGTTATTTTTGTCAATTATAAATATAAAAATAATAAAAAATATTTACCTTCCTTCCATCACAACTACTGAAAATAGAAACATTACGCAGTTGTATATATTGCCGAAAGACTATAGTAGTGTAATATATATAATTTTTCATATCCATCATTTATGTTTTTTATGTATGATTAATGTGTAAAAAATATAAATATTTAATTAATATTATATTAGAGATGATAAACCTATGATATATTTTACTCTAGTCAACCAACAAAATAATTTCAGACATATGAACCAAATATCATTATAGCTCCCTACATGAACTTATTAGATTAAGTAAGTAAATATAAATTAAAAAAATTAAACAATGAAATGGTTTTTGTTCAATAAAATATTAAAAAAATAGTATTATTGAGGATGTAAAATAACATATGTGATGAAACAGACATGAGTTTAGGTATTTTATCGGAATTTTCATTATCATAATACATATTATTCTATAGCTATATGATTTTATGTGTTGTATATAATAAGAATTTTATGTTTTTATATTGAATAAATAATATGATAATATTATTAAAAAATAAAATTAGTTTTTTCTTTTATTTGGAATGTCTATAAGAAAAAAGATATTATTTCTCTTTTTGATGAGGTAAGTTTATCATCCATGTCTATATTTTTTGAATATATTTTTAAAATGTAGTATTTTTTAGTTAAATGATTTATGAATGAAATTTTATGTATTGTGTAACATTTAACATGGTTGAGAGGAATATTTCTAATGAATTCCCTAAATGATTAATTTTATAAATTTTTTATAAATAGTCAAAAAAATATCATCTCTCTAATATGTACTATGTTAACAGACATTCCTACTACCATAATCATTTTTTGTCCTTTTCATACATCTATAAAAATTCAAGGATCCCTAAAAGAAACTCTATATGAATAATACATTTCAAATTTTTTATATTTTTTAATGTAAATTAATTTTTATAAAAGAATCATCTTTTATCATCATCTCTCATATATTAAATAATTTTTAAACATTAAAATTCCCTAGAAACATTAATTTTATTGTAACCATTGAACATTTAATTTGTCTTATATATTCATATTATTTATCAATGAAATAGTAATTTCATAAAATATATATCATTTAACCATAAATGTTTCTATAGTGGATGTTATACGATTATCTTGGAAACATAATATAAATTCTAATTATTTACTGAAAAATCATTTATTTTGATAAGGAAATTTTTTTATAAATTTAATTGATCATTACTTATTTGATAAATTCATTAAAAATTCTAATGATGGGTGGGGGAAATTATAGATAGCCCCTCAAATTATCAACCAAAATAATGAGACAAGTTAGAAAGCTATAATTAAATTGGTTTCTAGTTTATACCATGAAATTGATTACAAATTCTCAACACAACACTTCGACAGTATAGATATCATGACATTTGAAATCATGAAATAAAATTTCAATCTTTTTATTTTATTATTAATTTGGTTTAAATTTTCTATGATATTAAAATAATTATATTATCCAAGGATTCATTACACAATAATATTAATGATTATATTGAATTTTGTTTTGTTAGTTACCGTAAAATAGTGATTACGCCTTATTGATTCATTATAGTATTTATTGTAAATAAATCTAATTGAGAAAATGATATTACCCATTAGGTATTTTATTCTCCCCAATATATGAAGAAGGAAATTATGAGTAGTAAAAATGATTTAATGATTAATTTATGTTCTATATTTTTTATTTATATTGAAATAAGTTAATCAAATATAAGTCTAGTTATTCCAGAGTACTAGATCAATTAGTCATTCATGATTAGATCTCCTATATCAATTCTTATGAAATAAAGTAGATAGTAGCACTAAGTTACTATATTTTCTATTTTTACATTCTCCTACTATTATAATAAAATTTAATTTGTTATAATACATTCCTAATAGTATTAATCATAAAAACTACTATTTAGAATATAAATAAACTCTCCAATAATTAGGAAAGTCATCAAACACTACATATACAATGAATATTTTATTTCTATCCTACTATGCGTTCACTCTTATGAAACCAAAGAATAGTGACCATAAAATTTTTGGTACTAATGTCATGGTGAACATGTCAAAAGGATTCGTAATCATGGGTATCTACTATAACACCAATCCTCCATCTTTAATTATATTATTATTGTTATCCTATTCCTCATTAAAATTATATTCCATTAATTAACCTATGGATTACGTTATTTTGGAATTGAAATTTTATTATTAATTTAGATCTATCCACTATACTAATCCATTTCAATATCCTTGAAAGTTAGTAGAAAAATACCAATTCTTTCCCCACCATTGTTGTTGTATGATAATAATAAAATGTTATAGAAAGTGAATAACTAGTTTTACCAATACGATTTATCAATATCTAATTCTAGTATTGGGGAATACAAAACCAATGGTTCTCATTTAGGTGTCACAATTACCAATATTTCCAATTACAATCTATCCTTGAAAATGATCATATATTTTGAAGAACAATGTCATATTTTTTGTCCCTTAATGTACTATATTATACATTTCACAACATCCATGTGTTGATTTTAAAGATTTGAAATGAAACAGCTCTCCAAAAAACTATGAACTCTATTTCAGGACTTTTATGGTAAAAAATGTACATTAGGATACCATCCAATAATGAAAATAGAATAGTGCCCTTGAAATGTACCTTTCCTTCCATATTAGTCACCTTCTTTCTCGATAATTTGATATTTTAATGTAATGGATTGATAACAAACTTCTATCC
Organism: Viscum album; assembly: GCA_963277665.1. Lineage (NCBI taxonomy): Eukaryota > Viridiplantae > Streptophyta > Magnoliopsida > Santalales > Viscaceae > Viscum > Viscum album. The sequence goes on along the minus strand of OY728119.1, from coordinate 669,486,851 downwards.
TAGAAAATTGAAAAATATTAATGATATTATTTATGTAGTCTTATTGAGTATAAATGAAATTCATATCTCCCATATCTCTATCTATCTTTGATACCTTGATTTTAATTTCCTCCTTAAGATTTTTAATCTTTTATAATCAATAAGAATCATATTTCAACTTCCAAACCCTCATAATTTCTAATGTAGCTATATATATTTTATATATATTAAAAATAAGTTATATAAAACACCCATATCTCCTCAGATTGTATTATAAATACTAATATACATTATTCAGTGTAAAATCACTCCCATCTATGAAAGAATCAAAATTTTTATTCTATTACATTGGTTCGCATATAAATCCATATAGTATCATGTTCTACTTTAAAATGATATTATTATTTCAGTTATCCAAGAAAGAAATTAGATACATCATTTAAGTCCCATCATTTATGCATCTATATAATTTTTCCATATCTACACCAATATAGTCAAGGTATACAATTGCAGTCAAAATAATGATCATGCCTATCTAGATAGTATAATTCATTATTACTAATGTCAAAATTTATATAATTCCACTAAGCCCTTATATTCAAATAAATTCACACCTAAAAATACATTATATGATTTATTGTATTCATATGTATCCTTCAAATGTAAAACCCATTATTCTCAAGTGGTATTTTCCCATATTAGAAGATAATTAGATCTATTTTTCTAGAATCCAATTTAAACATTTATTATTTTAACACTGACTATCATATTCTAGAAAAATTAAGACCTTAGAGAGGATCTATGATTTTTTTAATTATCTATATTGTGTTAAAAATATAATCACTCCTCTATAAAAAATGAATAGTTTCCTAACCTTGGTATATAATTTCAATATAATATTCAGTTTAGCTACCTATAGAACTATAAAATTTACCTTTATAACTTTCAAATACCAAATTATAGAAGATGTTATTTATTCTTATATAGTCCAAAAAACAAATCACATCATCTACTAACACATTATCTATAAATTCCCTTCATCAAAAAATGAAACATTTGTTATTTTTATTCTCCCACACGTATCAACATAGAATTATTCATTTGATTCCCCTTTCCCAACATCTATTTTATCCAATTTCTTATAATTTTAAAATTTACTCTCATTGATAAAATCGTAACATTTGATGACTTTCAACTTTTCATCATATGATAATACGAATAAAAAATGTATATCCATACCATCCAATGAATCATATTTTAGATGTTTTATTATGTTGGTTATTATACCTGTCATCAATGTGAAATAGGATATACTCATAGTATTTTTGTGTAGAATAACATCAAAATTATTAATGGACCATAAAACAAATGATATTTCCATTCCAAATAGAGTGTATGATATGTTTATAATAATTTATATTCCCATGTTAACTTCTTCAAATAAAATTTCATTAAGAAATTAGAAATGTGCATCATGTCTAGAACTATAATTTTTAATGTTTGATTCATTCACTCTTCTACTATATTATTATGTGGTGTACCAATGACCATATAATCCATCATGATCCTATTTATTTGATATATGTTCAATAATAAATTTCATATATTTTCAAATATATTGTTGGGTCATATGAAATATTCAATATGACCACATCCATTACCATCATTTCTTTTAATTGAATAATCATTCTAAATATGTAATAGTTTTGATCTGATAATTCAACCCATATTTTTTACTATTCATTATTATGTAAATTAGTTATCAGTCCTATCCCTAAATTACATTGGGTTATGTATAGTCCTTGAATAATTTTGTGAACTTGTTTTATCTTCCTAGATATGGGATTTTTTACATTCATGAAGAATTAGAACCTCTTATGCTAACCATAAATCAATCACTCGCTATATCTGATGTTTGTGTAATAGATAATTTTTATAAAATTATTCATTAATACTATCTTGATCTTTATACTGATATGACCAAGATAAAATAGACCCCACTCTATTCATTTTGATTTTTTTTACCAAACAATGTTGTTCTTTATGATCATCCAATAAAATATACTATCCAATCATTTACTCCTATTATAATTACCATGTAACCTCTAGTAATATATCTAAACTATGTTGGAATTGAATAAAACAAAGAATTAATCTTCAGTTTTTTGTATATAATTTTGTTTTTTCGGTATATCTTATAGTTGCCGAATAATTTTACCCAACTCATCACATGATTTTTAAAATAAATAACTAATTAACACAACCCAAAGTTAAAGAGGCTTAGTGTCTTGGAAAATCTAGGATACTAAATCTTGAATATGAAATGAAATAAAAATCATAATTTTAATATCCAAAAGGAACTCTTATATTCATTTTAATTCCAAAAACATTATTGGGAAACCTAGAGAATACAAAAGATATGGGTCAAGATATAAAGCCTAATAAGAGGATATAAATGATAAAAATGTATAGCATATCAGTATAAATTTATGAATAATATATCATTTTGGATAAGGATCATAAAATGATTTTTTGGGACAATAAAAATAATTTGTAATGAAACAAAAATGGGAGAATAATAATGTGAAACAATAAAAAATGGGATATAATCTTTAGTGAAGGTTAATTTCCAAGAAAACATTACATAGTGGACATAAAAACATCTTGGATTATCATTAATCAACAATATCATTTAGAATATATCATTTTACATAACAACTATATAGTCATTTTGACAACTATATGGTTGAAACGATAATTTAATGTAAATGAATTTTTGTGCCTCAATGGAAATCAAAGATAGGCTATAAATATAATTTAATCCCATGGAATGAGACACATTACATAACACTACATTATGGATATATTATAATGATTCCAATGAGAATAATTAGTTATATTTTTAGGACATTAAAAAATAAATAAATGAAAAAATATATAAAATATACAATTCATATGAAATATATATCAAGACCAATTGAAAATAATTGGGTATAGAAATAATCATTTATAATAGTGTTTTATGGAATCAGTCAATGAAATCTAATGTAATAATGAATATGGAATTTTAGTAAAAACCCAAAGGTAAGCTATATTGGTTATCCTGAAAACATTATTTTATTTAATGCAACACAAAATGAAAAAAATTTATTATTGAATGATAGTATTAATTTATAGAAACATTCCATTAATTTTGGTTTGATATTAAATAATGCATTGTGAAATCAACTTAATTCATGTTCAACCACATCAATTTAAGGTGTAATAATCTATGTATATTTGTATGTGTCAAATATATAAAATGTATATTCATTCCATAATGTAAAATATAAAGAGATAGTTTTTAATAGAGTGAGGGGTCAAACCTATGGAAAATATGGTGGTTCATATTGATCATTTTACTTAGTTCTAGAATCATTCTTAACCTACACCTAAAATCATGGATAAATAAATTTTAAAAATAAATTACTAATTGAGAGTCTTTTAAATATATATTTTATTTACTATAATTGTGTTTTGTTCATTATCAACCATTATAGTGAGATATATTATATAATTTTATTTGTTTTGTTTTCATTTGTTTCATGGTTGCATGTTTAGATAAAATTTTTATAATTATGGATCTTATTCTCAAATGGAGATAAAATTATAAACGTAAAATGGAATAACATTCATAAACTTTCTTAAAATTAAATTGACCCAAATATTAATATGTGTTCTTATATGGGTATGGTTAATTTGGTAAAAATTATTATAATACAGTTTTTTTATTTTAGTTGTTATTTAGACCATCATGAACCAGTGTCAATTTTTAAATTAAGTTAATATAAATTAATTATTTAACATTAAATGATTTATAATAAATATATTATTATCATATTTACAAATACATGTTTTTATACAACCATCATTGAATGTGGTATATAAAAAGGATGTTTTTTTATTAACGTAGTGAACCGACCATATTGGGTATAACATTTTCATATTAGAATCGACATAATAGGATATAAAATATGGATATTAAACAAAAATAACAACATATATTTATATTTTGGATAATTATGTTACTCGTCGTATTTTGATGGAAACCATACATGGATGGTACATAGAAAATAATGGTGAAATTGTAAAAATTGATAATTTACCTATCTCCTCACTGGAATTAACAAAGTCTACAAATGAAGGTGATTTTTATTGGTATTTAGTGATATCAGGGCCTCTAGGGATGTGGTGAGAGAGATGAGAATTGTTCTTGGTAGGGTTTGGGTGATATCAATCGATTATATTATGAGTGGGGAAAGGGAGGTGACTGTTGGTATTTATTAAAATAGCATAGGGGTTTCTTGGAATAATATATTCCATAAAAAAATTTATGGATCATGACTACCAATATTGATTAATTATGTTAATATTTATAGTAAATTGTTGTCATGAAATTTAAAAAATGATTTCATAAATACCTAATTAATATGTTAATAACATATTTAACTTATGATATTCTGGGTTTTTTTCATGATCCTAATTAACCAAAATGACAATTATTTTTCATAAATAAGAAAAATCATTGTATCCGACATTTGATATTTATATTACAAAAACAATTGTATTTTTAAAATTAATATTATAAATATGGGAAATTTAATTACATAAATAAGTCCATATTTATTTAAAAAATTACAATTTTAATGTTATGATAATTTTTCATCCCATTGGGAAATTATATATGGTATCATTTAATTACATTAATAATATAAATAAACTTAATACTGTTCTATGAATAGATTTTATGAAAATAAGTTTTATTTAATTTTTTTGTAATAAATATAAAATTTTAAATAAAACTTTTTGGTTTTACAAAAAAAACATGTATTTTATATTTTTTTAGATATTTACTTAGTTATATAATAATTTCATTTAGTCATTTATTCATTCAAAATAATAGTAAATATTTTTTTTTACATCCAACAGTGGGCATAATATCTTAACATTCATGTCACTATTTGTAATGGTCATATTAACATTCTTATTGTAAGCTTAGTAATGAAATAATCAGATTGTAGTATCAATTTGGGTTACCTAGAGTCTAAAAATACCTCATATTCCATTCAACATTCATGTACATATATTTTACCTCGTGGTTATATATTTTTCATTATAAAAATTAATATTTCATTATTAATACACCATCATCTATATAATTTTGTTCATGACTGTGGCCAATCTATGGGATCTAGAATATCTAATATATTTTACTATAGTTATCTTGTTTCCAGTTTTGTGTCCCATTGTAATATATTTACTTCTTATGAAAAAAACTATTCTCTATATTTAATGTTTAAATTTATAAAATGGTTTGGGTTATTTTATTTAGTGCATTTTTTTAAATAAATTTTTTTAAATATAAAATAGTTATAAATTTAGAAGGTAAATTATTTTGATATAATTTGGGGTCATTAAATTCTTAACCCGTAATAAATATCATCCTAGAAATTTTATTTTACATCCAATGGTGAAGAATGGTGATGGTTATTCTTCATTATTGGTTTTTATTATTCCTATGTCACGTCAACCAATATATGGTTCCTCCATAATAATTTGACAATGTGAGTTTCCTAGTTTCATTGAAAATTATATCTATCATATACTATTTTAAAAATATGATTCTCAAAAGAGATATCATTTTAAATATATACTACCTTCAATTTCATTACCCATCGAGAATCGAGTATATACATCCTCAAGAGGGATACATGGAACTCATCATGTACCATGGATAGGGTTTTTTAGTGTACTAGTTGATAATCCATATCTCATATATGATCAGAAATGTGAAAGGGACCTTCGTACCTATAACAAGGGTTTCCCTTCCTTCCAAATATAAACTCTAACATATAAGGAAATATATTGAGGAAAACATTATCTATAAACTCAAAATACATTTATTGTTAATGATTTTAATTCTACATTTTAAGTTGAATTTGATTATCCCTTATATGTTGCAATATTTTCAGGGGCCTTTATACCATTTTGTAAAAATTTATATTCCTAAACTCTTATGCTTTCTGACCATATCCTATCATACTACGAATCAACATCACATCCAATGGTGGTTTCATATCTATATACGTTGATTCTAAGGTGGAAGATATTATTATACCAAATGTAAACCAGTGTAATATGTTTATTTCATTCACATTTTAAATCCATTTATTTTTTTCTCCACATATACTAATGTTAATGTATAGTCTTCTAATACTGAACATATTTGTAGGGGCAATAATATGTAATGAAATTTAAAACATTTTTATATATTCTTGAATTATTTTTACTATCACTGTGGTGAACAATAGATGATGATCAGATATAACATATAATGGTGTTAAATATTTCAAAACCACTTCTATAATGTATATTTTTTCATGTTGATCAAGAGAGATGTATTCTAAAATTTTTATAATGAGAGAAGTATTTGTAAGATTATCTATTATAACCCATATTGTATTATTTCCATTTAATTTCCATTGAATATTTTTGAAAATATTTATGGTAATTTTTTCCATTTACTTATGGGAATGATTAATAGTTGAATCAACCCCTTGGACATTTTCTAGTATTCCATAAAATACAAAAATACCCAAAAATTTAATATATATTATGTGATATCGTTCTTGATATATTCACATTGATAGTGCTCTCAAAGATCAATATACATATTTGTGATCCACATGTGGATAGAGAAGGTGGGGCTTTGTCAACCACTCAACAATATATTCACTATCTTAGGATTTGATGATTTAATAAGACATTCATTTAAATATTTCATTAAAAATATTGAAATTCAAATATTTCCCTTATCTATATGATTCCACAATCATATTTATTTCCATATAATCTATTTGAGAATATTTTATCATCTTAATAGGGGTAATAAATCATTTTATAATGTAATGATGTTGTTCCTTATTTTTTTACATCCATTTCAATCGTCTTCAAATCTATAAATATTGGATCCTTCTAAATTATCATAAATGAAATGGTAATAGAATCTATTAAATATAGATAATTAACCAATTCATTTTCATTCAATGTATTGTAATGTATCGAGTACTCGTAATCATTAATAACTTTTAATTATCCTAAAAATCTCATATTTTGATCATTATATGTGAAAATATACATGATGATCTTATGAAATATATATTTTATACATCACCAATTATATAAAATTGCAGCAAAAATATTAGGAAAATATTTTTAGATCCCATTAACTTCTTTGAAATATATTTTATACCCCAAACATTCCCCACATGTGGTGTATGTATTGGTTAAGTGATAATTAGTTTAGCTATTTGAATCTCTCTTCACTCTCATCAGTCTAAAAAAACATTTCTCCCATTCGAGTCAAATTAGTAAGTAGGTTTGGAAATCATGAATGTTTTTTTAAAAATACATCATTTATACCAATCGTTTCCAAGAAAACTATAGATATCTTTTATATGTGTCTGTCTTCTCTTAACATAAATTTATTGTATCATATAATGATCTAATGATAAAACATTTTTGGTAATGACATTCTGTATGAATGATAGATACATTATATAAAGCTCACATTTATTTTACAATTAATATATCGTCTCCATTCAAAAATTCATTATCATGTTATTAAAATTCCTCTCATTCTCCATACATCACTTAAACTACAACATAAGAGAATTTATGAAGGCTACAACTATGTTTCATTCATGGTCCCATGAATGATTGAATTTCATTAATAATTCTTTTTGAGGTTTTATATGATGCATGAGTGGGAGGTAAAAAGAATATAGTTTCAGTAATTAAGATAAATAACATGGTTTAGGTGCATTATTAGTAAAATTGAATGTCAAATATTTTAAATATAATTCTGGATTCCAGTTACAGTCTACATTATTTTGGTATTGTGTTTCAAACCATGTGAGTCTTATGGAAATCTATAATGATGCTTAAGAATTTTTATAGGGGTAATCTCCATTATTGATAAAGGTTAGTCAAACCAAATGGACTCCTCCAAGATACCATGTGACATTCTCTTCCAAGAGATGCAATAAAAAGGTATTTGGTATATGGTATTTCAAAGTATATATCCTAATTATATGACTATAACCAAACCACATAATATTTTATTTTCTTCTTCATACCCATGGACTTTTTTAAGTTTAATCATCTCCACATCTCTCATTATCTTAACCATACCACTACCCATTACTCTATAGGGTCATGTCCATGGATATTTTGAGATCTCCCTTCAATCATGGTGGATTTCATCAATTTATTTTCAATTTATTTTAGGATATTCTATTTTCAATCTAGATATCTATAACACCCTTAAATTTTATGAGAAAGATTATTTTTAATTTTATTGATGTCTTTTGTTATATGCTACACTAAGAATATCTTGCACTATATGCAACATTGTATTAGCTTGCAGTATACGTAACACTATTATTGGATACTTTTATGCATAAATTCAAGTTCTTTTGATAGAATTCAACAATCAATATAGATTTTGTTCAATGAAAAAAGATTATATTGTGTTATATGCAACACCAAATGAATGTTTCAGACAACACTGTCTTGGTTTGCGTTACACGCAAAAGCGACCTTCCTCGATGGATTGCATTGTACGTAATACCGAGTTTCACTAAACAAAAATATATTATAATAATATTGTTGTGAACTAGATGTTATGAATTTTATTAACAAAATTTTTATTTTTATAACAATATCATTCATCTTACATATTTTTTAGAACATTGTATGAGAACAAAAATAATTTTTTGCATAAAAGGAATATTTTTCAAATAAAATGCAATTTTGTTTACTTTTGATGGCGCACCCATTTTAAATATAATTTTTGACATGTTTATAAGTTAAATATGACTAATTAAACTTCTGATTTTGAATATTTATATTAAACTTTATGAAAGATAAATTTTTTACATTATTCTGATAACCTTCATAATTTGATCAATACAACAAATACACTAAATTTTAATTAAAACCAACTTTTATCATTGAGATAATTTATATTGTTAATTATAATATTTAATGGTATTAATGTATAAATGTAATTTATTTTTACCATTTATTATAATTTATATCATTATCATTAATTTTACATTGAATTCATAGGTAAAAACATTTCAATCTTTCTCAATGTTTTAAATTTTAAAACCTGTTTTCTCTACAATCGGATTAATGTTAAATTAATTACTGAAAATTCTATGTTGTGAATCTGTAAATATCGATTCCATATTTGTAATCATTAGGTCCAAATTATTTTAATAGGATACTTTTAATTTTGGCCATTATGAATAGTAACTACAGTAAATTTTATTTACCATAGCTAAAGGAAAATCGGGTAATTAAGGATAAAAATAATATTATAAAATTACCCTAACACTCGTCTTAATATAATTGGATGATTATATTAAGTCCTAAAATATAATTAGGTCGAAATGGTATCTATTGGAACCCAATAGGATTATATTAAGACCTTTAATTTATTTTATTTAAAGGAAAGTGAAATATGTCTCACTTAAACTATAAATAATTAAAGTATTTTGAATATAAGGTTATACAGAATATAAATTTTATTATAAATACACTTTTGAAAGAAAAAAATGTTTTTATTTATCATGGTAATTATTTTTAATTTTTAAAAAATATATAATTACCTTAATATCTTATACATTAATGATGCAGAAATAATTTATTTAGTGAAAAATCAATAATTTTGTTTTTATAAAAATAGTAATTCCAATCAAAAAGACCAAACACTTGACAAAACCTTATTGTTCTTGTATATATAACCCATAATAATCCATGTGTATACTTTTGGACCATTTTCAGACTTATAAAAGAGATTATGACATTTATATTACATTATTTTATGTGATTTCAAAGTTGTCACCTTCATAATTTAATACAGACAACATTTAAAAAGATGGGTGTTTTAGAAGATAGATTCAACTAAAATTATTCGTATTAATTTTTTTAGATGTATCTTCATCATAGTAATTTATTTTTAATTGTTATAAAACTAATATTTATATTTAATAATTATACAAAAATGTTGTTGTAATTATTTTATTAAGAGAATTATCAAATAAATGGGTTTAAAAATATTATAATAAATATTATATTTACTAATTAATGTGCTCCATGAATTTTCTAGATTAATATGACATGTTATAAATCTATTAAATTTTTTGGTTCTACTCTATCGTCTGTTTGGATTTTATTTAAATTCAAATAAATGAATAATGTCAAAATTGACACCATTGATATTTTATAAAAATATTATATTACTAAATTGTTTTAAAATCAAAAAAAATATTTCAAAATTAAAAATTGAAATTAATATTGTCTATAATGTCAAATGGTATCCAATTATGGACAATTCACAGCACATAATTAAGTATTTATAACCATTTAAAACAAATAATATTATTACCAAAAATATAATTAAAAAGATTAAATAAGGATAAATCAAAATGATAAGGTTTAAAATAAAATCAAAAAAGTTTAAATTTAATTTGATTATGATATTAAATCAGTATCTTATCTCATATTAAAATTTGAGTGACTTTTGATGTTTTTATGTGGGGTTTTAGTTTATTATAAATTAATATTTTGGATGTTTCCAAAGGTTCCCCTCTACTCTCTTATAAATGGGCATCTCCTCCCTCTTCTCTTCACTCCATTTTGAGATTTCAAACTCTTCCAAACCCAGAACATTTCCATTATCAGCTTATCTATAAACATACTAGATGTCTTGGTCTTCTTCCAAGACCAACTTTAGTGACCTAAGAGGTGGTTTAGAAGAGGCGTGTCAAAGAATAGGTAATATCCTTTACCGATTCTTTCAAACTTATTTCTTCTTCTACTTCCTCTATATGATTTGTTTCATTATTAAGTAATCACTCCAGTATAACTTTTGTACAGATATGTTATTATGAATACGAACAACCATATTTCATCTTCTATCCATCCTATGAAAAACTAAATCACCACTCATGCGTACATAAGGATTACCGTCACCACGACGCGATGAGATTCATTCTCCATGTCAACCAATTAAGAATGATTATAATGTATATATAATGAATAATATTGAGATATATTACATACTAATGCTAATGTATTTATGTATATATATATGTCATCTAATTACTTCCATTCAAGTCAATAAGGAAACAAAAACAGCATTCATGCATACGTATGGCATACCGTCTCCATGAACGATTTATTTAATTCCATTTATCTATCTGTTTTATATATAAAATGAATGTATAATGATATATAAATAATTTTTTACATTCTAGATGTATGTAAATCATTATAATATCAATAACACCAAGTCCAAACATGTACGATAAATGAAACGATTAATACTCAAAACATTGCTTCAATATGGAATTGACAAATGAACATGTAACATAAAGCCATAAGTAAATCATATATGATATCATAAAAAAGAATATTATTCTTGAATAAGTCAATCAGAATATTTAATTCATTATACATGAGTTGCAGACACGTACAGAAGAAATTGTACCTAAGGTAAGGGATAATTATCCCAATCTCGTTTTAATCCGAGATTGTTTGTTCTTAAGTATTTACTGGGGTTATATTTATCATTCATGACCATGTTTTATAAAAAATGTTTCCAAAAAGTTTTTACTATTATTAAATGTATTGTTAAAGTTTTTTTTACCTCTTTTTAACTTTTACTATGTGGTATGGAAGGAATCCTTCTTTTGTTTACCATATGAGGTACATTTTGACTATTCCAGCAAAAGTACGAGGAGAATGTTTTTTAACTTATACGGGATGAACATGTTTTTACAGTTTTGTAACGCATTATTTCTGTGAATCATCATCTAAAAGATTTGGATTATTATTTTCAATTAAATTCTATTCTTTCAAAATTGCACAGAATTTTGAGAAAATAAAATGATTTTGAAGAAGAAAGGGTATTTTCCTCCAAAATTCATTTCAAGTTTTTTATCAAAACTATTTTTCATCAAAGATGACATTCTTTAATATAGATATGTTTCATTTATAATGTCCCTATTATTTACATGGTTTAATTTTATTTATGATGAAATTATATCCATTGTTTTATCTGGATTATGATATGATGGGATGATATATATTAAACCCATTTTATTCATTGGGTTATGATGAATGATTTAAGTTTATTTTGTGGAACACGAAAGAATGATTTCCTTATGAGATGGGTGGGACCTAAATCTTCCACCAAAGCATTGGGTAAGGATTTATATCTAATGATATAGACATGGATGGAGAATAATTTAAATCTAGTTCAGTATTACAGGGCGGGAACGGCATGTAAACCCTGTTCAGTAATGGCCTTTGTCCACTATGATAGTCATGGCAGCAATGCCTTGGCTACTATGGAAATCATATCATATGATTAATTGTTTTCCACAATTACATGTATTATTACCATTCTATTTTATCAGGATTAATTTTCTTTTATGATCTATGCCTTACGTATAACCATGATTTATTTCACAACTCATGGTTTTCATGTTTAAAATTTATGTTCAAGTTTTTATGTTCAAATGTATATGGTTTGTTTTATTTCCACCATGCATACCCTTACTGGGCATTTGAGCTCACCCTTTTTATGTTTTATTTTCCACAGGATATAAATAAAGGTTTTAGGTAAGAAATCAAAAGGGGAAGTTATTTATGGAAGATGTTGAAGATCTTTCACCATGATTAGAAGATTATGTTCCAAGCTTCCAACGACACTAAACTAATATGGTCATTGGGAATCTGTTTTTATCATGTATTGTGTTTTCCACAAAAGTAATGTAATGTACAAGTATTTCAAGATTGTTTTTCTTCGGTTGGTATCAGAGCAAAGGTTTAGTTAACCTTTGGAAACTAATATGCGAAAACTTTAGTGAGATCCCTGGAGATATTTCTAAGGTATATCTAGGTATGTCCATAAGGATAAGTATAAAGTATAGGTTACAATCCTAGAATTATGATAACGATCATGAATAACCTATGATTAAACCTACGATGTTTGATATTGAACGTACTCCCCCTAGATTATGTTGTTTTCCTAGTAGGACTTTTGCCTCTCACACTATTCTTTTTGGGTTTTAGATAATTGTTGGAACCCGAAGGAACCGTGTTAATGATCAATGCACTAGGCAATGAAATGATTGTCCTCTTGAACAACCAAATGTTATGGGAAATGAAGTGAAAATATTATTTCTATACTTACACAAGATATGAATCATTATGGACTTCCAAATGAGCAGAGAAGGGAACAATATTATTTTGAGACCTTCATGAGGAAATTACCACCTTCTTTCAATGGGTCTTCTGATCCACATGTTGCAGAACAATGAATCAGTACCATTGAAAATCTATTTTCAATAATTCTCTATTTATAACATGAAAAATTCATTCTTTATGTTCACTATTTAGAAGTTTAAGCAGACCAGTGGTGGACTATAATTAAGAATACAAGGCCCCAAGATGAAATTGAATCCATGGAATGGGATGAGTTCAAAAACATATTTTCCAATAAGTACATTCCTTGTATTCTTCAAACGAAGATGGAAAAAGAGTTTCTTGAGCTTATTCAAAAGGATGATGAATCTGTTGGTATATACGAATCTAATTTTATAAGGCTTGCAAGGTATGCATCTATATTTATCATCCAACCTGAAATTAAAGTTGACCAATTCTTCAGTCTCTTAAAACCATGTCTTTGAAAGGCATAATCTATAAGAGACTTTAGAATCTATGAAGAGATTGTACATTGAGCTATCAAGGTAGAACTGGAAGTTGGTGTTACTTGTCCATCTCATGGTTTGGACAAGAAAAAAGATGGATTTTAATGAAAAATATCAAAAACTATAGGGATAAGAAGAAAAATCTTTCGTTATACTCAAAATGTGGAAAGAAGCATGGTGGAGATTCTCTTATAGGGACTAGAAAATTTCATAACTGTGGAAAATAAGTTTATCAAGTAGCTGAGTGCTGAAGGAATGGGAAAAATGTAGCTAATGATGTGAATAGACAAAATACTATAGATAACACACCACCAAAAATTCAATGCTACAGGTGTAGGAAATAGGGCAATATGCTAACCAATGCCCTAATCCAAGGGTCAACTATTATCTATATCAACAACCTCATAAGGAAAAGGAAAAAGGGGAGTCACATGCTATCACTATTGGAGATGTTGAATATGAAAATGAAGTGGTTAAATTATTATGTGTTTGTGTAACGGGATTCCAAAATAGTGTTGTGGAATCTCATTTATAGTATCATGGAATATTGGAATCTCTATTTATTGGTTTATTCTTCTTTTCAATAATTATATGTTACCAGAAACCATGAAAAGTGATTGAAATATTTTTGGAATGTAAATTATATGAGCATAATGAAGGGATAAGGAGAACTTAATATGTTGGATATTATTAATTATCTCATGACTGATATAAGGAAAAATTGTTATCATGGTTTGAGTATATAGAATTTTTGGGATTTTAGTATGAGGAAAGAGTTAACTTTTGACATCATTCTTTTTTTCACTAATGTACTATTATAATTAATGTTTCAATAATACATGATTAAGATATTCACATGTTTTGAATGTGACCAACAAGATATATCTTATGATTTTTGGGGAATAAATGATGGTATTCATATGCTTGTTATATGATCTTTCTAGAAATCGTTTTCTTTATACTGTGAGTTTGGACAGAATTATTCTGTACAAGCCTAAATGTTTGAATGGATTAAGTTGGACATCGAATTGTATTGCTTAAGGCTAGAAATTTTTTCGATATCATTTCAAGAATGTTATAATGTTGTAGTTTTAGAAAAACTAAAACCTGTAGGACGGGCGAAAACCCATCACGTCGGACTAGGTTACGAGAATGAAACCCACAACTGAAGTGCGATAGGACTTTATCACCAACCACTATCCTACAAAAAGATTCTTATTAGAAGAAATTAGTTTTATTTTATTAAGCTATATGATAGATGAAGTATAAGTCAATTTTTTGAATCATATAGGGTTAATATCTCAATAGATAGTCTTATGTATGTTTAATAATTTGTGTTAACCTTTTCCTGATAAAGACAGATGGAATAACCTATCATTTTATCACATGATCTAATAACACTTAAAGAATGACAAATTAAACTTCATTTCTTTATATAAGAGATGATGTAGAAATTGTTCATGGAATTAACAATGATGATATTACACTAAAATCGTGTATGTATTTATCCTTATGAAAAAATTCCTCAACTTTAGAAAAATGATCTTGAAATCCAAAAATGTTGTCCTAGTACCCTCATATTTGATGAATCATATGGTACCTTAGATCATCACAAATTTATGGCTTTGTGATTGTAGGATTTTTCATAGCCGCGTTCTGTACCACTCTCCACCAGAACATGATGGTTAGAATTCTCTTCCATATCAATGTTTTCACCTATGTTCACCTATGTGGAAACCCAGTGATGAGTTAATTTGGGTAACTATTATATTTCTTACTTTACTTTTTAAAATTATGTTTTTGTATTCCTTTTTATGATGTGGGTTTCTATGAAAGAAACATTCATGTATTAAACCATTTATAACCCCGACAAATATCGAGCGCAAAATTAATTTTAAGGGGGGTAGAATGTAACACCCAAAAATTTTATGAGAAGGATTATTTATAATTTTATTGATTTCTTGTGTTATATGCTACACCAATATTATCATCTTCTATATGCAACAATATATTAGCTTGTAGTATACACAACACTTTTATTAGCTTTCTTTATGCACAATATTCAAGTTCAATTGATAGAATTAAACCCTAGACATAGATTTTATTCAATAAATTATGATTAGATTATGTTATACAAAACACCAAAGGAATATTTCCTACAACACTAACTTGGCTTGTGGTACATGAAAAAGTGACCTTCCTCGATGGCTTCTGTTGTCTGCAATATCGATATTCAATAAAAAACAATATATTATTATAATATTGTTATGAACTAGCCGTTATTAATAGTATTAACCAAATTTTGAATTTTATAACATTATCATTCATCTTACATATTTTTTATAACATGGTATGCGAAAAAAAATTAATTTTTCGGATATGAGAAGTATTTTTCAAAAAAATGCAGTTTTGTCGCCTTTTGATGGCGCACCTATTTGTAATATAATTTTTTGAAAGTTTATAAGTTAAATTTGACAAATTAAACTTTTTATTTCTAATCAGGATATAAAAATTTATGATGGATAAATTTTTAACATTATTCTGATAACCTCCATATTTTGAAAAATAGTAAAAATACAATAAATGTTAATTAAAAACAATATTCTTCATCGAGATAATTTATATAGTTAAATTATAATATTTAATGGTTTTAATGTATAAATAGAATATATTTTTACCATTTAATATAATTTATGTCATTATCATTAATTTTACAATGAATTCATAGGTAAAAGCATTTCATTCTTTTTCAATGTTTTAAATTTTAAAACCCATTTTTTCAACAACAGGATTAATTTTTAATTAATTTCTGAAAATTATGTGTTTTTAATTGGAAAAAATTGATTCCATTTTTATAATCAGGAGGTCCAATTTATGTTAATATGATACTTTTATTTTTTTCCATTTCGAATTGTAACTACGGTAAATTTTATTTACCATAGTTAAAGGTAAATCAGGTAATTAAGGAAAAAATTAATATTATAAAATTACCCTAACACTTGTCTTAATATAATTGGATGAATATATTTCGTCCTAAAATATACTTTTGTCAAAATTATATCTATTGGAACCCACTTGGATGAGATTAAGACCTTTAATTTATTTTATTTTAAAGAAAGTGAAATATGTCACACTCTAACATAAAATAATTAATTTATTTTTAATATAAGTTTATACAGAATATAAATTCGATTATAAATACTCATTTCACTGATAAAATGTTTTTCTTCATCATGGTGATATATTTTTAGTTTTTAAGAAATATATAATTACATTAATAGATAATACATTAATGATGCAGAAATTATTTATTTAGTGAAATATCAATAATACAGTTTTTATTAATATAATAATACCCAACAAAAAGACCAAAACTTTGAAAAAAAACATTATTGATCGAGTATATATAACCCATAATAATCCAATTTTCTACTTGTGGACATTGTTGTGCCTTATTAAATTGATTATGACATTTATATTATTTTATTTTAAATGATATCAAAGTTATCACCTTCATAATTTAAAAAAGATTACATTTTAAAAGCTGGGTGTTTTAGAAGATAAATTAAACTACAAGAATTATTATGAAATCTAGTAGATTTATCCTCATCATAGTATTTTATTTTAAATTTTGATAAAACAAATATGTATATTAAAGAATTATACAAAAATTATGTTGTAATTATTTTATTATGAAAAATATCAAATAAATGGTTTTAAAAATATTAAAATATATATGATATTAACCAATTAATGTTCTCAAAAAAAATTTTAGATGCATATGACATGTTAGGAATCTATTAAATATTATTTTTCGACTCTAACCTATTTTTGGATTTTATTTAAATTCAAATAACTGAATATTGTAAAAATTGACACCATTGATATTTTATACAAATAACATATTATTAAATTCTTTAAAAATCACAAAAATATTTAAAAATTTAAAATTGAAATTTATATGGTCTAAAATTTAATAAAGCATCACATTATTTGAATTTAAAAATACATAAGGAAGTATTTATAACCACTTAAAATTTTTAATATTATAACCACAAATAAAATTAAATAGATTAAATAATGATAAATAAAACTTATAAGGCTTAAAATAAAATCAAAACGTGTATAAATTTGATTGGTTGATGATATTACAACCCTTTCATATATAAATTTCGAATTTGAGTCATTTTAGAAGTTTTTAAGTGGGGTTTTAGTTTATTATAAATTTATATTTTGGAGGTTTCCAAAAGTGCCCCTATACTCTCTTATAAAATGGCACCTCCTCCCTCTACTCTTGACATCATTTTAAGCTTTCAAAATCATCCAAACCCTGACCATTTACCATAGAAGATTATCTAGAAACAAACTATAGGTCTTGGTCTTCTTCCATGACCAAATTTAGTGCCCTAAGAGGTGGTTTAGAAGAGTCGCGTCGAAGAAGAGGTAATATCCTTTACCTATTATTTCAAACATATTTATTTTTCTACTTCCTTTATATGATTTGATTCATTATTAAGTAATAAACCCAGTATTAGTTGTATACTGATATTTTATTATGAATATGAAACAACCATATTTAACCTTCTATCCATCCTACGAAAAACAAAATCACTACGTGTATGTACGTAGAGATTAACGTCTCCACGACGCGATGAGATTCATTCTCCATGTTTACCATTCTAGAATGATTATAAAGTATATATAATGAATAATAATGAGATATATGACATAATAATGAAAGTATATATAATGAATAATAATGAGATATATGACATAATAATTCTACTGGATATATATATATATATCATCTACTTACTTCCATTCAAGTCAATAAGGAAAGGAAAACAATGTTCATGCGTACTTATGGCATACCATCTCCATGAACGGTGTATTTCATTTCATTTATATATCTATTATATATATATAATTATGGTATATATGATATATATATCATGTTTTACATTCTAGAAGTATGCAAATCATGATAATATAAAGAACAACAAGTCCATACACGTATGATAAATGAAACGATGATTACACAAAACGTTTATTCAACATAGAATTGACAAATGAACTAGTAATATAAAGTCATAAGTGAATCATATATGATATCATAAAAATTAAAATGATTCATGAAAAAGTCAATGAAATTTTTTAAATCATTATATAGGTGTTTCGGACATGTACAGAAGAAATCGGACCTAAGGTAAGGGATAATTATTCTAATCACGTTCTTATCTGAGATTGTTTATTCGTAAGTATTTACTGAGGTTATATTTATCATCCATGTCCATGTTTTATAAAAAAAATGTTTTCATAAAGTTTTTACTATTCTTCCATTTATGTTTAAAGTCGTGTTTACCTCTTTTTGACTTTTACTGTGTGGTATGGAAGGAATCATTCTTTTGTTTACCATATGAGCTACTTTTTGAATTTTCTAGAAAAAGTACGAGGAGATTTGTTTATATATGGAATGAAAAGATTTGTATAGTTTCATAATGCCTTATTTCCATGAAGCATCCACTATAATATTTCATGATTATTTTAAATAAAAAAATTCTATTAATATTCCACGACATTTTGAGAAAAGAAAATGATGTTCAAGAAGAAAGGGTATTTTCCTAAAGAATTCATTTCAAGTTTTTTATCAAAACTCTTTCCCCTCTATGTTGACATTTTTTAATATGGGTATGTTTCATGTATAATGTACCTATTATTTACATGGTTTTATTTTGTTTATGATGAAATTATATCCATTGTTTTATATGGAATATCTTATGATGGGATGATGTATATGAAACCCATTTTATTAATTGGGTTATGACAAATGATTTATGTTTATTTAGTGGAACACGAATGAATTATTTCAATATGATATGGTTGGGACTTATATATCCACCAATGAATTGGGTAATTATTTTTATCTCATGATATAGACATGGATAGAACAGAAATTAAATCTGGTTTAGTATTACAGGGTTGGAACGGCAAGCAAACTCGGTTCAGTAATGGACTTTGTCCACTATGATGGTCTTGGCAGAAATGCCTTGGCTAATATGGAAATCATATCATGTGCTTAATGGTTTTTCGCAATTACATGTTTTATTTCCATTATATTTTATAATGTTTCATGTTCCTTTATGGTCTATTCCTTACGTACTTCGAAGAATTATTTCAGAACCCAATATTTTGATGTTTAAACTTTTTGGTCAAGTTTTTAAGTTCAAATGTATATAGTTTGTTTTATTTTCTCTATGCTGAGCATTTGAGATCAACCTTTTTAGGTTATATTTTCCCCATCATTTAACAAACATTCATCCTTAAGAAAACTAAAGGGGAAGATATTTATGGGAGATGTTGAAGATCTTTCACCATGATTAGAAGATTATGTTCTGACTTTCTAAAGACACTAAACTAATATGGTCATTGGGTATCTGTTTGTGTCATGTATTAAGTTTTCCGTAGAAATAATGTAATTTCCATTCATTTCAAGCTTAGGTCTCTACAATATCTCATTGATATATTATCCAATTCATCCATTGAAACCTATTATGGGTGTTATTACTTGGTCTAGAGGATTTTATGAGGTAATTGATGCTATTTAATATTTTTATAGTATTTTCGGGACCATATTTCCTTGTTTCAAATCATTTTTCTTGTTTACGACTATTTTTCCTCTATAGGGGATGTAATTTTCTATATATAATTGCGTTCTCTCATGAAATATTTAATGTTATTGTATCTTCCTTTGGTTTTGGCTTTTGAACTTGGCTAACTTATATCAATATATAATTTTGTTATAAATTATATTTTGGGTGGAATGTGAGTGTTTTTAAAAGTGGGTTTTCATTGAATACAAATTTATGAAAATATTTTTTTTATGTGAACTGAAACAATTTTAATTTTACTTTAAAAAGGGGTTTTAGTCATTATAATTGGGTTAATTATATTTGAAGATGTTCTATAAAATTTGATAAATGTTATATAATTATTTGGGAAAATTATCACATTGGGATCCTTGTTTGGATCAGCTTATGTGCATTTAAAAAATATAGTGTATGCATAACACCTCTAAGGGTTATACATTTTATATCAATATTCATTGGTTTGACTCAATATGGATGGCCTTAATGGTATGATTGTCTTATTATTCTTTCACATTTCTTAGTACCTATTCTTATAGGATAGGCCTCCAAAATTATCTTGGATTTATACAAGCCGTTGTTGTTTTATGTTTGATCACTGAATTTTTTTTTGAGGTATGTTTTATTCTTATTTCTAAATTTTTCATACAATTAGGTTTTATACTCATAATAACGTGTCATTTAATATTAAATTATTAATGAAAAACCATATGATGATTTATGAAAAGTGATTTCAATTTGAATTTCATTAAAGGCTTGTTTTTTATAGATGGAACATACATCATCATAGTGATTGACCTTGATTATATTTATTAGATATATTATACTTGGATATAGTGATCAAATATTATGTTATCCAATGAGAATATTTAGATCTATATTTTCAAGTTTCAGGTAATGTGAGTGGAATTATGTACATCACATACTTGTATTGGATGTTTTTACCTTCTTTGTATGATGGGTTAGTGGTGGATGTTGTTTTAATGGAGCCATGGGTTTGTACTTGATTTATTAAGATTTCATATTTATCCTTTATTGCTTATAATTTATTTTCCAATGTTTTTTTTCATTCAAGTTATACTATACAGTTATATATATTTTTAGTTACTCATGTAATGTTTTTTCCATTTTATATTCATCTCCTTCTTAAAGATGGTAATATTTTGTTGTGGGTCATATTGACCTGAATATTTTCATTATTAAATGGTATTAGAGAAAATACTCAATTATATGTATAATGAAATCATATTGGAATGGTTCAGGGTTCATGGAATGATGGAGATGGTAAAGTCATAATTTTGGTTGTAAGTGCTTTAGGGAGCCTGTCTAGATCGATTCATTATCTAAACACGCACTGGTAGGGCTGGATAGGGATCTTTATCAATAATGAGAATTGTTTTTGAGATAATTTAAAATAACTTGATTTTGATTTTATGAAGTGAATATTCTTCATTATAATATTTTTGTATCTCATTCATTGAATCAATGTCAACATTATATTATTATTGTATAAAGTCATTATTAGGGATCCTTTGTGTCATATTTTTATTCAAATATTTTCTATTAAGAAAATTTCATAATATCAATGTGTTACATTCAAAATTCCTACTAGATGAGATCCTTATCATCTAAAAGATTAAGCTGCAAGATAAATTTCTTAGGTGATTTATTCACTAGTGGAATATTTTATCTACACTATTCAGCACTTGGGTGAGCTAGCTATTAGTAACTAGTAGTGAATTATGGTTAATGGAATATAATTTACCAAGAATAATCCATCATTCTTATATAGATATCAAGGATCCCATTAATATAAAGACAATATCAAATGGATCGAGTGGATCATAAACATCTGAAACACTCTTGGGGACTGTAAGGTAGTTTCTGTTAAAAAACATCAATAAATGGGAATAATTTTATTGGAATCTATCATGTAAGAAATGAAAAACTAGGATAATAAATGTAAATATTTTAAGAATGTATTTAACTGATTTTCTTTTATAATATTTAAATTAACAAATTACATATGCTTTTATGACCTTCAGGAAATGGGGTATCCTCTTATGGGGTATGACATTAATTTTTTCTAATTTGTTCAGTATCACAAGATCATATTTATAATGATTACATTAATTCTTTGTTATTTAAGATGGGTTTTAGGGATGATATTTGGGTGATGAATACTCTATTATGGATATTGAGTTTTTCATAGGTGTAAGACAAATCAGTTATTGTTTTGTCATACATAGCATGTGAAATTGGTTTAGGTAGAGATTTAGTTTCCACATGATGAGATGAGGGTGTGTTATTAAGCATGAAAATGAATCCAAAGGGTTCTAAGTTACAATTTGGTCATATTCCATGGGATATTTGGATAAAAATCATGTTGTCTAATAATTATGTGGGATGTTGGATTATACTAATCAAAATTTTATAGATTCACTTGATACATCTCATCGTTGTAGATAATTTTTTTCATAATTCTTTTTAAATCAATTAATCAAGGTAGTAGAGATAGACTAAATAATATTAAAGGATCCTAGGTTACTCAAGATGAATAAAGTAGGGTATATTTAATTATCATTAAAAGGGGATTCTAAAAATTTGGGGAAATCTCAGGGAGGAGTGGAGGCCCAATGTATTTATTCAATGTAGTATGAACTAGTGGAATTCTATGTAGGGATACATATTGTTGTAGATACAATGTATATTTCATCATATATGGTCTTTTCTATATATAAGGCCACCAAATATCATTCTTTCATATTAGTGATGATTGTTGACGTGTTTGGATTATTCTTAGAGATTATGTGGTTAATGTTATAACCTCCGCTCCTCAGAAAAGAGGCCAGAGGGGGTTTTAAATGGCATTTGTGTTGGGATACTATTTATAACTTTGATGTGTTATATAAACTCATTGTACGTGATGATAATATCTTCATCTATGTTGTTATAATGCATTGTAAGTTTACTTTGAAGTCCTAGATTGACTATTAATATTATCTCTTCCAGATTTTTTCTCATAACAGAGTCAGAAACATCTTTCAAGGTGACTGGGATCATGGAATTGGGATAGTAGGACATTTGGTTCCTTGTGATAGAGTGATCACATTCTAGTTTTTTGAGACGTTTCTTGAAACAATTTAGAACATGTTGGTGCCTAAATTCTTCCCACTTAGGGAGTTAACTCATTAACCCTATAGTGTTACTTAGCCATACAAAGGGCCCTATATTCCTCAAAACCATACTAAAGAAATCCTCCCTAAATACATCTACAAGGATTGCCTTCCATAGCATGGATGCTCGATCCGATCATCTCTATGGAATCACAGACCCTCTATGAGTCTGAAGTATTCTTACAGAGTGCATCCTTTCCACGGTGTCACCGATCTCTATAACCCGCTTCCTAGGGACTACCTCTACTATTTTTTGTGCAACATGACAGACCCTCAAAAAGCTTGAAGAATTCCAAATGAGAAAGACCTCTCTTTGGCATCATCGGTCTCCACGGCCCTCTTGGCGATGGCCACTTTAGTGATCCTCTCCATTGCGTCTTGAGCCCTATGTGATGCTGGTACATTTCAACAGAGCCCCTCCTCAATGTGTTGTCACTCAACTCCACATAGAGTAATGTGACCCTCACTGACCATGATTTGTTATAAAAAGTGGGCTCACCCCCCCCGTCATCGTACTGTAACTCCACCCTTTCAACTTCTAAGATTTCATTCCATAAAGACCTTTGCAAAATCAATAGATGGATCTCCATTGTTACTTTTCGTCTACAAACCATGACTCATGTTCTTCAGGGCCTCCACCTATGGTGTTAATTCCCTTTCCAAAGGAATATGACCTTTAGAATGGTGGGTTTCCATTTGGGGTGCTCGAGAATTTTCAAAGCATAGATCCTTTGTGATGTACTATCCAAAAAAAGAGGTATTTTCAAAAGTGAATCTCTTCTCCATCTAAGGCTTCCCTTCGTGAAGGAACGACCATTTGAGAAGACAAAAACCTTCGAGAAGACCCTTCCCTTCACAAAGGTACTACCGTTTGTGAAGACCCTTCAATTCATGAAGACCCTTTTCTTTCACAAGGATCCTTCCCTTTTCAATGGCGTTTCTTTTTTGAAGATCCTTGTCTTGGACAAGGCCATTATTTTCACAAATCCCCTCTTTCCATGGTCTCCTTCTTTTCAAACCCCCCACCCCTCGCAAACATCCTTCACTTTACAAAGGCTCTTTCCATCATGAAGATCCATATCTTATCTAAATATATTGTCTTCATAAACCTCCTCTTTCCAAGGTCTCCTGCTTTACATTCCACTCTTCAATGCATCCTTACAGAATCATGTAAAATGATTTGAAGTTTACTCGAGTTGTGCCTCATGTTACATTGATTTTCCATATTATCCATAGTATAGGCATGCTAATGGTTGTCACTTCTTCTCATAGAAATGAAATCATGAGCCCCTCAATAGATCACTACACAACCCCTTCTCCATACAGCATTGCTGGTGCCTTACCTTCAATAAGGGTTAAAGTACACCAGTTATGTAATTCATAAGGGTGGGGAGTGAATCCTCACCGTTTGAGATAAAGAACATTATACTACCATGCACCAGCCTCCCCAAAATATGATGTTAAACTATGATCACTGCATAAGATAAAATCTCAGAGAGGACCCATAAGGGAATGGGCCCAAGAACTTTCTTACATTACTCTCCCTCTAACCATATTCTCTATTCTCACCTCAGGTTGTCTCCACGTAAGCCCCATCCCATCATGATCGGGTGTTTCGGATATGGTTGCCATATCCTCCTCATACGGCTGGACATCTACCTGGTCCTCCCTCATGGAGTAAGTCCCAATCTCCATCTCCATTGGTCACTGACCATGAATAATCACCACTCCATTTTCTTGAGATGCATCGTCCGCGACGCTATAATCAGGTCTTTGATTCCCCTTTTTTATCACACTGAGCATGAAACACATGGGTATAGTGTTAGAATCAAACATTCCATCTTATTTGGGCCACCATAGTGAGTAATCCCCATTCCACATATTCAAAATATCTAGACTTTGATGTTTTCCCTTTCTAGGAAAGGTACGTAGGAAAATCTATGAGGTTTAATCCTATCACATATTAGTCATGAGGAGTTCACGTCGGCTATCCCACATCCCACATGACATTAAAATGTATTCCCATTTTGTCCTTCATGATTTTAAACTGTATCCATTTGAACTATGTGTGTTTTAATTCTTATCTCCTAAACATGGTATGTAGGAATCCACCCTGTGGGTCAACCCCAAACACTGGTAAACATCAGTGTCCCATTTGTTTGGGCCCACATCCTTGGTCCGCAACATAGTGATGACATAATAGTTCTCAAGCAGCTCAACAAGCATAATCCCCACACTCAACTCCTACTTCTATAGCAAATAGTGGTCATCTTATGATGCTCTATTAATCACACGTAAGGCCCAGAATGTCGTCGGGTCATTATCCTTTCTTTACAACATGATACTATATAGACATTTCCAAACTATCTGGACATTGATCATTACCCTTTTTTATAAAAGTATACAAGAATCCACCCTAAGATCATGCTCATCACTCATGTCCCATCTGGGTCACTCTCTTGAGTCTTTGTGTTTCGGAAATCTCATACCACAACCTGAAGATTCCACTTTCTTCAGGTCCCATCCATGCATCCATTCTCACAAGCCACCTCCTCAAGTGACCAATTTCACAATTTATAGAACTATGTGGACTTTGATTCCATACCATAAGGATACATGTGAAACCTCTTCATGGTTCAATTCCAACATCATCACCTTCACACTGATCCTCGGTTCCACCCCCATTCATTCTATCCTTTGACACTCCATCCACATCCATCTCGATTCCACTCGGGCCACCACATCCCGGTGAAATCAAGTAATCCATTTGGTAAACTAACCATGTGTAATCCCCATTCATATCATTTCTCTTTTGTATCCCCTGGGCTTCTAAACATGTGTAAGACCCAACATATCTTTGTGTTTTTTTATGTTTTGTACACCATGATCCTACTATTAACCCTCTCGAACAATATTTGTTTTGATCTTTATCTTCTATACAGGGTATGTTAGAGGACTCTATGAGGTTCACACCAACCCAATGGTAAACATTAATGTCCCCTTCTTTAGGGCCCACTCTTCCCCTAATCTTCCCTTTGATTTGTCCAGATCAGCCTTTATGGTGTGATATATTCCCCCTATGGGGAACACCACCACAAATCTGTCCAAATTGGGAGTTCAGATCCCCCATCTAGTACACTTCTCAAGTGGATCCTCCATGTGATGTAACCATCTCATCCACTCCCATCACAGTTCATATCAGACTAATCCATATCCGCTGGATGGTAAATTGGCGGCATACACCATGTTAAACATGGGTAGATGAGGAAATCCTTAGAGACATGCATGTGGAATAAAATTCCCCACACTCGATGGGGAATGCCTTAGGCTTCCACGCCCTTGAGAAGTCCTTTCATAAGGGGTATAAATCTAGGTGTACTACTGATTAAATTCCAAGACACACTAGTGATGGCTGACATGACTACTCCCCTAACTGAAGGTTACCTCCAAAATGTGACCCCATGGAATGTCCTGACAAGAATAGAGTAATTAATAGATGTCCACAAATATATGGCAACACAAAGAGTCTCACGATCAATGTATTAATCTTTAAGGGAGACCTAGACTAGTTGAAAAATTCAGAGGATTCCATAGATGGAGAGACCAATATCCCATCAACCCGTTTCAATCAATGAGAAAACATCCATGAATAGGTGACAGATTCCACCCGCCATGGGAAAGTAGGAATTCTTGGAAACAACTAGTGCATCCTCATGGGAGGATGCGCGCCCTGACCAAAGCATCAGAAGTAGAAATGGTGAACCCAACATGAATATTCTCCTCAATATGGATATTATTGTAATTAAATACATCATTAGAGTATCATGTAACCATATCCAGTAGTCCGGTGATAGGTCCAACCATGAAAATAAATGTCTCGATGTGAAACTCACCATAGTTCAGGGTAGTTAATCGTTGGGCATTCCAGTCTATGATGTTGTCAACATTGATCATTTTATCTAGCATTGGAAGACTTAATGGTACTATAGAATTGTGCATTTTTCCCCTATCTTCTATATAGATGGATGAATTTTCAAACTTTTTGGACCCAAACTAGAGCTATAAAGAACTGATCACCTCTCTCTAGCAGACGCAGGGGCATAGGAATAATACATCTAGGTAATCCTGCACAACTCTATATATTTTGTAGAAACATACATGTCCAAAACTACTGGGTTCTCACACCCCATATCACCCTCAATATTTATACTGATAAGGGTGATCAATAATCTAGTCTATCGATACAAACAAGAGGTGGTCATCCAGAAAAGGGACAGGTCCTATCAGGACCTGGAGGCTTCTATGCCACGATAGCACCGTCGCCCCCAATGGTCATGCAGGGATCCGCTGCACCCCACTCCAACCTTCAATATCTACAAAAGTTTATCCCCAGAGCAATCTTATGATTCACGCCCTTATGAAGATGAAGTAAGGGATGTACAATTCAACCAAAAAATTACATAATCTAAGGATCCACTGAGGATAAATCCCACCCGACGGTGTTAGCATCACCAGCTGATCCCACTGACTATAAAGCAGGGGGACCATACACCTGCATAGTCGGCCATAGTTCAGCGGACCTGGTGTCAATGATGGATACATGATCCGGAAGATTCCTACCATGGGGTATCATATTCCCCATCTCCTATGGCCTGATCCATCAATGGTTCATGCTATAGGCCCCTATTGTTGTCTCATAGTAGGGTAACATCCATGTCCCATAGTAGGGACTCTTCCATGACCGGTCTAGAGAGAGGCACCATCCACCACATAGGAAGGTCGAGTTGACCTCCTCAGTTTCCTGTGAAAGTAGAAGTTTTCATGGGCCAACCCATCATGATGACGTCCATTAAGGAGATCCTCCTGAACCATCATCAAACAGAGTGGATCTCTGCCCCTCTTTTTTATTTTGTGCGGAGGTACTCCCCATTACACCACAATCAACTCTAGTGGATTCCTTCTGCGATTCATTGCCACTCATAATGAAGGTCCTCCCTGTGCTCATGATCTCAAGTATGAAAATTTTCCTTTTTCAAATAGGTTATCAATGTGAGGGTCCTCCTTGTCCTCTCACCTACCCACATAAGGGTCCTCCCCATTTTCTCATCGACATCTGCGGGGGGCCTCCACACTACATTGATGTTGATTATGAGGGTCTTTCCCAAATCCAGTATGGTCAGAATAAAGGTCCTCCTACCATAGCTACAAGATCCAATCGACGTGAAGGTCCTCCACAAGCTACGGAAGAACACCACGGGGGACCTCCCCCATGGATTTCTTATTCAATAAGGGGTCGTCACCACTACAAAACCCTCAATCACAGAGTTTGTAACACCCCAAGCTTCTACGGTACGTTTCCCTTCGAATAATGCGATAGCGTGTGTTGTACGCAACCTCGAGTTCTAACACACACCACAACTAATTAAACTAGCCGTTGTGAATAGTAATACCTACTTTTTGAAATCATATATATTTTATATTTCAAAATGGACTTCATTTTTAGATTCGTAATATCAAAATTAGCCTAGGGTGAAATTTTGGTACTTTTCGGATAACTTTTATATTTTGATGAATAGTGAAAATTACTAAATTTTAATTAAAAACAACTTTTTTAATCAAAATAATTAATAGTGATAAATTGTGAATTTGAGTGGTTTTAAATTATATTTAGAATATATTTTTACCATTTAATATAATGTTGGTCATTGGACATAATTTTACAATTAAACCGAACATAAACAAGTGCAATCTTTTAATAGTTATTACCTCTTAAAAACACGCTTTTTGTTTTGACAGCGGGAATTAATTTTAAATTAATTTCTGCCACTTCTGTGTTTTGAATTTAGGAAAATGGATTCCATATTTGGAATCAGGATGTTCAAATTGTGTAAATAGGTAACTTTTATTTTTAGACATTTTGAATAGTTACTGTGGTAAATATTTTATTTACCATGGTTAAAGGGTAAATCCGGTAAATAAGGGTTAAAAAATAATATTATAATAATACAAAATTACCCTAAAACGTGTCCTAACCTTATTGGTGGACACATACCCGACCATGGGCATCCTTGGGTCAATTTGGGGACCCCTTGGATCCACTTGTATGTGGTAGGGACACATTATATTAATAAAGTTAAAATAAAAATAAAAATGGCATAAGCTTACATCTTTTAGAAGAAAAATTTTTACATAGGGTTATACATGTTGAATTTTCGATTATAAATATTCATTAGAAAGCTAAAAGGATTTCCTACATAATTATATTTTATTTATAATTTTTAGACATCAAATAATTTAAATTATTAATGACACAATAATGATGCAATGTTTACCTCATTAATAAATCATTTAAATAAATAAGATTATAATGATTAAAATATTATCTAAAACCTGTCCAATTCTTATTGGTTGATGTTATTTAGAATATGAGTCATCTTATCTTCGACCTCAATGATTTTTGGACCATTATAAACCGAATATAATTATATTATAAAGTAATACTTTCACTCTTTCCTAAAGAGCCCCTCCTCTCCCTTATAAAAGGAGACCACTTCTACTCATTCCTCACACCTCTCAAGCCACTTGGATCGTCCAAACTCTGCCCAACTAAACTCCCCACATCCCGCTCCTCCTCCTTGAAGCTTCCCCTTAGGCAGAAAGCATTTCAACAAGTCCTTTGGTTCCAACCAAAGTGAGTTACCTAAATTAAAGGTAACGATTTCTCTTAAATTATTTTCATTTATTTTGCTTCTTCAACCCCCAAACTCTTTTTATTTACTTTCTTTTGTAACAACACAAGTATCCTCAATATACTAGGATGTTGTTATAAGAAGGATTCAAACTACACATACACACAACTCCATCTAATGGATGATGAACATAATGTTTCTGTGGATGGCAAACTAACGCCTCACGAAACGATGATTGTTCAAATACATCTTACCGCCTCTCATGGTGGCCATTATGATGGCACTGTAATTAAATATGATGTTAATGATATATATTTTATAAATAAGCTTCTGTAATTCCATTTTATTTCATACCATTATTCGTTTCATGTTGTATATACATACGATAATTTCATTTGAGGAAGTGCGGACTACCGCCCCCTTAAAATGATATGACTCGTTCATACCACACATGGAACGTATAAAGGATGGTGTTAATGAACTTAAGTAACATATATAAAATATTATATTATACTGGAATAGTAATATACCTATGTATCATTTGTATTCGATTCTTTTAAAATAAAAATTAAATGGAAGTAGCGTTCGTGCGTACGTACGGACTACCGTCTCCACGAACGCGATGAGATTCATTTTCCATCGTATCCATTCAAGTATAATTATCATTTGATGATTTAAAAATGATGTTTAAGGACTTGATACCATTCTGGATTTGAATAATATACAACTTATCCTTTACAAACATGTCTTACGTAACAAAACATACAAAAGCAAACAAGTAAGTTCACACCCGAAACAGCGATAATACTAAGATATTATTATCAAATAAATATTAAAAGATCATATATGATATCATATTAATGTATATGATTCTTGTATAATTTAGTAACAATTATTTCACTATTATACAGGAGGTTAACCTACCCCAACCAAGGAAAAGTACAAGGTAAGGGTTTACTTTACAACCTCTTCATTATCCAAGGTTGTTTATACGTAATAATCTACTAGGATCTCTTTATCATCCACATCCATGTTTCTTAAAAATGCATTTCAAAACATTTTTACTATTTACTAGAATATGAGTTAAATTCATTTATACCCTTTTTTACTTTTATAAGAGGTTTATAAAGGAATCTTTCCGTCGTTTTCAAAACAAGGTCCTTTTTAACCTTTTCGACAGAATTGAGGTAAGAATGTTTTTTTTAACTTATACGGAAGGTGCGGTTATTCTCATCCATTATTACACCTTTGAAGCTTCCCTTACACACTTGTATGGATATTTTCAAAATAAAGGTTTTCTTTTATAATTATGTGATTTTTAAATGATTTCAAAAAATATATATTTCTCTCAAATATATGAAAATCCAGTGCAAATGTATATGTATTTAACGCAAGCTTAAAAATGTTTTCAGAAAACCTGACTCTCGAGTTTGGTAGACAGGAAGGGATTGGGAGTGGACCCATCATGGCCTGTAATTAGTCGAGCAGTCTCAGAATTAGTTATTTTGTTTTCAAAAGCTTGCATAATGTTTTCAGAAAAACACTGGAATGTATTTTAGCAATTTTAAACGTAAGTATCTTCTAAAAAAAATTTCATCGGTAGGTCTCATGAGACAAACTAGTGTCTTGGCACAAGGCCTTGACAAAATCTTATTTGTAGTCTTGGCACGAGGCCTTGGCTATGTGGTTATGATATTCTGGCATTATGCATTCCAACATTATGAAAGTGGTTATTGATTTTTCATGTGATTATTCGATTATTAGAATATCCATGTGAACAAGTAAATGGCATTATTTCATTTTACTTTTGCCATACTATGTTGAAGTTCAAGTTTAAAAGGCTTTTGTTTTAGTAATTCATTGCCTTAAATGTTTATGCTTATTTTTGAATGTTCCGCTATATTGATATCCTTACTGGGCATTTGAGCTCACCCCTTTTCTATGTTTTATTTTTCCCAGGATGTGAAGATGTAAGTTATGAATGACCTGCAGGGATATTATGAGGGGATTATAGTGTGGACTGTGGAAACATTATGTTGTTGTAGTACTTTTCATTTTATAATGTAATGTAAAACTTTATGAATATATCTAGTGTTTCCAAGGCTACTA
The DNA here is from genome assembly GCA_963277665.1 of Viscum album. Taxonomy (NCBI): domain Eukaryota; kingdom Viridiplantae; phylum Streptophyta; class Magnoliopsida; order Santalales; family Viscaceae; genus Viscum; species Viscum album. The sequence continues at coordinate 669,454,428 of OY728119.1, read as the reverse complement.
AACCAATCGGTCTTTCGAGATTTGATCTTTCTTGTGATCATGCCAATGTTACGAAGTAATGCACCGACTCTGGGTAGCTGGGGTCGGGGCGTTACAGTTGGTATCAGAGGAAGTTTAGTACAAACCTTGGAAACTAGATTTAGATAAACTCTGATTAGAGCATGTAGACCTAAGATGAACTTTGATGATTAGTGTAGAAGAACGTCCTAGAATTTTGGTATTGTAGAGATTTTGTGAGTTTTCCGAGCAATACATCCCTGTCTGGATACGAGCAGGTAGAGGCGGCTCTGGCACAGATGTACCTAGGGGTAAAACCCGAAAACACCACTTTGAGCTAGACTCGAACGGGAACTGGTGCACGACAACGGGCCTTGCTGCACTCTTGGTTACGACACTCCCGGGGGATATGCTTAGGATAACTCTCACTATCTTTACAAATCATTATGAAGGGTTTATGAGTATATACTTCCTCAAAGAAAACATTTTTATGATTATGGATTATATCCATAAATAGTTCAATTTATGCTAAGTGTTTTATAAGTATGGGATTATGTATTTTGATTTATAAACTGATCTAGTTTATGCCATTGTTTAGAAATGGCGCCTAGTGGAAGAAATGGAAACCGTATCAATGCACGCACCCCATGTAGGGATTGCCCTCCTGCTCAAGATAATTATAGTGGGGCTAGTGATGCAACTGGTGCTGATCAGCTAATCACCATACTGGGACAACTTACTCAGGTTATGAATAATAACCTTACCTGTATGGAGCACCCTGATCCGCAGCGTGGAGGATCAATGTTAGATCGATTCATGAGACAACAACCACCAACGTTCAATGGGAGTACAAATCCCTTAGTAGCTGAGCAATGGATATTTTCCCTAGAGAAAATATTTCAGGCTTTGGGGAGTAGTGAAAGGGAAAAAGTTACCATGGCAGTTTACCGCCTCACTGGAGATGCTGATCAATGGTGGTCATTGATTCAAAACATGAAGGAAGATGATGAAGTATCAAACATGGAATGGAGGGAGTTCAAAGATCTGTTTTTAGAAAAATACTTTCCTCACGACCATCGAGCAGATATGGAAAGGCAATTTCTGTGTCTGAGACAAAAGGAGGATGATAATGTCACAAAGTATGAGGCTAACTTTACAAGGTTAGCGAGGTATGCTGGAGATTATATTCGCAACCCAAGAAGTAATATTGATCGTTTATTTGATGGGTTAAAACCATTTCTCCGTCGAGCATTAGTCTCACAATCCTTTTCATCGTACGAAGACATTGTCTCATGTGCTATCAAGACCGAAAAGGAATTCTCTAAGTCTTATGACTTTAAAGAAAAGCAAGAGAAGAAGAGACCTGCTGATCAATCTGGGAATGGAAATAAGGGGAAGAAGGGAAAGGTTGAATATCCATCTTGTGGTAAATGCGGGATGAAACATCCTGGTACTTGCTTGAAGGGAATGGGAGTCTGTTACAAGTGTGGTGAAAAAGGCCACCAAGCTCATGATTTCAAGGGGAAGAAGGAAGCTACCAACGTTCAGTGCTACAATTGCAGGGAGATGGGGCATTATGCAAATGCATGCCCTAAGCGTCAGGAGAACTTACCTCAGAAAAGGCCAAGGGATCAAGGCCAGGCTTATGCTATCACTACTACTGAGGTAGAAGCTCCGAAAGACGTGGTGGCAGGTAATTTAATGGTTTCCTCAAGTTTAGCAAATGCATTATTTGATTCTGGATCATCGCATTGTTTCATATCTTCCCAGTTTGCTAAGAAAATTAGATATTTCCAATTTGATTTAATAAGGGAGTTGTCTGTTAAAACTCCTAAGGGAAGTATCGTTGCAACAAAGTTTTGTGAATCAGTCCCCATTAGAGCACATAAATTTTCTTTATCTGCTGATTTCATCGTCATACCTATGATTGAGTTTGATATAATCCTCGGTATGGACTGGCTTTCGGACTATGATGCGAAGATTTATTGTAAGAAGAAAGAGGTTACGATTCTTGATGATAATGATAAGGAGCACCTTATTTTTAGAGCAGAATCGTCACCACCTAATTCTTATTTAGATCCACCCCCAACAGCTCAACTTAATTCAATTATTGGGGAGGAAGAGAATGAAATAACTGTCGGTGAGGAAAGGAATGTTCAAATAGAGGATGTACCTGTTGTGAAAGAATTTGTAGATGTATTTCCGGAAGATTTACCTGGACATCCTCCAGAACGAGAAGTTGAGTTTCTATTGATTTGATTCCTGGATCAAGGCCTATATCGAAGACCCCTTATAGAATGGCCACTGTAGAGTTAGTCGAACTAAAGAAACAACTAGAGGAATTGAGTAATAAGGGATTTATTCGCCCTAGTGTTTCTCCATGGGGAGCCCCTGTTCTTTTTGTGAAAAAGAAAGATGGATCTATGAGGTTATGTATCGACTACAGGGAGATCAATGCTATAACAATAAAGAACAAGTATCCCCTACCTCGTATTGATGATTTATTTGACCAACTGCATGGAGCTCAATACTTTTCAAAGATTGACCTTCGATCTGGATACCATCAGTTGTGTGTGAAGAAGGAAGACATTCTGAAGACAGCATTTCGAACCAGGTACGGGCATTACGAGTTTACTGTAATGCCGTTTGGATTGACTAATGCACCCTCTGTGTTCATGGATCTGATGAATAGAGTTTTCAAGGAGTATCTCGATGAATTTGTGGTGATATTTATTGATGATATCTTGGTATACTCCAAAACCTACGAAGATCATGAAAATCACTTGCGCATTATCTTGAAGACTCTGAGGAGGCATGAATTATATGGGAAGTTTAGCAAGTGCGAATTCTGGCTTCAGGAGATTTCTTTTCTTGGCCATATTGTCTCTAAAGATGGAATCTCTGTTGATCCTTCTAAGACCAAAGCAATCCAAGAATGGCCAGCACCTACGAGTATAACTGAGGTACGCAGTTTTATTGGTTTGGCAGGTTATTATCGACGTTTCGTCCAGAATTTTGCCCGATTGGCTAACCCATTAACGAAGCTCACACGTAAAGGGGTTAAATTTGTTTGGACAAAAGAGTGTGAAGAATGTTTCGAAGAACTGAAGAGAAGATTAGTCAATGCTCCTATATTGACTTTACCATCGGGGAATGATGGGTTCGTTATTTATAGTGATGCATCGAAGAAAGGACTTGGCTGTGTCATTATGCAAAATGATAGAGTTATTGCCTATGCATCACGACAGTTGAAAATTCATGAACAAAACTATCCTACTCATGATCTCGAGTTAGCAGCAGTGATCTTTGCTTTGAAGATATGGAGGCACTACCTCTATGGTGAAAAATGTGAGATTTATACTGATCACAAGAGTTTGAAGTATATTTTCTCACAAAAAGAACTCAACATGAGGCAAAGGAGATGGCTTGAATTACTCAAGGATTATGATTGCACGATACACTACCACCCGGGGAAAGCAAACAAAGTAGCAGATGCTTTGAGCAGAAAAGACCATGAAGTTCTGAACATGATGAGAATTGAAAGGGATCCAATTTTCATGGATCTAGTGAAGATGGACATGGGAATAACCAGGGAAGGTGAAACATCAATGCTTTTTCAAATGGTTGCCAAACCATATTTACTAGAAAGGATTAAGAGTTCTCAGAACGATGATGAAGAATTTCAGAAGAAGATTAAAGCTGTGAATGATGGGAGATTGAGAGACTTTGTGTATGAAGATGGAATTTTGAAATTCGGGAAGAGACTTTGTGTTCCCAATATACCTGATCTAAAAAGGGAATTGCTGGATGATGCTCATAGTTCCAATTTCTCTATACACCCTGGGAGCACCAAAATGTATAGAGATTTGAAGGAACATTTTTGGTGGGACAACATGAAGAGGGAGATTGCTGATTTTGTGTCAAGATGTATGGTTTGTCAACAAGTGAAAGCTGGAAGGCAACAGCCTGGAGGAGTCATGCAACCTCTTCCCATACCAGAGTGGAAATGGGACAATGTTACGATGGACTTTTTCATGGGGCTACCAAAGACTCCTAGAAGGAATGATGCAATATGGGTGATTGTTGATCGTCTTACCAAGTCAGCACATTTTATTGCTATAAGAGAAGATCTACCCCTGGAACGTCTAGCAAGACTATATATTAATGAAGTTGTGAGACTTCATGGAGTACCCCTATCGATTGTTTCTGATCGTGACCCCCGTTTTACTTCAAGATTTTGGAAAAGTCTTCAGAAATACCTGGATACTGAACTTCATTTGAGCACTGCTTACCACCCTCAGACAGACGGACAATCAGAACGGACTATTCAAACCTTAGAAGACATGTTGAGATCTTGCTCACTTGACTTTCAGGGTATGTGGGATCAATATTTACCTCTGGTAGAATTTTCCTATAACAATAGCTTCCATTCGAGTATTCAGATGGCACCATATGAAGCGTTATACGGAAAGAGATGTCGTACACCAACCTGTTGGGATGACGTTGGTGAAAGAAAACTTATAGGCCCAGAACTGGTGGAGGAAACGGTGGAAAAGGTGAAAGTAATCCAAAATCACATCAAAGCAGCTCAAAGTAGGCAGAAGAGCTATGCCGATAATCGAAGGAAGGATTTGGAATTTCAAGACGGTGATCATGTTTTCCTAAAGGTATCTCCATGGAAGGGAGTCATACGTTTTGGTAAGAAAGGTAAATTGAGTCCCAGGTACATCGGACCTTTCGAAATTCTAGAACGAATTGGGGCTGTAGCTTACCGATTGGCAATGCCGCCAAGTCTCTCCAAAGTTCACGATGTGTTCCACGTATCTCTGTTGAGAAAATACATGCCTGACCCAACGCATGTACTCACCTATGAGGAATTAGAACTGGAACCCGATCTGTCTTATTGCGAAGAGCCCGTCAAGATTCTTGATACGAGAGAACAAGTACTGAGAAACCGGACGACGCGTCTGGTAAAAGTTTTGTGGAGAAATCATAAGATGGAAGAGGCAACGTGGGAACCCGAGGAACTTATGATGAAAAACCACCCGAGTCTTTTTATGCAGTAATACCCTAGAAATTGCGAGAACGCAATTATTTGAAGGAGGGGAGAATGTAACACCCCAAGCTTCTACGGTACGTTTCCCTTCGAATAATGCGATAGCGTGTGTTGTACGCAACCTCGAGTTCTAACACACACCACAACTAATTAAACTAGCCGTTGTGAATAGTAATACCTACTTTTTGAAATCATATATATTTTATATTTCAAAATGGACTTCATTTTTAGATTCGGAATATCAAAATTAGCCTAGGATGAAATTTTGGTACTTTTCGGATAACTTTTATATTTTGATGAATAGTGAAAATTACTAAATTTTAATTAAAAACAACTTTTTTAATCAAAATAATTAATAGTGATAAATTGTGAATTTGAGTGGTTTTAAAGTATATTTAGAATATATTTTTACCATTTAATATAATTTTGGTCATTGGACATAATTTTACAATTAAACCGAACATAAACAAGTGTCAATCTTTTAATAGTTATTACCTCTTAAAAACACGCTTTTTGTTTTGACAGCGGGAATTAATTTTAAATTAATTTCTGCCACTTCTGTGTTTTGAATTTAGGAAAATTGATTCCATATTTGGAATCAGGATGTTCAAATTGTGTAAATAGGTAACTTTTATTTTTAGACATTTTGAATAGTTACTGTGGTAAATATTTTATTTACCATGGTTAAAAGGTAAATCCGGTAAATAAGGGTTAAAAAATAATATTATAATAATACAAAATTACCCTAAAACGTGTCCTAACCTTATTGGTGGACACATACCCGACCATGGGCATCCTTGGGTCAATTTGGGGACCCCTTGGATCCACTTGTATGTGGTAGGGACACATTATATTAATAAAGTTAAAATAAAAATAAAAATGGCATAAGCTTACATCTTTTAGAAGAACAATTTTTACATAGGGTTATACATGTTTCATTTTCGATTATAAATATTCATTAGAAAGTTAAAAAGATTTCCTACATAATGATATTTTATTTATAATTTTTAGACATCAAATAATTTAAATTATTAATGACACAATAATGATGCAATGTTTACCTCATTAATAAATCATTTAAATAAATAAGATTATAATGATTAAAATATTATCTAAAACCTGTCCAATTCTTATTGGTTGATGTTATTTCGAATATGAGTCATCTTATCTTCGACCTCAATGATTTTTGGACCATTATAAACCGAATATAATTATATTATAAAGTAATACTTTCACTCTTTCCTAAAGAGCCCCTCCTCTCCCTTATAAAAGGAGACCACTTCTACTCATTCCTCACACCTCTCAAGCCACTTGGCTCGTCCAAACTCTGCCCAACTAAGCTCCCCACATCCCTCTCCTCCTCCTTGAAGCTTCCCCTTAGGCAGAAAGCATTTCAACAAGTCCTTTGGTTCCAACCAAAGTGAGTTACCTAAATTAAAGGTAACGATTTCTCTTAAATTATTTTCATTTATTTTGCTTCTTCAACCCCCAAACTCTTTTTATTTCCTTTCTTTTGTAACAAAACCAGTATCCTCAATATACTAGGATGTTGTTATAAGAAGGATTCAAACTACACATACACACATCTCCATCTAATGGATGATGAACATAATGTTTCTGTGGATGGCAAACTAACGCCTCACGAAACGATGATTGTTCAAATACATCTTACCGCCTCTCATGGTGGCCATTATGATGGCACTGTAATTAAATATGATGTTAATGATATATATTTTATATATAAGCTTCTGTAATTCCATTTTATTTCATACCATTATTCGTTTCATGTTGTATATACATACGATAATTTCATTTGAGGAAGTGCGGACTACCGCCCCCTTAAAATGATATGACTCGTTCATACCACACATGGAACGTATAAAGGATGGTGTTAATGAACTTAAGTAACATATATAAAATATTATATTATACTGGAATAGTAATATACCTATGTATCATTTGTATTCGATTCTTTTAAAATAAAAATTAAATGGAAGTAGCGTTCGTGCGTACGTACGGACTACCGTCTCCACGAACGCGATGAGATTCATTTTCCATAGTATCCATTCAAGTATAATTATCATTTGATGATTTAAAAATGATGTTTAAGGACTTGATACCATTCTGGATTTGAATAATATACAACTTATCCTTTACAAACATGTCTTACGAAACAAAACATACAAAAGCAAACAAGTAAGTTCACACCCGAAACAGCGATAATACTAAGATATTATTATCAAATCAATATTAAAAGATCATATATGATATCATATTAATGTATATGATTCTTGTATAATTTAGTAACAATTATTTCACTATTATACAGGAGGTTAACCTACCCCAACCAAGGAAAAGTACAAGGTAAGGGTTTACTTTACAACCTCTTCATTATCCAAGGTTGTTTATACGTAATAATCTACTGGGATCTCTTTATCATCCACATCCATGTTTCTTAAAAATGCATTTCAAAACATTTTTACTATTTACTAGAATATGAGTTAAATTCATTTATACCCTTTTTTACTTTTATAAGAGGTTTATAAAGGAATCTTTCCGTCGTTTTCAAAACAAGGTCCTTTTTAACCTTTTCGACAGAATTGAGGTAAGAATGTTTTTTTAACTTATACGGAAGGTGCGGTTATTCTCATCCATTATTACACCTTTGAAGCTTCCCTTACACACTTGTATGGATATTTTTAAAATAAAGGTTTTCTTTTATAATTATGTTATTTTTAAATGATTTCAAAAAATATATATTTCTCTCAAATATATGAAAATCCAGTGCAAATGTATATGTATTTAACGCAAGCTTAAAAATGTTTTCAGAAAACCTGACTCTCAAGTTTGGTAGACAGGAAGGGATTGGGAGTGGACCCATCATGGCCTGTAATTAGTCGAGCAGTCTCAGAATTAGTTATTTTGTTTTCAAAAGCTTGCATAATGTTTTCAGAAAAACACTGGAATGTATTTTAGCAATTTTAAACGTAAGTATCTTCTAAAAACAATTTCATCGGTAGGTCTCATGAGACAAACTAGTGTCTTGGCACAAGGCCTTGAAAAAATATTATTTGTAGTCTTGGCACGAGGCCTTGGCTATGTGGTTATGATAGTCTGGCATTATGCATTCCAACATTATGAAAGTGGTTATTGATTTTCATGTGATTATTCGATTAGTAGAATATCCATGTGAACAAGTAAATGGCATTATTTCATTTTACTTTTGCCATACTATGTTGAAGTTCAAGTTTAAAAGGCTTTTGTTTTAGTAATTCATTGCCTTAAATGTTTATGCTTATTTTTGAATGTTCCGCTATATTGTTATCCTTACTGGGAATTTGAGCTCACCCCTTTTCTATGTTTTATTTTTCCCAGGATGTGAAGATGTAAGTTATGAATGACCTGCAGGGATATTATGAGGGGATTATAGTGTGGACTGTGGAAACATTATGTTGTTGTAGTACTTTTCATTTTATAATGTAATGTAAAACTTTATGAATATATCTAGTGTTTCCAAGGCTACTAAACCAATCGGTCTTTCGAGATTTGATCTTTCTTGTGATCATGCCAATGTTACGAAGTAATGCACCGACTCTGGGTAGCTGGGGTCGGGGCGTTACAGAGTTACTCCCCATGTACCATTTTATATTTTCCTAGGTGTGCCTTACATCATAGTTTGTCCAAGATGAGGTCCTCCCAACTTCACCACCAACCCGAGTGGAGGTCCTCCCTGTGTCAAAGATTTACCCTACCTTGAAGAACCATCCTAAGGCAGGAGTTCATGTTGTTTCCCCCATTGGAAGAATCATAAGAAGCCTAAAACTACAATCAAACCCATATGTTGCTCAGATTATGAAGTGATGTTCTATTAGATGATGTACCCTTCACGCCGATCATCTGTTTCAGGGGATGGGGCAGGAAAAAGTTATAATAGCCTCATTCTTCTGGAAATTGAGGTCCACCTGATTCGTGCATCCATCTAAAGATACATATATAAGGAGGAATATTTTTACCCTTTCTGGGGCCTAGCTATGAAATCTTCTTTATCATCAACATGATAATTCTCTACCTTAACAAGAGATCATAGAGAATTGTTCTTGAGACCAATAGAGGACGAGACACAGTATGACCCACCACAAAAAAATGCAGCCCCTGCGTGGGGAGAAATGGTCATCAGTCATCCATATAGAGATGTGGTGTTGTAATCAGTGCATTAATCATAATACATCCCCAGATTCATCGACTTGTCATCTCATGTTTCATACTCTCTATCATCTAGTCTAACGTCGCAATGGTCAGCTTCAGTCCCATTACGAATCCCACAACCTCCACCAGTCAATGTGTGGGTAAATAAAGGACTGAAGCCCAATTCTGTGCTGATAAGTTTTTGGGACATCCTCATAGTAGACCATTTCCTAGATACTTTCTCATAGATTGAAACCAAAAAATTCTAGAGTTTGGAGTTCCTTATCCATGAAGAGGTTTTGTGACTCCTCCAAAACTTATCGATGACGCATTTCAATCTCCATCATCAGTGGTTAACTTAACCAAAATGCAGAGGAAACTATGACAAGATTGTGTAGAAATACTGCCTGGTCAAGATGGACACACCCCCTATTTCTTAGCACCCTATGACACACTGTTTTCAATGGACCCTCCAACAACAATATGTACAGAGCTTCATGGTACTCTGAAAAGTTATGAAAGAGGGTCCCTCTAATTTTTAGATATATGGATTGGGGAAGTATGTTACACTACATTTCAGTCCTGTCCCACACCATCCTGGATCACCTGCTGATATCAAGGATTTGTCTTCTGGCATCGTCATAGTAAACATGGTTTTTTGAAAGATAAAACCGGAAGGGGGAATTGGAATTAGTCTTGTAGATTTGGAAGAAACTAATGGGGTATTACAATACCTGGAAGATCCTAAATGTGTCCATACTCACCAACAAAGAAATTTTGTTCTTTTTATCACACCATTCGAGTCATTGCCTTTCGATCAAAACCCCACTAAAGGTAAAGAGGATATTGGGATTCACAACCCCTCTAATCCATTTGGATCAGTGTAAGAGATGGAATGTGACCCTAAAAAGTGAGTGTTGCATCAACAACATGATTAATAGAAAAATATGGTTGAGGAGATCCCTGCCGAGAATGCCAAAGAATGACAGAGGGATTATGGTGACACATAACCAAGGAAATAGGGGCAGGGGAAAACACAACTACATCCTTATGAGTTGCCTCCTAGTGACATCGACCACCCTGCCCATCTAGACTAGGTTGAGACCGGTGTTTATGGAAAATGTACATGATATGAATTATACAGTCCTCCTGATTTGCAGTATCACCTTCCACATTACCCTAATCAGGTTTCACCGGCCACTCCACAGGTCTCATCGGTTGCTCTAAAGGTTCTTCTCCGATATCCTCAGGAAATTCTGCGAATTTCTACAAGAGCCTCTAGGTATGCCTATCACATTAAAGAAATTGTCCATGAATTGGTGGTCAAGGACCCATGTTAAGATAAGAATCATCATCAAGATGATCTAATAATAATACTTATTACTTGCCTAGACGCCCTAGAAACTCGATAGGTTGAAATCTCACCTGATGGAAGGCCATATCTGGTATGGGTGGATGATATGCCTGCACACCTGGGTATTGAAAATCTTACTTTCTACCCTTTAATGGGATGAGCTGTCCACTACAGCATTTGAACCACTTTATTTCAAGATATGGACCCATGATGGGAACTCTAGCGTAGTAAAATGCCTCAAGATCTAGTGTTTTAAACAAAAACATGAAGGGCTTGCATTTTTCACGTATAGCTATTTACCTATTGGGTAAAAATATTGTTTGTAGGATCTTCGAAGGTAGTTTCTCTACCTGTTCAGTTCTAAGACCCATGAAATAAGAATTTTCGACAACTTTAAGTACAAGTAGATTCCTGATTAGCATGTTCCAGACTTTGTCTCTAGGAGGAATGGCCTCACATTTTCTCTTTATATGCCACTAACCTAGGAGTAGCTTCAGACGATGTGTGAGGTTAATGATAAGAATGAACTACTCCCTTCTCTCATCGCTCATAACATCCCATGTGGGTTTTGGGATTTTCTGATAAAACTCAATGTTTTGACAAAGCCTTGAAGAAATACAAGTAGGGATGTCCATTGCCTCCTGTAGTTCCCACAAGAAGAGATGTTAAGGCCAAACCACCATGGTATCACTATTAGATTCTCCCATAGAGCTGGAATTGTATCCATTGGAGACATGTTTATAGCTTCTCTGAGGTCCACTGCTTCGAGAGTAGCATCCGGCTCAGTAGTTCCCACCTCATAATCAGTGGGCTCACCCACGTAACTTGTCACAACATCCAAGGAGAGATTATTAGGTTCCACCTCCTTGATAGGCTTTACTAGCCACTCTTCAGGTACAGTCTCTCAGAGAACCTTTCCCATATTGGAGGAACCGAACCTACTCATTAAATGAGGCTTAGGTCCATGGTTATTTATGAAGTTCCTTGGACCAGGGAATCATATGGCTGCCCAAATGAAAGAGGACCAAAGAGGTGGATCTCACCGATCTCCCCAATTGATGACCATATAACTGGTTCTTTGGAAACACCCTCAAGCAGTTCTATGTGTTTAAATATTGGCCCTAAGATGAGGTTGATAACAATATATTCATATTGGGTCCCACACCAACACAAGTGGGATGTATTTTTATAAATCCTAATAGTGATAGTGAGGGAGAATGGAAACTAGTTTCTAACCACCTGTCTCAAAAATACGATGACATGATGGATTGAAAGGTAGTATCTCATTCCCATGGTTTCATATGTGCATGTTTTAAGTGACACAGTCCTTCAGATGTCGCTGCACTACCTTTGGCTACTACCTCTGCATTAACATCTCAGCATTCATCTTCTTAGGGTTATAAGCAATGGTGATGCAAGGGAAGAAAAATTCCTCCACCAACTCAAAAAATTTCACGTACTCTCAGCGACTTCATGCCCCAAAAATTGGGATTTTCCCCGGAGTTCTCCCAATAATAGTGGATTCTTCAAGGGATGACTAGGGGTATGCCTCAATCAATACCATAGAGTTGGTGAACCCTTACATGGATCCTGATGACGAAGTACATTGGGTGGACCCTCCCAACATCCCTAGTCGATGCCATAATCAACATATCCATGGATACATGAATCATTAGAATGCTTTGGTTAGTCCTTCCATCCATGTCATGCAATCGACCAATATAAAAACGTAGGCCCATTATAATGCTCATCACATGATGCCTTCTCATATCATTGTATTAGGTCTACCTCCACTGCCATTTGTACTACATGATCAAGAAAAGACACTATGACCATGATATGATCAGTCATGTTCTTTCATGGATGGACCCCAATTAGCATGCCCTCATTTAGTACTCAATCAACATGGGTTGACTAGTGAGTTGTGAAGCATTCCAAGCACTAGCCAGAATCCATTGTTTCAACCAGTAGTGCATGTCATACCTCCTTCCACAGACCGACCTCCTCTCAGCATAAGTGAATTCCTTAGAGGGAAATATGTTGTCATCAATTATTTTTCCATCATTCCTACGAGCCTCTCTATCTAAGTGGATTTCCCCCTATTAGCAGATATGCATGATTCCCTAATGGAGGCTTTATGAATCCATCTCTAATTTGTGATAGAAGTAGTAGCTATATAATCATTCCATATAGAGATAGTCAATAATGAAAAATTTCATGAAGTCATGTATTTCTTGGTAGAATTTAAATGTTCCCCAATACAGGGGCACATTCACCCACCTTACATCACTAACCAGTTCAAGGGAAAGGAGTTATGTCACTATCATATCAACATAGAATTTGTGATTATCCTTATCCTGACATGAACACTCCACAATATGGGATGTATTAAATAGATCTGAGTACCTTTGACATGATATTTCATGGCTATGATAGGATGGAATAGACAACAGTTGGAAAGATCCACTTGAAGTCCCAATTCAGTGGCCTAATATCTGACCCTGATTTCATGGTCTTATCCCAAAACTCTAATTAAAACACATTTATGGTTAAACTATAGCTCCACCTGCATGCGGAAGTCCCTTCCTCATATCACCAATTCCTTAAGTACTCCCTTAATGGGTGAGTAGGTGTAATCCAAGGTGATGAATCTCTTTTTTACTCTTGAGAATCCCACTACCTAGATTCTGAAAACTACAAGAGCATGGGCACAAGGTTCCCTGATAATGAGTTTGAACATGCTACTGCTGCGACTGACCCATAGAAAGAACAAGATGATGCCTCTGTTTTCTAGATTAACTGATAGGAGGCCACAAATTTAGACATGGGGGATTGTTATTTTTTCTCTTGAACAAGTGGGAATCATGTTCCCAATTAGTAGGACTGTTGTAAGATCACCTCGTATTCTTACACAAATTAGGCTTGAGTGATCCCCTAGCCCCCTACTCCTACAAGGTATCAGGATGTATGCCCCATGGAAATAGAAATATGTCATACATGTCTGTCTCACTATGATGGAATAAAAATGTTTGAAGACAATGTGCCACTATTTCATTAATGTTATCAAAATATGGATGTTAGGTCAAAGCAAGATGGGATCACGCTGACAGATTTTGTCACAATGGTTTCAATAGTGCAGGATTCCCCCAATGAGGTTTCCATTACTGCTCAGGTTGGCACTAGTGTCCCTTTAGGATCTGTCAATATATAATATTTCCTTCTACCTATGATCCTTTCTATGTGGATGATGATGGGGATATGGTGGAATCTCATCTGGCATTTTAAGAGGATGTCTCTACTATGGTTGATTAATTGGTACAGGAGAACCTTGGTATTGAGGTGGATCTGAATCCAACATAGATCAGCATAGCAATGCCTATAGAAGGGAAATAGTGATACATGATTTTTCTAAGTAAATATAATGATCTATTTTCTTTGAGTTATGATACTATTATAGGGCTGGATCCCCAGGTCACGGTCCACCATCTTGGTCTCCCAACAAATCATCTTGAGTTTAAATAGCCTCCAAGAAAGATGCACCCCTCTCATGGTGCCACGGTCGAGGTCTAGGTTGATATGCTCATCAAAGAAAAATTCATCATGGATGTCAAGTACCATAGATGTCTAAAAATCATTGTGCCCGTTAGGAAGAGAAACTGATAGATTGTGGTCAACATCGACTTCTAGGATCTCCACTATCACTGTCTAAAGGATTATTTTTTCCTTCATGAAATAGAACCATTGATTAATGCCACCACTTGGTTCAAGGATCTCTTCACCATGCATGGTTATTATAGATATACTCAAATATAAATGCACTATAGGATGATGTGTCTAATTCGTTCTGGTCACTACATGGTACATTCATCTATGTGGTAATACCTTTCGGTCTAAATAATGAAGGTTCCACCTATATGTGTTCCATACACTGCATATTCAAGCTCATCCTTAGGACACTGGTGGAATTATATGTGGATAATATGGTGGTTAAATATCACTAGAATCACGGTCATAGCATATATATTGAGAAGTTTTTGGCTTCCTCCATTCCCACCATCTAAAGATGAACCACTTGAAGTGTGACTTTGGGGTCAGCTCTGGAAATCTAATCTACATTATTGTGAGATATAGAGTCCTTGATATACATCTTGAAAAGATCACAGAAATCATCAAAATGTCTCCTCAGAGCAATATTGGGGAGCTCCAAGGCATTCAAGGGCACTAAGCCTACATACGTTGATTCATTACAAATATGGTTGGAATGTTTAGGCCCCTCTTTGAACTAATGATGAAAGGTGCCTGTTTTTTGTGGGATGATTACTATCAGACTAATTTTTAGTAAATCATGTAGTACCTACTTCATCCTCTAGTTCTGATTCCACCCTTTTCCAGGAAGCAACTGGTCCTTTATGTAACAACTCTGGAATGGTCCTTCAACACCATTCTCTCATAGATGAACAATGAATGAACAAAGAACACTTTATTCTATCTAAGATGCTTGATCCTTGAAATAGAGGCTAGATATTCCTCTTTTTAGAAGAGTTGCCCTGCATTGGAATTCACAATGCAGAAATTGTGACATTAAATGAAGCACCCTAATTTTCAATTGGTATCCCATGTAGATCTACTGATGTAAATTCAGAACATCCATATATTGATAGGTTGTGTAGTTTGTTGGGAAGTGATCCTTCAATAGTTCAATTTCATGTTTGTTCCCTAGAAGGATATAAAGGGATACGCAATGGTAGCCTTTCTTGATGCCCATCCAGTCCCCATAGATATGTCTCTAGATATTGAATTTCAAGATGAGGCAATCCTATCAGTGGATCAAGCCATTCCGTGTTGGAAAATCCACATTAATGGAACTTCTTAAATCCATACTGACAAATGATTCAATGATCCTAGAATCAACAGATTATGCTTGATTATCATCTTCATCACACCTACACAAGTCATCATGACCAATTCATTCCTATTGTCAGAAGTTTGTACCAACAACAAAGCTGTGTATAAGGCTCTCATCACTTGTCTCAAGATGGCCCTCATGATTCACATCCCCCGCCTACATGTTAAAGATGAATCTGAGTGGGTAATAAAGTAGATAATAATTGAATATGTTGTTTGAATGTTGAAGCTTCTACCATTGTTAGAGCATACTCACCAACTGATAGACTAGTTCCCTACTCAGCCATAAGTTACTCATGTCTCTCGATCACAGAACAGTCAATCCAATTCCTTGGCCAGCATTACCACATCTCTTGCAGAGCCTAAATAGGATAATTTCATTATCCATGTTCCATATCGAAGATTCATCACTCTCACCATGCCAAATGATGATGACATACCATAGGTAAAACAACTTACTATCGATGCCTCCACATCAGGGCCTATAGGCCCCCCTTTCAGAGTGTTGGAAGATGCCCCTGAATTGATGACCCCGTTTATTGAGTGTCTCCAGCACGGTAATCTCCTAACATACTGAGCTGAATGTGAATGAACCTGATAGCACGTAGTCTAGTTCACCTTCCATAGTGGTCCTCATCTTGAGTAGATTCACTACAGAAGTGGGTTTGATGGGATTCTCCTCCATTTTATATAGTGAGGTGATATTTATAAGTATTTTGAGGAAGTTAATTATAGTTCTTATGGAGATCATCATGACGGGACGAAACTCTCTCATCAGATCTAGAGATTGTGATATTTTGGTACAACCATGATTTGTGACTTCATCAAGTTTTCTAAGAGGTTCCACACGTGCCAGATCCATTCCAATTTTGTGAATTCTATACTAGAGACTCTCCATACAACCATGTATTCTTACCACTTTTTGGTCAGGGGATTCAATGTTGTAGTACCATATCCATCGGCAATAGCTCTCCAGTTCAAGTTCATCCTGACCTCTATGAATTTATTTTCTAAGTGGGAAGAGGAAATTCCACTCAGCAAGTCAAGGCCCATTCTATTGTTGATTTTTTGTGCCCTAATATTATCAACCAATTTGGATTCCCTAATACCATCATCATCAATAATGTCACTAAAATCTAGAAATCCAAACTAAATAAAATGTACTCCAAGTACAACATCCATTCTAATCATACCACTTGATATCATGCACAAGCAAATGGGAGGATCCAGTCGTTTAACAAAATCTTCTCTAACATATAGTCGAAGATGGTTGGTCTGAATAAGAAAAGATGGACATAATAACTCCCAAACATTATAGTTTATTACCATATGATGACTCGTAATTACACCCTGGTGTCTCCATATTCCATGGTGTAAGGAGCAATGGCAGTCCAACCTATCAAGATTTAGTAACCCTCACTACGAACAACCATCTATGATCAGAAGACACCATACAATATAGCCAAAATTTAATTGGTTAAACAATAAATTCATGATGAGATTTGGATTAATGCCTTTCACTATCTAGGGAGGCATCATAATAAGATAGACAAGGCATTTAATTATAAATTTCCCCTCGGCTCTTTCATACATGGTGATGTGGTATTTCCCCTGAGAACGCCAGTGAAAGCTTTCAAGAAGCCACAGAATCTTGAGCCCAAATGGGAGGGACCTTATTTCATTCACAAGGTTTACTATAATAGTTTATAATCTCTTTTAACTATGGATGGTGAGAGTCTTACTCCTCCCACCAATGCCAAATTCATCATGCAGTACCACATGTGAGGGAATCCCTTCGTCCCACATTTTGTTAAACTGTATTACTATCCTGGTGGCCATTAAACTGATCCTCAACATGAAATATGTTAAACTACAAATGATTTAGGCTCTATGACCCTAAACATAGATCCATTTCGTCCCTAAAGATGATTAAATGTGAATAGTGAATACACCTCATGGTCCGAGCTCTACAACCCTAAACTAACATCTCTTTCATCCTTACCACAAGAAGTAATACTGAATAGGTACCACCTAGATTCACACATCCCTTAATTGGGGTATTTATTCTCTTTATAATCTAAAAGGACCCCTATAGGTCTGGTCTCATGAAACCATGGATAACCACCCCTTTCGGGCTAACTTCCTAAAGAATCTCAAACAAAAATTTGACATAATTCCCATGTTGCGAATATGGTCAGTGGTCAATGATCAATTGGTTGTTCACATTCCAAGCCATATGAGATGGATAATGTCTTTTGAATGGGGTTATTTGTTAATCGTAATCATTATCTCCATCCTCATGATCTCCCAAATGATAGGTGTGGTGATTCACCTTCTTCTGCACTTCTATCCCACTCACGTCACATTAAACTGTGCATTTGCGGCCCCATATCTATAAACATAAACTAAGAACCCTTACATCCTTATCACACAATGTTAAACTGTATGGAATTTCAGAACTGTGTGTGTCTTGATTCCCATCCTTATGGGATATGTTGCGACACCCAAACCCTTCATCTATGGCCTAGCCTCATGTTCATCAAAAATTCCTACCACTTGTATAAAGTTCATTATTAGGATTTTGGGGTGTGGTACGGTCTCTCTGTCCTCATTAATGACAGGATATTTTTCCATGCCACACATCCTCTTAAGAAACATCCTTATTTCATACATACCTACCAAACTATATTAAACTATACATCTTTTTATAGAAATGTATGGCTTGATTCTCATCCATATGGGATATGTATGAATCCTCAAACATATCTTTTTCTGTTCTATCCCAACGAATCTCTTCCCCCCCTGAGTTTAGTTCTCATCGAGGGTTGAATATGGTGTGGTGTGTACTTCTATAGTCCCCATTCACTTTAAGTTTATAAAGGCCACATCATGTGCTCCTCTTTCCAGAAAGTCCTCCTTTCAATGTCTTTGTCACATGATGTAAAACTACACAGAATTATTATGACAACCCTGATCATTTATTACACACATAAACATAACTTATTACATAAAAATCAATTGATACAATATAGAAGATCGAGAGGTCTAGGGTATTTGGTTCATAGGATCATTACATAACAACTTAAAACATGAAATACAACATCTTTATTGAAAAATCCCTTTTCATGACCACTACATTCCCTCGTACTTAGCATTTCATGGGATAACCTACAAGACATGCATAAGAAAAGGGTTAGATATAAATCTCAGTAAGGGAATAATCATGGAATAACATGAGGAATACAATACATGTTAGAAAATAGGCATATAAATAGAACACAATATAAGTATAAACATAAAGGCATGATAAAGCATGATAATCATGACATGGAAATGTGGAAAAAACACCTAACATGGAATTAGTATGAGCCAAGGCTCATTGCACATGGTGTTTGAACCATGTTCTTCTATGCATGATTTGGAGTATGATTTTTGTTTGTTGTCAATCAGCAGTGCAAGTTCATAATGTGTACCTGCAAAGAGATTATACATTTCAAGCAGACAACAGTATTGAATGTGGCGCCGTTTCCTAGTGTTTGACAAATTTTTGGGCCTGAAAATCGACAAATGGAGAAAAAATTTTTGGCAAAAGGACTTGCGCGCCGTGTACTGGGTTAATAGGAATCATGTGCGCCATATGTTTTTCAAGATCAGTAAATGGGAAAATAGCAAAGGGATAAGTGTTGCGCAAGTTTTGGGCTGGTCGTGCAAGTGACCTGCGTGCCGTAAAGAGACTTGGACGTCGATTCCTAAGAAGACTGGAAACTTGCGCACCTATTGTTTTTCAATATCATAACATCAAAATATGTTAATGGAAAGAAGGTCACGCAAGTATTTGTGTAGGTTGCGCAAGTGAGTATCGCGATAGAGGCTAGGGAGATGTGATGCGCGCCAAGACTTGCGCGCCAAGGAGTGACTTGCGCGCCACCGCGCAGGGGATCTAGTTTGCCTATAAATAGAGGACCCCCTCCTCATTTGTAACAAAATTCAAGACTTAGAGATTTTTCGAGCTCTCGTCGCGCAAGAGTTTTATTCGCACAAGTGGTTGTTGGGTCGCGCAAGTAGAGGTTGCGCGCTAATTATTGGATGCACGACCAAGGCAGTTGGGGAGTTAAAGGCTCAATGTCACGCAAGTTTGGTGTTGAAGGAGGAAGTGTCACACAAGTTGTTTGGTGTCACCTGCACGCCGATTTTGTACAGCACAAGTGACTTGCACGCCGGTATTGTGACTTGCGTTCCGGGCTTGGATAAGCACGTCAGGGTTGTTAAAGTTAATCTGTTCTATTTAAGCTGCACAAAAGATGGATGATCGCCCGGCACCCTCAGCGCAAAGTGGGATAAAACTTCTGGTGAGATTTGGACTTTAACAGAGCATCTACATACGACGGAGGATGCATTCTTATGTAATGATGATGAGACCTTCATGTCTATAAACTAAGTGCGACTTCACCAACGGCAGTGAGCCAGAGGGAGTCAACGGGAGTGACCCAAGGGAAGCAGTGAGCTATCCCTGAACCTTTGTAAAGGCAGTGAGCCTGGGACAGAGTGATTGTGCCCAAAACTTTTTAATCCACAGCTAGTGAAGGTTAGTGGATTTTGGTACGACCGACATCTTGTTGGCGTATGATTCTTGGATATAGCCCTTAGTGGGGAACCAAGTAAAAATTGTCGTGCCTTCTCTATGATTGTGAATGTTTGCTTTCTGATCATATTCATCAGACAGGTTCAACATGCTCCTACCAACGTGAGAACAAGATCCACCACATTAAAAGAAAATGTTGTCACCCTGATTCACCCCTCCCCACTCAGGATGTCCCAAGCTCCTTCAATTGGTATCAGAGGGAGGTTGCTGGTGTTGAATCTGTCATTTGTCATCATGGAGAATGCATTCAATGTCAGGGGAGTCCCTCACTTCGATGGAAGTAATTTCCAGATCAGGAAGAACAGAATGAGATCTCATCTAAAATCTCTTGGAATAGAAGTTCTATTTTCTACTGTTCAAGGAATACATGTCACTGATCCAACAGGCCTGGCTATGACTGAAACAGACAGGAAAATTATTGATGCAGATGCTAAAGCACAAAATGCACACACTGCATCCCTTTCTGATCAGATCTAACTAAAGGTGATGAATTGCACCTCAGAAAAATCTATTTGGGATAAACTCTAGAATATTTATGGAGGAGATAGCAAAGTGAAGGAGTTGAAACTACATGTGTTGCACAATCGGTTTGATGATCTGAAGATGCATCCAGACGAGAATGCAGACACTTTCTTCAATCGAATTACTGAAGTGGTTGGAGAAATTCGGGGTCTAGGAGAAGAAATAAAAGACATTGATATTGTAAAGAAAATATTAATAAGACTTCCACCTCTGTACAATTCAAAGGTGTCAACTCTTGAAGAAAGAGATATTTCCAAACTTTCTCTAGATGATTTACTGAGCATCTTGGTAGCATATGAAGTGAGAGTCAAACCAAAAGATTCTACGACTTGTGTGAGAAAGAAAATGGCATTCAAATCCATGGATAAACTAAAAATATCAAAAGATAGTAGTGGTGAAGATGATGAAGAAAAATAAATTCTTTCTCTCATTGCAAAGAATTTCCAGAAGGGGAAAGGGAAATTCAAAGGGAAGTTACCTCTCGCATGTTTCCGTTGTAGAAATGTTGGGCACATTGCCTCTTAGTGCATAAGAAAGACCAATGATGAAGATATTGAAGATGAAAGCTTCAAGAAGCCTTAGGTAAGGTTCTTCAAAATGGGAGACTTCAAATATGGGAAGAAAATTCAAATGAAGAGTTTTGTCTGTGAAGAGGAAGAAGATGATAATGAATTCTGCGATGAAGAAGAACCAGAATTCAAAATTGGGAACCATGCTACTATGATGGCCACTGTTGAAAAGTTAGAAGATACTGGTGGAGAAAAACAACTAAGAACTAGTGTAGATCCCGAGATGCAACTTAAGGATGCGGTTAGTAAGCTTAAGATTAAATGTAAGAGTTGCAATAAGTGGAAATCAATTGTAGAAGAATCAACTGAATACGTTGATCAACTTGAAGCTGAAATTGAACGACTAGAAGAATTTGTGAAGGAACAATATAAAATAATTGAAAGAAATGATGATGTAGTAGATCTGAAGCTGAGAATTGAAGAGCAGGAAAAGGTCATCAATGACCTCACCTCCAGACTTGATGAAAAATCCAAGACTGCTAAGGGTCTTCAGGAAGAATTTGTTACTCTAAGTAGTAAACTGGAGACTGAATCAATTCCAAAAGAATCGAGGAAGAAAATATAGTTTGGATGATTCTCAGATGAAGAATTACTAGAAAGATCCAAGTGTGGTTCAGATGGGGTTGGAAAAATCATGAGTGATCAAAGACCTACTTGCATGGGAAAGAGTGGAATTGGCTATGAAGCTGAGACATCAACTGCTAGAAGTGAAATTATACAAAAGAAAGGCAAGATGAAAGTTGAACATGTTGAAACATTTCCTAAATTCCTGATAAAGGAACCCTCAATCCAATCTAAAAGGAGAACTGAAAACTATCCTCAAACATTTAGAAATGATAGACAGTCTAACTTTTCTCCCAAAGAATAAGGAATGAGGATAAATTCAAGTGAGAATACATTTCCTCTCATGAAGTGGCAGTTCTGTGGCTATTAGGGCCATACCATTTCTTATTACGAAGAGTCAAGTAGCTATCTAAATGGAGAAGATATATAAGTTCAACAATGGAGAAAAAATTCATATCCTAATTCTTATAGAAGAAATAATTTCTATGGATATTGTTATTGTTGTTCTAACATTGGTCATAAGGCCGCTAATTGTAGGAAGAGAAGGGACATGGACACATTATACCAGAGTTCAAGACAAGTCATGTCTCGTCAGTAAGACAGAGTTACTCTTTCAAAAAGGTTTTCCCCTCTAAAATAAGATTTCGACTATGAAGAACCTGGGTATGCGGAAGAGATAATTGAAAGGCCATCGGTACTATATTCTCAATACAAATGTCTCATGGAAGGAAAGGAAGAAGATTGAGAAATCCAACCATGCAGAGGTGGCCCTCAAAGCTACAGAGAACCATAATATGTGGATTCTCGATAGCGGTTTTTCATCTCATATGACATGTAATGTCGGCCTGTTAGTAGATATCAAAAGAAAGGCTGATGGTACAGTACGATTTGGTAATGATGGAGCTCTGAAAATCAAAGGGAGTGGAAGTAACGAATTAGAAAATGGATAACTAAAGAAGACTGAAGTCCTTTACGTAGATGGCCTACGTCATAATATCCTCAGTGTGAGTCAACATTGTGACTCAGGACTTATAGTTACTTTTCATCAGAAAGGCTGCACTATCAAGGGAAAGACAGGCAATTCACTTATGAAGGGATGGAGAACAGAAGGCAACTTGTATCAGGTTGATAGTGAAGAAAATGTATGTTACATGACTGTTGATGAAGAGAAAAATTTGTGGCATCAGAGACTGGGACACATCAATCATCAAGACATGGAGGAAATATAAAAATTGAAAATTTTCATGGACATTCCCAACCTGAAGTGTGAGCATGAAAAATCTTGAGATGCTTGCATTCGTGGGAAGCTGGTTTGCAGTTCATATCGTCCAAAGAAGAAAAGTGCATCTCACCTTCTTGATTTGATTCACACAGATGTATGTGGGCTAATAAATGTTGCCAGAACTCATGGAGAAAGGTACTTTTTCCTTTTCATAGATGATTACAGTAGAATGGAATGTGTGATGGTCATTCACAGGAAAAGAGAAGTCCTTGACTGCATGAAAAAATATCGGCGAATCGCCAAGAATGATACTGGACGAACAATCAAAGTGTTGAGATCTGACAACGGAGGAGAATACACGTCCATTGAATTTGAAAATTATCTGGAGAAGCATGAGATACAGCATGAGGTAGCTGTTGTGCGAACTCCACAACAAAATAGAGTTGTTGAATGTAGGAATCGACAGGTGAACAACATGGCATGAACTATGCTGATTGAGAGTCGTATTCCACGAAATTACTGGAAAGAGGTTGTTCAAGCTGCAGGGTACATTCAGAATTGAATATGACCTTATATGGGTGAGATGAAGACACCATATGAATTGTGGCATGGACGGAAGCCTTCTTTAAAATACATTCGCGTCTTTGGAAGTAAATGAATCATTAGGAACAAAGAAGCAAATCATGGGAAATATGGTGACAATGCAGATGAAGGAATTTTCCTCAGTTACTCAATGAACTGGAAAGCCTAAAAATGTTTCAACAAGCGTTTATGAAGGATTGTGGAAAGAAGTGATGTTAAGATAATTGAGGAGAAAACCACAAATGCTTCAAGGACATCATATGCTGATGTGATAGAAAGTCATAAAGAGAGTGAACATGTAGAAAATACAATTGCAGAAATAGAGGAAGTTGTTCAAAACACTCACCAGTCACATCATGATGTTTACTCAGAAGAAGAATCTGAAGAAGAAACTATGGCTAAAGATAATGCTACTGAACCTCACAGGAGAAATAGAAGAGATGAGATTGATCCATCCAACATAATTGGGAACAGGAGTGCACCCACTCAAACAGGAAGGATGAGTAATAACACCCAATCTGCATTTCTATCAGTTATAGAGCCATCCTCATTTGAAGAAGCTACAAATCTTGAATCTTGGGTGAAATCCATGAATGATGAATTAGATCAGATTGACAAGAATCAGACATGGGATCTTATCCAAAGACCCGAAGGTCACAATGTGATTGGTATCGAATGGATCTTCAAAAATAAGTTTGATGAGCATGGAAGTGTCATCTGAAACAAGGCATGACTGGTATGTAAAGGATAATCCCAGATTGAAGGTATTGATGTTGAAGAAACCTTTTCTCCAGTGGCTAGACTGGAGTCAATCAGGCTTTTCCTTTCCATGGCACTCCAAAGAGGATATAAAGTATATCAAATGGATGGAAAGACAGCATTCTTGAATGGTGTACTCGAAGAAGAAGTCTACATTTAACAAACAGTGGGCTTTGTTTTGGGTACTGATGAAACAAAGGTCTGCAAACTGAAAAGGCTCTATATGGTTTGAAGCAGGCACCACGGGCGTGGTACTCATGGCTGGATTCATATCTCAATAAGTTGGAATTCAAAAGAGAAGGAGTTTATCACAATATCTATGTGAAGAATTCTCCAAAATATCAATTCATGGTTCTAGTCTACGTTGATGATATCATATTTGGTGGAAGCAGGCAGAAATTAGTGGACGAATTTGCCAACCACGTGAAATCAGAATTTGAAATGTCTGTGATTTGGGAGCTCACCAATTTTTTAGGGATGTAGGTGATTCAAAAGAAGGAATAATATTTCATTTCTAAAAAAAAAAATATGCAAGAGAGCTATTGAAGAATATTAATATGCAAGACTCCAAACCAATTTCAACTCCGATTACAGTTGGAACTAGACTTATAAAGCACGAGGATGGGGACTCTGTTGATCCCACCATGTACAGGAGGATCATTGGAAGCCTACAGTACCTGACAGTGACACGACTAGATATTGTCTTTGCCACATGCCTTGCGGCCCACTTTCAGAGTAATCCAAAGGAGGAACATATGGCAGCAGTAAAAAGAATCATGAGATACATTCAAGATAAAAATAACTTCGGGTTATTTTTTGCTGCAGGCAGGGACAATGAATTATCATCGTTTTCGGATACTGACTGGGCTGGTGATGTAGTAGACAAAAAGTCTACTAGTGTTGGAGCTTTATATATTGGGTAGAAATGTGTTGGCTGGTTGAGCAAGAAACAAGAAAGTACTTCTCTTAGTACTGCTGAAGCTGAGTATATCTCTACCACAAAGTCATGCACTCAACTGCTATGGATGAAGCAACAATTAACAAATATTGGTGATGAGGTAAAGGAACCTATGGTGATTTACTGCGATAACAAGAGTGCAATTGATCTTACAAAGAATCATGTTCAACATTCCCGTACGAAACATATTGATATCATGTATCACTTTATCAAAGAAAAAGTGGAACAAGGGGTGATTAGAATGGATCATCTGGGAACTGATGAGCAAGTGGCTGATATCCTGACCAAACCACTATCCACGACTGTGTTTGAGAAGCATCGGTTGAACCTCATTGTTTAGCCACCTCCCAGTTCATAAGGAGGTTACGCATTACCACTCTCCCCGTTTGTGGTAACTGTTTTATCTGTTTATGGCTATGATGCAGGTTTATGGGGGAGATACTATCTAGGGAAAGTATGGTTTGAGCTGAACGTTGCACAAATTACTGGCCTTTTGGTTTATTGTCAATTAGGGAGGAAGGAAAACATAAATTCAGGCAAGTAATGCTTCTGTGATGAGAAGAATGAGAAGGAAAACATTGGAACCCAATTATGAGAAGAATGAGAAGGAAAACATTGGAACCCAATTCAAGCTTCCTCTATTGTTTTCTACAATGAGCATTGCTCACATAGACTTAGAGTGTTGGCTGAGTTGAATCGTTCGTTTTTGGTTATCACATTGATAGAGCTCTATTGAATTTATTTTCTGATTGCTAAAAAACCCAATGGGGGAGATTGTTAGAACCATGGTCTTCTATGCATGATTTTGAGTATGGTTTTTGTCTGTTTTCAATCAGCAGTGGAAGTTCATAATGTGTACCCGCAAAGAGATCATACAGTTCAAGCAGACAACAGTATTGAAGGTGGCTCCATTTCCTAGTGTTTGCCAAATTTTTGGGCCTGAAAATCAACAAATGGAAAAACGTTTTTTTGGAAAAAATACTTGCACGCCGTGTACTGGATGAAGAGGAAACTTGTGCACCATATGTTTTTCAAGATTAGAAAATTGGAAAATAACAAAGGGATAAGGGCCACGCTTGTTTTGGGCTGGTCGCGCAAGTGACCTGCGTGCTGTGACGAGACTTGGGCACCGATTCCTAGGATGACTGGAAGCTCGCGTGCCTATTGTTTTTCAATATAATAACTTCAAAATATGGTAAATCAAAGAAGTTCGTGCAATTATTTGTGTAGGTCGCGCAAGTAAGTAGCGCGACAGAGGCTAGAGAGATGTGTTGCACGCCAAGACTTGCGCGCCAAGGAGTGACTTGCGCGCCACCGCGCAGGGGATCCAGTTTTCCTATAAATAGAGGACCCCCTCCTCATTTGTAAAGAAGTTCAATACATAGAGATTTTTCGAGATCTTGTCGCACAAGTGGTTGAGTCGTGCAAGTGGTTGTTGGGTCGCACAAGTAGAGGCTATGCGCCAATTGTTGGCTGCTCGACCAAGGCAGTTGGGGAGTTAAAGGCACAATGTCATGCAAGTTTGGTGTTGAGGAGGCAGTTTCGCGCAAGCAGTTTGTTGTCACCTACGCCCCAATTTTGTACCGTGAAAGTGACTTGCGCGCCGGCATTGTGACTTGCGTGCTGGTCTTGGATAAGCG
The DNA here is from genome assembly GCA_963277665.1 of Viscum album. Classification (NCBI taxonomy): domain Eukaryota; kingdom Viridiplantae; phylum Streptophyta; class Magnoliopsida; order Santalales; family Viscaceae; genus Viscum; species Viscum album. The sequence goes on along the minus strand of OY728119.1, from coordinate 669,427,473 downwards.
CGCCAGAGTTGTTAAAGTTCATCTGTTCTTTTTAAGCTGCATGAAAGCTGGAAGATTTCCCGGTACCCTCAGTGAAAAGTGGGATTCATCTTCTGGTGAGAGTTGGACTTCAACAGAGCATCTACATACGATAGAGGAGTCATTCTTATGCAATGTTGACGAGACCTTAATGTCTATAAACTAAGTGGGACTTCACCAATGGCAGTGAGCTACGGAGAATCAACGGGATTGACCCGAGGGAAGCAGTGAGCTATCCCTGAACCTTTGTAATGGCAGTGAGCCTGGGACAAAGTGATTGTGCGCAACCTTTTTAATCCACATCTAGTGAAGATTTGTGGATTTTGGTACGGCCGAAAACTTGTCGGCGTATGCTCCTTGGACGTAGCCCTTAGCGGTGAACCAATTAAAAAGTTTTGTGTCTTCTCTGTGAGTGTGAATGTTTGGTTTTTGATCATATTCATCATACAGGTTCAACAGGTTCTTACCAATGTGGGAACAAGATCCATCACATTAAAATAAAAAGTTGTCACCCTGATTCACCCCTCCCCTCTCAGGGTGTCCCAGTGTCCTTCACAAGGAGCATGAGTAAATCCTCATTGCACATGAATCATGAGTAAAACCTCATTTCACATGAATTATCATGATTAAAAACTCATTGCACATGATGTATCATGATACTACACTTTACCCAATGCATTGGAGCGCTATACGGGCACACCCTTCTTAAACATTCCATTTCATGCATAAGTGTGCCACATGGATCATATAACATGAATTCATAAAACAACATCATTTATTCCATCATAAAGGAATGTGGAATACATACATGAAACTATTTAAACAATAAGTAAATGTTCATAAAGGTGAATACCATTGATATAGAAATGGGCATGGTATTCACAACACAATGACTTTTGCTTGGAAAAACGATACAATTTCAGCAGTGTAACGACATGATATAAGAATTCATAAAAATGGTTGAGGAGGGAGAAAAGGGTGTCTCATCATATGTAAATGAGGTGGAATGTAACGGGTTCATATAGATACATTTTCCAACAAATTTAATGTAATTTAGAGTCATGATACAAAATAATATCTTGAATGTAAAAGAGGAGAGATGAATTTCTTTTTTAATTTCGGCATAGTAACGGGTGTACATGGGATGAATTTAATGAGGGATAAAGGGGTATCCCATAATTAAATCATATGTAGGGAATTATGGTGGAGTTTTTAAACCATACCTCAACATTTATAATTCAAATTAAAATGGCATAACAATTTATTTAATGTTGGAAAAAAATGAGAAATGAAGAAAAACCCTTACTTGGAAGTGTGCTTCCAAAGGCATGAGAGAGGCTTCTTGGGAGCTTGGGGAACCTTGGGAGGATTCTAGAGAGAGTAGGGAATAGGTTTGAAGAACTCCAGTGGAATTGAGCGAGGATAAAGTGGGAGTTTTGGTGGGTTTATATAGGATAGGTGAGGGAATGCTTTATTATTTAGGTTTGGGACACCTCACATCAAACTAATAAAAACCACAAACAATCCCATGTTTTTTTCCCATGGTTTTTGGAAAATGGATGTGGAAAACAATATTTTTTAAGGACAAAGTCCGAACATCTTAAAATAATGGGTTTCCTTATGTGGAGGTGAGTCACCCTCCCAAGGAAAACAATTTAAAAAGGCAATATGTTTAGTAATTCTTGAAGGGTCCATTAATGCTTTGTGAAGTAAGTAAAAAAACCCAAAACTAGATTATTTTAATGTTAAAACATATATTGTCCGAACATAAAGCTTATAGTATTTTATTACATCACTATTGGGTCATTACGATGTCATAAAACACATTCTATATTTAAACGGTATTTAATTTTTACACAAAAATTTGATTGTCCCACCAAATTATGAAAAAATCACCATAGGATAATTTTGAGGTCCAGATTCCAGAAATAATATTCATTTTATCTAGAGATTTTTCTAAATATTTTAATTTTCACTTTCAAAATAAAAACCGACATTTATAAAAAATTCATGGGTTTTGACAAAAATGGATTTCAAACCTTAATAAAAATTACAATTGCATTCATAAAATTATACGATCATTTATATTTAATATATATTAATTTAATCATAATAATAATATTTTATTAAAATATTATTTAATTCAAAAACCCATTAATTCATCAAAATAGATTTCTTAGTTTAATATTAACTAAAAATTCTATTTGTGCTTTAAACAACGATTTACAAAGTAACAATAATACAATGAATGTATATTCATTATTATATAAAAAATGATGTAAAGATCCATAGTGCTATGGTCTTGTTACATAATCCATTATAACTCCCACATAAGACCAAAGAGTAAAGTGTGTGATGGTGATAAACTCTTTGGGTGGCTTGGATAACATTGCTCGGGTGGTAATCTCTGTCAACATCCACTACTCTTGTAGGCGGTCCAGATTGAGCATAACATATTCAAGCTTGGCTTGGGATTGGTCAAGAGCGAAGCCCAATGATGCCACTTCCATTCTGAGATCTAACAAATGGGATTCGTATGGCGCATGTCTACTGGATGAGGCCATCGCTTCCTTTGTCTGAGTCAATTGGATTTTTTAAAGACATATATTTATACTAATCATGTGATCATTGTTCAACATCTATATTTGCAATGGTCACAATTATTAACATAAATCCAAATAAGTAGACATTTAATATAAACATTTCACATAAATAGAATTTTTATTAGATCAAGAGGGGTTTCCATTAAAGAATGTTTTGGTTGTTACAATATTTCCCCCTTAAAAAATTTCGCCCTTGAAATTTTCTTTTCCCACACTAAAACAGATGTGGGTAACTCTTCTTCATCATTACCTCCGATTCCAAAATTGCTTCTTCAAACATGTGGTTTATCTACAACACCTTGACGAGGGGAATTGATTTATTTTGTAGAACTTTTTCTCTACAATCTATTATCTTCACTGGTTGCTCCTGATAAGAAAGATCATACTCTAACTGTACCACATCTGAAGAGAGTACATGTGAAGGGTAAGGTATGTACTTACATAAGAGGGATACATGAAATAAATCATGTACTTTAGCTATAGTAGGTGTAAGTTCTAGTCAATAGTCCATAACCCTCACATAATGAAGAATCTAGAAGGGGATGATGTACCTTGGACTTAACATCCCTTTCATTCCAAACCTCATGACCTTCTTCCAAAGAGATATGTGTAGAAATACCATGTCTCCAACTTTAAACTCAAGGTGTCATTGATGGTTTCACTACCACAAAACAGGGCTAGGGAAGCACTACCCTTTATCAGTGCTAAATAGAAAGCGCTGATAAAGGGGTATGCCTTTATCAGCACTAGTTAAAACCACTGATAAATATAACCTTTATCACCGCTAAAATACGCGCTGATAAAGGTATAACCTTTATCAGCGCCTTTTTTAGTGCTGATAAAATGTTACATTTATGAGTTCTTATTTTAGAACTGATATAAGTTTTTATTCTTAATTTATATTAAATTACAATATTTATCAGTGCTAAAATAAAAGCGCTGATAAAGCATAAATTTATCAGCGCTTTTTCAGCACAGATAAAGAGATACCTTTATCAGTGCTCAAAAATCGCTCATAAATATGTATTTTATCAATGCTTTCAACGAGAACTGATAATGGTTTCAATGGTTTCTATTTAATAACCCTAATAGGCCCTCCTCTCTTGCACACGGTAAAGCTTTTGTGGAAGCTGAACCAGGCCCCTCTTCTGCTATGACCTCTCCACCTCGTTCTCCTCCTCTTATGTGTCTGCATCCTCTTCATCCTCCTCATCCTCCTCCTCTACCTCATCCTCCTCCTCCACCACCGCCATTTGGGTTTTCTACTCCATCACTGCCTCCGCCACCATTGGGTTTTTTTCCTCCATCATGAAAACTGTTGCCTCCTCCGCCACATGGTTTTCCTCCTCCGCTACGACCGTTGTTGCCTCCGTTACCACTACCTCTGCCTCCACTGCCTCCGTCGCCGCAAGTCAGTGTAGGAGTATTTTTCCTTCTCTTGAGTTAATATAAATGATAAATTATGATCCGTCAATGATTATTATGACTTATAGTTTTTTTAAAAGTGATTTAAACCTATGTATGAGTAGTTGGGGTAAGAGTGAGAGCCTAGGTGGTGAGACCATTTTATTGTAGGTTGTTTTAGATAGAGGGCGTGTGAGAACGTATAGTAAGTGGTTGGTTTGGTTAAATAGATGATGTGTGTTTTAGGGTGGGGATAAGAGTGGCACCCATGGGGTAAGGATTGTGTAAGAACTGATGTAAGGGGTTTTTGTGAGATCTGAGTGGACGTTAGCATGTGTCTCAGGATGGTAGCGAGTTAGTGAGTTTTGGTGGTTGGGGGAGACTAATTAGTAGGGTTATCTTGGTGTTATGAATTACTTAGATACATAAATATAGGGTAGATTCTTTGAGATGAGGGATTGATGCATATAAGGTGTTGTCAAGTTGAAAGAGAAGGAATGGTCACGCCTGGGATTTGTATAAGGGAAGCACTCTCTATTCTTGAGTTTTGGTGTTATGAATGGGTTGAGGGACATGATCATTTGGATTCCTAACCCTATTGATTTATAGCATGGTTATAATGTGACCATAACTATTTAACCTAGATGGGTGGGTTTAGGGTAATGAAGAATGGGTATATTCCTTTGGTTTTGGAATAATGTTGGGTAACTGGTGATCATGTTGTGAGTTTTGTAATGGTGTGATGTTAAGATTGGAAAATAATACTAGGGGTGTACCATTGGAAATATGTGTGTTACCCTTAATTTTTTTCAATATGTATGGGTAGGATAATTGAGTATGAATATGGATATGATCTTACTCACTAGATACCATGTGTTGTGTTGAAAAGATTGTACCATGAAGTTTAAAGTCATGCGATTAGGATGTATGTGTCGTGAAATGTGAAATAAAAGAGGATTCATCGGGGCTTACTCATTTGGGATATGTTATCTATAATAAAATTGGGGATTATACCTAGTAAGGAGGACCTATTGGTCAGAGATTACCCATTTTATGTTCATATTTTATATTTTAAAAAGTCGGTTGAACTCATTCTATCAATGGTAGGTTCTATAGTTTCTTGTTATCTTAAGGTGTGTTTAACCATGGTGTGGGTTGATTTCGATTTTACTGGGTTCTTGGGGTTTTTGGGATGTGTTAAATGGTGTACTTGGTTTTAGATTATTTTATTCTCATGAGTTTCCCCTATTTATGTTTTCATTTTAGTTTGAAATCTCTTATGTTGTGCGCCTCTCCTCTTCCATGAACGCACCTCTTCTGTGTGCTTAACGACACCTTCGCGGTGAGTTTTATCCTATTACAAATTGGTTTTCTCTTGTTCGTATGTTATTACTATTTGATATTGAAGGTTATAATGTGAAATTTATAGGCTAAACGCCCCGCTGAAAATCGTGGTCATTGGTGGTTCTTGTTTGCACACTAAATGTATAGAATGTTGGTTGGTTCTAGTTGAACATTTGAATATAAAAATTGGTAATTTAAGTATACTTGAATTATCAATGAATTCCCCAGGATGATAAAACTTCTTTGATAACCCCTGATTTAACAAAAAAATTGAACAAGGGATGCTTTGTAAAATCTAAAATTGTTATTGTTTGGTTTTTATGGTGTTTCGATTGTGATCATGATTGTATTTTTGTATGGTGTTGTGGTTGTTGGCATGATTTATATGCCATTTTTTCGATGTTTTAGTTCTTCCACCATTGAATATCAATCCACAATCTACCGATTTCAATGGAACCACCACTTTGTTAGTAGTGCAATTCCACTGAATCCTAAAAAACCACTTCTAGAAGACTCTATGAGACACTTTATGGTGTGAAGATGATGTTTTTCAGATTCTATATATTTTTAAAATATATGGTATGTAGTCTTTTTAAATGGATCATGCTTCACCATACATGGATTTCATATAGATTTTAATGCTAGACAACAGTTATCTTTAAAATTTACACCACATGACTCATCTTCTGACTCAAACATGGAATAAGTTTTATTTTAAATGTTACATGTCATGTGAACATAGGTCCCACACAATGTATCTCCAAGACATATACTTCAGCATGAAACCATGTACATGCCATGAAATAATGGTATAACCATATGATATGTGTTTTACTTCACTCATACCATGTATAGATACCATAGAAACTTGATGTGTATAGACTATACACCCCTAGTGGTCATGTAAGGACTACACACCGTGTATTCCACAAAAATTTGATGCATAGCTGGTGAAGTGACTCATTTTGTATCTAAAGTACACGCCTTTAGCTCAAGTTGTTCTATATGTCATGTATTTTCAATGGCATCATGCAGTCTTTGAAAGACGAAATTGGAATTAATTTGATATATGTCAGATTAAATTATATATCTTATCCATAGACGATGTTTACCCTACTGGACACACCACGTATATGGATTTCAAATGAGTTTAGAAATGATAGTATACAAACAACCTTGACTGAGAACCCTACACATTGGGTATCCATTGAAGAAATTCTGTGCTATGTTAATTTAATTATTATTATTTATTTTTCACTTAGATGATAATATTTCATGTATGAGTATCCCATTATAAATATATTCTCATGTAGATCACAATATTATGATTCCCTCATTCATTGGAAATTTCATACGTTGTGGATTGGATATTTTAATTATCTTCACTCTACTTGAGAGTTGAAAATTGACAAGTGAGATGTTGGGAGAAAATATGGAGTATGGTACTCCCCCATGTCTCAGTGAAGATTCCTCCATGTATAGGTTTTAGGTACTCCATGGAGATATATAAAAGACAGGGCATAGTCCCCCGTATATAGATAGAGTTCATGTACTTTCACAGGTTTTGGGGTAGGTTCATCTATTTCATTGTACATGCATTTGTACCATGATATTTTTTATAAAACCCAAAAAATGCATCTTGATTTATTAAAACATAATATTAGGAAAGTTCGAGATCAAACCCATAAAGATGATGAATATGAATAAAGAATGAATGAATTCTAATCAGTTTACAAAAGAGTATAAAGATAGCATGAAATAGTTTATAAAGTTTGCAATAGATCATGCATGTGACCCTTCCCAAATCATTTTTCTATGTTTAGAATGTTGGTATTCAAGAAAAATTAGTCCAGAGGAATGGGAAGAACACCTGATCTATCACGGAATAGATCGAAGTTATACATGTTGGAATAAACATGGGGAAAAAAGAAATGTTGGTAGTGGCTCAGATAACACGATGTTTTATGGAAGATCTGATATGATTACAAGCGTGAACAGTGAAGACGATCATTTGGAGGGTGTGATTATAGATGTGAATGATGATGTAGATTTTATTTGAGGAAATTACAAGGATAGTTGAAGATGAAATTTGTGATTTCCCAAAATTGTTTGAGAAGTTAAAGAGTTCTGCAAAAACTCCATTGTATGCTGGTTTCACTAAATATATAGCATTGTCAGCCATACTGAAGCTATATAATTTCAAAGCAGAAAAAGGGTGGAGTGATGCCAGTTTTATGGAACTACTTGCTCTCCTGAATGACATGCTTCCAAAAGATAATGAACTCCCAAGACGAACATACGATGCCAAACGAATTCTATGATCAATGGGTATGATATTTGAAAGAATATATGCCTTCCCTAATGACTATATATTGTTTCTCAAGGACCAAAAATCACTTGATGAATTCCTAGAGTGTGGTGGTTCTCAATACAAGAAAGATGATTCTAGTCTAATGAATGTTGTATGGTGCATTCCAATCATTCCAAGGTTTAGGCACCTATATGGATGTGAGGAGACTGCTGGAAAATTGACATGGCATGAAGACATAAGAATTAAAGATGGGAAACTACGTCACCCGGCAGACTCTCCTCAGTGGAAGAGAATTGATCACGAGTATCCTGAATTTGGAAATGAGCTGAAAAACCTTCTTCGGGCATTATCTACGGATGGGGGTGAATTCTTTTGGTTTTCAAAGCAGCAGTAACAATACATAGATGGTTATGTTGGTAAATTATAACTTACCATCATGGTTATGCATGAAACAAAAATACATCATGTTATCTATACTTATATCAGGACCAAAATAACCAGGTAATGATATTGATGTTTATTTGGCTCCATTGATCGAGTATTTGAAAATATTGTGTGATTCATGTGATAGGTTGTATGATCCATACAAAAAAGAAGATTTCACTTTGAAATCCATGTTGTACGGGACGATAAATGACTTTCCTGCTTATGGAAATTTTTCAGGATATAACATTAAAGGAACTCAAGGGTGTCCCATTTTCGAAAAAGGTACACAGTCAATTAGGTTGAAACATTCATCAGAAACTGTGTTTTTAGGACATCACAGATTTCTACCCCGATGGAAAAAGTACCGATATTGGATGACATCATTTGATGGATGTTCAGAAGAACGTACAACACCGTCTCCACTAATGGGTGATCAATTATATGATATGGTAAAATATTTGGATGCTAATTTTGGTAAACAGTTTTCAAAAAACCATACCAAAACTGGTTGGAAAAATAGATTAGTTTTTTTAATTACCATACTGGAATTGTTTGTATGTCATGAATTTTCATGATGTTATGCATATTGATGAAAATGTATGTGATAGTGTCATTCACACTTTTCTAAATTCACCAAGCAAAATGAAGGATGGAATTAAGGCTATATTGGACATGGTTGAGATGGGAATACGAGAAGATTTGGCACTAGTGAAGGGTAAAAAACGAACATTTCTTCCTCATACTGCTTACACTCTTTTCAGGCAGGAGAGATATCAGTTTTGCAACTTCTTGAATGGCGTAAAGGTTCTATAGGGGTATTCAGCAAATATCAAGAAAATCGTGTCAATGAGCGATTTAAAATTACAGGGTCTGAAATCACATGACTGCCATGTTTTGATAGAAGATATAATTCTTATAGCTTTATGTTGCATTTTTTCCAAGAATGTCCACCATACATTAACAAACCTCTGTTTCTTCTTCGAATCTGTATGAATCAAAGTTATAGACCCAGCCAAATTTCCAACTATGGAAGGAGAAATTTCCGTCATATTATGTGAATTGGAAATATTCTTTCAGCCGACATTTTTCGATATGATGGTTCATTTGGTGAGAGAGATTCGACTACATGGTCCTGTACATTATAGATGGATGTACCCCATTGAACGTTATATGAATATTTTGAAAGTGTATGAAAAAAATCAAAGTCGGCCAGAGGATTGTATTGCGGAGAAATATATTTTTGAGGAATCCATTGAGTTGTTTGCCGAATACCAGTCTGGTGTGGAAAACGTTGGCCTACCAAAATCTCATCACACTGAGTGACTTGAGGGTGAAGGAATTTCTAGAAGAGAGGTTATCACAATCAATATTACATATCGGGAGGAGGCTCACCTTTACGTTTTTCATAATAGTTTCGACGTTGACCCATATGTTCAAACCCACAAAGAAATTATTAGGCATTTGAATCCATCCAGGGAGGAAAAAATGATATCAGATAAACATAATTGATAGTTTATAGGATGGTTTCAGGACCATATTTTAAAGAAGTTAGATGAAAATACAGACTCAATTTCAGAACGACTTCGATGGCTAGCTGGAGGAGCAAGTTTGTATGTATTATCTTACAATGTGTATATAGTTAATGTTTATACATTCTATACTAATGGACATGCTGAAGACAGTACCATGAAAAATAGTGGGGGTACACTTGTGGTTGAGGCGATGCATGTTTCTGGTGCTAAGGAAAAAATCCAATTTATACAAATATTTCATACTTTGGCATCATCAAACGAATATAAGAGTTGGATTATACGAAATTAAAAGTGCTGATTTTTCAATGCAATTTTTTTGATAAGAGGAGTGCTGTTAAAATAAATGAATTAGGATTCGTGAAATTTGATTTCATTAAGGAAGGGGAGAATGACGAACCATTTATAATGGCATCACAGGCAGTACACGTATTTTATGTTCCAGACCCCGCAAAAAGAAATTGGTCAATTGTTCTGTTATCGACCAAAACTACTGAAGGGTTAGATGAATGTTCAATGGAGGATGACCCTTTTATATGGACTTTGTAATCATTTCACAGTAGTCCCAATGTTGATGGTGTTTTGCATGTCAGAGGAGACCACAATGAAGGGATTTACATAGTGGATAGATGAGTCAAATATCTTCAGATTTTAAAGAAAAAAGAGAGGGTACAATAATCAGGTAACTTTTTATTGTAATATAGATTGTGTTACGTTCTGTTATTATCTGTCTGGTACTGTTTTTATGTAATCTAAATTAAATGTTAGACCACTTATGCAGATAATTACTTCTGCACCTGCTGATGCACCCAATCCCAAGGCACAAAAGGACTCTCAACCACCTACTGGTGGTCCCAGTGTAGAGCAACAACGGGGTTCTCAACCAGCTGCTAGTGGTCCCAGTTCAGAGAAACAATAGGTTTCTCAACCTGTTGTTTCTGGTCCCAGTGCAGAGAAACAAAACGTTTCTCAACCTATTGTTGCTGGTCCCAGTGCTGATGCTAGTGCTCTAGAGAAAGATATTGATGATACTTCTGAGGAAATGGTAGGAAATGAAACCCTGAAAGCTAAAAAAAATAAGAGCACCGTAGTTTGACAATGTTAGCCAAAATCCTTAAGGAAAAATCCAAAGGCATCAAATTTGAGGTGGGGTGGAATAAGCGAGGACAACATGTTAACCCTAACAAAGCCATCTTTAATATCTACATTGGAATCGTCACTCGGAAACGCGTGCCGATTGATTTACAGTCGTGGAACCATGTTGTCACCAGTCTTAAGACACTAATGTGAGAAGATATTACGGTAACATTATGATATCATTTTTTTAACTTATTTAAATAAAATACCAAAACATTAACTTACTCTTCATCATCCTTTGTAGAGTGCATTTATAGTAGATGCCTCACACAAGGAATATGTATTAAGTGTTTTAGGAAGGATTCATAGAGGATTCCCCACAATTTTAATAAAATATCATCTTAAAGATGTTGAAGGAAAAATCAAGCCACACCCACATCCTCTTTATGCACACTTGATATCCCAAGGAGTGTGGGATGCGTTTATCAACCATCGTGGGGAGCATACTTTTCAGGTACATTGTGTGGGGTAATACATTGTTCGATGTTTCTTGTATTCATCACTTTGATTGACAGTTTTTTATTTATGAAATAGAAACTGAGTGCTAAAAATAAAAAAACAGGCAGCAGAACCAGCGTACCCTTACCGTAAAGCAAGGATGGGGTACGCTTCACTTGTGAAAAAATTGGTACATCTTTTAAATTTTTCATACTACTTATATGTGACATAAAACAACACCATAACCATGATTCTCTTTTTATATACAGATTGATGAAGTGAAATCAAAATCCAAATCCATCCCACGCCATGTGCCATGGTAGGAGGCTCGTGTAAATTAGGAGGGGATACTGATAGATGAAAACCCACAAAAAATGTTTGAAACATGTGTAAGTATGACATAATATAAATTTTATTTGTTTTAAATCACTATTGCATTACAATGACTACTTATTTTTCTATAATTTTAATCTGACAAAGTCACAGGAATTAACAACACCTACACCAGATGCAGACATACTTTCAGCAGCCTTGAAGCGGCCAGACCTGTATGCCCACGTCAGAGGTGCGGGTTTTTGGGTGACACCCCGAACATATTTTCAAAAACAAAAACAAGTGGAGGATGAAAATGAATAAATGGAAAATCTGCATGAAAAATTATCTATTTTTCAAGAAAAATTATAATACTAGAGAGAGACGATAGCAACATTGATGGGGGGGAGGGAAAGAGAATAAAAAACACAACAAAAACCTTCGTGTGACGATCCTTCCCCGCCCCCCACCAGCTTTGAGGCAATCCATTCCCCTAAAAAATATGACTTAGTTGAGGTAATCAATATTTTAATAATTGTTTCTATGAAATGTGATTCACATAGACATTGATACCTTTCCATTAATAATATTCTACAGGGTGGAAATGACTATGATTTATATATATCAACTCCCACCTATCGCCTTGTAGCAAGGGATATGGTGTTCAATATGCAGATGACATCCTACACAACAAACAGATTCCAACCGATCATTTCAGAGTGTCAATTAACCTAGCTAATGATCCAAGTGCCAAGATACATGTTCCAAAGGACGATGATGACATTCATACGGTTGAACAAGCTGTTGGAACATTCATTGCATGGTCGTCAGTTCTTGTAAAAAACATGTCGACAAGGAGGTATCCATTTCCAAGTTATTTTTCAAGCTGGACATTTAACATTAAATGAAAAAAGGTCTGAACCAATGAATTTTATTACAAAACGACAAAGAGAAGGGGGTGAAACGAAATATCAGCTCAAAATTATCTCAAGTATCAACCAACCGATTGAAACGGTCTACTGAGAGCACCTTCACCCCACTCGTTCTATATCCACAGTTAATATCATTGCAAGCTCATGTGGATACAAGGTTGATAGATAGAAATGATCACACAATTTATTTGAAGAAAAAAATATGTATGGAGAGGAAACTTTAGATCTCATTAGTGATGAAAATGTAAATGAAATCCTCAAGTATGAATAGCTAGGCGCCTCAGTTGTAAATTTATACATGAGGTATGTTTTCATGATTATATTTTACAAAAGCTAATATACTCTGATAATTATGACTAAATACATTTTATATTTTTTTCAGGCATATATATGAAAAAAAAATTGAAGGGATTTCCCCATGAACAAAAATTTGGACTCACTAGTCCTTACACCACCTCTTAAAAAGAAGAAATAGATTCTGATAAAGAGTCTGCAATAATGTCATCCCTATTCAAATCGTTTGAGAAAAAATTATTGTTGACAAAGTCTTTTTAATACCAATGATGCAGGGGTAAAACAATACAATTTAATCATATAACTATATTTTTATTTCATTCATTACTTATTTCTTTTTGTATTTTTGGGGAGCATTGGATGCTAATTGCAGTCAATTTGGAAACTCCAAATATTTATTTTCTGGATTCAATGCATGGATATCCAACAAACAGACCACACATTTTGGTGTTTGTTAATTTTTAATAAAAGAGATCCAACATTTTAAAACTAATCATCTAGTTATATAATGTATGTTATCTTTTAATGAGGATTCTATTATGATATGGTGGTGCATCTATATCATCTAATGCATGGAATGAATCCATGGAATAAGGATGAGAAAGCATACAAGATCTACAACTGGAAAAGTATCCAGGTATATATAATATCATTTCACTATCTAAAGACATATCAAAACAAATTACTTATTATTTTCGCTGTTTCTGCAGTTTCCAAAACAAATAAACGGAAAGGACTGTGGTTATTATGTTTGTAAATTTATGAAAGATATCGTATTTCATCAAAAAACTAGCATCCTTGACGAGGTATTTTAGAAAATAATTACGGGTTCATTTAAAATATTTATTAAACCTTTGTGTATTTATATTTTTTCATTACTGCGATGACTTTTGCAAAAACTCATATTCAGAAGATGATATATATGTTTTTAGAAATGAATGGGCAACATACCTGATGGAAGATTGTTCACAAATAGGATGAAGGTGACTTCCTACTAATGTTATCCATATATGATCATTGATATCTCCCTTGTTTACACTTATTGATCAAATATGACCACCTTTTTTTATGTTTTAAATGCTTAGGTTATGAAGAATGGTTTTAGATGTGATTTTTCTTTCTAGTAAATCATTACTCATTGGACTACACTGGTCGATAGTGTCGAAGTCAACTGACACATAGTCATTCATTCCACTCACGAGAATCTTAATCCAATTATAAGGAGGAAATCCTCTATGTCACACTTCACCAATCCCTATATAGAATATCCTACTCATCGCACACACCATGACACTTATATATTTTTAAGAGGGTGTTCTCCATCATACGTGATATATACAACTATATTATCCATCTTCCTTAGGCCTAAGACTCTAATACCTACTGAAATAGCTTTAGAAAACCTAAAAAAGGCTACAAATATCTCATACCAAACCCGATACTCTCATAAACACAACTAGAAACCTCACCGCCATTGATACATAATCTCTAGATGATCACAAAATCACAAATATTCAATAGAACCCTCACACTATCTCTTAGTGGATCAAAAACACCCTATTTAGAAAACAACACTACTGACATATGAAATACCATGAAAACACATTCAGATTATTTTGATAATTTAGTAAAATGATATATGAGTCATTTGTGACGTGTAAAAATCAACCACACCTCAATCAGACACATGGTGTGACTGGTATGGCTAAAAGTGTATGATTTCAGTTTTAAATTGACATTAACTTTAGAAAACAGCACTTCTAACATACGAAAATCTATGCAAACATGTTCGGATTGTTTTGATAATTAAGTACAATGATAAATGAGTCATTTGTGAGGCATACGAATCAACTGCACCTCAATCCGACGCATGGTGTGACCGGTATGGCTAAAAGAGTCTGATATCAATTTGAAATTGACATTAACTTTAGAAACCAACAAAAGTGGCATATGGAAAACTGAGAAAAAGCATTCGGATTGTTTTGATACTTTTGGAAAACGATCCATGATTCATTTTTGAGGTGTAAAAATCGACCACACTTCAATATGATGCACGGTGTGACCGGTATGGCTAAAAGTGACTGATATCAGTTTAAAATTGACATTAACATTAGAAAACAACAAAAGTGACATACGGAAAACCAAGATAACGCATTCAGATTGTTTTGATACATTAGGAAAACAATACATGTGTCATTTTTGAGGTGTTCAAATAGAACTCACCTCAATCCGACGCATGGTGTTACTGGTATGGATAAAAGTGTCTGATATCAGTTTGAAATTGACATTAACTTTAGAAAACAACACAAGTAACATATGAAAAACTAAGCAAACGAATTCAGATTGTTTGGATACTTTTGGAAAACGATCCATTAGTCATTTTTGAGGTGTATGAATCGACCAAACCTCAATCTGACGCATGGTGTGATCGGTATGGCTAAAAGTGTCTGATATCAGTTTGAAATTGACATTATCTTTAGAAAACAACAGAAATGACATAGGGAAAATCGAGCAAATGAATTTGTATTATTTTGATACTTTTGGAAAATTATCAATGAGTCATTTGTGACATTTAAGATTTGACTGCACCTCAATCCGACACATGGTGTGACCAGTATGGCTAAAACTGTCAGATATCAGTTTCAAATTGACATTAACTTTAGAAAACAACACAAGTGACATATGGAAAACCGAGAAAACGTGTTCAGATTGATTTGATACTTTAGTAAAATGATAAATGAGTCATTTTTAACGTGTAAGAATCAAGAACATCTCACTTCGATGCACGGTGTGACCAATATGACTAAAAGTGTCTGATATCAGTTTCAAATTGACATAAACTTTAGAAAACAACACTACTAACAAATGGAAAACTGTGAAAATGCATTCATATTGTTTTGATACTTTATGAAAACGATCCATGGGTCATTTTCGAGGTGTATGAATCGTCCACACCTCAATACGTCACACTGTGTGACCGGTATGGCTAAAATTTTCTGATATTAGTTACAAATTGACATTAATTTTAGAAAACAACACAAGTGACATATGGAAAATCGAAAAAACGTGTTCGGATTGTTTTGATACTCTAGGAAAACGATCCATGAGTCATTTTCGATGTGTAAGAATCAACTGCACCTCAATATGATGCACTGTATGACATGTATGGCTAATAGTGTCTGATATCAGTTTCAAATTCACATAAACTTTAGAAAACAACACTACTAATATACGGCAAGCTAAGAAAACTTGTTCGGATTGTTTTGATACTTTAGGAAAAAGATCTCTGAGTCATTTTTGACGTGTATGAATCAACCACACCTCAATCTGATGCACGGTGTGATCAGTATGGCTAAAACTATCTGATATCCGTTTGAAATTGACATTAACATTAGAAAACAACACTACTGACATACGAAATACCAAGAAAACATGTTCATATTATTTTGATACTTTAGGAAAATGATTCATGA